>OX421492.1:38150885-39350885 GCA_949126835.1 Anisus vortex | reverse complement strand
ATGTTTGGGTCTACTTGAAGATGCTGTTATTTGCTTGTCATCAACAATAGTCTGTTTGGACAAGCCCATTTTTTTGGTACATACTGAAAAACAAAAGAGGAAATAAAAATTATGAATCTTCAACTTGTAGCTTTTAGATTATGAAAGTGTTTACATATTTTTTTTTTTACTTTATATTTGATATAAATAAGTTCTGAAATGTTTTAGTTCAATAAGCTGATCAATTATTGTTAAAAAGGTTATAAACAAGGGACAATGCGTCCTACACACCAGGCACATCAAGTGTAGAAGCTACTGTTGGAGGAGGACTGACTGTAACTACTGATAGGCTGGTTGGTACTGGTGGCAAAGGTGGTCTTGGCGTGGGATAAGCCAAAGAGAAACAGCCAATGTAGTTGAGCCTTAATCCTGGGCCGTAGATTGACCAAGTCAGTGGAGTGATTCGAACATATCTAGCCACAATCATCTGTGAGAAAAAATGAAAAAATTTCAGGCGAAGTAGTTGTGCATTATGCATTTTTCTCAGTTAACTATTACATGTATTTATCTCAGCCATAGTAAATGGGTACCGGTAATGAAATGTGTGTAAATTTCAACTATGTTATAATATGTAGAGATCTCAGTTACAGTAGATGTTTATTGATGTACAATCCAAAAAAACTTACAGATCCAAAATAGGAAAATGTCATACTTACATGTGGGAAATAGTTTTGTTTAACTGTGTTTTCATCAGAGTTTCCATTAAACACTATTATATTGCCATCAGTATCACTAACTGGGTAAAAGTTCTGCCCATCCAGGCTAGTGCTGACTGTGTAGGATGAGACCCATCGACTAGCAAATGGACTTCCTTGTGTAAGCACACCAGACAGATTCTGATTGGATAAGAAATCCACCTGAAGCCATTGATTTCTATCAGCTGAGCTGAATAATCAAAAACGATATTCAAGAATTACATTTCATAAATAGATTGTAAGTCTAGCAATAAAATATTTAGATAAAAAATAAGTACAAATAGATAATTCAAATCTCAAAAGGTCATTTAAATTGCAAATTTGTAATGTTTTTTTTTAATAATAATTTTTTTTATAATAAAGATTTATTAAAATCTTTTTTAATACAAATGATATGCTAAGATAATTGCTTATATTATACTATCTGAACAAATATGTTTATCTGATTTTGAATTTCAGGGTGAGAAAAAATTACAAGTAAAAATCTTGTTTTATCAAACTAATACATACAAAAAATTGCAATCATGGTCAGTTTTAAAAAATTAACAAAGGAAGAATAGATACAATGTAAATATAATGAAAACCTACGCAGGTATCCAAGAGGAAACTGAGTTTAATCGTCCATCTGCTGCTGTTGTATCTAAAGACAACTGGCTGGAGGATGTAAATTGGCTGCTCTGCATTGAAGAAAGCTTGTCAACATTCAATGGAATGTTACAAATTATGCCTAGAGAAAAGTAGAATAAAGGGACAAAAAGATTGACAAACATTTTTAAGAGTTACTGAACAGTATAAAAAATGGTGCCCCAACGACCATCACTCGGGTTATGGGATAGAAGAAGAAGAACAGCATTAAAGCTTTTTACAAACTAAAACTTAGAACTAAAAATGTTAAAGTACTTTTAGTGATTGAGGAAATATAAAAAATGACCTTACCTTGTGGAACTTTAAATGGAATTGGCGGCCCAATGGTTGGTGTTAAATAAGCTGGGGGTATTGGGGTAGGGGATGGTGTACGACAACCAAGTAAATTAAATCGCAGTGCTATTGAGTTGTGCGATTCTACTGGCCTAATTTGGAAGAATTGGGCAGAGACTTTGGGGAAGAAGTTGGTTACTGGAGTGTACTGGTCAGTGTTGCCATTGAACACCAGTGGGTTGCCAGAGCTGTCTTTGACGGGCTGGAAGTTGATGCCATCATTACTGTAGTACACTGTGTACTTGGTGACCCAGGATGGTTGGTCAGCACTTCCTTGAGTGGTCACTCCAGAGATTTCATATGGGGACAAGAAGTCTACTTGGATGTAGGGAGAATTGTCTGTTCGGCTATGTAAAAAAATAAAAAACCTTCCTTGAATCAAACATTTTAACTTTTAAGAGTTACAGATAAAAATATTACTTGCTTAAATAGATAGTGTTCATTAAATGTTCAATAACTATGCCCTAAAGAAAACTACATAATGACAAAATCAAATACAAAGAAAAAAAATGAATATTTCAACCACTGAAATGGGACTGTAAAATTTTCTTCATTGTGATCTTTATGTATATTTATAAATCACTATATTTTTATGCTTTATTTCTAACCTTGGTGCCCAGCTGCCCTGCAACAGTTCCAGCCTTCCTTGAGCAGGTGAATGGTGCACATCATAGGATGAGGAAGCTGATAACTGCTTATCACTAATAACTAATGGATTATTGACCCCCATGGGCAGATCACAGGCTGAAATGTTTGAAAAGTTAAATTTTATTCAAGAAACGTGCATGTTATTAATACAACCTTATGGTTTATTTAGTTCATTGCAAGATCATGGGAACATGAACAGACTTAAATGTGCTGCTTTACAAATGGTATTTTTGGTCAGGTAACTTGGTATCTGGCAAAGAAAATTTGCTGATTTTAATGTTGTAACCAGTACCAGAATATACTTTTAAAAAACTCTGTAAGCTTACCAGTCAAACAATGTATACATTAATATAAAAAGGAATTGTAAAAGATTTCTTGATGTCAACAGTTTTGATTTGCCTAGTAAAGTGAATGTTTATTGTAAATACATTTTCTAGTAAATAATCTGTGATTATTTGTTGATATATCAGTTGGTAATAAAAAAAATGAAATCAGATGGCTTAATTAGTATTCAACGTTTCATTTACCAACATTTATTTGCACACAGACAAATCAGTAGTATCAAAGAATTGATTAAAGCTTAACCTAAGCACTTCATTTTTTTTCAACATGAATTCTTGAGTAGTCCACTTGCATAAGGAATCTCATTCTATTTTTTTAAAGAAAATAGAATTCCCCCCACGGTCTTCAAGTACATGTCCTATTTAATATGATAATATTTTGCTCAACCATCATACAATTCTCAACAACTAAATATATTTAATATCATTTTAAAGATGCCAAATTTGACATAAAAATGTCAATTTCTGCAAAATCTCTTAATGTGGAATTAACACCTTTTGCAAGTGTACTATTCTCTTATAGTAATTTATAGCGTATATTGTTATAATAGAGAGAACCTTTTTCTATGAATGTGATTGAAACTGAGAATAAAAAACTATTTACTGATTGTAGGTGGTAGTGTTGGAACATCAGTAGGACCTGTGCCAGGTGTTGCTGTAGGACCTGTGACCAAGGGTGGAGGTGTTAATATTTCTGGTGGAGGAAGTTCAGGTCTACATCCCAGTAGATCAAATCTAAGGCCAATGCCATTTGGTGATGCTTCAACTGGAACAATCTTGATATATTGAGCAATAATATCACGGTTCAGTAAGTTTCTCACAGGTGTTGTGCCGTCAGTGTTGGCAGTAAACAAATAAGGTGTCGTGTCACCAGGGTACAGAGTGTAAGGAATAAAGTTCACACCATCAACACTGTAGTAAATGTTGAATGTCTTCACCCAACGAGAGGTATCTGGACTGCCTTGTGTCACAACTCCAGATAAAAGTTTTGGTTCACTTAACTTCACCATAATCCATTGATTGGGTCCAGGTCTGTAAGACAATGTAGATTTATAAACATTACTTTTAGAAAGAAAAAAGAGGTTTACTATATTTAAGAAATAATAAGACATAAGTAATATTAACATCATTATAATATATTATATAATAGAATAGAATATTCAAGTCATCATAAAATATTAAACTCATAATGAAATCATTACATTACAGGTTCAATGAAATAATTAGAGCCATAAAAATAAAAGCTGAAAAAAAAACACAATAAAATGGATACATAAAATAATAAAAGACAAGAAAAATGAAGACAAGTGTGAAGAAAGGTAAAAAATAAACCTGGTGACCTACTTACCCAGGAATCCAAGATCCTCCAGATGTGTTTGTCTTTGTGTTATAAAGTCTGCCATCAGCCGCAGTGTGAGTCTGGTCGAAATTGGAGGATGAAGTCAGCTGGTCATTGGTCACCTGATAATGGCTACTTACTCCCATTGGAATGGCACATACTGAAAAGCACATTAACATCTACTAGTGAAAAATATCATATTAAAAAGTATTCACAAAAAAAAATTATCAAATTTGTTTAAGGATTTCAGTATTATTATTTCACTAAGCATATGAGAATTGACAATATTAATTATTTTATAGCTTTTTTTATTAATTAGTGGAGTAATGTTTAATTCAATCATATTTTACTCTCATCCACTCAAATCTTTGTTTACAATTTAATGCTAAGAATATCAATGTATTTTTATTTTCTCTCACCATAAACATCTGTAGTAGTCTGTGGTGTTGGTGCTAAAGTGGTTGGCCTTGTCTGTCCAGGCAATGTTGGTACATCAGTGACTACAGTGCTGGTTGTTGGTACTGTGGGATATGGTGTTGGATGGGTTACTATTTGTGGGTTGTCTTGTGAAGGATTGCAACCTAGAATTTCAAGTCTGAAAAGAAAAATAGAATTACTTGGCTTAAAAATGGATGTTTTACAGTATGCAAAGAGAAAGAGAAGAGAATCACTCGACTGGCACAAAATAATTTTAATACAAATTTGTTTCACAAAATTATCAGGAAAGGAATGAACAATTGTTTTTAAAAAGATAACTATATAAAAAATGAGATATTCTATATCATTTAAATTCTTTGTAGCATCTTTATATAGTTTATTGTTAGTTTATTCATTTATTATTTTAACAAAGATTATTTAGTAAAAAAAATGTTACAAAAGATATAGTTTAGTATCTTTCTTACCTCATAGCAACACTCTGATGGCTTCTGGTTGGCACTATGCGGATGTATCTTGCGATGATGTTTTTCATAAAATAATTGGTCACTTGTGTGTTAGTGTCTGTGTTGGCTGTGAAAACTTTGGCCACGTTGTCCTGTTTCTCAGAATAAGGATAAAAGTCTACACCATCTGTACTGTAGTAGACTGAATACTGAGTGACCCAATTTTCTTCTCTACCTTCACCTTGGGTGATGACTCCAGACAGGAACTTCAGCTCTTTAAAATCAACTTGGATAAATGGTTGATTGTCACTGGACCTAAGCAGAATTAGCACAGCAGATAAAACTATTTTATGTTCTGTATAAAATGTTAAATAAGATAAAAAATAATGGAATAATTTTCAGGCCTAAGTTCTGAAAGTAGTTAGAATAAATAAAAATTTTGATAAAATGTAAATACAGATTACAATCATGAATAAATATATTAATAAAATAATAATAACAGATAATCCATGCTGTACATACAGAGGCATCCATGAGCCTTGGTAGTTATTTTCTGAAAGTCTGGCAAGTATCGGCCCATGTCCATTAGTATTGGAAGATGCAGTCAATTGATTATCACTGACAATTCTCTGATTTTGTAGACCCATCAGCTTGGTGCATGCTAAATAGAATTATACTTATATTTTACAAATTGTTTAGAGGTTGGCATTAATAAAAGTCTTTATTCTTTAGAGTGTAGTCAAAAGTAGAGAAAATAAATAGTGTCAACATATAAGAAAATTATTCGTATCGCTAGAGGGCAAACTTACTAGGCTCAGCATATATGAGTGGTGTTGGAGCCACTGTGGGTATATAAGTTGTTACAATATGTGGCAATGTTGAGAGTATTGGGCTGTCAGTTGCCACAGGTGGACGTGGCGTTGGTACTAATGATGAAAAGCATCCTATGTAGTTCACTCTTAAGCCTGGGCCCTCAGGTGACCAGGACAGAGGCTCAAGGCGAACATATCGTGTTAGAATGGTCTATGGAAGTAAACAATGAAATATGTAGATATCACAAAAGAAAATCTATATAAACAAAGTATTTTTGAAATGATTATTTATTTACAACACATGTTGTTGCTTACATGAGGGAAGTAGTTTCTGACAATTGAATCCTTATTAGAGTTTGCTTTAAAGACCATAATTTTCCCATCATCAGCAAGGAGTGGGAAGAAAGTTAGCCCATCCATACTGGTACTAATAGTATATGATGTGACCCATTTCTCTGTGTTGGGACTACCCTGCGTGAGGACACCTGATAGGTTCTGTGCTGTGAGGAAGTCAACTTGATGCCATCTGTTTTTATCATCCAATCTGATTGAGAGAATAGGAAATGTGTTAAAAGCATTACATTGTTATTGCATCCGTTTTTGTTATAAGTTACAAATAAATTGAAAGCTTGTACCTGGGCACCCATGATGAGAGTTTATTTTCTAATCTTCCATCTGCTGCTGATGTTTGAGGACTATATTGGCTAGATGCTGTCAGTTGACTATTAGTTATCATAGATGGTCGGTCAACATTCATGGGAATGTTACAAAATATGTCTGGGGAAAAAAGTTCACATTGTATATACATATATATATGCGATAGATAAAATAAAAAATTTAAGAACTACTGTAGGAAATGTTGAAATATATAATACAAGGTAATAATTAAAATATAATTTTCAATTAGCTTTTAGTCAGATCAGGACTTTTAAGGCAAGAAACCTAAAAACATATCCAATATAAAATACTACATGACAAGCTGAAAAGCATGATTTAAAAAAATTGAAACATTGTTAAAATACCTGGAGGTGTGTTCAAGAATATTGGTGGTGTAACAGAGGGCGTGTGTGTTGTGCCTGGGGGAGGTGATGGCGTTGGTGCATGACATCCGAGTAAATTAAATCGTAGCGCTATTGAGTTGTGCGATTCTACTGGCCTAATTTGGAAGTATTGTGCAGAGACTTTGGGGAAGAAGTTGGTGACTGGGGTGTACTGGTCAGTGTTGCCATTGAACACCAGTGGGTTGCCAGAATTGTCTTTGACTGGCTGGAAGTTAATGCCGTCATTACTGTAGTACACAGTGTACTTGGTGACCCAGGATGGTTGGTCTGCACTTCCTTGAGTGGTCACTCCAGAGATTTCATGTGGAGACAAGAAGTCTACTTGGATGTATGGAGTTGAATCAGTCAAACTGTTGAGCAAAAAATAATTAAAAGCAATAAATGATCATATTTGCTTCTTAATCACTTCTTATCTAAATAAATTGTAGGATTTTGTAAAGTCAAAGGTGAAAATACCTAGGAGACCAGCTACCAGCCCATGATCCATATTTAACTGTGTCAAGTCTACCTCTTGAGGGTCCATGGAAATAATCATAGGATGAAGAAGCAGTTAATTGTCTATCACCAACAATCAGGGGATTATTTACACCCATAGGTATATCACACACTGAAAAATGACAATGTTTTAGTTAGTATTTCACGCAAAAATGAAATGAATGCTTACAATCCTAATGATATGTACAATTTTAATTTTATTACACAAAACTTGGAACTTTTATTATAATTTTACAGCTTTGCATGATCTATATAAAAAATGAATGTACCTAATATAGGTGCCAGTGTAGTACCCAGATTTGTCACTAATGGTGGGGGTGTAGAAATGATTACTTTTGGTACATCTGGTTTGCAGCCTAACACGTCAAATCTTAAGCCAACACCATTAGGTCCTGCTTCTACTGGAACAATCTTTAAGTACTGAGCAATGATGTCACGGTTCAAGAGGTTAGTGACAGGTGTTGTGCCGTCAGTGTTGGCAGTAAACAAATAAGGTGTTGTGTCGCCAGGGTACAGAGTGTAAGGAATATAGTCTACACCATCAACACTGTAGTAGATGTTGAATGTCTTCACCCAACGAGAGGAATCTGGACTGCCTTGTGTTATGACTCCAGATAGAAGTTTTGGTTCATCAAATTTGACAGTAATCCATTGATTGGGTCCAGGCCTAAATGTGTAAAATTTATTTGTAAAGACATTAAGGTGATTCAGTGGTTTAAAAAATTGGCTAACATTATAGGTCAATATGATGAGCATCAAATCAAAACTAATTAAGCCATTATTCCTGTGCTGGAGACTGCAAATTACGGATAGTTTTTAAGGTTTCACATTCTGTATCTGAGTTTGTGCCCTTATGCAACTGATTGCCTCACAATTTTACAATGCATCAATTTGTTATTTAATTTAAATTTGTTAGGTTTAATTTAACAAGACAATTTATTACTTTTAAAAAATCTTTCTATACTATAAATTCTCCAGTTTGATAACCTATCAAAGATACACAAAGTGATATATGAACAAACCCAGGAATCCAAGATCCACCAGACGTGTTTGTCTTAGTGTTATAAAGTCTGCCATCAGCTGCAGTGTGAGTCTGGTCAATATTGGAGGATGAGGTGAACTGGTCATTGGTCACTACATAATGATTAGTTAATCCCATTGGGATTAAACAAACTGAGGAAAAGAACAAATTAGCTGACTTTTACTTCAGTTCTAGTCTTTACAAACAATATTAATAAATCCAAAATTAGACATAGTAATTGTCTGTGTCAGAAGTGTATCTGCTCCATTTCCCCAGTGTTTCTTGTGTCTCTTTCAAAAACTGCAGTTCAATAGAGTTTTTAATTCTATGCTTGATACCCATAGGTGCAAAAAGATTATATTGAACCACTATTACTGTGATTGAAGGTGGGGCTAGCCTTAAGTCCATTCTCCGCCAAAGTTACCAACACAGTCAGCAATAACACAGAACTAAAAATAACATTTCAAAATGTTAGCCAGGCATTGACTGCAAGAAATAACTCTGCAGCCTGGTTGACAGAAGAAGTATCATCTAAATTTACAGTAAGACTATGATATATCCTAAACTAATATATGCACAGCAGCCATGCTTTAGTTTCATATTTGATATGAAAATAAATTATCTATACTTTGTTACAATAAAAAAAAACATATTTTTAATTATGATATAATGGTCTTTCTAACCATTAGGCATTGTGACTTGAGTGGGTGTAGGTGACAAAGTTGAGGGTCTTGTCTGTCCTGGTAAGAGAGGTGCCTCAGTGGTTGTAGTGGTTGTCACAGGTGGATATGGTGTTGCATGTGTAGGAACATCTTTATTGGGCTCTGAAGGGTTGCAACCCAGTACATCAAATCTAAACAATACATGTAAAATACATGTTAGTATCACTTGTCTTTGAAAAGATAAAATGTTTATATTCCTACAAGAAGCTTTTTTCAAAACTGGTTATCTTTTTTATGACATGCTGGTCTTTATAATAGTTACAAGAAATATTGAATGTAAACTTTGAATTTGAGAAAAGTAAAGGTGTAATGCTAGATAGAACTGTTTGGGAATGTTAAAGACCAATATAGAGATAAAAAAGGTGTCTGACAGTTTTCATTTATTCTTTTTATCAAATCCTAATAAAAAAAAGTGAGAATAAAGGAATAAATATTGTGTTCAATGAAAAATATGAGCTTTTCACAAGCCACAGAGAAGAGTGGGAGACAATAATCTTTTACATAAAAAGAGCATCTGAAATAAAGAAGAAGAAATCTATTTCCATCCTTTCAATAGCAAAGTGAATGTACAAATTTGATGATAGAAATGGAGGATAAATTAATAAACAATTCAATATTAACCACTCTATACAGAAAGTTTTATAATTTTTCACTTTGAAAATTTCATAAATAATATAGGTCTATAATTAACATACCAACATCCCCCCAAAAATTTCATAAATAATATAGGTCTATAATTAACATTCCAGCATCTCCCCCAAAATTTCATAAATAATATATAGGTCTATAATTAACATTCCAGCATCCCCCAATATATTTTTAGTAATGACATACCTTAGGGCAACTCCACCTTCAGATGAGACAGGCACTATGCGGATGTATCTAGCAATGATGTTTTTCATAAAATAATTGGTCACAGGTGTATTAGTGTCTGTGTTGGCTGAGAAAATTTTTGGGTTGCCATCTTGTCTTTCAGAGTAAGGATAAAAGTTCACACCATCTGTGCTCAACAGGACCTTATACTCAGAGACCCATCTGTCTTCTCTTCCTTCACCCTGAGTCACCACACCTGACAGGAATTTCAGCTCTTTGAAATCCACTTGAATATAAGGCCTAACATCACCCAGGCTGTAGATGTACAAAATATCAGAAATACTATCTTTATCATTAAAGTCAATTCAGTTTTCATAAAAACGTACAAAGCTAGTTTAAATAAATAGAAGCAAAAATTTGTTAAATTAAAAAAAAAAATATTAAAATATTTGTACACTTTTTTTTTATGATAAAAATCATTTATTTTTAGGTTGATTTTTTTAATATTTCTGTATAAGTTATTTTGCTACATAATATTCTCTTGCAAAGAGGAATAGGATTAGATATAAAAAAAAAGTTCCTAAACCTAGGTATCCAAGAGCTCTGATAATCATATTCAGACAATCTGGCAAACTTAGGCTCATGGTTTCTATCACTAGATGAAGCTGACAACTGCTGGTCATCAACAATTCTCTGATTCTGCAGTCCCATATTCTTACCACAAACTGCAATGCAAGTTAAAGAATATCACTAAGAAAAATACAAACATGTTAGCCTGTTGTCTTTGTATGGCTGGTAAAAAAATAGGAAAAAATTAAAGTAGAAAAATATATCTTTTTTGTGACA
Organism: Anisus vortex; assembly: GCA_949126835.1. Classification (NCBI taxonomy): domain Eukaryota; kingdom Metazoa; phylum Mollusca; class Gastropoda; family Planorbidae; genus Anisus; species Anisus vortex. The sequence goes on along the minus strand of OX421492.1, from coordinate 39,340,194 downwards.
TAGTAAATATGAATGTATATCAATGCAAGTGAATGCATTATCTTCATTTTGATACAGTAGATAAGCTTACCAGGCTCTCCATAAGGGGTGGGTGTGACAGTAGGTGGAGTAGGTGGTGCTGTTGTTGGACCAGTGATAACATGAGGTGCCTCAGTAGTCAGAACCTCTAAAGTAGGTCTTGGAGTGGGAGAAAAGGTGGAGAAGCAACCAATGTAGTTAAGTCTGAGACCTGGTCCATTAGGTGCCCATGTTAGTGGCTCTAGGCGTACATATCTAGCCACAATGATCTAAAAAGATTTTAAGAGATATATTAGAAAAATGAATGAGTAATTTACAATTTTAAAATGACAGAACGAGGAGATTTATAAAGAAATGTAGGCCTAATTTATTCAAAACTCTATCCATTATAAGTTTTTATATTTACATAAATTATTATTTTGTTACAAATATACTCATTATACTTTTAGTAATGATTTATAAAAAAAAAAACAGTTGATTTTAAAATGACACCAGGGAGATTAAATCTCATTGCTTACATGTGGGAAATAATTTCTCTTCAATGTGTTTTTGTCAAAATTGCCAGTGTAAACAACCACATTGCCATCATCATTCCGCACAGGGAAGAATGTTAGTCCATCCATGCTGGTGCTGACTGTGAATGAAGTGACCCATCTTTCTGAATCTGGACTTCCTTGGGTGAGAATGCCTGACAGATTCTGAGCTGTTTTGAAGTCAACTTGATGCCATGGGAAGTTGTCATACATGCTGAGGAAAAATAGAATATATTTCTTATCCTAAATGCTACTGACACTAGTTTTATACAGAATATAATTTTGCCCTATCCTTATAAGTGATTTAAGTCTAGTCTTACAATTTGATGAGTTTAAATGACGTTAAGTAGTTAGTTGGTTTCCCTGGTTTGTTCAGGCTACCCATTCAATAGCTAGAAGCCCTTATTGTACAAAGAAAATATTTATATTTTTTATACATATCCTTAGTTCAATATCAGTCTTAATCCATTGATGTTATATCCCCATCTAAAACAAGGTGAGGCAGAGTTGTATATAAATTCAACAGGAATAACAATCATAGCTTAGAGATGGTTTTCCTAAATGATCAATACATTTAAAATGAAAATAAAGAAATGCTGCAAAACAATGGAGATTGTCTGTGGTATAAGGTTGACAGAGTACTACATTTCATTTGTGTTCATTGGGGTTATTTAGACTAAAAAAAATGTTTTATATTACAAATTTATTATTAATTTATTTAGCTTTTTTCTCATCGGGATAATCTTCCCAGAGAACAGACAGTTGACCAACAGTAAGTTGTGAGAAGCTCTCCTAAACATACCTGGGTATCCAAGAAGAGAGAGCATTGTCCAATCTGCCTTCGGCTGCTGAGGTTTGAGGGTTGAGCTGACTAGAAGAAGTTAGCTGACTATTTGGTGTCATTGATGGACGGTCAACACTCATTGGAATGTTGCAAAGTAAATGTAGTTCTGAAATTTAGATAAACAAATTTAATGTCTACAACTGTGGGCAAATTATGTATAATATTATAGAACTTTTAAAAAATGATATGATGGCTGTAAGTTTCACAATTTAAAATAACATAAAATTTAAGAACTGTTTAACATTAACAGCAGTAATTAATGTACATAATGCTCACAAAACAAATAATTCAGTTAATAAAGTCACCAAGTTTCCAATAGCAAGGTTTATCCAAGTTATATTTTAAATGTAATCCTTTAACATGATATAAGCTCTGTTTTTAAAGAGTAAGTTATATTTTTTGAAAGGATGAAATCTTAGTAACAAAGCTTTATTAAGATAATAAGTAAACATACCAATAACTATATCAGTTTTATTTAGAAAACAGACCATATGAAGAATGAATGGTTTTCTTATGCCTAAAATGTTAAGCAGTAAAAATAATTGACATTGTTAGGAAGAAAGATTGCTTTTATTTCTTTGAAAATATTTCTTAAGCATTTTTTACCTGGTGGAGGCTGGAAAGAAACTGGAACTGTTGGTGTATTTATAAAAACACCACCGGGAGGTGTAGCAGTTGAAAAACTTCCTAGAGTTGGTATTGCGGTCCATGTGTCTTTTGTTGGAGGTATTGGCACTGGAGATCTGCAGCCAAGTAAATTAAATCTTACTGCTATGGCATTGTGGGATTCTACAGGATGTATCTGGATATATCTCGCTTCAACAACTTGGAAGAAGTTTGATACTGGAGTGTACTGGTTGGTGTTGCCATTGAAAATGATGGGATTGTTTGAGCTGTCCTTCACTGGCTGAAAGTTGAGCCCATCATTACTGTAAGAGACTGTGTACTTAGTGACCCACCATGGTTGGTCAAAGCTTCCTTGAGTAGTCACACCAGAGATCTCATAGGTGTTAAGAAGGTCAACTTGAATATATGGTGATGAGTCTGAAGGTCTGAAAATGAAAAGACCAAATTCAATGTAGTATAATCTATATTTTAAAGACACACATTCTCTTAAGAAGATTACTTCATCAATGTTATATAATACAGTGGCATATGTGTTAGTATCCAAGGCACACAGCCACTAACTAAAGAGAAAAGTCTTTAAACTCTTAAAGACTCTTTACTATCACTTAAAGGGCCTACCAGAACCTATGGAAAAATTCTACATACATTATATCTCGTTATTTTTTTCCACAAATTTATAAGAAATAAATGTAAGAAATATTTTTTTTTATTAATAGTCATGTTTGAATGAATTACCTTGGAGACCATCCACCAGCATAAAGTCCATTGTTGAACATTTGTAATCTTCCACGTGAAGGTCCGTGGTAGCCATCAAGAGAGCTAGAAGCTGTTAACTGGTTGTTAGATATTATGAGGGGATTGCTTATGCCCATAGAGAGATCACAAACTGTGGAAAAATATTACAAATAATTATTTGCATTGAAATGAGACATAAATATTAGTTACAGAACTCATATTATTAAAGTACAATACAAACATTTTTTTAAGCCCTTACCAAATTTGGGTGTTATGGTAGGAGGAGGTGTTGGGCCAGTTCCTGGTGAAGGTGTTGGGCCAGTTCCTGGTGAAGTTGTTGGTCCAATGACTGGTGTTGGAGGAGTTAGTACTGGGGGTTCAGATGATGGATTGCAGCCAAGAACATCAAATCTAAGACCTATTCCACTTGGCGCTGCATCAACTGGAACTATCTTAAGATACTGAGCTATGATTTCACGGTTCATTAGATTTCTCACAGGTGTTGACCCATCAGTGTTGGCAGTAAACAAATAGGGTGTTGTGTCGCCAGGGTACAGAGTGTAAGGAATATAGTCTGCACCATCAACACTGTAGTAGATGTTGAATGTCTTCACCCAACGAGAGGAGTCAGGACTGCCTTGTGTTACAACTCCTGACAAAAGCTTTGGCTCATTGAAGTTGACCATCACCCATTGTTGTGTACTTGATCTGTTGATAAATTTGTTAAAAAGTTGAAATATTTCAAAATGGTTTTCAATCTTTAACTCAACTTTAATAATAAAGAAAAATTTTGAATTTCAAAAGACTTTGATTCTAATTTTTTTTAAAGTAATATACCCAGGTATCCATGAGCCTCCAGATGTTTCTGTCTTAACACTGTACAGTCTTCCATCTGCTGCTGTGTGTTTTGTGTCCAGATCAGAGGAAGATGTTAGTTGGTAATCTGAGACTATGTAATGATTGGTTAAGCCCATTGGAGTCTGACAAACTGTGAAGGTTTTATAAAAACTTGTGAGCAACAAACATTTAAAGGAGTAAAAGAAAAAAAACTAAAATTTATTTTTAAGGATGTAAAACTAAATCACATTTTTTTCCTTAACCGATGACACTGGAAAACTTTTGAAACTTTATTTTAAAAAATTGTTGTTTTTTTTCATCAGTCAAGGATAATGTAATCCAATTCAAGAAGTTGTCATGTGTGGGAACTCAAAAGCTTTATATTCAAATTTTTCATTTAATAAATATAGTAGGTTATAGTATATATTATTAATTAATTGTCTTTTTTTTTTAAACTAAAGAGATAACAATCATTGTTTACCAGTTATTGGTATGGGTTCTAATGTAGTTTCTGCTGTCTGTCCAGGTGGTGTTGGAGCAGTTGATGTTGATGTGGTTGCAACAGTAGGGTAGAGTGTTGAGTGAGTTGTAATCTGTGGGTTTTCCACTGTTGGGTTGCAGCCAAGAATATCAAACCTTTTTAAAATAAAAGCAGAGCACAAAAATGGGAAAATATTGTTACAGAAGATAGACCCAGTTACCTTAATAATAGTTAAATATTATTAGTTAAAAATCTAAAGCTGTATAAGCAGAATGGCATTTCAAATGCTTTTGTAAAACTTAATACCTTACCTCAATGCGAACCCCATGTGACTGCTAACAGGTATGACTCTGATGTACTGAGCAATGATATTTCGCACAAAGAGATTAGTTACTGGTGAATTGCTGTCAGAGTTTGCAGTGAAAGTTTTGGCAATTCCATCTTGCTTTTCAGAATAGGGATAAAAATCAACACCATTGTTGCTGTAGTTAACTTTATATTCTGTGACCCATTTCTCCACAAGTCCTTCACCTTGGGTAACAACTCCTGATAATAACTTCTTCTCCTGGAAATTTACTTCAATATAAGGTGCATCATCATTGATCCTGTAAAGAAATATTTGTTTATACCTTTCATGCCAAAAGATCTGTAGCCAAAACTTTCAAAAAAAACTCAGCATAATAACAATGTTTCACTTTATTTATGTTGTGCACACTATTATCCAAACAATCATTAACTAAGACATCTGTAAAAAAAAATATTTTTATCTGTTAAAAGCCCTTGCAAATGTACTAAACATGAAACAGTATACATACGAAGGCATCCATGAGCCTTGATAATTAGTTTCTGAGAGTCTGGCCAATGCTGGTCCATGGTTAGGTTCACTTGAAGATGCACTGAACTGGTGATCATCAACTATTCTCTGATTTTGTAACCCCATTGCTTTAGTACATACTGGTAAAAATAAATAAATTTAAGATATTACATTATAATGACACATTTTCAGGACTAATGTATACTTGCAGGACTCTGTAACATGTAAAAAGAAGACTTAAACCATGGATAAGCGTAGGATGCAAAAATCATCTTAATAGAAGAAGAATCTATAATTACATGCAAGAAGGACTCAAATGAAATAAGATAAATGCTATTATAACATTAAAAAAATATATTTAGTTTATTTTTAAAACAACTTACAAGGCTCTGATGGTACATATGGTGTAATGATTGGTGGCCTAGAAGTTGTAACCACAGTTTGACTTCCAGTTGGTATTGGTGGTTGATCAGTACTCAAGGGTGGCCGAGGTGTGGGAGATAAAGTTGAGTAGCATCCAATATAATTTAATCTTAGGCCAGGGCCATTGGGTGCCCAAGTCAGTGGTACAATCTGAACATATCGGGCCACAATAACCTGAATAAAAAACATTTTAATGACATCATAAAACATCGAAAGTAAATTGGAACACTATAGCAGACATGTATACATGATACTTCAAACATTTTATAAGGAAAAACAGTATTGTAAAAATTAAGTTCAATAAAGTAATTGTGTCATGTATAAGTTTAAAACATTTACTTTAAAATTTATCATATTAAAACTAAATGGAAATAAGAATAAGAATTTTTATTAAACATTTAAAGACTTAAGTAAATTTCAGTGATTGCAAAGAAACTTCTAATTATGCTCATTAAAATATATTTAGGCTAACATTCAAAATATATACCTTCAATTTTTTAATGCAAATAAATTGTTCAAACAAATGTAATTAATGGTGCTTTACAAATGTTACACATTAAATTTAAGATAAAAATAATAAATGAGATTATTAAAATATTATTGATATTTAAACCACCATAAAATGATTTTTATACATTTCATATATTTACTATTATATGTGCATTTCTTTGTTAAAAATATTCTAAACTATCCCTAAGTAAACAAATTCAAACTACTTGAATTAGTTCATCAAAGATTTAAAAAAATGTTGACACTTTGAAGAAAATATAAATGAAGCGGACTTACTCGTGGAAAGTAATTTCTTATGATAGAGTCTTTATCAGAGTTTCCTAAGAATACTTGGATATTGTCATCATCATTTTTAATTGGGTAATATGTGAAGCCATCCAAACTAGTACGAATATAAAAAGATGACACCCATTTCTCAGCAATAGGACTGCCTTGGGTAAGAATTCCAGAAAGATTCTGTGGTGTTTGGAAGTCAACCTGTAGCCACTGATTGGTGTCTGCAACACTAAAATGTAAAAAAACAAAAACATTCTAGCATAAGTAAAATTTACCTTCACATTTTTCTAGAAAGGTTACTTTAATTAAGCAACAAATGATTTAAATCCATCTTAGAAGCAGCATTTATCAGTTTTCATAGGCTTTGCATACAACGAAATTGTGTGGGAAACTCAATGTCAAACTACCTTTCCTTTCCATGTACCTGTCGGAAGAACATCAGGGAAACCTTTCAGAATTGGTAATAATTCTGGAGTTTGACCTGAATTCCAACTGCAAGACTTAAAAAAAGGCAATGGAACACACTGCTGCTAGAGGACTGCCAAGTTTTTGTTATATTCTTTGAGCCTAATGTAAAAATTATTCAAATCATTAAAAAAAACAAAACAATTATTTTGAGCTACTAACCCTGGAACCCATGAAGAAAGTTTATTATCTAATCTTCCTTCAGATGCTGTTGTTGTAGAACTTAACTGACTTGATGCTGTTATCTGATTGTTGGTTATCATTGAAGGTCGGTCAACATTCATGGGGAAATTACAAACTGTATCTGCTCGTAAAAAAATATTTTCAATCATCAATAATTGATCACATTAACATTGTTAAAATTATTATTAATAAATTGATATTTATTGATAACAAAATTAACAAAGATATTTTATGTGATAACCTACTTGGAATTGGAGTTGCAAATGTAGGTATGCCCATGGTGATTTCAAAATGCCCTGCAGGTGGTGTTAGAGTAGTTTTTCCCGTTAGGTGCGGAGCTAATGTAACACCCGATACAATGGGTACAACAGGTGTAGGCCTTGGGGTCTCGCAACCAAACAAGTTAAACCTCAAAGCTATACCATTGTGAGATTCTATTGGTCTGATCTGTATGTATCTGGCTACTTCAGAGGGGAAGAAGTTGGTGACTGGGGTGAACTGGTCAGTGTTGCCATTGAACACCATTGGGTTGCCAGAGTTGTCTTTGACAGGCTGGAAGTTGATGCTGTCATTACTGTAGTACACAGTGTACTTGGTGACCCAGGATGGTTGGTCAGCACTTCCTTGAGTGGAAACTCCAGAGAACTTATATGGTGACAGAAGGTCAACTTGCAAGTATGGGCTCTGGTCAGTTGTACTGCAAATGTGATTGTTATTATCATTTAATAAAAAGTGTTTTAAACAATATCTAGTCAAATCTGAATAATATAATCCATTTGTGTAAGCCACCTGAAACAATTCTCTCTTATCCTTATGCCAAGAAGACTAGCATCCATAAAAACCAAACAAAAAAATGAAGATGTATAAGTCAATAAAAAGAGACCAACCTAGGAGACCATCCTCCAGCAAATAATCCATCATTATACATATCAATCCTGCCTCTAGTTGGTCCATGGTACACATCAAGGGAAGATGATGCAGTCAGCTGTTTGTCACCAATTATCATAGGATTGGAAATTCCCATGGGCATATCACATTCTGAAAGTTAGTAAATATTTGTTTATGCTGTAAAGATTCCTACACTTCTCTTTTTGTAGTTTTCTGGAATTAAAATGCAGCAGCATCCCCCCCTCCCCCCCCCCCCCCCGGGACCAAAATTTAAATCAAGTTTAAAGCTGCATTTAAATAGTATTTAATAGCTTCATTATGGATCATTTTGGTACAACGGGATACTTTACTTTTTACTTAAAGTATTAAATATTTATTTCATTGAATGTAAGGTTTCTTTCTATGTGGGTTCATAAGGTTTCTACAGCAAGAAAACTAATTATGTGGACTGCGCAATGAGTAGATTTTCATTTGTGTACTTTGACTCAAGGGAGTTAAACTGAAATTACAGCTTGAACATAATTGGAATGATGTAGTTCTATTTTGTCCATTTCTTTTAAGATTTTGATATATATTTTTAACACTGTCCTTCTAAATAATCACAGACGGAACATTGTGGTTTATTAGCATATTAGTGAAATAATCACAGCAATAAAACTAAGAACTACTATCTTATCAGTGAAATAACCTAAATAATAATGACAATGAAGTCTACTAACTTAGCAGTGGAGGTAATGGTGGTGTTACTGTAGGCCCAGTGCCTGGCGATGGTGTTGGCCCTGTAGGTGGTGACACTATCAGAAGTGGTGGTGGGTTTGGTGTGTCAGGGTTGCATCCAAGCACATCAAATCTAAGACCTACACCATTAGGTCCTGCCTCAACTGGAACAATCTTCAAGTACTGGGCAATAATTTCACGGTTCAGTAAGTTTCTCACAGGTGTTGTGCCATCAGTGTTGGCAGTAAACAAATAAGGTGTTGTGTCGCCAGGGTACAGAGTATATGGAATATAGTCTACACCATCAACACTGTAGTAGATGTTGAAGGTCTTAACCCAACGAGAGGAATCTGGACTGCCCTGTGTCACAACTCCTGACAAAAGTTTTGGTTCATTGAAATCCACAGTAATCCAGTGCTGAGTACCAATGCTGAAAAAAAAAAGTAAGATTAGTCGCCTATTCGGTTCTACAATAAACATTAAAACAAACAGGAAAGAGAATAGGATAATTCAATATGAAGAAATCGATGATATGTACGGTACATTTCTAACTTATTTAAATACTAGATGTTCTGCTTTCATTTTATTTTCAAAAAAAAAATACTGTATCACTATTCCTATACAAATGTACAGTTTCTCTATTGTACAAATATTAACAATTAGTTAAATCAATGATGTAACTTAGCCATCTTTGGAGTCTAGTTTCATAGTTGAGTAAATATTTCTAGATAATGTTCTCAAGAAAAATACATGTATTAAAGACTAACTTTGGGAACACTAAAAGCAACTTTAGTGTATGGTATGTTGAAATAGAGGGAAACAGCTGTAAAGCCATAGAAATCGGGTACCCCAAATCCTGGTCAAAGATGAAGTATGAAGTAATAGTTTACCCAGGAATCCAAGATCCACCAGAAGTGTCTGACTTAGCATTGTAAAGTCTTCCATCAGCTGCAGTGTGAATGCTATCAAGATTTGATGATGATGTCAGCTGCTCGTTAGCTATAATGTAATGGCTGCTTAATCCCATGGGTGCAAGGCAAACTGTAATAAAGCAATTACAGAAAACCTGCTCATCACTGCACAGTTCAACAAATGTTCACATTAGTCTTATTAAAATAACAGAAACCTTATTTGTATTTTATTTGAACTGAAATAGGTATTTTGCTTACATATATATGTTAATGAACCAAATTTGAAACCAATTATTTCTATGTGTTTAAATACTCACCAGATGGTTGTATGATATCTGGAGGTGGTGTCAATGTTGACTGAGCTGTTTGGCCAGATGGTAAAGTTGGTTTCAGTGTACTTGTGGAAGCTGTTACAGGTGGAGCTAGTGTGGTTATTTTAATATCTGACTTGGAAGGATTACAGCCCAGCACATCAAACCTAGAAGAAGAAGAAATATAATACATGTTTCAGAACAAGGATACAATTTTTTTTTTGATTCTTAACATAATTGATACAAATCCTTTTTTAACATACTAAATGCAAGTATATCTGATTAACTTCAACTAAGAAGTTATTCAAAAAATATTTAAAAAACTTGGAATCCTTCAAATATAAATCAAATTTTTTTTTATGATATTACTGGAATTTTTCAAGTTATGATAGTAATAATAGTGTCTTTATTTTCACTTATATTCCTATTTATAAGATGCTGGACAACAAAAAAAGTTATACTAATTGACTCCATGAAATATACATTACAGTAATTTAGTAATTGCGACCTTTATTTTTAAACCTCCAACTACCTCATAGCAGGATGCATGTGGCTGCCAACTGGATATATCCTGAGGTACTGTGCCATGACATTTTGAACAAAGAGATTGGTAACTGGTGTGTTGGTATCTGTGTTGGCCTTGAAAATTGTTGCACCATTTTGTTTTTCTGAGTAAGGCACATAGTCCACACCATTAATACTTGTGAAGACTTTGTATTCTGTCACCCATCTGTCTTCTCTTCCTTCCCCTTGGGTTACTATGCCAGATAGAAACTTTGGCTCTTGAAAGTTGACTTGAATAAAAGGTGATGTGTCATTGTTCCTGAAGAAAAAAGAAAGGAAATAAAATCGTGTTCATTTTATAACACAGATAATTTCATTTACTTGAAGTAGACAGGGAAACAAAAAATGCATTAGAATGAGACAGACAACAAGGATAATAAATTAGATCTTTACATAATAATATTATCACAGATCTTAATACATGTAAAAAAGAAATTCCCAGATATTTACAAAACACAACGCAATCACATTTGTATTGATTCTTCTAGTTAAAATACTGTATTGACTCAAATATATTTTTTTAAAAATTAAGCAGTAGTTTTGAAGAAATAATTTCAACAAGATGGCCCGCTAATGCTTTGTAGGTAGCTAAAGACAGGCAGATAATGTGTATCTAAATTATCTATAAATACCTGCACTATAACCCTTTGACTCCTAACAATCAACAATAGTGGCTTATGGTTATTTTTTTTTATTTTTTTTAGCACTCACTCCTGCACCATCTAGCTAAGAACTAATTTATTAACATGCAAGAGAGAGTGTGTTTTTTTATGCTTTTGGTTCAATGCACATGCCCAGAAAGGACCTTTCATGAAGCAAAATATACAAAATAAGAATATGGATATGAACAAAAAATTACAATGGCATCCAAGATCCCTTATAGTAATCCGAAAGTCTTGCCAACTCCGGTCCATGGAAAGGTTTGCTTGATGAGGCTGTTAACTGAGAGTCCTGAACAATTTGCTGGCTTTGTAAACCCATTTCTTTGCCACATACTAATAAAAACAATACAAGTAGATAATTTTGATTTCCCTTTTACAAGAAAATATGTGCAAAAAAAACAACAACAACATTTTAAAATAAATAATTATCCTAAATTCTAAGTTATTAATTTCTCTAAATTTTTTAATATAATGTAGTATTAGTATTATATGACTCACAATAGTTTAATTATTAATTAAGAAAAAGATAATGTAGTAAAAGAGTTTTTAAAAAATATTCAGAAGTGAAAACAACATTTTCAACATATAATAAGTTTGTCTTACAAAATAATGGTAATATTATCCTTTAAACAAATTTGACTATTAAGAAAAACAAGTTTTATTCATATATGGTTAATTCTGGCTACTACAATTATCTATCATTTTTATGATATTCACAACCTTTTGATCTACTAGTTACCTGGTATTGGTGTTGGTATTAAAAATGGAATTGTGGGTGATAGAGTTTGCGCCGTGGGAAAAGCAGTATGAATGTCCTGTGTGAGTGTAGACATTGGAGTTGGAGTTACAAAAGGCTCTGTAGGACGTGGTGTGTCATACTTCAAGAAGCAGCCAAGATAATTCAGCCTTAAACCAGGACCGTTGGGTGACCATGTCAAAGGTAGTAGCCGAATATACCTTGCTACTATCGGCTGAAATAAGATTTTTCATGACAAAGATAAATAAGGAAATACAAATTTATCTATACATTATATTTTGTATATTTTCAGTTGATATCGACACAATTATAAATTATTACTTACATGTGGGAAATAATTTCTGACTACAGAATCTTTATCAGAGTTTCCATTGTAGATCACAATATTTCCATCATCGCCACGGAGAGGGTAATAAGTAAAACCATCAAGGCTGGTGCTAATTATGTATGATGAGACCCACTTTTCAGCATTAGGACTGCCTTGTGTTAAAACACCAGACAAGTTCTGGGGAACTTGAAAGTCCACCTGAAGCCATTGGTTTTTGTCAGCAAAACTGAAATAATTTTCACATTTTTGTATTTTGAAAAACAATACATACATACAGTTGGCTCCAGAAATATATAGAAATATTTTTAACTCTGGCAGTTAGATTTAAGAGTTACAGAGCAATACGTACGCAGGAATCCAAGATGACAATCCATTGAGCCTACCAGCACCAGGAGAAGTGGCACTTGATGAAGCACTTAATTGGTTATCAGGTAAAAATGGAGGGAGATCCACATTCATTGGAATGTTGCAAACAGTACCTAGTATATTATTTATTATAATAATTTCAATGACATTATTTAAAGAGATACATTGACAAAGTATTACAGACAATATAAAAAAAAAGACATTTTATTTTAATTATTAATTTTGACTAGGGGTTTATAGAAATCAATTGCATTAACACTACCCTGCAATATAAAATATTTTTATTTATAAAAGCAAAATTAATAAAAATATTTTTTTTTGTATTGATATTGCACAACAATATTGCTGTTTATACCGTAAATTAAATTCTAATCTTTATTCTCATTCTACAATCCTTTTATAGCACATTACATTAGCACATCACAGCCATTCACTCCCTATTCATACACCTCCACCAAACATCCATGAACAAAACTGACTCTGTCCAGCCAGTCATATAAACAATAACACAGAGCTATCAGGTCACTTAGTTCGGTCAACACATTACAATAATATAGTCCAATGTGTGTCACTAAGTCTCTGTCAATTTATAATTATTCCGTCCCTTACACACTGACAGTTACACAGTCACTATTACTGTCACACTCACAGTTACATAGCCACTATCACTGTCACATAGTCACTATCACTGTCACACTGACAGTTACACAGTCACTATTACTGTCACACTCACAGTTACATAGTCACTATCACTGTCACATTGACAGTTACATAGTCACTATTACTGTCACACTGACAGTTACATAGTCACTATCACTGTCACACTCACAGTTACATAGTCACTATCACTGTCACACTCACAGTTACATAGTCACTATTACTGTCACACTCACAGTTACATAGTCACTATCACACTCACAGTTACATAGTCACTATCACTGTCACACTCACAGTTACATAGTCACTATCACTGTCACACTCACAGTTACATAGTCACTATCACTGTCACACTCACATAGTCACTCTCACTTTCACACTCACAGTTACATAGTCACTATCACACTAACAGTTACATAGTCACTATCACTGTCACACTGACAGTTATATAGTCACTATCACTGTCACACTGACAGTTACATAGTCACTATCACTGTCACACTCACAGTTACACAGCCACTATTACTGTCACACTGACAGTTACATAGTCACTATCACTGTCACATACCTGGTGGAGTAACGAATGGTGGTGGCAAGGATGGTGTAGTATCCTGGTGCCCTGATGGTGGTGTCTGTACTGTAACTCCACCTTGTAAAGTGACGACAGTGGGTGCCTTGGTCGGAGTTCCTCCAGTTACCCAGGGAGGTGTTGGAGTGGGTGTGAGGTGTTGTCCGATTGTTGGAGGAGCCAGTGTTGCAGCACCATTGCAGGCCAGGAGATCAAATCTTAAACCTACAGCCCCCACCCATTTAGTGGGATAGATTCTAACAGCAATGGCAGGCACTTCCCTGTCAAAGAATCCCTTCACAACAGTGTTACTGTCATAGTTTCCATGGAACACTTTAGGTTCAGTTGTCTGGCTGGCCATGTAAGGCTGAAAATTGACGCCGTCTAGTGAAGTCTCCACTGAATATTCTGTAACCCACTGTGGTGAGTTGGGGACACCCTGAAGTGCTACTCCAGTAATAAGCTCAGGACTTTTCAGTTTGATTGTTATATAAGGATGAAGATCTGATAATCTGTAATTTATAAAGAACTATATAGTATATGCCATTTGATGATCATTAAATAACTTTAAAAAAATAAATAATTTCAAAGTAGAGTGAGATAACTAAAGTAATCTTTTCAAATTATAAATGTCCATTGGGCTAGTGAAGAAGTATTCACAAGTTTCTTTGACCTTTGACATACAAAGAAATTTTCTGGCTACAAACTACAAGGCCCACCCATCTTTACTTTCCCAGACTAATGTCAAGTGCCCATCAGAGCTTAGCAGAATCAGGGAAACTCTCCAGACTCTGGTAAAAATTCTGGTGTACATACCTGGACTTAAACCCAAGGCATTAAAAATGGCTACCCATTATGGTGCTACTAGATAACCATGTCCCATAAAGTAGAGAAAAACTGTTTTCCAAATAAACAGTAACTATTCAAACATTATTTTTAGAACAATTTAATTTAGCCTTATTTCTGTAAATTGATTCAAGAGATTCCCATTTGGAATTAACATTCTTTACAATAGGATTGTTAGGTGAGGATTGCGTTTATAATTTATTTTGACAAATAAAATGTGCAATATAAGAATTAATCATAAGTTAATCTTAAGCAGCAATATTCTTTCAAAATTTTTAGGGCAGTTTTAGGGCATTATACTATACTGTTATTAACTCTTGGCTATGTGAGAGATGGTTACCAGTATGAGTCATCCTAAGTCAATTCTCTCTATTCAGCTGAGGGGAAGAGATGGAATATTTATTACAAGTTCCTATTTCTGGATTTGGTGAGATAACACCCTGAGTTCCAGTGAAACTCCTAGATTCTTCCAGTGCTTTTGTCTAGACTGTCCCCATGACCCCTTTAGAAATCTGTGCATTTTGAAGTCTGAGATGTTAACTAGTCAATTGGAATTTAGAAAATATATCCCCTACTTTGCCACATGGTGAATAAAGCTAAAATTCTTCATTTCTTTAAATAGCTTTATATAGTGAAGTTGTAAAAACACTTGCATATGTAAGGGTCTGTAACTGTTTTAAATTGGCAGCTGTTTCGTTTGAATTGATTCCGTGTTTTTATTTTTGTTGATTTTCGCCCGCCATTTTGGGCTATAAATAGGCCTATTGGCGGGTCCCTTTGGTTTTTGGGGAAGAAAGTCTTTCGCTTGATGCGAGGCTAGGTGGCTGTGTGCCCCTCTATTAGGCTGTGTGCCCCTCTATGAAGCTGTGTGATTCCCTGTTTTGATCTTTGTGTGGTATTAGTGTCCAGTGGTCATCTTTTACTAGTACTAAGGTGTGGCTGCTAAGGTAATTATAATAGTTTTAATTGATGTTTTATTATCCCTTGTATTTAGTGTTTACACACGGGACTGGTATGAGTCTTGTGTGTAATTTGTCATTTTATTTTTATTATTGAATGGTTTATTTTTATAATGTTTTTATGTTGTTATACGTGGTGCCCTTAATTGTTTACCACGTGGTAACTAGTACTACGATTTGTGTTTTATTGGGAGTGCCCATTGCTGCTTTGATTACAGGTTGTAACAGGTGGCGCATTTATTTGCCAGCCACGCTGTATTATTTATATTTCCTATTTACAAGTGGTTTACTTCATTGTTACCCACTTTGTAATATGAGGTCGAGTATGCTTGATTTTAAATGTGGTTGGCTTGGGCGCCAGAATCACATTTAATTAACTGTTTTCTAATATAGCCTTCAGTGGCTTTTTCATAGTCACTGGTGGTGGTGATTTTGTAGTCCTTTTGTATATATTATTATAATGCATTCCATATTTGGCATAACTACTTGAGATGCCTTGTCTGGCATGACATCCTTTACTATTTTATGTTTACCTTTTATTTATATGTATATATTTTTTATGAATTTAAATTGATGATTTATTTATGTGTTTATTGTGTATTTCAACCAGGCGATGTATAATCTGGTTGGGTTTTTTAGTTGATTGATAAAATATGTTTTTTAGTGGGATGTAAATATGTTTTCTTAGACTTGACAGTCAAATTGGGTTCGGTTAGGCCAAGGTTGCACAAACCACGATCCTCCCCCTTTCCTCCCCCCTTCCTTACCCTTTTCTGTCTTCTCCCACTCCCACCCCTTACACATATAATTTTGTTGACTGTTCTACATTGAGAGTAAAATGTTTTTGTTCAATATTTTCCAGAGTTTTCTTCTAAATGTTACTATTGTCTAAACTAAGAATTAATCCTTTTAATAACAACTTAAAAAAGAAAATCTGAGTTCAATGAACTTTGTGAAATACTTGTGTGTGATATTGCTGGACAAAGAGTGTGACTCACACATTTAATGAATCATCCCTTAAGCTTAAAAGGAAAATGACCATTGAAAATATTTTAGATCTGAAAATCAGATTTTAGACTTTAAATACATTGCACATGAGTAGGCCACTGTTGTGAGCTATTTTATCTGAAACACTATTCTTTTATTTATTATTTTATTGTGAGCTATTTTATTTATTATTTAATGCGTAATAATAATCTCTAAGTGATATGTCTGATGTATGACGGGGTTGTTAATTATGGAAGTGGCGTTAGAGTCTTGTGTTTTGTCTAGGGATGAATGGCGTGTGGTTTTTTGTAATCGCATTGATAGTGGTCTCCGGATTTTTTTATATTAAAACAATAATAAAGATTGGAGTATTTTCTGTTGTCTTCATTTATTGGAACAATTATACTCTAACAACCACACATAAAAGCATTTTCATTGCTGGGTAAAAAGCAAAGGATTTTTCTTCTTTTTCTTCTAGTAACCAGTCTGCAGAGCAGTTTGCTTTCTTGAAGTCAATGCCAGACAAATATATTTACATATTTAATTGTTCTGAATTGCTGTATAGTGAGTTAGTAATGGTAGGTTAAGGAGGGTAAGCTTGGGCCAGATTGGAGCATTCAAGTAGGAAGTGATGTACAGTTTCTTGTGGGGAGTGGCAATGTCTGCAGTTGGGTGGGTGTGTTTAGGGTTTACTCTATTTAGCTGGGAATTGAGTGACATATGTCCTGTTTTTTACTTCAATATGGTGCATCGTTCTTTGCTGGGGAGGCACCACTGATCTATAAAAAGAATGGATTAGGCTTGGAAGTGACTTCCTTGAAGAAATTTCTGCCATTTTGTTTATACCGTCAATGATCAATATATATAATTATCGTGAGTTTGTATATTTATTTAGATGTTTGTTTCTGCTCTATAGTCTCCTAAGCCGTTTGACTAAACGGGTTAAAAGTTAAATGTATAAATTAGAAACGTCCTCCAAAAGAAATGTTAATTTTATCAACAATATTGCCTAATTCGTAAATTTTTTAAATAAATTAACTTAGACCTATTACTAATCACTGTATGTTAAGGTTATAAAACGTGCGCCGTTTCCAAATAATGTCCCTTTGAAATGCTTTCAAATTTAGTGTGTTTCGGGACCGGGTATTCCCGTACTACGAAATATCGCTGTCTACATTTTTTATTATTAACTTTTTTATTGTTAGGTATTTGTTTTCTTTTTCTTTCCTTTTGATAGTATTATTGTTAGTTTTATATTATTAATAAGAAGTCAGAACCTTGACAGCAACAATTCATATGCATATTGTGTAAAATGTCAGCAATATAGATTCCATTCTGATCTATTTATAGATCAGCCGCGCAGTAAGTTTAAGACACAATTTTGTTTACATCGATAAGTGCGGTGGACAATTTTAGATTTCCCTTTCTTCACTTTGTTCAAACCAATTTATTAAGAAGGCGCAATCCATTCTTTTTATAGATCAGTGGGAGGAACTTTATATTGTCTTGCTTGTTGGGCTTGTTTGTGTCACTGTACGTGTTTCTTCCATTTGTTCTGTGTGCCCATTGATTTAGCCATTCTTCCTTAAAGTTTCTTTTTAAAACAAGGTGATAAAGCTCAGCTGTTTTTATCATAACTGGAATAGTATATTTCAAGTAAAATTTGATGGACAATACTGGTATTTTATTTTTATAGAAACATACAAATAATAATACATTTAAATCAATAATTATATTCTTTCTATATGATCAACTGATTTTTTAGTTAGAAAAAAAGTAATCTGTGTAAAAAATAATATTTGTCTAGCTTATGCTTGTTAATATAATTAAAAGAATTTTTAAGTCATGCAATTGTGTGTATATGAAAAAAATATTTTTTTTTATTAGATAGTAATTAGTTCCTAATCACTACTAATACTTTAACTGAATAAAATTTAGTTGTCGGCACTCAACAGAATGCTAGACTTCATGTCTGTAAATGTAGGCCCTACACTGTGAACAAACTCATTTTTAGTATTTAAATTCATTTGTGTTGTAGGACAGGTAGGAATGATGGCAAAGCATTGGCCTGTCAACCAAATGGAAAAGCATTTGCTTGTCTACCTAAAGTCAAATTCTAGTAAAAGCCAATGCTTGTAAAAGTGTAATGTACATATATATATATAATATTGGGAGTGCATTATTAACATATATCATGGCCAGTGTAAACTTTTCTTAACTTTCTTTTCTTTTTTGTTTTTACTGTTTTATTTCTGTTTATAAATGTTTGTACTAAAGCACACCATTTAACAGAAGACAAGAGTTGAAATAGTATTCATTAGGCTAATGATTGAAAATGTATTTGAAGAATCAGGAAAATAAATACTTTTTAAAGTTGGATTTTGAAAAATGATATTTTGAAATAATTTTTTTCATTTAATAGAATTGATTTTTATTAATTATGGATCTCATTATGTAACACATACTATCTTTAGTCAATAAATAAAATGTGCTAAATGTATTTAACATTAAAATGGAACTCAAATACATGTTGATGTTTTTTTACTAATACTTAGAAAATATTTGGGGCATATTTTTAGCATTTGTTCTAAAAAAATGTGCTATTTTTAATTAAATGTCTTTTAAATCTTGTTGGTATTTCTGATAACATTGTCACCATTATTATTTGTTCACACTCCATACACTGTCAAATTGAAAAAGTCTCTAACCTGGGAACCCAGGCTCCCCCATTGTCAGCTCCTGAGTGTGTGTTGAAGAGTCGAGCCTGATGAGCCTCAAAAGCTACACTCTGGGAGGAGGAGGCAGAAAACTGATCATTGCCAGCTATGTCCTTCTGGTACAATCCCAACAATTCATCACACACTGCAGGAGAGGAGGAGAAACAAACATTAGGGATTTAGTCAAAGACTTCTTCTTTCAATCAGCTTTGATTTCATGGACTCCACCCGCCTGTAAGGTCTTACCCAGTTGTTTCTCTTTTTAAAAAAAATGTCTTTTACTGTGGGATAATATAATGATTATACAAAATGACACTCAGTTTACTTCGGGTGGGTTCCAATCAAAGCTGAAAGTATTCTAACATTCTATGAAGATCAAGAAACACATTTTTAAGAGTGCTCAATCAAAGCTGAAAGTATTCTAACATTCTATGAAGATCAAGAAACACATTTTTAAGAGTGCTTTCTTTTTATTGTTCAGAATATATGAAAACATAGAGCCAAAACTATAAAACAGAGTAAATTAATATTTACAAGAGTTTGTGTCTAGTAATTTAAATCATATTTTGACAACAGGAAGTTGCTTAACAATATTAAAATAACCAGTATAAGAAAGAAAATTTCTACCTAATAAGTTTTTATTAGAAAGAAAATATATGAAGCAATGATAATTATATATGGTTAATTTTTTATATTTCAAATATGTAAGAAATGAAGATTGTAAAATAAAATATTAATAATTGTAAACAAATGATTTTTTGCGTCGGCGAAGTCCAGCTCTATTACCTCCATTGGTGACATTGATAGAGTGTGGAGTTGATCCATCCTTGTCAGTTGTTTTCTCGCCAGGCTGATCAGATGTAGAAACTGGTATAGGAGTAGGCGTACCCATTGGAATAGGTTCACACTTTCCAAATGTTATATGTTCCAAAATTGTATTACGGCAAATACTGGAGAAAAAAAAATTATAAGACAACATATTTTTAAACAATTACAAATAAAGTCACAAATTTTTTTTTGCCTAAAAATACTAAAACTTTCTATGCATTTGATTTTGCCTTGTAAGTTTTGCTCTGCACTGAAAAGTGTTGTTGTTTCTTTTAATGCTACTATTCAACATACCAAATTTCACAATCAGTTCTGCATGCTGTTGGATCTTCAACTCGTTCACCTTCTCTGTATGATTTCCCATTGATATCACATGAGGGAGTTTCACAAAGAGACTCAGGAATACAAGTGACTGGCTCAGACAGTGAGTCGTAGACCTTAAAAATAGTTCAGTTTGAAAAATTAGATTTAATTTAAAAAACAACAAAAGCTAAGAGTACATGGTTTCACCTACAATCTTGATTGCTAAGAATAACAAAAAACACACCTGTCCTGCGGGGCAAGGATGAAGATCACAGCCTTCAAAACAGAGCCCCTTGAGTTCATCACATTGTTTTTCAATGATTGAGAAGACAAGTCTATTTCCACATGTTTTCTTTGGACACAGTGAAATGCACGGATTGAAGGTTTCACATTGCTCACATTGAATAGCTACAAGACAAATGTTTAAAGTCATTTATTTAAAAAAAAGAATGCAAACAAATATTTATAATGAACTAAAACAAAAAAAATGTCATAATTTTCTCAACAGTACATTAAAAGAAATAAGTGGATTCTTATCAAAAGTAGCTCAATATTAAACAATTTTTAATTCCTACATGGATGTTCTTATTGACCAAAATTACTTACGGCACAAATCGTTACTTCTCCAGTTGATGAGAATACCCTTAACAGCACATTCATGGGCATAGGCAGCTAGTGCTGTGCAGAGGCATTCACAATCCCCTCCCAGATCACAAGCACAAGCATCAAATTCACATCTAAAACGAGTTTTTAAAAAAGCATGTTATTTCAAATTATAGTTAATATAAATTGATCATTAATTTTATCAACATTTCAATGGTTGTTTCATGATAATACCAGTAAATTACCTTTTGACATATTCTGTTCGATCAACAAAATTATGACAAGGCTGAAACAAGTCCGAGTTTAATACTGAGCATTTCAGCTGAGCCCAGGCTTTCCTCTGAGGGTTTTTGGAGCAAGTATCAGTTATTTCTTGTGATGGTGCACAAGATGTCTGTGCCTTCCAGCTATCACCAAAAGCTGTAGCTTTTGCAACAGGAGCACCTCCTTGTCTTAAAGTAAAATCATCACCCTGATCTTTATTAAAGTTGCCACAAAGTCCTTCAACCTTTTAAGAAAACAACACATCAAAAGTTTAAAAAATCTCAGAAAAGTTGTTTAAATTCTGAGCATTCTAAAGTTGTCAAATAAATGTAAAAAAAAGCAGAAAAAGAAAAAAAAAACTAAACGTACATGACCCATGTGGTCTGTAGAGAGCTGCACATACACTCTGGTTTGCTTATCCCACTGCAGTGTCACACCAAAGGGTGTTGTGATGTACACCATGTCTCCAACATCTTTCACGCTAAATGGAGATCCGGGATCTGGTACAACTGTCTGGCCTGATAACAAAGAAAAATAATATTGAGCATTGCAGTATTAAGATTCAATAGTTCATTTCAATAGTTCAACTGGATCAAAACATCTGTATTTATTATTCAAATATTATATTAGCAATTGACATTTTGCTGTTTCAATATTAGTATTTATTTATTAAAGTCAAATAGACGTTGAATAATACAGAAAATGGTTAACAAAAAATTCTTTTATGTATGGCAGACATTTCTAACATTACTATTTAAGAAATACCTCGAATGAGCTGAAGCTTGTAAAAGTTGTCTGTTCCTTCTGTTCCAACGACAAACTCAATCTGCTTGGCACAGGTCACACCCGTTGTACCACACTGTGTGTTGCGTGTGGTGATGGCAAATTTGTTTGGGTTGTCTGCTGTGGACTGGACTAAAACATAGTCACAAACTCCTTGGAAATCATAGTGGCGGCCATCAAATGTGGTGTAATGGGAATCACCATAGGCACTACACACTGATGGACAATCATTATTTGAACATTGCCACTGACGTGCAATACAAGTGCTGTAAAGAAGAAATGTAAATAATAATTAATGTAAAACAAAAAATAATATTAGCGTATTAATCATTATTCTCTGAATTTAAATCCTAATTAGATTTGTTAAATAATAAGGACAAACCATTGGTTGCAGTCTTGGTAATAGGACTCTCCCTCATAGTAAGTGTTACCAGCATGATGACATGGGCACGTCGAAGCATTGATACATTTGTCTCCATCCAACACTAGACCTGGCAGGCACTCACAGCCTGCATCACAGTTGGCATTGCTACAGCTGGGGGGATTGTGCATGTTTTCACAGGTGAGCGGACAATTGGACTTGCACTTTGTGTAGTTTGAAGTGGCCTCAGGACACAAGGGAGGTGGATTTTTTGGAATGATCACTGTAGGTGGTGGCACAGCTGAGCACACAAACTTTGCTTTATCACAAACACTGAAAACAACAAGAAAATAAATGTTGTCTAACATTGTACATATTTCATGTTTAGATTGAAATGATTTGAGTGTATCAGCTATGAAATCATTTAAGAGTTTACCCTTTAGAAAAAACAAACTATTACATTAAGTATATTTAAAAACTGATTGTCATAAAGATATGAAAAAATAAACAAAAAATAAACACATGGAAATACATTACTAGCTTATTCAATGTAACAAAAACTGTTTAGAAAGTATTGCTTTAAACAGATTGTTTTATATCTTTTAATTTTTAGTAGCATGTTTAGATTTTGCATTTAACATAATAGAATATAGAATATTATATAATAATACTTGAATGAAATATACCTTACTATAAACAATGCTTAATTTATTGTACAAGAGATTTTAAATTATAAAACCTATATGAAGCTATTGACACTACATGTGCGGTATAATGCTGTATATTCTGATTACCATATTTCAGCTCCTAAAACAGTAGTATAACCAGCAGGATATTGTTTCCCATTGAATATACATGGACAGTCAGAAACAGGTACACACTGCCCTTGATCATTCAGAGTTTGGCCAGTCAAGCAATTGCATCCCTCTACACACTTGGTATCACACAGCTCATCTTTATTCTCTGCTATATCTCTGCATGAACGCTCACATGGTTTAGCACACACTGTGTACTGCTGGCCGGCTGGGCACTGCAACACTTCAAAATTAAAAGCCATGGTTAGTGATCAGATAAGAAGCAATCTTTACCAGATGGAAAATGCTGGTGAGTAATGCAATCAGATACAGTAGTATCAATTTATATTTAGAATCAACTGATATACTTACAGCATTCAGGTATTTGTAAACGCCAATTTATTTTTATTCCCTTAGTAGCGCACGTATCTGCATAGCTTCCGATGTTGGGGCACATGCAATCTTTCATGTTGGCAGTACATGAACACAAATCATAGAGACAGTCTTCATAATAGGAGCTTACATCGATTACATTGTGGCAATCTAGTTAAGAAAGAAAGAAAAACAACATTAAACAAATTATAACACAACCAATTATTTAAATTATAAAGCATGAGAAAAAAAATTGTTGATTTATACCATCATACCTTTGAAAATATCAGATTTGAGTTTGGCACAAAGAACCAATGCTTGGTCCCTTTTCTGTGGATTTGCATCACAAGGATCCGTTGAATTGGCTGACATATTGGCACATGATTGCTCTGTTTTCCAATGGTTACCAAAAATATTTGGGTTTGTTTCAGTGTTGCCCTCCAATGTCTTGAAGTCATTGTTTTGATTGCCATCAAATGTGCCACACATACCAA
This sequence comes from Anisus vortex, assembly GCA_949126835.1. Taxonomy (NCBI): domain Eukaryota; kingdom Metazoa; phylum Mollusca; class Gastropoda; family Planorbidae; genus Anisus; species Anisus vortex. Next base: position 39,316,408 of record OX421492.1, on the reverse strand, counting down.
TAGTCTTGCCCATAAACTCTGAAGGGGCCTTGATGTAGGCTCTTGTTCGGCCATCCCATAAAATGCTGATTCCATTACTCAGAGTAGCCTAAAATACACAAGTAATTCAGATCTTTACAATTAATTTATAATTTGTTTTTAAATATTCATTCAAATTTGACAATGTATAAGAAAGTTCATACAATTTTCTGTAACAATAGCACTTGATAATACTCTAATAAATAAATACATAATTTCCATCTGTCAATCTTAAAGTAGTTATTTATAAATTTAATCCTTTAACATTCTTTCAATATGATTCAAGGAATGCTCAGAAAATGTATCCTCCTGCATTGGTGTTAAATAAACACCAGCTTGGCACCTATTTAACTTGAGGTGATTTTTTAAATTATATATGCCCTTAAGAAAAATATTATTGTGTTACTCACTTGCATAAACAGTGAAGAGACCATTTGGACTTTTATGTCTGGTGTTACATAAGGAAGTTGTGTAATTTCTCTTCCATTAATAAACAGCTGATGGTTGTGGTCTAATTTAATGTTCAAACCATTATAGTCAATGCTAATTGACTTGGTGCAGGAAGCTTCTCCATGTCCACATTGAATGTTGTCAACCATAACATTAAAATCTCTATCTTTCATCAAGTAATAGGAGCAGGTGCCCATGAAGTTATATCTCTTGCCATCAAAAGTTTCATAATGTGGATCTCCAGTAGCAGAACAGGTTTTGTCACAAGATTTTTTGGTACAGTTCCAAGCACCATTGTGGCAAGTGCTAAAAGCAATATAGGTGAATATTGTCAGTCTTCTAATTTAAAATAGATTCAAACATTGTTGAAGGCCTTGGTGGTAAACAAATTTTGTTAAAAGTAATCAATGGTTTAACATGATCTAAAATAGATTAGTGGTATCTATAAATTAAGATTGGGTTAATATATTGGATATATAATAATAATAATAATAATAATAACGGTGCTTATATAGCGCATATCCCGTATGGCATATATATGACATGTTTCTAAGTAGATTTATATGTATACAGACATTCCTTCTAGGTAAAAGATTATTACGTCCTGCAGGGTGGTTGGGATTGGCCGGCGGCAGGACTTGAACCTGAATCATATTGTTGACAGTCCGGTGTGCCAACCGCATGCCCAGCCGGCCTTCTAATAGCATAACCATAGGAACTGGATTCAAGTTCTATAACTAGCGAGTCTAAAAAACATACCGATAATTCAACTTACCAGTTATTGCATTTTTCTGGGGTTACATCCCCTTCTTTATATTGCAGGTTAGCTTTCAAACAAGGACACTCGGTGGTCTGAATACAATTTCCATTATGTTGTACTTGTCCATCTGGACAGAAGCATCCATCAACACAGGTTGTATCAGTGCAGATAGAGTTTACATTGGTACAATCTTTAACGCATGAGCTGCCACATTCTTTATAAACCCTACCATTGGGACAGGAAATTTCTGAAAGTACATTTCAAATATTTACATATTTACTATTTGAAATTTAAAAATTATGCATTTAACAAATCAATAATAAGTTTTTAAAAAATCATATTGCTGTTTATTAAATATTTTTCTGATTTATACAGCATTCATTTAAAACATGCACTAAATAAGTTTTGGGGTATATGAGGTGCAATATTACCTTTTATTTAAACCTTTAATATATAAAGACACGCAAATTTTATTTTTTAAATTAGATAACAATGAATCTAAAGATTTTATACCACATCGACCCTGAGTTCTCCAAATCAGTTTCACTCCTTTGTCCATGCATGAGCGTGAGTAGGCTTCCATGGTGTCACACATGCAGGAACCATCACCAGCTGCGTTGCAACAATCAGTTTTACAAGATTCAACAAATTGTGCTGGGTCTACTTTCTGTATAATGAATAATTAATAGTTTTGAATAAGATTCATTAAAGTAATATTTTTATTGATGGGAAACCATTCAAGTTGCTGAATATCACTTTGTGAAAAACAGTTTTTAAAGTTATTTTAAAAGATTTTTTAATAAGCATTTTTTGTTCTGTATATAAACAACTGATTTACCGCATGACATGGAAGAAAAGCTGCATCAGTTAATAAGGCACCACAAGCACTGTTAGCTTTTGAAACAATATCTGGAGTTTGAGCATCACATCCAGTTTTTTGTGGTGCATCAGGACAAACTAAAAAATTAAATTTCACAATTTTCATAAGTCATTTTGAGTTCGTTTGTTAAATTTATTCTATTATTCTCATTTGACTAAAATGTAAAAAGCATTCTTTGACAATAAATGTAAGAAAATCATTGTAATATTAGTAAAAACATAAGTAAACAATAAATTACAAAATAAAAGTAATATTTAAATAGTAAAACATTGTTTTTTGTTAAATAATTAACAAAAATTTTAGAGATGAAAAATCTTAGGCAACTAAGAACTATTGTTCTAAACAATACCTGAATGAGTTATTTCAATTAAAACTTATGAAATACATTTTTATACTAGCTAGCTTAGTACTCCCTAAAGAACTTACAATTTGTAAGTTGTTTTTTTCATTACTTAAAAAAGCATGTATCAAAAATTTAAACTTAAATATGTACCATTGCCAGGCTCATTTCTCTTCCAGCTAGCACCAAAAGTAGATGCAGAGGAAACCAATGCTCCAGCTGGGGTCTCAAAATCATCGCTTACATTACCATTGTATCTGCCACACAGACCAGTAATTCTACTTCTCAGATTGTCAGAAACCTTAATTTATACAAATGAAAAAAAAGTTCTTTAACTTTTAATTGTCAACTAAAAATGGTACAAGTTGTATTAACTAAACAAAAATGCAACACATTATAGACAAAAAATATGTTTCGTTTGTCTAAAAATTGTTAAAATTACTGAAACCAAAATGAAACTTTTGCGTCTATTACCTTTATAAATACCGACTGCTTTCCATCCCACTTAATGTTGTAACCAAGGTTACTGGAGAATGTAATGTAGCCACCAACTTTTTCAAACACAGTGCCTTCTTTAAATCCTGGGATTGCCATTGGCTAAAATATTGACAATTAAAAGCATACATTTCAATTACAACTTTTATATATTTATTTATGTTTTTTTCAAATTATTTTAACTTTTTTTTATTTTAGATTGGAAAATACACATTACTTGATCATTCCATTTGATTTCAGGACCACTGGATCCAACAGCAAGTGATATTTTATTTCCAGACTGGTAAACGTCTATTTCCTTACTGCATGCAGATGCACAATTTGGTTTATTTCTGGCAATAATCTCAAATTGATTTGGTACATACACCAGTGCATAGCGACAAGGGCCCTGTCAATAGAATTGAATATCCTCATTCAAAATTTAGAAATGTAAGGGACAAGGGTTGTTGTTTTGTAAAAGGAGAGGCTAAAAACACTTATTTCAACCTCTCATTTTAACATCATAGGCGATTCCCAGCATGAAACACTTAGGGAAAAATGAAAAGAGAAAGGCTGAAAAGCATAAGGTGTAGGAAGCTTGGACTCAGACAATTAAAAAATGGACTACAGCAAAAGCCAAATAGAAAGATAAACCCAAGATGGCAGTGAATGGTGATTTCTGAATAATGGTCTATGCCTATACAAAAGAAACGTTTGATTACAAACAAAATAGTAAGTAGGTTAATCAATAATTATTTGACTGTCAATCATTACTTACATCAAACGTATAGACTTTATTGTCAAATGTTCTGTAATGATTTGTACCCCATGCTCCACACATTGCATCACTTGAGATTTGTCCAACTATATAATAAAATAGCCATTAATAATTCATTAACGATTTTTATTTCAAATAAAGTTCATTAAAACAAATTTTTTTTATTCTAATACTATTTTAATATTATATCACGATGTTGATGGACTTAGTGTAAGAAACTAACTTTTATTTAAAAAAAATAAATTTGAAAAGTAGTTCAAGACAATTCAGACATAAAATGTTAGACCTACCTGGTGTTATAGTCCTGGCTGCTGTTGTTGGGTGATCAATCACTAGAATAAAAAAAATGTTTATAGTAAATTAAAAATTGTGAATTTGTAATAATCATTTAAATATTTTTCAACATCTGTAATGAGATGTAAAAGGACTTGATGGCAGTAAAATCTAGTGAACAGTTCATGATTTTTTGTCTGTGTTGTTTTATTTTTCAGTAAATATTATAGACTATCCCTTAATCTACTCATCAACTATTCTTCATAAGCTTTAAAAAATATTGTATCCTTTTACATAATCTGGTTTAAAATTCTTGTATCTTTCATAATTTTTTTAATAAATCAGTATGGTATTTTCAATTTCAATTACTAATAAGAGAATAGAGAGTAAAAGTATAAAATAGTAAAGTATTTTAAAAACAAAAAATTTAAAAAAAGCTAAAATAAATTAAGCCTAACCTTGAATGCAGTCTGGTACTAAAGTCATGTCAGGTGTCCATGTACCATTTTTACTACAGACATACTTTGCAGGTGGCTCCCTTTCAAAAGTAAAAGTTGGCAGACACTGTGGAACACAATCTTTGCCTCCATCAGGGTTTGATTGGCATTCCAAGGTACCGAATCTTGGAGCAACTGTATTGGTACAAAGCTGTCGACCTATGAACAAAAAGTGTTTACTTATTTAAAGTTCCTACAATTACACCGGTTTAAAATGAAACTTTTTGTTTTATTTTATTGTTTTTAAAATGTGATTATAATTGTAAAAGGTAGGCATCTGGCAGTATGCATAAGAAGAATAACTATTACAGTTGTTTAAGACTAACCTTGTACCGCTCACAACAACTGTAAAACATCCACATTTTACATACCTGAATAAATATCAATATCCATACTTAAGGCCCTATATTGTATATAGATATATACTTACTGTGCAAACACTGTTCTCCATAATATGGAAAGGTACACTGACAAGTGTTGGGTGCTGTGCATTTGCCTCCATTCAAACATGGTGGGTCACAGTTAGCTTTATTAAAAAACAAATAAAATAAAATATGAAGTTTATTTTTCTTTTATTGTAATATTTTTCTCATTATTTACAAATTTTGACAGAGAAAATAAACAAAAAAAAAGGATTTTTAAATTGATAGCTGTAATTAAATTTGATGTGTTCATTAAAAACTCTTACCAATGCAGTTAGGTGTAGTCACTTGGTCATAGAAGCCAGTGGTTACATCACATGGAAACCCAAAATCTTTTGTATCAGTTCCAGCAAATTTGTATCCCGTTTGGCATGTAATTGTGCAGAATCTAAATTGTATAATAAAAATGTATTATTATACATATCATAAACATGCAGCATTATATTTTTTTTTAAATAGGCCCTACTCTAAACTATAGGCCTAGCCAAGCCAATCCTAGTAACTATACATTATGAAATACAGGTCTAAAATTAATGTTCATTACATATGCTAGACTAGGTAGTGCCTAGATAAGCCCACAGCTATGACATATTACAAACAGATAATGGTTTTTATCAATATATTTGTTTCCCATTTGCTTATATATTAAGGTTAAAGGCCAATAGGCTTTAGTGACACTATAGTATAGAATAGACTATATTCTATTGATTATATAATATACTTTACCAGACTATTGGACCTACCCTATAACTTCTATTACTATGTTTACCCTAACTCTAGCTTATACAAATAGCTAGCCTACTATTTAAGTATTTAAGCCCTATAATTATAGATCTATTCTAAAGCCTACAGGATTAGTATTAACAGATAGCTGTTAGACACTTTCCCATCCTTGAGCCTACCTCCCCGGGTATCCCAATCAATGAGAAAAGTGGTGTATCCTAATACAGTAGGCAGTAGGCCTACATAAAGTGCATTGTTAATGATTGTTAGGCAGTTAGGCCTAGGCCTATACAGACCCTATAGCCTACTGAAATAGCCTACCACTGTCAAAACTGGATGTATGCCATGGCAACCCGCTATGAGTCTGTGACTTAACTTTTAAGACTATCTTATCTTATCTTATACATTACAGACGCTCCTTCTATAAAGAAGATTATTGCGTCCTACGCTCATCTGTGGTCCGAGTCTAGTCTTGCATTTTTATTAATGTTTTAAATGATGTTAAGTTACTGGTTTTCCTGGTTTATTCAGGCAACCCATTCCATGCCCGAATGCCACTCAGGAAGAAAGAGTACTTATATGCATTTGTTCTCGCATAAGGGACAAGGAAAGTGTTTCTATCTTTATATTTATCTGAGATTTGCAACAGGTTGTTATTGTGTTGTATTTCTAAATTAGAGTTTAATGCCTTATGTATTATTACTACTTTACTCTTTGCCCTTCTGTCTTCTAGTGTTTCTAGGTTTAATGATTTGACTAATGGTGTTACTCTTGTTAATTGGGAATATTCGCTAGTTATGAACCTTGCAGCTCTTTTTTGAATTTGTTCTAATTTTTTGATGTTTTCTTTAGTTGATGGGTCCCATACAGATGCTGCATATTCTAGTATAGGCCTAACTAATGTAAGATAGCATTTTAGTTTTATGTTCTTATTACATTTGTAAAAGTTCCTTTTTATGAATCCTAAAGTTTTGTTTGATTTTTTTATTACTTCATCAATATGAGGGTTCCAAGATAACTTATCATTTATTATTACTCCTAGATACTTAGCATTGTTAGTTTGAGTTAGTTCTTTACCATGAATGAAGTAGTTTGCTATTATTTGTTTCTTTTTCTTGGATACCCTTATTAGTTGGCATTTTTCTGGGTGAAAAGACATACTCCAGTTTGATTCCCATTTTTGTAGTTCATCTAGGTCTTTTTGTAGGAGTTCACTATCTTTTCCTGTCTTTATTATTCTATAAATTATGCAATCATCGGCAAATAATCTTACTTTTGTTCCTGTGTTGATGCAATTTGGCAGATCATTAATATAAATTAGAAATAGTAGGGGTCCTAGAACAGTTCCTTGTGGAACTCCTGAGTTTACAGTTATTGGTGATGACTTAGAGCCATTTATTATCACTGTTTGTTCTCTGCCTATAAGAAAGTCCTGAATCCACTGATGTAAGGGACCAGATATGCCAAAATATTTAAGTTTTTTTAGTAGACTATAGCCCTATTGCCTACATAAAATACCTATTACCCAGACTAGACCAGATAAAATAAAGTTTAAGTGATTTGATGCGACTACTTAACTTAGCTACTAGTCTATACTATATTTATTAGGCCCTATATACTATATAATAATATAAATATAGGCTATTACTGTGACTAATATTAGGCCTATAATAATAATTATAATAATATTATAATATTATAAAATAATAATACGGAGACTAATCAGTCACTATATTACTATATATATCACATATCCTATTCAAATTGTAACAATTGTTATTATTGTTAGCCTATATATATATTATATAACCTATGTAATTGATGAGTAATGCCCATGGTGTATGCCTATTATACTTTTATAGTATGAACTGAAGAGTCAGAGACGACGGAGAGGGATTCCCTGGGACCTGGGAAGATTGACCTAGGCCTAGTCTAGACCTAAAAACAAAAATATAGTCTACGCTTCTTAAAGTTATAGATCTACCTCGATCTACCTATTTCTCGGACACTTTCGGTAATTTTAACGAAATATCGAACTAAAATGCTCAGATTTTGATAGGCCTACTGGGTGTCCGAGTTGTAATGTTTTGCCCGAAACTCCAGAAGGGACATAACTCTATTTACCAAGTTTACCAATTTTCTTTTTTACTCTCCTTAAAGTTAAAAAATAAAAAATTGTTAAATGTTTAGTCAAACGTTTTTTTTTTTTTAAATTGTGCCTAAGACCGTACAGAGGGTCTCAAAGGCGTAAAATACGTCGAAATATTTATTTTAAAAAAAAGCGGTTGTTAATGTTAACTTTCCCATTCAAACGGATCTGTATGGGACCCATCAACTAAAGAAAACATAAAAAAAATAGAACAAATTCAAAAAAGAGCTGCAAGGTTTATAACTAGTGAATATTCTCATCTGACAAGAGTTACACCATTAGTCAAATCACTAACCCTAGAAGCACTAGAGGACAGAAGGCAAAGAGTAAAGTAGTAATAATACATAAGGCATTAAATTAAACTCTAATTTAGAAATACAACCCAATAACAACCTGTTGCAAAGCTCAGATTAACATAAAGACAAAAACACTTTCCTTATTCCCTATGCGAGAACAAATGCATATAAGTTCTCTTTCTTCCCGAGTGGCATTCGGGCATGGAATGGGTTGCCTGAACAAACCAGGAAAACCAGTAACTTAACATCATTTAAAACATCAATAAAAATGCAAAACTAAACTCGGACCACGGATGAACAGGACGCGATAATCTTCTTTATAGAAGGAGCTAAGGCTATGGAGAATAAAAATAAATAAAAAATGCACACATTTTTGTGACAAATGTCTTTGCAAGCCTCTGTCGGGATTTGTGTCATTATGCCTATAGATCTATATGCTAGAGCAGTGACATGTAGCTTAACATTTTGCGATCAAGGACAACTTGTACACCTACTAGAGCTGTATCACACCAATATAATATTAATATGGTCGTGACCCATGGGCCTCAAAGCTGGTAAAGGGTGTAAGTGGTGTAAGCCACAGATGCGCTCCCATTATGAGTAGGCCTACACCGATTGGCTAACGCATGGATGGACGCCCCCCCCCCCCCCCTTCCCGGTTGCGTATCCGAGAATCGAGACTCAGTGGAGAGGAAGCAAAATGTGCCACAATACCTCTCTCGCCAAACCTAGTACGTGGATGACCGGTAGTACAGCAGAGCCCACACAAGCCTATGTAGCGCCCCAGGGCAAAAGTTTCAGCGACGCCCCCTTGCATACTGTATCTGCTTTGTTTAGTGCTATATTTAGACTATATTTGCCGCCCCAGAAGTGTCGCCCCGGGCATATGCCCCATCTACTCTTTTCCCATTGTGAGCGCACTGAGTAGGCTACAGTATATAGTGGGCTAATTAGGACAAGCAAGAATTGTTATTTTGTAGTTCATCGTAGGGATTGATGCTGATCGGGGTAGAGAGAAAGTTTCTATAACTCATATTTCGATTTAAATCTTGTGGATGAGTATTTAAGGAACTGTTGTTATTTCAATCATAGGCCTATGCAATATGATGCAGCAATTCAGACCAAGAAAAAGCTTTAGGCGTGGAAATATATATACACCCAAATATATATACCTACTACTAACACCATAGCTTGGCCACAGCACAACCATGAGAAACCACAAATATAGGAGGCATAGGTTAACAATCTAGCTTGTGTACTATTGTGTATATTATATGTAAATGCATGGCGAATGTCGCAGGCAGGGGGTTTAGTGCTCCACCCCTGCATTACACCTGAACCTGAGGAGCCTTTGTAAATTCTAACTTACGGACTGTAGAATAGTATCAAATCCTGTGCATGATTTGTCCCAATAAATTATAAATATTTTTATTAAAATGCTAAAAATAATGCAGCATTACAAATGTTTTTTTTTTGTTCTATTTCTAGTTTAACCAGTGCTAATGTGACTTTGTGTGGTGTATTAAGAGACACTCCAAATTATGTCGAATGAAAAAATCGATATACTAGCCAGTTTTTCTTTTATCATAGCCTGTCTGAAAAGTAATAGAAATGGCCAAACTTACATCTCAAGCTGCAGGGCATCGGAATAATCGCAGGAAACTTCTCCATTGGGTGGTGGCGTTGGTGTAGGGCAAGCTATGCACAAATATAGAGAAACATCTCAGAATATTTTTTATTCAAAGGGGATTTATGTGGAAAATAACAAATATTTCGTATTGAAAAGACTGGATAAAAAAAATTCTAAAAGAGAAACAGCAAATATTATAGCCTATTGCATTGAACATAGACCTAGTACATTAAAAGTGGTATAAAAGGGAAATAACAAATAATACACATTGAAAACAATGGTTTAAAATTAATATTAAAGGGAATTTATTATTTTCAACGCGTAAATATCTATGATTGTGTAACTCTCTCTCTCTTCTTCTTCTTCTTCTTCTTCTTGTATCTTCTCACAATCACTTTCCTTATTTATATGCAATGTTTTATATGAACAGGTCTACAAATATATTATTAATGCCTAGAATTGAAATAATAGGCCTAATGATCCTACTTACCGTCGGTGGCAACTCGTTTCTGTCGTCTGTAATTTGGGGACCTAATATACATAAAGACATGAGTTATAGAATGTAATAATTAGGCCTATTTCTTTATCAAACTATCACAATTTAAATGTTAACTTTGTAAAAAAATTTTACGTAGGGGTTTAATAGTAGCTGCCTACTTTTACTGAACAACACGTGGTTGTAGATGTTTATCGTCCACTAGTTTTAATTATAACTCCACAGCCGAGGAAACAAGTAAAACAAATTAAATGTAAATGCTAGGCCTATACTTATTGAACGATCGGATAGGGCCGGCTCATCCATAAAGGCAACCTAGGCGGCCGCCTAGGGGCAACATTTGGGGGGGCGCATAATTTTAATTTGGAGATTAAAAAATATAAACTAAATTAAAGTTTAGTACTTCTACGCGCTATAGTATACTAGCATAGGCGAAAGGGTAGGCCTATTTCATATAAGTTGTCTTAGAAAAGAGGAAAGTATGCCCTAACAGTAGGCTAGGCTAGGCCTACTCAGTTTCTCCCCGCCGAAGGCACTTTAATGATGGCGCAGAATTTGTTTTCGCCTAGGGCGTCAAAAAACCCTAGAGCCGGTCCTGCGATCGGGTATTATCTAATTGAATGTGCTGGTTTGACTATAACAGTCGCGCTTGCATTTGTCTTTAGCATTAATCTCCCCTGTCCAGTCTATGGCATAACACATCGTTCACTAACAAGAGTCCCAAAACATTGTCAGCGGCACATTCAAAGACAAGAAAAGAAACAAATAAGATATTCAAGAAGACAAAAGCTTAGAAAAAAATAACATTATTATTCCATATGAAAGAATTAATTCACATTAGTACTATTTATTCTTCTCAAGTTGCAATCGGTCATGGAATGGGGGTGCATGTCGGGAAACAAACACACTAATTTGTCAGCATTTAAAAACGCGTATCATAATGCGACGCTAGACTAAAACTGAGGATCGGCGTATATTGTTTAATGCGAATGATGCCTATTGTCACAATTAAATGCCGATTGTAAGGGCCCAACTGATGAGATATTAAGATATATATATGACAGTTTTTTTTTTATCAGCCAACTTGCTTAAGCTAACGTTCACTCTAGCTAGGGTAAGGAAGTATAGAAGTAAGGAACAAAGCTGGTCCTCTTTTTAAAGCATTAAATATTAATATTCGTTTTTTTGTTTTAAAAATACTTTCAAAATCAAACTTCAACAGTTGTTGTTCCTGTTTGTTTGTTGCTATTGTTGTTGTTTTTGGTGGATTACGATGGGTTTGTCAAGCATTGCATGGGGATGGGAATGCAATGTATCTCATACTGTCACAGTATGGTCCAGCGGTTAGTTCACCGGACTGTCAACAAAAAACCAGGTGACAGGTCGCGGGTTCTATCCCTCCCACCGACGGATCCTTGTCGCCCTGCAGGAGTTTTGGGCCTAGAGGACGTAATAATCTTCTATCTAGAAGGAACTTCTGTAAACTTATAAGATAAGAACAAAATGCATGATGAAGTGCTCAAAGCGCTGAAGATGTGAAACGGTAAGCCACCTACAATCAACTGAAAATCTAAGGCCAATTAATATAGAAACAATCTAGGCTAATTTATAGCGCTATGAGTAAAGTGTTTTTTATGTAAGTTGTTTTGTTCTCTCTAGATCAGTCAAAAGTATGAGCGCAACAATAATTTTAGTGTGCTCTTTTGTCTCTCACTTTTTTCGTGCCCTTATATTTTTTATTAAGTTAATCCTTGGGCAAAAATACAGCTGTTTGGAAAAACATAAAGTTATTTCGGTCGATTCTTACCTGGCATCCGTTAAAGACGCGGTGATTATCACACCTAGGCAAAAAGCCTTCACGAAGGCCTTTGATGCCATCATTGATGACTACTTTGCTTTAGAAACAAAGCATGCACGTCAACGATTTAGTGGCAGCAGAATTGAATTAAACTATTTAAATTGGTATAGAAACAGGTGAACAGGTTATTTCCACCCTTTTCTGGTGGACTGATTATGCGCAAAAGCCTTATATATACCAGATCCAAAGTCCAGATACTAAACTAACCAATAATTTTTGACTAACAGGAATACGGGTTATTTATTCCAGAACATTGGGTCTGCATAAGTGCTTCTGTCAGTTAGTATGTTTAGTATGTTTACTTTTAAAGCGTACATGCATTAATTTCTTGAGTATTGTTTGGTACGCACGAAACGATATAAGATGACTGTAGTTTTTATCAACCGAATTCAGTTATCAGAAATAGTGCAAATAAAAATATTTAAAATGAACCTAAATTTGAAAGTTACACTAAGGACAGTTGTGTGTCTTTCACGCTCAATTATTATTGTTCAGAGCCCGCGCGCCCCTTTCCAAAAAAAAAAAAAATTAATTAAATTATATCCTACTATGATTAAATATAGATCTACACAAATTAAGCTTATAACATAGTACAAAGAATGAATGGAATTATAACAGTTATTGCTTAATATGGAGTATTGGATATTATAATAATATACTAGAAATTATGAGTAGAATTTTAACAACATCTGCTGACTGCATTTATAAAATATTATCAAATGGGGAATATAATTCTAACAGTGTGTAAAATATAAGCTTATGCATTAAATTCTACCGTGATAAAAAGGTTGGGTGGTATTCTAACAAATGGCTAAACAAAAATCTAGAAGAAATGCGTTAATGTAATTCTAGCAGTTGGTACGAAGATTAATAAAAATTTTAGTATATTTTGGAGAAATGGCTATGCAGGCTAAATGTATTTCTTAGATCTAAGGTTGAAATGAGTGAATGAAGGTCTGCTATATCGCACAAGTTGTTCACTATTCAAAATTCAAAAAAAAAAATTCACGGATTGTACTTTTGCAAATTGCCTCACGCTAATGCAATGAAATGAAAATATATTGCATCAAACATTTTAAAGTTAAATAAACAGACAGACAGGCAGATAAGACTCTTCTAGTTAGGTAGGCAGGCTGTCAGATAAGCAGACCGATAGATGGATAGATAAACAGACAGACAAATACAAGAAGGAGATAAAGGGAGGTGGGAATATGGGTGGTAATGTGCTCTTCGACAAGATTGGTGCACGTGGTTTGGATTTAAATCAGACGGAAATTTTCAAATCAGTCTTTTAATTTAACTGAAGAGAAAAACGGGGTGGGGGTCAAATCTGCGTTGCTGTTTTTTTTTCATACACTTTAAACAATACGATTTTTTTGCGATGGTACATCTATATATTTTTTTTTGGGGGGGGGGGGGGGGGGTGTAAAAAAAAATAAAGTAGGGTCTTTGAGTTCGTTTTCTGACATTTCGTATCTTTTGAATGGACGATAACAGGGAAAACATGTGCAAACAGACCCTTATCTCTCGTCATGAAATCTAACAACGAGCTATCAACAATAGACAAATATTACGTAGTTATTTGCACTGTCACTGCAGTTTAGGCTCCACCTTAGCATCAAGGTCAAAAGTTTGATAATGCGAAACCGAATTTTTAAAACAAACAAAACCATATTATTCTTATACAACCAAATAGTGAAGATAATTTATAATTCCCTTATATATTTTTATATCTATGAAAGAAGGTATTGCAAATGTAAAGTTTATTCAAGTTTTGTAAGTCCAGATGTATTTTTTCTCCGCCGTCTTTTTTTTTTTTTTTTAAGAAAAGCTTATTGAAATTATTTCTGCGATTTTCAATGGAATGCGAGAGACCCCTAAGCGGTGTTTTTTTATTGATATATTTAAAAAAACATTTCGGTTCTGAATGAGGAAAACTGACTGTTGAAGCGATGTTTCTGAATGACATATCGACACATTTCAGTTATTTGCATTTACAAAAGACCACTAAAATGGATTTGCATTGAAACTGGAAATATCTTGACGTGAAATCAAATTCAAAACATTTATTATATGTACATCCCTATTTTAGGGCATATATTATTAAGATAACGTCTACCCAGAATCTCGATTCGGCTTTCGGGCTGGCCGGTCAACTATGGATATGGTCTTCTCACTGCGCCAGTTACAAGAAAAATGCCGGAAACAGCAGATGGCCCTCTTCATTGCATACATTGACTTGACTAAGGCATTTGACCTAGTTAGCCGCACTGGACTCTTTAGCATACTGAAAAAGATTGGATGTCCTCCCCGGCTACTATGTATTATTGAGGCTTTCCATAACAACATGCACAGCACAGTTTTTTTTCGATGGCGCCAAATCAGAACCATTCCCAGTGTATAGCGGGGTCAAACAGGGCTGCGTCCTGGCACCAACACTCTTTGCTATCTTCTTCTCAGTACTCCTCCGATATGCTTTTGTGAACTGCCTCGAGGGCGTGAACATCCATACTAGGGCCGATGGAAATCTCTATAACATAGCCCGGCTCCGTGCAAAGGGCAAAGTGGAAACCGTATTAATCAGAGAATTGCTTTTCGCTGATAATGCAGCTCTTGTTTCACATACAGAGGAAGGGCTCCAGCAACTGGTCAGTAGATTCTCGGAGGCGTGCAAAGAATTTGGCCTAACAATGAGCCTAAAAATACCAATATTATGAGGCAAGGTACAGAATGCCTCCCAGCAATCTCCATTGAGGGTAACACTTTGGATGTTGTCGAGGACTACACTTACCTTGGCAGCAACATCTCAAGCTCACTGTCCCTGGAAAAAGAAAGACAAACCAGAATCGGCAAGGCAGTATCTTTAATGGCAAGGCTAAACCAAAGAGTATGGGATAATGCCCAACTCACTGATAGGACAAAAATCTCTGTCTACCAGGCCTATGTGCTAAGCACACTCCTCTTTGGAAGCGAGACCTGGGCTACATACGCTAAGCAAATAAAGCAGCTCAATAGCTTTCACCTGCGATGCCTGCGCAGGATACTCCACATCAAATGGCAGGGAAAAGTCACAAATGTGGAGGTGCTCAGGAGAAGCCACATGCTGAGCATAAACTCAATCCTGAGTGAGAGGCGCCTGCGATGGATAGGCCATGTCCACAGGATGGGTGCGGAACGCATCCCAAGAGCCCTGCTGTATGGAGAGCTGGCAGCCGGAACAAGACAGAGAGGTCGCCCTTGCCTGCGTTTCAAAGACGTTTGCAAAAAAGTCTTATTACTGGCACGCATTGAGCCCAAAACGTGGGAGAGCCTTGCTGAGGAACGCACCTCCTGGCGGTTAAAGGTGCGCGAGGGCACTCAAGCTGCAGAAACCACCCTAACAGAAAGAATTGAAGAGAAACGAGCCAGGAGAAAGGCGAGAGGCAGAGAAAAAGGAGACTGCGCCATCGTCCCTTGAGGATGGAGGGATGCCATATAATTATTAAGATAGATGGTTGGAAGTAAGCTTACACCCAAATACTCTAATCAAAGCCAAGTCTTTCAAATTGATGGACTAATTTTTTCATACCATATCAAGCCTAACTGGTTTGATATTATTACAACCTTCTTAAATGTAGATGTTTTTTTTTTTAAGTTTAGGGATATTGGCGATTTTAAAATTATATAAGTTGAATTTTAAACAGTTAAAAAATGAGCAACCAAATGTACCCATTTGCGGGAAAAATTTGGATGGAAGTTGCTTAGGAAAGTCATCTGTTTTTTTTTAACTGCTAGACATTCGCTCTAATTACTTTCAGCTTTTGGTTCAACTTACACTTGTGAACATATTTTATCGTACATTAGAGCAGTTTTAAGTATACAAAGAGGTCACTTACACTTGACCGATCATTAATTCAAACAGACATTTAAAAAAGTTTTTGTGTTCATCTTCTTTAATGAAACATACATATAATTAATTCTAAAACAAATTTATTTGTATTATGAATTTAATAAATATAAGAGACTTATTTAATATCACTAGACAATATTATGTAATGTCTGTAATTATTAATGTTTAAAATATAAACTTCTTAATGGACAAACAATTAACGCAGGAAATGTTTATTTACAACTGTTAAACGTAAATTAATTTTAATCCTCTAATAATTAAATCTTGTTATGAATAACATAATGTTGGATTTATAAAAAGAAATAATAATTACTCAATAATATTTGATATATTACATAACTTTTTGGCATCACAAGTGAATCAAATGTGAAAACGTTTTTTAATTAAAAGGGAGATTATTAACCCGTTTTATTTGAGCTAATAATATTTCTAATATTAATATGCTTGGTTTTTCTTTTTTTTTTACAAAAGAATAAATGGTTTACAATTTATAACTTAGAAATGTTTAAGCTGTAAAAAGTATTGGAAAATTATATAAATATTATAAGGCTAAAGAATTTATATGTATATTTTCAAACATTGCATTAAATATTCAGTTTATATAATTACTACGTATCTATTCCACTTAACGGTACTATCAAATTATTTCCAGTTGCGAAAACATTATAGGCTAAGTAACCCGTGTACAAAGTGGGATCTGGACCCGTGTAATGAGAGATATGTAAATGTTCTTTGTTTTGCTATGTATCAAGTGTTCATTGTTATGTAAAATGCGTGTAACTGACTTGTAAAATGAAGAGGAAAAGTTGCCAAAATAATGAGGTGTATTGTTTTGAATTGGAATAAGTTTGTTTAGCTTTAGACCATAAAAATACATAGCTAAAGGCAATTTATCAGGTGTACGTACAATTTGGCCTATATATTTTAATCTCAGTGCTTGTATCTTTGTTTTTATATCTTGCAATCCTATCCCGCCATCCCGTTTATTTTGTATCAGTGTGTTATGATGAATGGAACGAATGGTAGATTTAAATAAAAAGGCTCTAATTTTTTTATTCATATTGGTTATGAAATGTGGTGGAGGTTCTGTAACTGAAGCTATATAAATGATTTTCGGTATAATGAGAGTGTTAACAATTGCTGAACGACCAAAAATCGTGTGTGAGACATGTGTGTACATATTTATTATGTTATCTGTTGTTTGTAACAATCCATTGTACTGTTCTGTATTGTAAGTGTTTGGATTGTTGTGCCAAACGATACCTGTAATTTTGATTTTTGTTTTATTTTGAATATTTGACGGAAAATGTTCTTTTCGTTTCCAGGCACCAAGGCCCATTATATTCGATTTATTTATGTTAATTTTCCCTCCAGATGCGGCATTGAAAGTTTTAAAATGTTCCAGAATTTTTTTAATGGGGGAGACAGTTAGGGATTACCGACTTTCATGACACATTCATCAGTTTACATAACAAACACATTGCACCACAATCAAAAGAGATATCGTACAGACTCCTTTTTAACATGACACCAACATTAGATAGGAAGAAACAAAATACACGCAACACACCTATATGCAAGATGTGTACCTCACATACACAAGAAAATGACGAACATATCTATCTAACATGCCCCGCAATCATACCAACAAAACAAACATTAAAATTAATCATTGACACAACAACACAGTCAGACATAGACATAGATTTAGCCATTACACTCTTCAAAATACCTAGACTTAGAAACAAAACAAAACACACATTAAACCTCATCACACTAGCAGAATACAAACAACACATATGGAAAACATATCTTAAAACACGGTTTGACCAAAAACACTACCCCCCACACATCATAGAAGACATATTCAGACAAAAACTTGAAACACATTTAGATAAACATCAACCGCCCACTCTGTAATTTCATTTAATAGTTTGCTTTTATAACTGTTTTATGTATTATAATGTATTTCATAGATGAGATTCTTATGTATTTTATTATTTGGTTCATTTGTTTAATTGGTAGAGTAATTACATGCATATGTTATTAATGCGTTGTTTTAAATACGGAGATGACCTTGTATTGTAAGTTTCACGTTGTTAACTATTCATCAAGGGCAAATTTTTATTTTCATTTCCGGTGCGATGTCTCTTTCAGTGAATGTAAAATTTTGTGTTGTTTTTGTTTGTGTGTGGTGTGTTTTTTTTTGTTTTTTTACGCACCACTATGTACATATTATTTTTATATAAGTTTACGGGTGTATTTTGTTAAAACTGTTGAAAGGTTTAGGAGACGATATTTTAATTTCATGGCTTATGGCACATGAAATAACGAGGAGAGAGACTTGGCCTTTCTGGGTCCGTCTTCACCGATTTTGCCTCCTTTATTACTTTTAGCTTCACTGCCTTCCACGGAATGGAAGTAAGGTTCACTGTTTTCCTTCCGTTATTCCTTACCCTTCTTTTCTAATTTTTTCTTCGTTACCTATCTAATACAAAAACTTATGTCTAATATTAATCTTCTTTCTTCAAATTATTTTTATCAGAGTGACATCAATGTATAGTACAAGAAGAAGGACCGATATACAAATACCGGCCCAACTTCCCCATTTTTTGGCACATTCGCCAGGGTGTTAACTGGTGCAGGCCGGTCATCCGGCGACGCTGGCTTGGGAAGGTGGGAGGGCCAGGAAAGTCGGGCCTTCTAAACTTTATGTCACTACCAAACAAATTGCATTTATTTCCCTATCTCTCTTTCAATAGTTCATGCCGATGGGAACGGCTAAACGCTATTTGAAACCTAAAGACAACTTGGGAGTTTCCTATTCTTTTTAGAGAACTGCACAGATTTTTTTCTCACTTGTGAAGGTTCCCGTTGTGGGATTACCCGTGAATGACACCTTTCGTCACCCGTCTTCTATGGGTGTTTCACTTTTCTTTGTCATCTGTGACCCTTTCTTTGTTGTTTTTTTATATATATATATACATTTAAGACCGCGCTTGTTGGTTAAAATTAAATATATACTCCGAAAGGGATATAACAATTGAAGCTAGATGTACATAATTTCTACCAAACTTGGGTTCATTTATCTTCATATTATGTTGTTTTAAATATCTTACAGTTAATAATGGATTGTTACGTTTATTATATGTTTAAATTAATTAAAATATGTATGGATGCTAAGCAAGAATGTCAAATAAAAAAGAATGAATGAATTTAAATTTAAAGTTAGTTACAATATTAGCGTAAATTAAATCTTGCCTATCTCCCCCCCCCCTCATCTCTCGCCAATCTAAATAATTGTAGAGGTACCCACTTGGTTACAATCATCCTATTTTCGATAGCCCCCCCCCCCCCCCCCCACCCCTCACAAAGACTCCCGAACATAAATGAATTTCTATTGCTCTACTCCTTTTTCTCTGGCTTTGTTGTAATAAAATTAATAACATAAAATTAAAATTTCCTCTATTCCTTCCCCAATGTAAACTTGTATAATTTCTACTTTATACAATCAGATATATATATGTTATGTATAAAATGCATGTACACTATTGAAGTATGATACGAAAGTAACGAATGAATGGAAAACTATGTCAAATAAACAGAATGAATGGATGTGAAAGTCTAAACCTAACTACAACAACTACATAAATTATCTAAATTTGTTTAAATATTCTATGTTGTCTTCTATCCTTTAGAATTGTAAAAATTGCAATTAATGTCTTCTATCCTTCCTCTTAATGTACGAATATATGAATGTTATTGTACATGTAAAAAGTGTCAATAAACATTGTTGAAAAAAAAAAAAAAAAAAAAAAAAAAAAAAAAGAATGAAAGAATATCTCAGGTTTTAATGAGAACCGAATATTATATTCAATATCATCTGTTGATATATGATAGATATATTATGTATCTTGAGTCTTGACAACTAAATGATAACCTTCACAAAATAGTTACCATAAATGTGAAAGTTTGTTAATATAATTTTATATTTGGTATACATGCTAATAAAAAGGATGATAATCACAAACAAAAAAAAAATAGGCTAAGTAACTTCTCGGATAAACTGAGATAAAAATATAATTAGATCTAACTTTTGCAGGTGTTAGATCCGCTTCTTAAATACCACATCTCCAACAGTGAAGTTCGAAGACTGGAATAAACTTCATTAACGAGGAAATCAATAAAAGAAGATGGAGATGGCTGGGTCACATCCTCCACATGGACAAAAAGAGGCTCCCAAGTAGTGCATTGAAATGGACACCACCAGGAAAAAGGCGAAGGGGATGACCAATGGGAACGTGGAGGATGACAATGGTCGAGAAGCAAAGGCCACCAACAAAACCTGGTATGAAATCAGATGGCTCGCCCAGGATAGGGAGGCCTGGCGGAATTATGTTGCTGCCTTATGCTCCACGGGGAGCGATAAAGAATAAGAGAAAAAGAGATCCGCTTCTTGACTTACCAATGGTTGGGATTAAACTTTTTCATGATACCCAATTGTAGACTATGCCACCTACAGGTTTTCCTTAATAAAAAAAAATGTTTTTGTTAATTTTCTTGGTTACTCTTAAAATAAGTCATTTTTTCTTGGTGGAAAGACTTGCTCTAATCCAGGGGTGTGCAACATTTACTAATGTTGGGCCACATTGGAACTTTGGAAAGACAATGGGGGCCAGTTACCATAGGAAAAAGTAATCTCGTGATAACTCTAGTTAAGTACATTGTAAATACATTTGGAAATAAATAAACGATAATCAAATATTGTGTTATTTTATTAATGTGAAACTTGGAATTTAGTATGTTTGCACATTTTATCAATGTCTTCTCTGACAGCGATTTGGTAGCAACTCAAAGCTGACTTGTTAGACGTTCATCTGTGAGCTGACTTTGGTATCGACTTTTAGTTAATTTCATCCTTGAAAACAAAATGGTAACAATATGTGCTGCTAAAAAGTGAGATCATTTTTCTGGCATGTTACTCTAAATTTGGATGCTTTCCACATACATAGTTTTTGTAAAAAGTCTCCAAGTCGTTGCTATCAAATGCTCTTCTCAAGTCCATATCAGACTGCAAGTCTATCAGATCAATTTAACAGCTCTCAGGAATGTCGTCTGGTACAAGATCAAATGGTTGAGAAAACAAAATACTTTTAACATTTTCTGAAATTATCAATAAATATGTTTGTAAATTCAATGCACAACTCGTCAACATTTTCAATATATTTGGAGCCATCAAAATCTGCTGTGTCTGCTTTACTGAGAGCCAGAGTAGGAAAATGAGTGAGTGTTGTTCACCAACGGATGTTTACGATGTTGTTTCACATTTAAATCTAACAGATCTAAGAAGAGCAAGGTCATTTAACCAGACATCATTGCTTAAAGAGGCAACATCTTGTTGCTTATTTATCATAAACTGTTCAATATCCTTTCTTAAGTTCCAAAATCTTTTTAAAGTTGCAGCTCTACTGAGCCAACGATCTGAAGTGAAATATAGAATATCAGGGTAATCAGAGTCCAGTTCTTCTAAAAAAATACTTAATTTGCCGATGGATCAGTCCCCGAGCGCAAATGTAATTCACCCACTGAATCACATCTTTCATGAGTTAAACCAAGTATTTTTTTGCACACGTTTTCCTTGTGTATAATGCAGTGATAAACCACAGCCCCTTCTGTACCAATGGTGTCCAAAAAATTATTGGTAAATCCATTGGTTCTCCCTGTCATTGAGCGTGCTCTATCAGTTGTCATCCCACACAGTTTTGAAGAGTCAAGTTCAAATTTCTCCATCAGCCTCAAAACTTCTTAAATTATGTCATGACCAGTGGTTGTTGAAGACATACTGGCCATGCCTTAAAATTCTTCAATTACTTCAAAATTGTCAGTAACGCCACGTACAAATACAACCAATTGTGCAGTGTCACTTAAATATGTGCTTTCATCTAGTGCGAAACTATAGGCCCTATGTTGCACATTTTTTTATCCGCTCTGGTAAGGTTTCAGCAAGGTTTTTCTGCAAGTTGGCTGATTCTTCGTGACACAGTAAACCGAGACAAACTGGCATGCTCCAGTAAATGATAAAGTCTCCACCGTTAAAGGTTTTCCCCTTCTCTGCAATTGATTTGCAAATTTTGAACCTAAGCTTTGTAACAAGTTCAGAGTCTCTTTTATAAGTAATGAATGTACTTTGTTGTTTTTTAACTGAATTATTTATCTCTTCTAGTTTGTCCACTCGAGCTTGCCCTACTATTACATAGTGTTGTGTTTTATAATGAAGTTTTTGGTTGTATTATTTTCATTACGGTTAGTGAACTTTGGCAGATAACACATACGGTACCATGGTTGTGCTGAACAACAAAATATTTCTTGCCCCAGTCATTGTTAAAAAGTCCTCCCTCGTCATCAATTTTCCGTGTTTTAATAGCAGACATCTTTACATGCATAAAATATGAAGGTATATCAAAACATCTGAAACTTTTATTTATTTCAAACATGATGAATCAGAAAATGAACAATTAGGAAACAGTAATTAATTAGCCAACAGTGTGCCTTGGTATAATTTTAACATCACTGGCACAGTGTTTGCCACAGGGTTTTGATAGGGGACGTCCATTAATTACGTCAACAATTTTTTGGCGATTTTTACCTCCCCCCCCCTCCCCCTTGTCAACAACTGTCAAACTTTCAGAGACCCCCCCTTTATAATTACGTCAACAATTCGTTACCCCCCCCCCCCCCTATAACAAGTAAAAAAAATTAAACGCTGACTTTTATGTTTAAAATAGATTTAAAACGGAAAGGTCTAGATCTTTACTATAATTAATTGTAATACATTTTATAACTTGTTTTAAAGATTTCATATTGACTAGATAGAACTCTCATAGGTGTATCCACGAAAAAGGTGTAACATGCTTACTATCCCCCATCGCCCCTCCCAATTTGTTTTTCCAATCCGAGGATTTTAACAATATTTCTTTCCTTTTTATTTACTATTGTTCTTTTCATATAGAAATATTGAATACTTTCTGATTGTACGTTTCACTAATGAGCTTTTAGTACAATGTTAATTGTTAAATAGCTTAGGGGGAATCTGTGCACCAGTTGTAAATAAACCTGCTATTTTAACCATATGCTCACTATTCCTTCTTGCATTATTGCCCCCCTCCCCACACACACACATTATATGATTATACACACGGTAGTTGGCTTCCCTGCCCCTAACGCTCCTACCTTGCACTATTTGCCACCCACACCTTGCAATCCGGCTACGCCACTATAGGCCTACTAATATTTATATAATATTTTTATCTCATAAATTTTTTTTTTACAAAATTAGAAATTAAAACTAAAAAATTAGCCTACTATATTTAGCCTAATCCCCAAATTTTAATGTATTATTATAACGTGTCAGCAAAAATATATTAGTTTATATATCAGAATTAGGGATGTTAAAAGGAATGGTAGGCTAAGTATTTCGGACTTCATGGGCCACGAATTATTTTTCTGAAGGAAATATTTTAAAATAACCATGTTGGATTCACACAATACACTTCATTCAATGCAATTCAAACATAGTCTCAGAGAGGGCCTATTGTTGTTTTTAGTTATATTGCCAATCCCAGCTATCGCTTACATGGTATATATAACGAACGCCAGTCTCTGGCGCCTAATTTCACTTCTGTACCTATGAGCCCCAAAGCTAACGAAGTGTGTAAACCGCCGATACGTTCCCATTAAGAATACACCAGCGGGCGAACGCATGGGGGAGAGCTCCCGCAGCGGGTCCGGACAGAGCTTAGCTCAACGCTAAACGTTACGCCCTGGACACAAGACGGGCTCGTCTGAATTTTATTCTTTTGAGACCTTTTAACTTGGTTCTTCGAGTCTGACCAGTGAGCTAATGCATGGGACAAGCGGTCGCCGAGATACTTCCACTCCCATCTCTGTAAGTGACGGAGAGAGGCGTGGTATCCCGAGCTGCAAGTCTGAAGATTAATCGGCTTGTTCTGTTCTTCCATTAGAGGGGGCCTGTGAGGTAGGCCTACCCCACTGTCCGATTTCTGGCGTCTCCGGGGTGGGGGCTGATGCGACGTACGGAAAGGTATACAAAACGTCCTGTAAAGACGGCTGCTTTCAAATGTGGCCTTGAGGGGATGACATCTCCGTTTCCGACAAAATCCGCTCGGCCAACACACCGTCAGCCCACATTACAGGAATACGAGGCAAGCCATGGATGGCTCGAGCAAATGTACGTTCGTAAAAGGGGAATCCGAACAGAGCAAGCCGACCCAACAAGCGACGGCCTTGTAGGACAACGCCTGCCTACTCATATCTTTCCATGTCGGAGTGGATGGCCTGCTAACGCTGATCCAAACATGGTTTCAAGGGTTGGAACTTGGAAAAGACTCAACCATGGGCGTTGAATTAAAGCAGTCCACTCTCGGACGGTGTTCATAGTCCTTACAGGACTCAATAACAGAACGGCGCCTAATTTAGATGTAGTCCTACTGAGCGGCAAAAAAACTGGGTTTCTGTTTCTGAACGTACTCTGCAGAATGTTGTTGGTGTGTTTGTGTTCTTTTGTTATTCCAGTCACAATGGCTTGCTAGACTACAGCGAAGGTGACGTTTTTTACAATTGGTCGGTCATTATGCCGTGCTAACAATTGCAGTAGTTTCCACTTTCCACTCATACATAGATCTAAAAACTAACAAGATGAACACGAAAAGGACATGTCAAATGCACCGTCCGTAATTTTAATTAATATATTTGTATTAACGTAAAACCATGTTTATATATTATGTCTGCTATGTAAGTGGCTCATGACAAATGTAGCCTAGAATTTTGTAATAAATTTGTATCATTATTTATTTTTAAAAAGTAACATTGTTGACGTAAACTTTTCTTGACCTCCCCCCCTCCCCCTTGTCAACAATTGTCAAACTTTTTCAGACCCCCCCTCCCCCCTATTTTGTTGACGTAATTAATGGACGTCCCCATAAATGTGGTACAGTTTATAGTACTGTATACCATGTATTGCCATGTGTGTCACAAAATTGCATACAACTCACAAAAGATGGGATATACGTATAGGCCTACGTAAATATTGCAGTACACACGTTTTTTTTTAAATAAATAAGCAAATATTTAAATTTGTAGGGTTTTGATTTTCGTTCAGTGTGTGTTGAAGATTTAAACTTAATATTAGCATTTTAATTTTAAAATTACCTAAAATATACACGAAGTAGGCCTATTCCACTTGCTTTATATTTACAAGGGCGCAAATTTCTATTTTATTTGGTATGGTCGATTCAAATACTTTAAAATTGGTTTCACGTTTATGAAAAAGAAATCGAAATTCGTGCGCAAAGTAATAAAAACAAACACTATTAGTTAGCTGGGGCCACACCAACTGGTCTGGCGGGCCGGGTTTTGGCCCGCGTTCCGCCTGTTGCACACCCCTTCTCTAATCTTAGTCCTCTAGTTAGATTTCCATATTCGCTTATCCTTAGGGTATATATTTTGTTTATATTTTTATTTCAGTTTTCTTGTTTATTTGTATTGTTCTATAACTAATACGTGTACTAGACCTATAGTCCTAAAAAATAGTAAAATCAATACCTTTACCAATACTAGACGTAATAGTAAACTCATTTTTATATAACAAATATATGTAGGCCCTTAAGCTACTCATGGACCTATGACCTAAGACATTGCCTATGGCTATAACTATAACATATACTACAATGTTTACATTGTAAAAGGGGCACCGAACCTTGAGTCCGTTTTGGTTTGTCCACATTAGACTTTAGAGTATATGAGTCAAAAAGTTTGAAAAAATCAATAGTATGTTCCCTCGTTTGATTTTTGTTTGGAAAAAGGTATTAAAAACAACAACAAATATTGTATGATTCAATAAAACGATATAAATCTAAGCTTATTTGCTGCACTCTGATTTTTTTTTTAAGCAACAACAACAACGGAATGATCTCTGTTGTTCAAAAATGTGGATTGGATCATTGGATAGCCAGATAGGCTTAGCTTACTATGCAGATATCTTTGTTATCTTTAATGATTCCAACGCGCCCATTCAATGAAAGATGATGTAGCGTAACAACGGATGGTGCAAGTTTTACAATGCACAAGGGCCTCTGGAAGTGAGCTGAATCAATATTTACCTTTTGAGACTTAGAATGGAATGGAAGGGAAACACATAATTGACAATGTGGACAAGGGATACCCAAGAACCTTGCAACGCCACTTGAAAGATTGCTTTGTCCTTCGCGATGACTTACTGAAAAGATCGTTGATCATATACGCACGCTAGAGACATGGAAGAGTATGGTGTCCGAAAATAGTTAGGCTGTTTCATATTATTAGCAGCAACAATCATTGATGCTCGTGAAGCACTTTAAGTTTATTGCATCTTTACAAAACACATGTCTTAAAACTACACAAATTTAATTAACCTAACAGTTTCGAATTTTGTAAGTTTAACTTTCGAAGTGGAGACAATCCACGGATAGTTCTATGCACAGGGTAAAACTGATTGTTCCTATACAAAAATAGGCCACTATGTCGACGAACGATTTATAAGTATTATTACAATGCCATGGCATTTGGCCTACATGTAACCTACTGTCGAACCAGAAAATCTAATAGCTGAAATCGCATTGAACCCCTCCCCCTTTCCATTTTCATGAAACTTTTATTTCAAAACGTGCTCGCCCGTGATCTTTGATCAGACTAGGGTATACGTTAAGTAACAGTATAAGTGAGGAGGCAAGATCATATCTACCAACACTAAAGGATCTCCACTGGCTCCCGGTGATAAAGCGAATAGAGCACAAAATCATGCCCATTACGTACGGATGCATAAAGGGCAATGCTCTTTCCTAACTTCGAGAGATTATATCAAGGCATGAAACATCTAGGGAACTGCGCTCTTCAACACAGTCACTCCTCAAAACTCCTAGTTTGGATGGACATTTGTGTCAGTGGCGCCTTCTCTATAGTACAGTTTATCTCAGACACTGAGAGAATCTGGGACAAGAGAATCTTTTAAAAAAAACTTAAAGACCTTTCTCTTTGGCTAATACATCTGCCACTGCAGATCACACAAAGAGCGCACTGAGCATGCTAATTTAATAATGTTTTAAAGGGGGCGATGAGCCGAAAAAGGTTGAGAACCTATGGTCTAGAATCTAGACTCTAGACAAGGGGTCGCAACCTTTTGATAATCGCGTGCTAAAGTATGATTTCTAACTCATTCATTGTGCCAAAAGCCTAAAAGACATCCTACTGTAGCACTAAATTTCTTGTAGAAAAAACTTTTAATAGACTTTTAAGGCCTCCCCTGCGTGCCATTGAAAATCCCTCAGCGTGCCAACTTTGACACGCATTTCTTAGGTTGCCGACCCCTGCTCTAGACCAGGGCCCTCGAGAGAAAAAAAAGATGCCGGTACAAGATCTTTTCTGGGCCCCCACCCCGCCCCACTTTTTTGATCTAACACTAGTCATATCTAGATGATTTTTATTTGTATTACATGTGTTTGAAAAATCAGGAATCTTTTTAAAAGGTCTGTGGACCATTTTGTGAAACTGTCATAAGTATTACCATTTACCATTAGAGTGTCATCATTTCAATCACAGCCTTACAGGTCTATTACAAAAATATTTTAATCAAGTACATATTATAGTTCTTAGTTTAAATTATTGTAATTGTTCCTCCGCTTCAGTAGGCCTATTGATCTTGCAAATAATTATACAAAGATTTGTAAAATGGGAAAACTAACTCTCACTGTTGATTGTTTATTAGTGTTTCTAGGTTCAGTGATTTAACTATTGGTGTTACTCTTTCAGTTGTAAATATTCACCAGTAATGTATGTTGTGTAGTCATATTAAAGGTTAGATCTGCTGTGGTAATGTGGCAATACAGTTGACACAGACAATTTTTTGTACAGACTCTTCCCAAAATACATTTTGTTAAATGACAAAAAAAATGTGTTTTATATTTTCAATACATTTGTCTAAAATTATGATACATTCAATCTCCCCTCTTGGTTACTGCACAGGAAATTATTAAAGTGTAAAAGGATCGACTAACTAGCTTTGACTGTCGTACTAGTATGCAGCGACATAGAGTATTTAGGACTAGGCTACTAAGCTAACGGGAAGAACTGTTAGCCTGTAAGGCTCATAGGTCTATATTTGTAAGTGTCTCTGGAGAAAAAAATAAAAAAGAGATCCTAAATGCTATCGAAAATAATTAGGCCCTATATTACAACTAGATGAGGCTTCTTTGCATATTTAACTAAATGTTGAAGTGCACCAGGGGTCAGCAACCTAAGGCACGCGTGCCAGACTTGGCACGCAGAACGATTTTCAGTGGCACGCGAGAGACCTCCAAGAATATTATGAAAACAACGTATGTCAGCGTAATTAGTGGGTGCTGCATAGCGAACAACATGGGAATCACACTGGATGTCAACTGTTTTAGTTCAGGAATGTTTGTATGCAAAGCTCCCATCATTGGACTTGCGATCTGTGATTAAATCTATTGTTAAGATAGTTAATTATATAGTTTCTCAAGTCCCTTCTCGGAGAAAGTCATACGGAGTATAGGTAAAGTCTTGGATAGATTCGTTTCTTGTCTGAAAGCAATTAAGATGTATATTAATGAAAAAAATCCATTATTGAATGAGGAGAACTGACTGTTTCTGAATGACATAACGACACGTTTCAGTGAGTTAAACTTCCATTTACAAGACTGTGTCCAAAAGCACTTGAAGTGTTGGGCAACTGGAATGGATTTGCATTGAAACTGGAAATATCTTTCCGTGAAATCAATTTCAAAACATTAAACTCTTTCACTAATATTTAAGGCAAATTAAGATGAGCATTTTCAGAAGTACACTAGTTATATTAAAACAATTAAGTCGTTTGGTATTATTATCATCAAATTTGGAGAATTTAATTGAAGGGAGATAATTAACCCGTTTTCTTTACATTAATATTTCTAATATGTTTTTTTTTAATTTCCTTTTAGAAAAATAAATTGCTTACAACTCTAAAATGATCAAATTACACAAGATAGTTGAAAATTATATAAATATTTTATGACTAAAGAATGTATATGTACATTTTGAAACATTACAATAACTACCCAGATTGGATGATTACTACGTATTCCTTCCGCTGAACTTTAATGAGCACTTTATTACCATCTACCGTTTAGCTTAAAATAATGTTCACATTCTCAGTTATTCTGAGATCAAATAATAAAGACTTTAAGGCTATTACTTGCTTAATTACCAATTTAATTTCAAATTTTAATATTCATGGGCCCCCTAAACTCCTATGGGCCCTGGTACGGCGTACCAGCTGTACCCCCCTCTCGTGGGGCCTGCTCTAGACTATAGAATAAACTAATGGATCTATCATGAATCTACCATCTACCTATAGTCAGTGATCTATAAAAAAAAAAGTAGACTGGCAGATCGAGAGTGAATTTGTTTCTAGTTAAGGGAATGTACTCTTGACAGCTTTTTATTTGAGAAAATAAGAGTAAGAAGAGTGATCTCTGTAAACTTATGGATTTCGTTTTGGTGACTAGGCCTATACATAAAAACATACTATGACTATGTCACTATGTATTTTGCTATGCCCTGAAAACTAAAAGAACTTGTGTGAACTTAAAGGAAAGGTAAATACCAT
Source organism: Anisus vortex (assembly GCA_949126835.1). Taxonomy (NCBI): domain Eukaryota; kingdom Metazoa; phylum Mollusca; class Gastropoda; family Planorbidae; genus Anisus; species Anisus vortex. The sequence continues at coordinate 39,286,758 of OX421492.1, read as the reverse complement.
GGTCATGGCCTTTTATGTAGTAAAACATTGTTACATTGGTTTAAACAAACTTGCTGACTTTTCAATTTAATGTCAGTGAAGTCAGTGACAGTGTCAGTGTCAGCGTATCTGATTATAATTTTATTATTAATTATAAGTTTTATTTAATTACAACTAGACTAGTCTATATAAGTTATAAGTATATAATATAAGTATAAGTATATAATATAAGACTGATTATCATTATAATTAGGCTATAGGCCTAACTGATAATAATTAGCCTTATCAGCCTTATCCTCCTCCTACTAGTAACTACTACTACTACTACTACTAGTGTAGTAGGCCTACTAGTACTAGTAACTACTACTAGTACTAGTAACTAGTCCTACACCTAAATATTTTCACTAGTTTAAAGATAGTCACTGATAGTTTATAGTGTTTAGAGTTGAGTAGTACTATTACTACTAATAACTAATAGTCACTAGTCTAGTACTAGTAATAACTAGTAGTAGTAGTTGAATGAAAATCAATTTCAATGACTGAATATCATCAATAAAAAATAAATTTAAATAAAGGCTTAAGTCTAAGTAAGTCAATAAAGGACAAATGATAAGCCGATAAGTTATTGATATTGACTAGGAATAGGCCTATCTATTGAAGTTATTTTACTTTTTATCTTACCAATTTTAATAATAACATTCTGTATTACTGTGTATATTATTTCAAAAATTACTACAAAGTTTAATGTACTAAAGCCCAAATCCAGACAAAATCAAATTTTGTTTGATTTGTATATATATTCAAGTAGGCCTATTAAGTATATTGATATATTATTGTTATTTGATCAATTGTTTTTACCTATGACTAGTGATGGGACGACTAATCCGAATTGTATCGGAATAATCGAAATATCAGGATTACTCCAAAGCATCGGTATCGGAACTGAATAATTCAGTCCCGATTCCAATACCAAAAGGATTCTTAACTGATTAACTACCACGAGCTACAATCACAACAACAAAGAGTCAATTTTCAGCAGCAAGAATTAAAATTAGAACAGAAATATCAAGGTATCTAACATTTAAACTGACTGCAAACAATGAGAATCCTCTTAGCTGGTGGAAAGCGAACAAAGAAGAACTTCCAAGTTTGGCTCTCCTCTCAAGAAAGTATTTATGTGCTCCGCCTTCTTTAGTAGAGAGCGAGATAATTTTTAGTGTAGTTGGCAATATATACTCACCAAAAAGAAACCGTTTAGAACCAACAACTGGAGAGATGCTTATGTTTTTGCACTATAATTTGCAAGTGCTTCAATTTGACTATGATTAAATGCATATTCTTACTTACAACTGATTGAACTGAATGAAGTTTTTCTCATTAAAATGGAATTGTTTATTTTATTTTGAACACAATACTACATCTTTGTATTATTAAAATGGAATTATTGATAGATGTGTTTATATAAAACCTTTCCAATATATTGATATCTAGCATATTGTAAAGCCTCAATAGCAAGTTAATAAAATTTTCTAATCAATTCTCAACTTTTATATTAATTAAATCTGTTAGTACCTGGGCACAGTAATACATATATATGTAATAATGGCCAGGAATCGAAATCAGAATTGTATCAGGAATCAGGACAATTGGGTAGAATCCGAATCGTTAGAAACTTTGCTATTGTCCCATCACTACCTATGACTTAAGACTAAGATTTTTAACTTTTAAGACTAAATAAGCTTACTTAATGAGCTTAATGTTTACCTCATTACTATTAATAAAAGTTAATAGTGTTAACATTCTTTTTGTGTGTGTGTACATTGTGATCCTAAAAATTATAAGGTTTAAACTAGGGATGTTAAACAAAAACCGGAATGCCGGATTCCGGTTTTGAAACTAGAAAACAGGTTTTGATTTTCAAAACCGGATTTTGGTTTGTTGGTTGGAAGGTAATCATCACTTCAAGTATCACACCCTTTTTTTGGTTCCGATGGAAATATAAAAAAAAAAAAATGTTGGATTCGCACAAAACAATTCTTGAAATGCCTTGCTAACACTAATTAGTCTTAGATATTGTGTTTCTTTTTTTTCCAAATACCAACTATGGCTTGCGATCAAAACAACATCAAACCAAATGTTAAGATGCATCTCTTAGATGCAATTGAGAGACACAGACTAGTTTTGTCCTGTGACCCTGAACAATTTGGCTAGATACCACGTTAGTGCGTTATTATTCACGCCACTATTAAATACACATTCTTTTGATTGGTGCATATGCGATCCTTTTCAATAAATTATTTAAAAAGTCTAAGTCCATGGTGTACAAATTGAATGTTGTAGCCTATCGGTTTTAATCAATTATCCCAGATTTTTGTTTAATTTTCAAAGAATGTTATGTTAAATAACAATAATAATATTGTTTTCACACAAATCAACCTCTTGAATGCCCTGCAAACACTAATTAAGTTTGAACTATTTTTCAAATATACCTACAAAACTACGTACATTTGGCTTTTCAGGCCTGTGACTTGTGATATTGCGCAAGGAGGGGGAGGGGGCAAAATCTGGTTTTAAACCAATTTTATAGAACCAAAAACGGGTTTTGAACAAAAAAAAAAACGGTTTTAACATCCCTAGTTTTAACTTTTCACTTAATATTAATATGTATATTATTATTATGCTATTACCATTCAAGGCATTTAAGGGTAAGCTATTTAAATAGGTGTAAGTTACTCCTACTAAAATATAGATTGAGACAGAGATTGTGGAAAATGGAGGACATACTTGAAGTCATTTAAATTTAAGACCTAAGAATGCCAGTTCAGTGCTGTGTAATGCTTTCATTACACAGACATCAATAATCCAATTATGAATGTGAAAAGCTGTCAAAAATGTGGAAAATGTATCTGTAAATCATTTGAACTGAAATTTGGAATTAGCTTGAACACAATCTATGGTGGTTGGAATCACAAAAAAGAAACCTGTGACTTCCCTTATTTGATGGGTCGATAAAAAAAAAAGATATATACGTACATTTAGAACTTAGAAATGATATATATCAGTGAATATTTTATGTAGCACAAATTAAGGGAATATTTATTTAATATGATTAAATTCCCAGATTCAAATTTTCTGAATGCGTGCTTGTCTTTCTGGTGCTTTCAGCAGGAAAACCCAGTTTTGGCATCCCTAGCTTGTATAGCAGAAGAATATGTATTTAAAAAAAATTGGGTTGAGGACTCGTGTTAATTGTAACATTATATTTGCTTTAATGTTGTTTGTACTATATTGCAAGCGATAGTCTGGATTTGAAAAAAAAAACAATATCTAAGAATAATTAGTGTTTGCAAGACATTTAATGAAAGTATTTGTAAGCCATTTAATGAATTGTTTTGTCAATGATTACCCTCCAACAAAACCAAACATTGGTTCTGAAGCTTTAAACTGATTTCTGATTTTTTAAATAGTTTTGTATAGTTGAAAATCTGCTCAATTGTGCTTCTGCCTGGTCCTAAACCTGCCTGTTCTTCTGCCAGTAATTCCTATGCCACTGGTTTAAGTCTATTGAGGATATTTTTTAGCATTACCTTGCTGGGGTGGCTGATGAGACTGATTGTCCTGTAATTCTGGCATTGTTTAAATTATTATGAGTGACTGGGCCCATTCCTTAGGTCATTTTTTGTTTTTCCATATCTTCTGGCAGATTGTTATAAGTGTTTTGGTTACCGCTTCACCCCAATGTTTCAAAAACTAGCAGTTAAAATGAGCATTCATTATAAAGATAAATGACATAAAAGTGTAAACACAATGCTCATTCTTATTGATAATAAAAAATACTTTATTGCTATATAGATTGCAAGCAAAATAAAACAGGCCTTTAAAAGCTACAAATAACAATTTTATAAACTACAATGAACAGAAAGCTATAGATCTAATAATAAAATTTTTTTATTTCTTACTGAAGACATTTAGGAAGGTAATTGAAATAAATATTGTAATCAGGTAAAAAGATAGACAGGTCTTTTTATTTAACACAAAGCTAAATTGCCCGGTGTTGCCCTTTTTTTTTCAAAGTAATAGTAATTGAAATTAAAAAAAAGGTATAGACTAACTGGAGAATCAAACCCGTGTCAATCGCATGGCAATCCAATACTTTATCCACTAAGCTAGGGAGGACACATCAGCCAAGTCAAATTGCAAAGGTAAAATATAAGGCAATAAGGGCATGTGTCTTTAAATAAACCAATTTGATTGGTTAAACACACACATAGTTTTTTACATATATAGATAAACCTATGTATTTCTTTTCTTTATTTTTAGGTTTATTTTTACTTAATAATGCTTCTGAAACTATTGCAAGTCTAATGGAGCAAATGGGAAATAGAGAGGATGATTTTTTTAGTATTATCTGTGGTGATCTCGGTCTTGGAGAGAGCACTAGAAGTGCCAACTTTTTAAAATTTGACCGAAATTTCCAAGTTGAACCAAATCCATACAAGGTTCAGAATGATTCTGAAGGTGAAACTAATGAGCCGAGGACAAATTGCTCATATAAGATACTTCCTTCTACAGCCGAAGTCGAAAGAAATTTAGTAGAAATTAGAGACTCTGATGGTAGTCATGAATCAGAATATTTTCCAATGTATGCAGATGTGCCTTATGGTACTTCATTAAAGCAGCAAAAGAAACTTTATGAAAAACAAATAAACAACCTAAGAAAGCATTTGACTTTAAATCAAACTGATGGTGCCAAGAAGATAAAAAAGAACTTTGCAGGTAGTGTAGCCTTTCCATTTGCACACAATTTTTATCTTGGTAAAGCTTTAGTCTAACTGTGTCATTCATTAGGGTAAACACAAAATATATATAATTATTTTTCAATGATCTCTATTTCAATCTTTGTGTGTTGAAGACCTTAAAAAAAAAATGTAATTCTAATATGATGGTCCATGTAAAAGCTGTTTTTTTTTTGTAACTTGGTCTAAAGGGTACTCCTAAATGCTTCCTGCTGTAAGTTAGGTCTATACTAGAATATTTTTCTTCTATCTCAAACTCATCGACTTTACAAAACATTAGAAAATTATAACAAATTTAGAAAAGAGCTGTAATGCCATTGGTTAAATCATTCAATTTAGAAACACTTGAGGTAAAAGCATGTAATACATGAATGATTAAATTCTGACTTATAATAAGACAATAATATAATAAAATACTCATAAAGACATAGACATAAAACACTTTTCTAATTCCAGGACGTCTTATAAATTCTCTTTCTAGAAGAAAAAAAAATTCACCTGGGGAAAAAAAGACATATTAGCATTGTGCTAATCACACATTCTGATTGCACAATGTAGCAGTTGAAATATTGTTTTATCTGCCCTTCTAAAGAACTTTGTTAAGCTAAAAAAAAAGTTTAATAAATTATTCTTTGGTGCTAAAATGTATAAAAATGAAAAAGATGGTCTGTTTCTCTATCAGCATCTAATTATTTGTTATATTCCTTCACTGTTACTATTAGAAAGGCAATACTTAAGTAATCCGTAGTGAAAGCTGAAGTTAGTAGCTTTATAGAGAAACAAGTTTAGACTTTTTGTAATTGATTCAAAATGTATTTTATGATGTTAAAATGTTTTTTGAAATAGAGTCAAAAAAAGAAAAAGAGGACAGGTTGCTGGTGGCACTTCAGGTAAAAAAACCTTTTTCTTTTCTATTGTAAGACATTTAACTATTTTACCTGTGATGTAAATGTTATCTTCATTTATTTATAAAGCAGTGAATTTTTTTTCTTTTTGCGCAGCTAAATTTTGACTTAAAAACACTTTAAAAGTTTCCATAAATTTTTGTTAAAATTTATTTTGATGGAAATTGTTTTCAATTTCAAGCGTTATAATTGTTGTTATAAATCATGTTGATTCTAACCTAATACTTTATGTAGAATATGCAAAACAACTATTTACTAAATCACAACCTTTTCTTGGACAAGAAAATAAACAATGTGCTATAAAATATGTGTTATTTTAGTTAGAATCTAAACTTGTATCATAAATTAAATTTAAATCATTATAATAATTGCGAAGAGCGTTGCTGCTTCTATATTGAAAAAAACTTCTTTATGTAATAATATGCCACATAACTATTTACTAATTGTTGATTTTATTTAATTGAATAAAATCATATTTGTTGTTATTTACCCATAACAATAATGTGCATGTTAGTGACTTAATTTATTATATTATAAAAGTGCCAATGAAAATGAAACACATTCTTTATTTGCCAACTCAAGTTTACCAGTTGTACAAATATTTCCCAAGCTTTTATCTGTCTTGGTACAAATATCCATCTCTTATTGATTTTCTAGCTTACCAAAGGAAAAAAAAAGCACACACAGCAGCTGCAGCTGTTGTAAAGTCTGTCTTCAGGAACCTCAACCTACACTCACCCTTTGTTCAAATACATTGGCTTATCTCTTCTTCAGCCTATTTTTAATTGATTGCTTCACCTTTTAGTGCCTTGCTGATATTTATAGTGTTGTGTTCTTTGGCCATTTATTGTTTACAAAAATGTTCAGTAAAATCATTCTAAATTGGACTTGTAAAAATGGAGGGAATTTATGCTATGCAAATAATGTTTTTGTGTGATCTGTTGTGCTGATATAAGTTACATGTTTCTGACATAACAATGATTTAACTACTGGTATGTTGTACTCAAATATCAAAAACTTTTTCCAATGAGAATTATTGATTTATTCTCTGCTTTAGTGGCTATACACATCCATTCCCTCCCCCCCCCCCCTCTACAAATCCCATTGTACCATTACTATCAAGGGCAAAGCCATGAGGGGGCCTGAAAGGGGCTAAACCCCCCCCCCCCCCCCTCTGAAATTTTTGAAAAAAAAATATTTTCAAAATTGTTTTTTGAACATGTACTAAATTTGCAAAAAAATGTGGACCAAAATTTGAGAAATGTTTGTCACTCAAAAGTTTAGCCCACCTTGAAAACACTGTCATTAATACACTTATCTTTCTTTATTTGTTTATAACAAAGACTTTACTTTATTTTTATGCTTTTAATCAGCAGCTGGGCTATTTTACACTTTACTGTGAGCTGTTAGCCTTTTTAAAAACTATTTAAATCTAAATCAATACTTGTGAAGATTGCAAAGTACTTTACATGAACAGATTATAGCTGTAGCCCCTACCCCCATTTCTTCCTAAATTACCTGAGACCATCTTTTCTATGTATGAGAAACACAGTATTGTTCAATGCAGTGGTCTCCATTTGGGTCAATTCACAGTTTTAGATAAAATAAGGAGTATTGAAAATGTTTTAAATAAACATAACAAATATTTTTGAAATATAAAGTTTTAATCTAATTTTTTAAAAGTCTTTAAAATAAACATGACAAAAAATTAAGGCTAAAAACCATTAACTCGTGTTTTTTCAATTTAATTGTCATATTTAGATACCTTTTTTCTAAGTCTCTAAGTTTGTTTTCAAACTAAATTGCTGTCATTAATGTAATTTAAGCTACAGTTTGTATGCATTTTTTAAACAAAGCCTTGATTTATAATAATTGAATTTTAATTGGTTTGACTTATTTAAAAATAATGAAAGCAAAGCTCAAACACATGCATAGATATGCTTCTTGTTGTTGTTTCTCTTTCAAAGGGGTTGTCATGCATTAAACATGATAGGAGCGTTCAGGCACAGATGTGATTAGTTACACTTGTTAATGGTAGTCATCTGCTGTCACAGGGTTTAACTATGACAGCTGTTACATTGACAGTGTCAACGTTGCAGCTACCTGTATAGCTACACCATTAGCTGCTAAAACAGTTTTACTTGTCTGTATCAGTATCAGTACATTTTAACATATGGGAATAATTATTTATTATTGAGGTTTGTCTAACTTTAATAATTCAAACATATTTAGGTTAGCAAGTATGGAAACAGTTGATGTAATGTTGTGTTGTTGTGCTCCATCCAGACATCTGTGCTTTTTTATGTCTACTTTTTTGTGTAAATGCTTGGAAACACAAAAACAATGATTAAAAAATGTTTAACTGTTCTTAATAAACATGATTTTTAATTATATATTTTTTTATAAAGGAAATGGATGAATTGAAAATTGAATTGGATGCCTGTCGCAAGCGTTTAGATGCCAAGTACAAAGCTGTGGCAATTCTAAGACAGCAGGTACAATTTTACAATAGTCTAAAACTATTTTTTAACCTTGTTGACGTCTATGATTCCAAAGGGGTTTTAAATAACATTGCTTTATCTTGAAAACTGAAACAATTGTCAATCATTCAATTTTGTGTAACTCATTCAACAAATGCCTTCTTTAAAAAATAATATTTTTTTCTAATATTTAGAAAAAAGAGCTTTAATCATTATGCTCTAAATAAGCCAATTTATCCAATGAAATTAAGGTGTCAGAATGGTTTAATTCATTGTTAGTATAGCAGCTTCATTAATTTATTTCCTACCACAACCATACCATTTTGTGTATATCAAAACAACAGACCTAGCATGGATCTGATCCTGGTTTTTATTGCTGTTCAATCTTATTATAATAACCATTTAATGATAAAATTGGATACAATGATTATGCTAATAATTTGTTCAAGGAAATGGGCTAGTCAGAGTGGGGAGAATGGTTAAAGTTGGGAAGGAGTCAGCGGTTAATAAGATACTGTTAGGAAACTATTACTAAACTAATATTTGCGGTAGGTAATTTATTTTGTAGTTATAACTTGGCAACCGCTTATCAAGTCTGACTGGCTGGTTATTAAATAAATGGGTTCCTAAGAGAATGTTTTATCTTTGGCTTCCTTGCAAAGAAAAAAAAACTTAATCTTTTTTTGCTATTTACTCAACAGTTCTTTTGTGTCACTTTGATTTGCTTATCATTTTTTTTTACCAATTTTAAAGGTAGAAAATGCTGATACAGAACTTAAGAATACTGAAAAAAAAGCCAGTGAAACTAGCAGAAAACTTGAACAGGTCAGACATATTTTTTTGTTTTGTTAATGTTTACTTTAAGAAAAAAAAATCAGGTCAAAGAATAACATTATTAATAATTTATGAGTTTTTGAAAATCTAGTTGTGTAGTTGTGGACAAGATAAGCAGAGGCGTATTATTTTTTTATGTATATTTGTGTGTGTGTGGTCTGCAATGTTTGCTGTCATGCTAACTCGTAGTAATATATTATCAAACAATGTTCGGAAAATGAAATAAGAGAATGCAAACGTTTGACTTGAAAGTAGGCATGACTATAGAACATTATCTTTGTACATTAGAGTTGTACCCTCCCCCCCTGATCTAAAAGTTTGTTGTTTATGTATTAGACTAATGGTCTTTGATTTTTTCTTAATTTTAAGTAAAGAATATCTATCATGACCTAAAAAGAAAATATTTTGATATTTTTTTTGTGAGGTGTTTCTTAACCTCAATGTTAGGTTTTGAAAAAAAATAATTTTAGGTGTTTTGTATAATTTTTTTCAAGTTAAAACACAAAATCTGCCATCTGGTGAAGTTTTGAAGTTTTAAACAATTTTATTTACTTTGTGAATATTAAACAAAATCTAGTATTGGGTTAGCTTGACAAGAAAAGAAAGATTAAACAAATTTATATAATATAGTTGTATTTGTACAATTTACCATTTTCAATGTTCTTGATGTATTAGTTAAATTTACTTTTAGTTTTTCATTTAAATATTGTTATATATAGCATTACTACTAATGCATCTCATTTACTAACTTTACTAAAAAAATATTTGGATGTAGGACACTAGGCCTGCTTGCTAAATGGTTTTTATCAACTTTTAGAGACAACAGATGTTCACATCTGACTGGTGTCTCCCAAAGGATCACAATCAATATTCATTTTTGTGTGTGTACATACAGACATAGTGGTGAACAAAACGTAACACAGTATTTAAAAGACTATTTAGTCCACCAAAAAATGAAATATTTAGTTTTAGAGTAGCAGTTTGACTATAAACAGTATGGATTTCTATCCTAGTCACTAAGTTTTCCTACTGAAGGGTTCTACAAATGTTATTTAACTAGATATTATAGAGAGAAAAAAAATCATACAATAAATTAAGTAATTTGAATCTTACAGCACTTAACAGCCTCCCAAAGATAATAATAATAATAATAATAATGAAGCTTATATAGCGCATATCCCGCAATCAGTTCTATGCGCTTAACAATAACATTTACAATTATTTATTACAATTACAATTAACGATAATGACAATAACAGACAAATGTTTAAAAAATGTAAGTGGGCTAGGAGTCAATAATAAACAGGTGAGTCTTGAGTCCTGTCTTGAAAATGTTAAAGTTCGAGCTTTGTCGCAGCTGGAGTGGCAGGGTGTTCCATGCGGAGGGGCCGGAGTAGGTGAAGGCCCGCTGACCAGCTGTCACGAGTTTCGTCCGCGGGATCGTCAAATTGAGTTTGTGAGCAGCCGATCGAAGTGGGCGTGGTTTTGTATATATTTCCAGACAGGAAATTAGATAATCCGGGGCAGAGTCATTGAGGCATTTATAGCATAAAGATGCGAGTTTATATAAAATCCTTTTTTGAGTAGGGAGCCAGTGCAGAGAGTAGAGCAGAGGTGAAATGTGGTCGGACTTCTTCTTCTTTAGGACTAGTCTGGCAGCGCAGTTTTGGACGCGTTGGAGTCCTTGAATGGAAGCGGCAGGAAGGCCGGCCAGAAGAGAGTTACAGTAGTCCAAACGAGAGAAGAGGAGAGTGATGACGAGCTTGGTACAAGCTTCCGGAGTGAGGTAGCGACGGATAGTGGCAATACGTCGCAGGTGAAAAAAGCAGGTTTTGATCAGGAAGGAGATGTGGGGTTGCATGGACAGAGTGGAGTCCAGAAACATGCCGAGGCTCTTTACCGTTGAGGAGAAGGGCACAGTAACGTCACCCAACTGGAGGTCAGTCACGCTGAGGGAAGCAAGCTTCTGTCTCGTTCCTACGAGTAGGGCTTCGGTCTTATCGCTGTTGAGCTTCAACTTGTTTTCTGTCATCCAGTTCTTGATGTCCAGGAAACAACAGGAGATAGAAGCAAGGAGCTCGTCGATGTCCTCAGGCTTGGCGCTGTTTAGGAGCTGGGTGTCATCAGCGAAAAAGTGATAATTAAGGTTGTGTCGCTCGATGACGAAAGAAAGGGGTTGGGTGTACAAAGTGAAGAGGACTGGGCCGAGGACGGACCCCTGTGGTACACCATAGCGGACGGTGACGGGCTGGGAGGACAAAGATTCAGTAGTGACGGTCTGGGAGCGACCGTCGAGGTAGCTCTTGAACCAGGAGAGGGCTATATCACGAATGCCGAACGTGAAGCTGAGGCGATCGATGAGTAGGTGGTGGTCGATCGTGTCAAAGGCCGCGGACAAGTCCAATAACACAAGGGCGGAGACGAGACCTCTGTCTGCGGCGTTCAGGAGGTCGGTGGTGATCCGCAGTAGCGCTGTCTCAGTGCTGTGATTGGGGCGATATGCCGACTGGAACACGGGCATAAGCGAGTTCAGGGACAGGTGGACGTTCAATTGCTCAAGGATGATGCGCTCCAGGAGCTTGGAGAGGTAGGGGAGGTTTGATACTGGACGGTAGTTCCGGCATTCATTCACATCAAGTCCGGATTTCTTCAAGAGTAGGCGGACGATGGCAGATTTAAAACAGTTAGGAACGATGCCTGTGGAGAGGGAGGCGTTAATGGTATCGGTGATGTACGGCAGGAGCTTGTCCAAGCACTGTGTGAACAGAAAGCCTGGCAGAGGGTCAAGCTCGCAGGTCTTGATGGGGGACTTCATAATGATGCGCTTAACATGGTCGATGGTGACAGGTTGAAAGCAGGTGAGAGGGGAGCCAGAGAAGGCGGGAGAGGGTGGGGAAGGGCGATAGGCATCATGATCCAGAGAACTACGCAGATTCTCTATCTTCTCCTTAAAGTGCTCTGAGAAGAGAAGTAAAAGATAATGCTTATCTCATAGTATCTACCCAACTTCTTTGAATGTCACCTTGAAATAATAAAATTTCGGATTTCTGTAAAACTGTTAACAAATATCCTTATATTATTATGCATGATCACTATTTTGATGCATGTTGTAGGAAGTAAGTAAACTGCAGTTTGAATTGGAATGGCGTGAATCTTCCTTTCTTGATAGCCAGCAGACATGGGCAGAGAGGTTTGATAGGTAAGAAAATGATGAACACTAATTGGAATTGTCCCTATGAACAGCTCTTAAGTTCTTGGTTTTTTTAATAATGTGCACAATCTTAACACTAAATAAATATACTGACTTTTAAGTTATTATTCCTAAATTTAATATATCAACATTTCTTCTTCTCACATTACTGCGGTGCTTAATTCATTGATTTATTATCTGTGTGGTCATTTAAAAAATTAAAACATTAAAACAAAGCAACACCTGGTGATAATACACACAGCAAGTGAACATTTTAAATCAATATTCTGTTTTAAAGAAGGCAATTAAACAATGTCCCACAGTATTAAACCCTTCTTTCCTAACATGTAAATTTTTTTTACTGCCTCTCTTGTTTTTTTATTACCATATTTTTTTAAAAATTGTGCACTACATTGTGTAGAATGATTCATTCAATTTTATGATATTTTTTTATGATTTGAAGGTTTAATCTATATTAGTAGTTGTATTTTTTCTGTTGGCTTTTCGATTGCTGGAGAACACTTGAATTATCTTTTACTCTACTCAGTTGTTTTCTAAAATATTACCTGTGCCATACAAGTCTTGCTTTTTTTTTTAATTGATTAGTTGTGAGATTTTAAATAAGACATCAAATGAAAGTATTTTTTCTGTGATTTACTTAATTCTTTGTTAATTATACATGAATGGCTTTTGGTAGGTAAATAAAAGTTAAGATAGGAGCTTGATTTTAATAATTTTTTATGGTTTTATACAGTGAACCTATTATTATTATTTTATATTTTAATGACATTTTTCACTTAAAATTAACTCAAGTGGTTTTTAAGTACTGTATATAGTTTTTATATTAACAGGAATTACCAGTTATACATATTTTTCCAAAAATTACCAGTCAAACATATTTTTCCATTTATTAAAACCTAAGCATTTGCTAGATATATATTACCTTCTGGCAGATAAATAAAAATAATTGCCTCAGCATGAAACTTCATAATCAAAATAATTGTTTGGGCAGAATGTCATACACAAGCAATGACTCTGACTTAGCAACCTTAAAAAAAAGAAATGTTATAAGTGCTATTTAGTATGCAAGACATCAGTAATAAGACTATAGGAATTAGCATCATGAGGGTTAATCCCAAAAGAGTTACTGTTATATCACTATATAGGCTACGAATATCAATTAATTATTTTTTAGTTGCCAGATAAAAAATAATAAAATGATTTTTGTAAAAATTCTTTTTTTCTTTTGATTATTAGTATTTCAAGACACACTAATAAATACTATAAATGCTTTTTATCAATACATTTTTTTTCAAGTCATTGAAGTTAATTATTGAAGTTAACTACCTGTATCTTGAAATTAAATCATATTTGCCATCCCTTAGTTGGCAGCACAATTATTGTGGGCTTAGTCTTTTTTGTTTTAATTTTAACTTTTCCTTTTTTTTATTTTTTGTTTAAACTTTGCCTTTTAAAACAAATTCTTGGTAATACTTAGCATGGTGATGGGATGAATGCTTTGGTTCAGGCAATAGATGCTAAAGAAATGGCCAGGTATTCAAGAGAAATGTTGGAGTTGGAGCTTGAAAGGTAATTCTGCTTTCTAACAAAAAGCTGGGTGAAAACAGTTATGGTACCAGATGGTTAGTTTCTAAGAAATGTACTGCATGTAATATTTTCATTGGACTTTTTCTTAATAAACTGACTTTTTCAATGTTACATGTATTAATTCTACATTTGACTCATGTAATAATATCGTACAAATCATTTAATCTCATACGTATGTCTTTTTTATCTAGAGTATGCCAGGAAAATGCTAGCCTTACATCTAAACTTGAAGCCAGAAATGAAGAATTGCGTAGAGCAAATGCGCATAAATCAGGTAGTTTCAAAATTTAATTTAAAATCTTCTCACGTTTAAGATAAGCTTAATACATAGTCCATTTTGTTATTCATTGTTTTTTAAAATGCACTGAGCATTGCTTAATGCAATAGCAGGGAAAGCTGTGCTAATTAAATAATCATTATATTAAAACTTCTTTCATTCTCTCCTCTATTTATACAAAAATTGTGTTCACTACCTATGAAGTAGAAATCAATATTCTTAATATATGTTTTTACTGAAAGTAATAGTATCGTATTACTTTAAAAACAAATGAAACAGCTCTTGCCAGAGAGAGAGATGAACTTTTGGCACTTTTAGACGTCACAGAGAGACAAAAATATGAACATGGGAGAAGTAGAACAGCAGAGGAAGACTATGAAACCTTTTCATCCTCTGAGGTAGATCTCTATTTCTTTTTATTTGACTACCAAAAGCTTGCTTTAAACATACTTATCAATTATTTAAAACCAGCAGAAAAGCTTTACTGGAATAAAATTTTACAAGAATAAGAAAAACCTTGAGTTACATTTTGTTGAAGTTGTTACAGGAATATTACTAGGTAAAACCAATTTAGTTAGTATATCAACAAAACTATAAAAGCTTTTTAAAATTGATAAAAAAATATATATCTAATGTTGTCCATATATTGATATACCCTTTTTCATTATTTTTTAAACCAGTTTTTTTAGTTTGGTTAGTCATGCCTTGAGGAGCATAAGGTAACTACAAAACTCTACCATGTCTCCCTACAAATCTCTGTGCAAACAAATTTCACACCAGTTACTAATAATGGCCTTCACTTCCACTATATGTGCCCAGAAGTATTTTCCCTTTTTCCAGTTGGTGGCCATCTCAAGACTAGGCTTTGGAGCTTTTTCATCCATGCAAAGAACATGGCCCAGACATCACCATCTTCTTCTTTTTTCTTGATTATAACTGTTCCATTAGGGTAGTTTAATATATGAATCTCATCATTTAAAAAATGTTTTTATGTTAATTATCTGACAGCTAGCAGTGTTGGGTGCATGCAAATGTAGAGTAACCAGTCCTGATCCTTGTGGTTGTGCACATGCTGCTGCTAACTTGAGAAAAGAAGTTTCCAAATTGAAAGATGAGGTAAAGATAAGAAGCATCAGAGTAACAAATACATAAAAATACTTCATATGTCATGTAGTGCAAAATGTATGGTTTCACAATCTATGCAAGACACCTAAATAACCAAGATATTTAGATAATTTTATTTTGAATCAAATATCTCATTGGTGCAAGATAGTAAAAAATTAAAGAAAAAAAACAACAATGTAAATAGTGTTGAGATAACTCAATAAGCTACATCACATTGTATTGAATTAGTGGGTGGTGACATGTTTATTAGCAAAAATGTAATATTTGATTTTAAAGAAACATTTACAGCAAGTATAACTGATTTAAAATCACTCATTATATTTAGTACTGATCTATATCTAATCAATTGTATCTACTTTACAGCTCAGTTGTAATACACAAAGAAGAGAAGAGGCCAATCTTACTGTAGATGCCTATCGTGCTGCTTTTGAAGAGCAATTAGCTAAAAGCAGAAGCATGAGTATAAAACTGTCACAACTGGCCACCATTTCTTCCCGTTCTGCTAAAGCAAGAGCAGCAATAAAATGGTTGATTCAGGTCCTAAATGATGGTGAGATTTATTTTCATAACATTTAAAAGAAGAGAGGTGAATTATGATTGTATTGTGAAAAAAAATCCCAGCAGTTTTTTTTTTTATTGATCTGGGTAAGCTGCAAAACTTTCTTTTGATAGGTGACTCATCTTATGGCCTCTAACTGCTAAAGAGAAAGTCTATATACTTACAATCTTATATTTAAATTTGGTTGCTTTCTCAGATACTTGAACTTCACAGATGTAAATGGCTTAATGGTGGCATAAGAAGGCTGCCAAATCAATATTTATTGATTCAAATCTAATGATGGATTACTTTGTAAATATAGTTGTGTTTTTTTTAATCAGTTTCAATCAATACTTATGAAATTAATAATTTTTTCTGATTAGATGATTATTCTCCTCCTAAACCCATTGAAACTGCTGTTGATAGTGACAAAGGCCAAACTGTAACAACTATGAGTCTTCAAGAATTAGTGACATTACTGACTGAAATGGTAAACAGAAAGGATTTTTTTAATCTACATTAGTTTAATTGAAATTCTGAATAATTTGTGAGTGAGCTTGTAATATTAAATATTTTTATATATTTTCATATTTAGGTAACAGAAAAAAATGAAGTGCTTGCACATAATAAGTTGGCATCTCAAGTTCTGGCTAACAAACTTTTGAAATATGAACAGAGAAATACTGAAAAGGCAAATGACACTCAGTTCAAAATTAAAGATGGAAAATCAAAATCTTCAAAACCGGCCCCAGACTATAAACTACATATGTATTTAAAGCAACCTGCTGGTAGTACATATTCATCTACTGACCTCAGTGAAGATGTTGAGGAAATAGAAGGAGAAAGTGAAGATGCCAGTAGGCCCACACTCGAGGGATGTATGGATCTGTGTGAATTGGATGAATCTAATCAAGAAGACTGTTGTTCTCCATCTGACAGCAACACTAGGTCAGTAGACTATGGAGATGTCAATGCACTTGCTACAAAAGATAGAATCGATGAAAGGAAATCAGATTTGGTCATGGCAGAGATTCACCCAAATGAGCAAAGAAGTCAAGTGCAAGAGTTTCAGGATGATTATAACAACAATGATGCTGAACAGGACAAATGCATTCAAGCTGATAGCCATCTTGATATAACTGAAACAGATGAAAATGTAAACATTTCGGATGAAACTAAAGAAAGTGTAAGGAGTACCAATCAAAATGAGTGCAATATAGAACAAAAGCATCCAGAGAAATTTATGCAAAATGAGACAGTAAATCTAATTATCTCTGAGGAAAAGATAGAATTAGACATTGGTGAAAAGTAAACTGAATCTAAGTATTGTTAATAATTTTCTGTCAACCTTACAAATATGTAAAATTATTCATACTTGAATTTTACATATATATTGCAGTTCGTAATATTTTTACATCATCAAAAAGAATTACTCAGTATTTAGCGCAGTAAATAAATCATCATGACTATTTCTATTGACTAAGACTTTGAGACAAGTCATTAAGCTTCAATTCTGTACCAATTGTAATGATGCGTTAAAAGTAAAACAAACTTTAAAAGAGTTGACTAACATAATTATTTGTTTAACTTACATGTAAATATAAATAATAAATCAAACCCTGCAATGTAAATTTGCAATGACTCAATGAGTACCAAATCCATTTCAGATCTAAAAATAATTGAAATATCATTGTTTTAATTTAATATGTATTTCTCAGCACAAGTAAAATATTACAGTTTGGATTTCAGTTTATTGTAGAAAACAATACTGAAGCATGCAAATTAACGCTGTGAAAAAGAAGAGACCATTTTTGTATTTGTTATAAAGTTTGTCATGTAAGAATAAATTACTGACTGTGTACATTTAGTACTTGTGAATAATTGGAATAACTTTTTTGAATGTTAAATAATTTTCTCATGTTATAAAATAATTTAATCTTATACTCCTTTCATGCAGTTAATTATTGTTAGAAAAGTTAAATTAAATAGGGCTACACACACCAAATATATCTAGACAAATGTGGCAAATACGAAACAACAAAGTATACTTTAATGTGGAGGTCTTTGTTATCTTGCAGAAGGATATAGGCCTACCCTACTAATGTGAACTTATATTTTCAAATATAGTAAAGTACCCTTCGCACCAAATGATCATAGGGCTGGTGAAGCAGCGTTCAGCAGTTTCACTGGCCACGGCATACTAGAGGATGTGTGGCCAGCACAATACTTTACCCTAACTAGTGTCAGGTACCCATAAGAGGGTAGACTCAGGGGCACCCTTAAGTCCCGGGAAAAAATCCTAGCCTGCACCAGGATTCGAATCCAGAATCTTTGGATTGCCATTCAAATGTGCTGCCTCGTGGGCACCATGCCCCATGTTTTTTTCAAATATAAGCCCACTAATTATTATGAGTTAGATTTACATGTATATACAAAGAAAAGGGTATAAATCAAAGGGGCAACAAAGAATAGCTGAAGCGCATGTTGTCTAGTTATTTACTGTTTACAGTTTGAAAAATAGGTTGAACACGAGTGCTTTCTTGTTTATGATCCCTGTTTAATATAGTGGGGATAAAAAAAAGGCATCACAAATTCTTCCATAAAGAGTTTTTTCATAAATTTTGACAAATGTGACATCTATTCTATTATGTATTATATTAAAAATTATTGTTCATTTGCATTACTGATTAAATTGTTTGGAATGATACAGCAGTATTGTTGTTTTTGTTGTGCAAAGTTATGTTGTCTTTTCATTTTTGGTTATGCGATTTTTTTTAAATTCAATTTACCCTATCCCTTGTTTTGTTAACTTTGAATAGATCCTAAATCTCTATAAGTGTTGTTCATTGGTTGAATATTTTAATGAGCTTGGTAGTCTCCAATCCCGGTATTGATTTATTTTGTCTAGCAGCAGAGTAGGTCTCACATCACACACACACTGCCCTTGGTTGAAATCTTTATAAATCTTTTTAAATGACTATACAATGTTCCAATAGGAAGGTAAAGCCTTACACAATACTTATCCTACAGAATGTTCAACCATATATTTTTTTTTATTTAATGGTTCACAAATACTATTATTCTCATATTCATATGGTACAAAATTGCTTGTGATGTCTTAATTGTTTCAATAAAATTAAGTAATTTTACATTTAGTGACTAAAATTGTGTAAGTGTATTACAAACATTAACAGAGACATGCGCACGTCCTGGAGCAGAGTGGCAGGGCTAACGAACAGCTAAGGCAAGGCACGCGCATACACATGTGCGGCTGGAAAGATAGAAGAAAGGAGCAGTTTGAGGGACATACGACCTGGCACATCCGGGCTGGGCGTCTCTCTTACTTGCTCCAAAAAGATTGCTACGGCACCGTGTGCTCGGCGCGGCGAGGACTGGTGAACCTGGTCCCAGTGCTGACGAGCCCAACTGTAAGCAACCTCAAAAACAGAAAACCCTGAACCCTTCACCGGCCGAGCACATGAGGCCCTACCAGAGTATTGTTCGGCATTCGCTGCGGACTGAAACCCCGCAAGATGCTGGAATAAAGTAAACACTATCGCCAGCCACATAGAATGATGCGCAAAAAGGCGTAGTCTTGCCTGATCTCCCAAAACCAGCTGCCCACAGGAAACGCTCCCCGAAAGTCGAATGCCAAACGAGAGAGAGGCACTGGAGTAAGCGGGCAGGGAAGCTGGGTCCCCGGGCTGCTAGCCTTGGAGCCATTGGACCTGTCCCCTTGGCTGACATGCGCCTCATACTATTAGAACGTATCCACTGTGCTGTAAATCCCATTTTACCAGCATAAGATACTAAGAGTAAAAGAAATTATGCCACCGCTGGAGTACAAAATGCGTGCGCATGCAAAGTGTGGGCAAACCAACTGCCTACAGGTTACCATACGTTACGAGGCAAGGCTCTTAGGAGCAATAGTCTTTCACCGCACTCCCATCGTTGCGGCTGATGAAAGTCGAACAGATCCCCGGGGTGCTCGAGGGTGTTTAAGCCAACATCCATACGGCGAGGCCCCCCTGGGTTTTTACGAAAGGTACCCCGACCTACTCCTTCCAGGAGCAAGAACTCAATTAGTCTGGTGGGGCAGATCTGGACTCAGCTGGAAGATTTGAAAATTCCAGGGTCTGTTCATACACCGCATGATACACCGGCAAGCACTCTGTGGGAAAGACTTAAATATTTCTTATAAACTGAAACCAGTCGTTTGTGTTGTGAACTTCATTCGGAGACAAGCACTAAAACTCTGTCAGTTCCGGGCTTTTCTTGGAGAAATTGTTTCTGAATTATGTATCTAGCCTTGTCACATAGCAGTGCTAGCAGTAAGTTGGCTCAGCTAATGTAAAGTCCTGATTCGTTCTTACAAGATAAAAAAACGTAGATGTTTTTCTCACTGAAAAAGATAGAACTGATCCACAGCTGTCAGATCCACGCGGCTGTCAAAGTTGTCATCTTTGGTTGACATCACATCCCACATAAATGAACTGAACTTGAAACTTCAGGGAACTGCTAGCCTCGTCAGTCCATTAGAGACTACATGTCCCACACGCATGCACCAGCGTCTACAAATATTTTTTTTCCGTCAGCCATTAGGCTGTGGAACACCCTGGACCAGGCCTCCATCACTGCCCCTACTGTGCCGGCTTTCAAATCTTCACTGAAGTCCTGGACTAAAAACCTGACACTCTGACATCTGTTTATAATTGTTGTTTGTGATGTTTTTAATATTTATGTGTAGTTAAATTGTAGATCCACAATCCTAAATACGGCCCTGGTTGGAGAGTAGAGAGGACAAACTTAGACTCATCGCGGAAAAGAAAAGAGCAGCAAACTAAATGGGCCTAACCCACTCACGTGTTAGAATTACAACAGTGTCTGTCTGTCATAGTGCCGGTCTCAACAGTCACAGCAAGCAATATTATATGAGCTAAAGAATGGGGAAGAGAAAGAAGAACAATATATCCAGTTTTTAAATAATCAATGGAAAGGGAATTAGTGTCATTGACCAGTAGTAGAATAGTATGAACAATAAACCTACCTATAATATTCTATAGCAGCGGTTCCCAACATGTGGGTCGCGACCCCTTTGGGGAAAAATTCGCTCACGTTGAATTTTTTTTTAAAGAAATTAAAAGAATATGGTTTTAATAATATAGGGCCTACCAACATTATATTATGCTAAATCTTAACAGAGGTCGAAGAACCAGTTTAGGCCTATAGATGTCACCTAGCCCTCCAATCAGTAGAGCCGATTTATAAGTGTGTCTCTAAAACAAATTACCAAACGAGCGTTCCGGCTCTTGTATCCAATGCGTAACGATGTAAAGGGATGGGAGGGGGGCATACCAAGCTCCTACCAGAGACTATGCCACCCCGCGGCACGCCGAAAAGACGTGTCGAGTAGCATAGCCTATACATAGGGTAGGTCTCCGCAGTACGCATGCACTACACTTCCACACCTACGGAATCCCCCCCCCCCCTCTTCGGATCACGCACGATCACGAGCGCCCGCGGTAGCACAATTCAAAGACTATACTATAATAAGACTATAAGGTCTGGACATTATTTATAAGGCACCATTGCGGGTTTGAGACTGATTGTTGTGCTCATTGCTTCCTCCCCACCGTGTTGGACCTAACGTAGATTATATCTATAATTGGGCCTATAGTTTAAGCTACATCCATCAACTTACAAACTCGAGGCCCCTATTTATTTTTTTTTAGCCTAAATGTTGAAAAATGACAAATGCATCAAGCCAATACAATAAACACATTGTTGACGTAGCGTATATAGGTTTGGTTTTACTTCTTATTGTTGTCTTATTTTGACATTCTATTTACTAGCTTTTTATCCCCCATATTTATTAGCGTTTACTTAGACTTAGGGTGTCGTTTCGATCGTTAGATCACTGCATTTTCTATTTGTTACACCCTCCCCTTTTCCCTC
This sequence comes from Anisus vortex, assembly GCA_949126835.1. Classification (NCBI taxonomy): domain Eukaryota; kingdom Metazoa; phylum Mollusca; class Gastropoda; family Planorbidae; genus Anisus; species Anisus vortex. Next base: position 39,265,071 of record OX421492.1, on the reverse strand, counting down.
ATTGGTAATTCAGTTTATAGTCTTTATTTATCTATCATTAGTCAGCTTGACTCACTCTCTCGTCTGTAAACATGTTAAAACCTAAACAATCAAACTAATAATGAATTAGATTCGGGCTTACTAAGAAACAGACTGCATGTGACTTGCCCATCTGAATTGATTTCACTTACCATACCAAAGCACAAAGTAACCTAACTCTGTTTTTAAAATAGACATTTCCTGGTTTGACTTCACCTGTCGCTTATTAGTGTATTTATCTACAATATAAATGTTCTGTGTTCAATAATGTGCTTAGAGATAATAAATATAGTATATACATAATATAGCAACGTGAAAATATAATCTTAGCAGTAGCAAGTATGATAATTTATTGTTATAGTTATTGTATTATAATTTTATATTATAAATTACAGGCTATTTTAAACTTAAAACTAGCCTATTTTAAGATATTAACTAGATCTAACAATCTAAGTGACTAAGTTCTAGATCTAGGCCTATTTATTAAATTTAAATTTATTATTATAAAATATTATAATACTAATATTATTAAATTTATTATAGTAGTAATTATAGGATTCTTATAAATTGTATAGTATAGTTATAGGCCTAATTAAAGTAGTTATATAAATTATTATAAGGAAGAGGCTAGATACCCCAAAAATTTGGGGTATCTAGCTGGCGGCCTAAATGCCCCAAAAATTTGGGGTATTTAGCTGGCGGTCTAAAGAGCCCAAATTTTTTGGGGTATCTAGCTGGCGGTCTAGATGCCCCAAAAAAATGGGGTCTCTAGCTAGTGGCCTAGATAGACCACCCAACTACAAACGAGAGACGTAGAGCGTATTGATATTAACATATTTATAAAGAAACGGGCATTATGCCTAATAGTCTAATTATTAGTTTAATACTTTGAATGGATACATTGAATGAGATTGTTATGTCCACCCACATTCATAGTAGGCTAAATGAATGGCTTATCGTAATTGAAATTGTAGCGCAAGTCAAGATGTTTACTAATATGACTTTATTAAACTACTTTATAAATTGTTTGGTAATGACATTTAACACGTTTTCTCAAGAAATAGGCTCGACATTAATTAGGCCTAACAGTAGTAACAGTCGAATTTTTTATTTCTTTGATACTTTGAATGGAATTATTTCCACCCACATGAATAAATGAAGGGTATTCTCGTATTGAACTAAAAAAATATCTCATTGTACTGTATTTGAATTTAAAAAAAAAAAAAAAAAAAAGATGGAGATAGCTGGATTCGAACATTCGAGACTCCGGTGGCCAGAAAACGCTACTGGCCATTAGGCCACGATACCTCTGTTTAGTTAGACAATAAATAGTAATTAAGCAACTCGAACAAGAAAAAACAATTATGCGCATGGTCAGTCACGTGACTTGGGTCACCGTCATAAGATTAAGTTAGATAAAATTCCATAATTTAGATCATTAGGCCCATCATATCTTGTCAAAACTAGACATGAATAATGAAAGGATGATCTAGCTAAATCGGAAGCGAAAGCTTTTGAAATCAAAATAATGTCATGCGCAGTAGGCTAAAAAACTTTTGGGGTCTCTAGGCGTACGCCTAGATACCCCAAATTTTTGGGGTAGGAAGACACTTCGTTATTATAATTAAAACTAATACATTTAGGCTATATTACTATATAAAAGTATATTGCCTATCCTATACTCTATACTATATCATTTATAAATGAAAATGTAACTAACATTTAACATTTATGATTTATTAATGTTGGCCTATTACTATTTATATAAATAAAAATAATATAAATTATAAATAGTATACTATAGTAGCCTACTATAGTGTCTAATATTGGCCTAGCCTAACATACTATTATTATTAAACTATTTTTTTAGGCTAACTAGCATCAGGCAATCACTTCAACTTCTAATTCTAATCTATGATCAGTAACAATATAAATAGTAAATAGTTTAAAATAGGGCCAATATATTGTCAATAATATATATATATCGTGTATATGCCTTTTAGTATATATAGGCCTACTCATTCAGTCTAGCTAGCTAAGGGAGTAGGCCCTCAGTAGGCCCTATTCAATTATTATTAGTGAGTAATTAGTGCCAGTAAGTTAGAGTTAGGGTTCTAACCCAGTCTAAGAAGATATAAGCAGACATGCCTACCGTTCCGCTTTTGGCGTATTTGTTCCGCTTTTTTATTAAAAAACACACTTTGTTACGCCGTTCCGCTTTTTACTAGTTTTGTTACGCCAAATTGGAAATTTGGGTTTTTCATGTGTTGAAATATAGTCCGTGTCTAGGTTGATAAATCAAAGGGATAAATAAGGTCACAATGATATAATTATTATTACTTGGGTTTTCTGTTGTTTTTTTTTAAAGACATATTCTAGTCTTTTCTAACAGTTTTTTTTTTTCGGTATTATACGTGTTTGGCAATGAATCTTATTTTCCTTTACCGTATTGCTAAGATTGTGAAAATGTCTAAACGTCCTGGCTCTGAAAGTTCAAATCTGATTTGTTCAAACTGTAAAAAAACAGACAGTTTTATACTATAGGAAGGAATATTCAGAGGAGTTTATTCAGCAATGAAAAACGTGGATTTAGGCCTAATGTTCTTTGTACTAAGCTCTTAGATCTAGATCGATTGCGAACTGTCTGTTTTTTTTGTTATAAAAGATTGTTAGATTAGATAAAGAGTGTTCCGCTTTTTTGTTGAAAAATCCTCTTTTTCATCAAGATTGTTCCTCTTTTTAGTCCTTAGGGGTAGGCATGTCTGTATAAGAAGATAAGATTAAGATAATACTAGTAATAGATAGGATTATATAAGTCTTGGCTTATAAAATCAAAAAAATAATTTATAACAAATCTGCCAGTATTTTTTAAACTACGGATATTTACAATATATATAATATTTATATATTATAACTAAAACAAATTGTACATATATATATATTATCCTAAAAATTTTGTTTCAATTGTTAAATCCAGTATATGTGTGTTAAAATATGTCAGTGGTCTTATTCAATATAAAATCAACTGTCTTATAATAAGTTTAATAACTAGCTTGGCTTATTTTAAAATAGTTTGAATCACTATCATGTAATGGACAAACTGAAGAAAAAAAACAATAAAGGTGAAACAACTTCTAATTCTGAATGGTCAAGAACAGGGAGCTTCATGAATAAGCCAGAAATGGGGTGGATTCACCCCGACGTCCAGTTATTACCAGATGCTGGTATCTGCTATGGAGTCAGAGTAAGCTATAATTAGATGTACATTACAATTAAACTATTTAGAAAGTTGGTATTTTTTAATACTTTTTTGTAAGATCATTATACATATTATAGTATTATTATACAAACAAATAGACTAAATTTAAATAAAAAAAATTCATATAGTTGGAGTTCCCTTAAAGTAAAAAAGAATTAAATAATTATGGTATAAAGTGTAAGGCTTATGTCCCAGAACTGAAGCATTAACAATTTCAGGAGAACCCTTACTTGTCTTCGGTAGTAGGCAGCGCAGCTGAATGTGTAGGAAAACTGGGGGAAATTTCCAAAACTTAAGTATAATGAAATCACAAACAGATGTTAATTACACTGTAAGTGTTGTTTGTCCCTCACTTCCGAGGATGACCACGTCCCTCTATAGCCTTGCGGCTTGCTGCTTTGCCACTTGTCCATCACCACAGGACTTTTTATGGCGATTAAGATATTTGGAGACGTAACTCACACTTCATTTTGATTTAATTGAGGGAGAGTTGTGCATGTCGTCAGCCTCACTCCCTGTCAGTCTATTGTATTCCAAAGACATTATCTAGACGAATGGAGATATTTGGGATGCAGTGGATGAACTACAGTGGTGTTTTGTGCCTCACTGTGCCCTTTTTCACACTCCACAGTATGTTGCTGTCCCTGCCTTTATCCCGTTGGACCTAGTAGTGGGCCTCTTCCTCAAATTTTGTCATGTCTAGTCTGTCCATGCGAGGAAGGCAGTTCTACATCTGCCACAGGACACAGGCATGTTCTTGTGCACTGTAGCTGTTAATTTTTGGTCTGCCCCGGGTATTTTATTTCCCCGGTACCCTCCATATATGTGTGTGTGGGGGGGGGGGCTTCACCCTATCCACCACCTGGGGAGGCGCTCGATGAGAGAACAACAGCAATTAACTCCACACTTTTTGTAAGGATGTTAGTTGGAGTGGGGGCACGGTGGCCATGCGGTAGCGCATTCGGTTGGCGTACCAAAGGTCCCGGGTTTAAATCCTGGTGCAGGCTAGGATTTTCCCCGGGCCTAGAAGGTGTCCCTGAGTTTACCCAGATCTGATGGGTATCTGACCTTAGTTAGGGTAAAGTAAAAGTGGCTGTGCATATTGCTGGCCACACAATCACCTAGTATTCTGTGGCCACAGAAACTGGTGAACGCTGCTTCACCGGACCTAAGGATCAATTTGGTCAGACGGGTACTTTACTTTACTACTTAGTTGGATTATTAGTACTGAAAGCGATAATCGATTTTGAAAGCTTAAATCTACAAACAATCAATTTTTAAAAAATTCCCTAATGCAGACTTTAACGTTAGATCAATAAATATGCCAATTGAGCTTAATATACAGAATAACAAGTTAATTACATTTTTGCAACCTTAAGCTTAATTATCTTCATTATATTTTATTTGAACAAAATCCATTCAAAAATGGCATCAAAAAGTACCATAATTGGTGATCTCATTGAGGCAACTCTGGAAATAAAAATTGTATCTGAATAATTTTACACTGACCTAAAAATATGTTTCATTATAAACATTGGAGCAGAATTTAAATTACTATACTATAGTGGGCTAATGAACCAAAAGCTAAAATAATTCAATTCTGGGATCCAACTAATGAAATGATAAACAAATTGAATCTTTAAGGCAAAATCAAATCATACATTTAAGCATATTGATTGTTATTGTTTCTCGTAGTAATTTTTTTTGAAAGATTCAAATAAATTGTCTTGTTTGTAGATTTATTTTTTGTTGAAGTTCTATTATTATTATTATTCTATTAACACACAGTATGTTGGTTGTTTGGAAATAAAAGAATCCATGAAAAGCTTAGACTTTGAAACAAGAACTACTATAGCAAGGTAACATAATTTAGACCTAAAATTTTAACATGAAATTTAATGCATATTTGATAATTGTAAACATTTGAGTTTGGAAAGTAATAAAAAAAAACATAATAGCAAATTAATTGAACTAATTTTGCAAGAAATAAACCTCACATGAGTGTTTTTTCATCTTAATTAGAGAATCCATTAATAGGGTAGCAGAGGCAGCTGGTTTAAAAACTGTGACTAAAAGGAAAAAGGTTAGTTAATAATTTGCTTTTACTATTAATTGTCCATTTAAAAAAAATATACATGCTTTTTTTCATTTGTAAAGCACTGAAGTAAAGTTTCAGTTTCCATACATAACAGGCAGAAAGTGCAGCCAGCACACTGACAATTTCTTTACATCCCCCAGTAAGTGACGTAAATAAGCTGTTTAGCCACATGGATCAGGGAGGTTGGAAAGTCAAGTTTCAGGCTGATAAACTGCCAGAGAAACAAAACCACCATAAGTCACCTGTAACAAATGAGATTATTCTATATCTTCACTTTCATTTTCCTCACTTTTAAATGTATTACTTTCCTTCCCAACTACATTTGGCATAGGACTGGGGAAGTTCACCTGAACATTTAGGAATGATTATCAATGTCATTTAAAATAGTTATTTAATTTGATGATACAAAGAAGTTTTATTATCCAAACAAAAAAAAACATATGCACATTATATAGACATCATATACATAATTTTGTATTAAGTCAAGATACAAAAAATGTCATTCTTATGAAATGTAAGTTTTTTTATGACATTTGCCCATTAATGTTATATTTTGTTTTAGATTGACCGTAGGTTATCCAAAATGATGGGGGAATCACCACATATGCAGTATGCCGGATCAAATGTTAATCTCACCATTACAACAGATAGTATCAATCTTATGGTGATGGAATCAGGAGAAGTAAGATTATAAGTAGAAGAACTATCTATGTGTTAATTTTATATATGTGTACATAATGTGTAAAAACAACATCAATAATATTAACCAAACAAAAGAGGTTAGATTTCATTTTGAAATAGTCTAATTTGATGTATATTTCAGATTATTGCTGATCATCCATTGCATGTTGTGTCTTTTGCATCAGGTGGTGATGTTGTAAGTTTTTGAATCACATTATTTCTAATGTAATATAGTAGTGATTTGCAACTAGAAAGCTTTAAAAATAGTATCTATTAACTTTAAAGACCTGTGGCATCTTTTAAAATTTGTTTTCAATTTTTAGTGCTTCTGTAGCATAGAGAAAGATTTAGCATATATTTAATATAGTTTTAACTTTGTTCTAAGCTGCTTTGAGGAGAACTTCCAGTATATAAAATGGCAGCCATTATAATATTAAAGTTTCCATTAAGATGGATAATATTGAATGTCTATTCAAATCTATGTCCAAGGTCTGCTCCACTATGGTATGCAGAAAGATTAGATCATTGCATTATCTCTCAAATCTAAAGAAAGCCATTTTTTTTTCCTAGAAATCTCTTCGTATCAGTTCTCATATTCTAAAGCAGGATTCTACTGCATTAAAAGTTCTTTTCCATCTATATAATAGAACATCTATTTTCATTATTGTTTTTAAAACATCCTACAAGTCGCTTGTCACAGGGGCGTCACGGATGACATGAATACTATCCGCCTCCATTACTCTTGCCTCTAGACTAGTCTTGACCCTCCCAAATTCACAGCATATCATCAATCCTGTTCATTTCTTGATATTATCCTTCCATCATTTTCTCTATCTTCCTCACTTTCTCCCTTCTCTGGTATGCCATGTATGAGTGTTCCAGTCTTATTTTGTGATCTTGTGATGTGAACATACCATTCTAGATTTCTCGTCCTGTAGGTTGTAGAGGTTGTAGTGTTGCTCTATTGCGTGATGTATCCTTTCTTATACTTGCTCATTGTGGTCTTGTGGATATGTGGTGTTTAAAGCTTATGCCAAGACGTTTTCTAAACCATCTCATCTCCATAACATCAGCCTGAATTAGGCGTTGAGGGCTGAATTTTTGTTGTTCCATATCGTCTTAAGCCTTTTTAATGCTGTTGTGGTCTGTGTGATCCTGGACATTAATTCTGATTTGGAGCCTTCTTTCAATACTATTGCTTCTAGTTACTTAAAGCTTATTGCTCCTACATACTTGAAACTGCCTACTATCTTTAAACTTTAATCCCTGACCTTAATTTTAGTAGTGATGTCAGTGGTGTTATTTATTGGCGTTTTCAAGATACTTAAACGTTAAATTCATTAATATTAAATAAATTTCTAGAAAGAAGAGACTTCATAGAAGTAACCATGTGCAAAATATATTTATCTCTTAGGATACTTTGGATTTTGTCTCATATGTAGCCAAAGATCCCCAGTATGGTAGAGCATGTCATGTTTTAGAATGTGGAGGAGGTTTGGCAGAAGATGTTGTTACTACGATTGGACAGGCTTTTGAGCTACGTTTTAAACAGTACTTGAAAAAACAGCCTAAAGCTGTTCAGTTACCTGACAGGTTTGATTCCTCTTGTTATATCTTCTGTTTTAGACTTGTAATAATTTTAGAGATATGAGAATTATTTATATTTGTTTAAACTTTGCTGCATTTTTATGGGAATGATTATTACAAGATTAGTAAACCGTAAACATGTCTTATTTCTTTAGGAGTGAAAATCCAGACTTTGAAAATGAAAAATGGGGTAACAGAGATGATTATTATAATGATAACCCAGATGCCACTCCTCCTATCCTACCAGATGGAGCATCAGGGGGTGCCCCAGCAGTTCCACCACGCCCAGAATACAATTTGCCCAACAATGTAAGTCATTATCAGATGCCAAATAAATGATAATTAAAAAAGAAAAAATAAAATATTGATTTTTTTTTATAGACCAGCAGAGAATGATAATATTAAATGCTAATATTGAATGATAATATTGAATGATAATATTGAATGATAATATTGAATGATAATATTGAATGATAATATTTAATGATGATATTGAATGATGATATTGAATGATGATATTGAATGATGATATTGAATGATGATATTGAATGATAATATTGAATGATAATATTGAATGATAATAATGAATGATAATATTATAGAATCTAAAATAATGTATTTTTATTTTATTTTTAGAAGCCTTTAAAAGATGAAAAGAATGAGAAAACTACCTTTGATAATAATTGTAAGTTTAATTATTTTTGTCACACATTATTTCACAACTATGAATTTCTTTTCATAAATAACATTTTAATAAAAATGCAATCATGTCATATCTTTAATAAATAGGGCTGCTTTTTAATTAATTACAAAAAAATATTTATTATCTTTTGGTTTACCACTACAGTTGATGCTTTAGATTCTACTGAAAGTATCTTGGACATTCCTTCTGATAACAATTCTAATGCTAGTAAAAAGGAAGAGAGAGTAATTGATGCCTTTGATATGGGTAAGTTAACCATATGTTAATATAATAATATATATTTTTAAATATATATTTAAATATATATATATATATACAAGCTACATTGCCCGGCGTTGCCCGGGTGAAAAAAAAAGGACTGTCTGGGGTGCAGATAACAAATTTATAAACTACACTTACTGAATACTTTTAGGAAAGTAAATAAATATTGTAATTAAATAGGGTAAAAAAAATAGTCAAATATTTTTATTTAACAAAATCTATATTGCCTATAGATTTACAATGTCTTTTGTTTTTAAAAGTTTGAAAAATTAATTGTCGAAAAAAAAAGTATAGTCTACCTGGAGCATCGAACCCTGGTCGCCCGTATAGCAGTCCACTACGTTTACCACTGAGCTATCGAAGACACATGTTTGATGTGAAAAATTATTAGACGGTATATTGGGCTAGGCCTAGATAGGTCAGTGACACACGTGTTTTCAAATTGACCAATGGGGATCCTCGCGGGGCTTAACACTGTCTTTTTATATATATAGATATATAAATAAATATATATATATATAAATAAATATATAATTATATATATATATATATATGTATATATATATAAATATAAAACAGAGAGAGTTTGTTGTTTTGAGGTTGTATTCCTTAGCTTATTATATTATTAGCTCATTATGGTAGGCCTAACTCTCTTTGTTCTACGTTGTCCAGCTTGTTCACCATATTCACTGTTTGTATTAAAACAGGATTACTGTCTGGATTTTGCTGGCCGAGCAATAGCTTTTTTTTTTTTAATTTTAATTGTATTATATGTTTAGTAGATATTCTTATATCTGTGTGCCTGTTTAAATTCTTTGTATTATTCTGTTGTGCTCTGTTAGCCATTCTTTGATTGAAGGTTAATACTGTCCTTTTTAGTTCTTGCTTGTATCTTGTGCAAAGTATGAGAAAGATCCTATTTAAATTTCAAGTTGTTTTTTAGTCTAAATCTACATTAATTACGTTATAATAGCAAGCCTTGATCTAACTTTATAAAGTATAGGGCGTTTGCAATCACGTGACAAAAAGCACGTGATTTGTGTTTACTTTGTGTAATGGTGTACAAGTAACAATGGCCGCTGTATTAATAAAGTTTCATATAGGCTCTAGCTTTTTTTAAATGATGTGTTTTAAGTCTTATTAAGATTTAAGCTGTATTATATATGTTAAATAAAATAGGCTATTTTATTTTATCATAGACTATGTGAGCCTATTAGTGACTTGACTAGATAGCCTATTCACCAACACTATCACTTGACATCGTAGCTGCCCTACTTAGACATTAGCCTAGCCTACGAAACATTAAAAGTGTAGGCCTATAAAGTGAAATTGAAAGTGTAAATAGGTCTAACCGGCCCTAGCCTAATCACATTAATCAATGAATCTACAGTACTACTATTTACCTCCTTTTTTTTTCGTAGGATAGCCAATATTCATATGTGAATTTAGCATGATAAGAAACTTCACCATGTGCCATATTTGTTCCTCAATTTACAAATGACGTCACTAAAAAACTTAAGCTCCGCCCATAGCAAACGCTCTATTGGGAATTGAAAGTTATTTCCTTTTCCCCAGACTTTGTCAATCAAGGACAAATTTATTTTCCTTGAAAAGCATTTTTAACTCCACAGGTATTTTTCATTATGGACATTGTTTTAAGTGAAGAGATTGTGTTGTGTTACCAGTTTGAACTGGATAGTCTTAGATATATTTTCCAGATTCATGTTAGAGGCCTCAATAATATTCAAACTTTTTATCTTTGTTAAGTAACTTTTTTTTAACCATATATTGATCTAAACAAGTATCTTTATATGTTCAGCTACAATCATTGTACCAAAGTATATATTTGCATATAGGTCGCACTTTTTACCTTAAAATTTCTATGAAAACTACACTCTACACTCAACATAGTTTTGAAAATGTTTGAAAATCATCACTACTATGTCATTAAGTTGCGAATTTCACCCATATCGGTGGTTGTAATGATGTATAATTACTAGGCTACTGCTTAGGCCTACATATTACCTTAAAAAAACTTTTGTAGGTGTAAATATAATATCTTTGTATAACTGAAATTGAAATAGACAAACATTTTAGGTTTTCAGACCCCCTCACCCTTTTAAAAAAAACTTTGAAACCAATTTTGTATTGATAAAGCATAGCATAAGCCTAAGGTGGCATTTTTTTTATTGATTGCGAATTACAATATAGAAAGAATCGTAAATGTGTAAAAGCCTATCTAGACTTTTAATATAGGCATAAGCTTGTAGACTAGTAGCTTAAATTTAGCTGTGTTTTATTTAGGACCTATGGTCTATAGGCTATAGCCTACTAAGGCAGTGTTTAGCATTCCGAGAAGACCACGCCATGTCTAAGCAATATTGCTACAACAACGATCGCCCGATTGACGAATGTCTGAAAAAAAGTGCACTCAAACTTTTTTTGTTCAAATCTATATAGAAATAATGCATGAAAAGTCAGTAGTGTGTTTCATTTTTCTTTAGTTGCATGTAAGAGTTGGGAAAAATAACACAGCTTATATTCGTTGGTGAAAAGTATGAGATTAAAAGCCAGGCCAGCACTCACCGCTTATTAATTTTTTTCGCGCATTTGCATTTGAAATCATTACAAACAATGGTAATTAGGGCACTTCAAAAGACTTCTTTTGGTGTCGACCCGCTCTAAGTATAGGAACTTGAGTAGGGACAGGGACTTAGATGAAGAAATAGATGCCTTACAAAAACTTTCCCATATGACTAATGGCTGTGTTGATCAGTGATTAAAAATAAATGAAAAGCTGCCTTTATTTGAAAATGTTTGTGCATGATTGAGACTAGATCTATTTTTAAGTAAAGTTTCTGAATTAAGGTGAATATTTAGTAACTTCTAAGTTTAAAAGATCTGAATTTTTCAGAAGCTAGAAGGCAGTGTAACTCTCTAAAAGTAAGGGTGCGATCTTTACATGGGTCAATGACAACATATAAGAAAAATGATCCTAAATTAAGGGTGTGACCTATACACGAGTATAAACTCAGTAATTTATAAAGCAACCTTCTTTGTGATTGGCTTAAAAAATCTTTTTGAATTTATTGCATAGTCTGAACAACATAAAATAATTTTGTATCACTAGAATTAGAATCTTTAAAATGAAAATAATAAAATATAATATGCTTTATTTTAGAACCATTTAGTGTTGAGTTACCACCAGCACCAGACATACCTGAAACCCCAGCATCCAAAAAATTAGAACATTCTCAAAATGAAAAGGATTTAAGAGAAAGTAAACCTGTCAATGTGGCTTTGGAACCCGTTTTTGAAGAATGGTATCATAAAGAAATAAGTCGAAAACAGGTAAATTGATACTTTGAAAAAATAGTTCTAAAAACTATTATAAAAGTATGATCATGACTAATTTAGTCTTTTAAACATCTGTTACCATGTTGTTGTTGTTTTTAAATAAAATCGTCAACCCATTTTCATAAAGAATATTACTGTTATTGTTTTTTCTGTTTTCTTATATGTTTTCAAAGTAAGCATGCTGTTGGGGTGCATATTTTTGTAATATTATAACTAATGGCTAAATTTCTAGAATTATAAGTAAAACTTTTACATATTCATAATGATTAGGCTGAATCACTGTTGGAGTTTGATGGAGATTTTCTGGTCAGAAAAAGTTCAAGTGGTGTTGGTCAGTATGTACTCAGTGGTAAGCAGGCAGGAGCACCCAGACATCTTTTACTCGTTGACCCAGAAGGAATAGTAAGTAATCAATAGTACCTTACAATAATATTCACTTTCTTTTGTTTTTTTATTTAAAAATAATCATGAACGTGTAAATAAAAAATTGCTATTTTTTTTGTCAGGTAAGGACAAGAGATTTTATATTTGACAGTGTAAGTCATCTCATCAATTACCATAGGCAGAATGGCCTACCTATTGTCACACAGGGAAGTGAGTTGCAACTGATAAGACCTGTCAAAGCATATATTTCTTCCATTTAACAGACTGTCTCTTCCTGTTCCAGTATTAAGTTACAGAGTGTTTAAAAAAAAAAGTTTACTTTCAAACATGATAAATATTTGAGAAAAATTCTCTCTATATATATTTAAATTACTAAACATTAAATGTGTATGTGTCTATGGTGATTTTAATTTCTTTTATTTTTATTAAAAGTATTTAAAACTGACAACTGAAAAAGATTCTAGTCCACTTTGTAATGTCAAGTGTCATTATTTTTATACCATGGATGAATACAAATTCATTTACATTTTGTCTGTTATAAGCAAACTAAGTGTACATATATATATATAATTATCTTTATATATAAATGTTATGTGTCTTGCTAATTTATCTTCTTTTTTACTAAAGATGCAATTATTTAGATATTTTAGATTATAAAATATGATTACACTGTGAAGAAAAAATTATGTGAATGTGGTTTTTGTTTAAATTTTCCTTTGTTAAAATTAAGGATGTTAAAACCGATTTTTTTTTCAAAACCGGTTTTTAAATCTATAAAACCGGTTCAGAACCCAAAAAAAAGTGTGCTACTCAAAGTAATGATTACCTTCCAACCAACAAACTGAAATCCAGTTTTGAAAATCAAAACCGGTTTTAAGTTTCAAAACCGGAATCCGGTATTCCGGTTTTTGTTTAACATCCCTAGTTAAAATGATATAACTTATATCCATTCAAACTTGTTTCATTTTAAAATACTTTTAAACAAAAGTTACATTGATGATTTTATGGGCTGTCAGTTTTTTTTTCCAAAATGCTACCCAGCTGTCAAAACTTATTACCTGTTAACATCACAATTGTAAACCTTTTGCTCAATAGCAAAAGCATAATTTTGAAGGTTATTTGGCCAAGAATGCTGATAGCTGTTGAAACATGCAGAATTTGTGATCAATAAAATGATCAAACCAGCACTAGTTTTCTTTTAAAAATAACATTTCAGAGATAATTTTTTAATTACTGTGAATGTGAATTCCAAGCATAATTTTTAGTCATTATAATTTATATTATTATAAATCTTCCTGTTAAGAAGGAGCTGTTTAGGCAGGGATACAGAAGTATTTTGAAATTGGTGCTACTGCACTATTGTAGTTTGTGCTCACAGTTAATGATATGCAGACAATTTTCTTAAACAGTACTGCCACTTTCACTGTTTTTTTGCAGTGGAATAGATTGTATTACTTTAGGCTAATGCAACTATGTCCAATTCAGCCATATCAGCTTCTTAAATATCTTTTAAATATTAAACTTTATTTTTTATCATGGATTTGGCAAGTCATATATAAAAAGTATTGAATACATCAGCATAATATCACAATGAGATATTATAAAGGATAATCTGCGCATTGGAGAAACATCAAAGGAATATAAATTGACTCTGTATGGTCGACTGCTAAAAAATTGTTGCTATTCTTACAGCTACCAGTTCACAATGTTACTTTATTTATACCCATTCACAGCCCTAATGATCACTAAACGTTGGTACCGGTAATCTGCCTTTAAAAAATAATCATAATTTAGAAACAACAGATGTTGCAGTTGTAAATATCATTCATTATCAAGTGCAACTTAAATAATTATCAAAACAAGAGTATTACAGTAGACCTAAATTTAGTTGTTGTTTTTTTAAAGAGTTTTCTATTTTGTATTTTTTGATTATTTATTGAATGGTGTAAAATATACTTTATTATTCTAATTTTGAACTTTTGTTTTCACATGCCATTGTATTATTAATTAACATGTACATACATTAAAAAAAAATATTTTTTTTTAGCTCATTTGAGATGACTATAACTTGATGCTAATTGGTATCATCAATTTTTACATTTCTACACTTATTTGTACCAGTATTCAAATTTTGAATATTTGTTGCTGGAAATAATTCTTTGACGTATTTAATAAATTGAACTTGTTAAGAAAAACATTATGTACTCTGTACAAACATTATGTTCAGCTGTATTATTTCAACAGAAATCATTTCATTTCTGTATGATAAATAATAAAATCCTCAGTCTCAATCTGCAAGGTTTACTGTATCACTGTAACTGTAAAAAAAATAGATTGGCCACTAAAGGATTGCTTACCATGCTGATTGGGTTACTATTGATTGTACTGATTTTGTACATTGTTTGATAAAGAGTCATTTTTTTTCTTCAATTTGATGCTCATTACTTAGAAAGAGTATTATCTATGATACTGATACTATGCTACTCTAAAACTAAAAGGTTTTTAAAAAATATATTTTGATATTGATATAAATATTCATTCATTGCTTTTCAGGGTATAGTAAATATATATGCTATATTGTACTTAAGTAGTTTAGTGAGATAATTAACTACTGGGAGTACCGGTATCTTTATTTTGAAGATTAAAATGTAATGTATATGGTACATTAATAATGTAAACATTTTAAATTTTTAACTACGGGCATGAAATATACTTTGTTTCAAGATGTTTATTTCAGATATTCAGACATTTTCTTAGATAATTTAAATAATAAGTGTTTTAGTTTTATGTAGAATGTAGATGTAAATTTCATGTGTATATGTTAAAAGAATTTCTTTCATTTCATTTTAACACTACAGTAGTTTAAAATTGACCTGAAATGTTAACTCCCAAGTTCACCACATGAGCCTAAAAATTATAACTCTGCCTGGGTCATACCTGTCTGTAATCTCAAGAAATCACCAATGATCCTTAACTTATGTTACAATTGTTCTGTTTAAATAAAGCTGAAAAGGCAGAGTTCCAGGTCCTTAAGAATTTATGGAAAAGAACTGCCCAAAAATGTCTATATTAATATACTGGTAAATATAATAACTGGTAAATATAATATAAGCACTATATAAATAAAGCATTCCTGGCTCAGGCAGGCCTTTTAGAAATATTTACATGCAATTAGGAACAAATTATCCCCTAAAAACAATGTTTTTCTTTTACTTTTAATTCCTTTATATCTTTTATTTGTTATGCAATAGCCTTCCAAAGATTTTGCTCTTCACTACTCACAAAGGAAGACAAGCTAAGTTAATAGATCTATACACGATTTAAAAATAAGGGAAAATTATTTAGCTATTTAATATATAGCCAATGAGGGAAATTGTATTTAAAATGCGCACTTTAGCATAAACATTAAAAACTAATTTTTTGGGGGGTTAGGGCAGGGTGAGTATGGTTTGACTGAAAATTGGTAGAATGTCTTGTCAAATGAACACATCTATGTGCCAAGATTCAACTCAATAGCATGGCAAAAATTGGTCAGTAAGCTTTACATTGACTTACAATTTACACAGATCAGGTCATTTACAAAAGGAAGAAAGTTTTTTTTTTTAAAGCATTGGGGGGGGGGGGGGGGGGGAAGGAAGAGAAGACATGATTGACATTACAATGCAATTAAAAATGTGAGTTATTTTTGTTCCATTTACAATAAGTAAGATCAGGTTGTAAGCCAAGACTTTTGAATGTATGTATGAATCATAATGATATTTTAAACATACATTTCTTATGACTAGGCCCCATTTCCTATTCATTTTATGAACTTCTTTTTCTCCATGTCATACACATACAATTGGATTGTTTGGTTTGGTTTTCAATAAAATTAAATTACATTTCTTGATCTTTTGAGGTTTTTTTGCAAATAAATTTAGAACATCTATATTATCAGTAATCATTTATTTATTTTAAACGACATTATTAGTGATGTTGCTTGAGTTAGAAAAATAAATTAAAATATTAAAGAAGAGATTTCCATGTAGATGTGAGGTACACGTTCCAGGTAGCTTTTTTGGTCAAAACATCTGTTAATTCAGACATGTTGCCATTTTTCAACAGCTTAACTTAAACTTAAATCTAACTCCCAATGTAGTACTGGTACTTTTAACTTTGCTACTCAAAGTGGCAGAAAGTAACAAAAACTCAAATAACTTACAGAATATTGAAGAACATATTGAATAAATGAATGGATCATTCTTTAAGAATCAAACACAATAAAAATAGAAATTTTAAGCAGATAAGCAGATTTATTTTATATTAACACAAAATGTGGAAAGGTGTTGGGCTGAAAAAAAAATTCATACAAAGATTTACCGTAATAAAACTGACTTTCAAATAAAATAATTAATTTGATTAAAAAAGACCAGGTTTAGGTAGCTTGTTTTTGGTAAGTGGATGTTTTTGAAATTTAAAGAGATGATCTGGAAGAATTTTTCCATCTACTGTGTTGGGCAAAATTCTCTCATAAACTGCAAGTTGATGTTTGCCTTTTAGGGCTTTTCGCCATAATATTTCCAAACCGCCATCTGTTATAAGTCTTTTTTCAATATTATGTTTATTATAGCGCTTCCATGCACTACCTCGGTAGTATATTCTTTTCCCTGTGGTTTTTGTCCTTATACTTTGATGTGCAACTTGAGGACAGGTGGCGCTACACTTTCCTGATGGCCGGACAGTACCAGTTGATGGTGTAAAGCAGTTTTGAGGAAAAGCTGCTGTGATTGGGCTTGGTATTAGACAGATACTTCTGAAACTAATTTGATTCCATTGTGCAGAACATTGATTTAGACTCCCAACACACACTTTTCTGAAAAAACCTGAGCTCCAGATATTTCTATTGTGAAAAATAAAATTTAAAAAAAAAAGTTAATGACAAGAATATATTATTTTTCCTCAAACAATAAAGTAGGCCTAACACATAAATGACAGTATCTATACATTTTAAATCCATCTTAACAGCAAAAACATTTTAAATCACATTTGTTTGTAAATATAAGATTTTCATACCTACAGTTTTAAATGAATCATGGAAATAATAAAGCTCATTAAATAAGAATGTAAAACGTATGAGTTATGGCCAATTAAGCCATAAATGTTTTTGGAAACTTTCAAGTAAGTGTTATTAGAAATGTTTCCTGTTAGTTTTAACACTAGAGCCTGTTACATAAGAAGCTTTTGAGTTACGTCTTAAACAGGTAGTACTTGAAAAATCAGCTTAAAGATGTGCAGTTACCTTAAAGTTTTTATTCCTTTTGTAATATCTTCTGTTTTAGACTAGCTATCTCCATTTATAATTTAATTAATATTTAAGCTATATACATAAATGAAACGGTTTTGTAAATGGAAAAATCAGCTCTTTCTCGTGATATTATACTACTTGGTCTTGGTATGCTAGAAAGAATAGAAAATGTGTTTTTGGAGTGCCTATTACTACGATAATATTACTAACTATATTAGCATTGCATTATTACTCCATAATAATGCTAGAAAATACCTTGATAATTATGAAGAATATCTACCCCACTGGATATTTTATTACATCATATATCAAATTCAAGGCTGTTTTGTTTACTGATTTTATTAAGGAACAGTTGGTTTAGTCTCTCCGTGACACTTCTGTATTTTTTTTATTAAATTTGTTTAATTTGATCATTTTGCATGTTTTGAACACTTTGAGTTGTTATTAAACATTTTTACCCCCCTTTGGTTATTTATTTTATCACATAATGAAGCCTAATGCCATAACGCAGGGATCATTTGTGCCATAATGTGCACACTTCCTAAGGACATCAGTCACGTCCTGAAACTGAAAGTAAACACTAAGAGTACCGGTACTATGACACTAGAAAAATATTTTTTTTGCCCAAAAAAAAAGTGTCGTAAACACAATAAACTTCTGTGGTTCTTAAATTTAAATCCTAAGAGACTTCAGGACTTTGTTCATCAATGTCAATAGCATATCTCCATGCAAAAATTTTCAGTTGATATAGTATTATTTAGTATATTTTAAATATTATAATATTTAGAGGGTTAAAAATAACTGAGTGTGTAGGAGTTCGGACAAATAAGCTGGAAGATATTGTTCCAGGCAGGCATATCACGAGAGATATTTCTTCTGGCAGAACTAAATTTATTGTGTCTTCTTGGCTTAGTGGTTTGCGTATCCGACTGCCAGTCGGGCGCACTGGGTTTGATTCCTCACTGATACTTTTTTTTCTATTTCTACTTTTTTATTTATCTCCATTAATTTTTTTTAAAGATTGTACAGAATTTCAGGACTTCAATTTTCCTAAAATGTTTTCAGTTCGTAAAATCTAATAATTATATTTTAGATGCATGCGGGTCAAGATGGGTGTTCAATTCCCAGCCACGGATATTCTTAACTTTTTGTTCAATAAAAAGGGTTAGGAGTAAGGCCAGCATTAGGGTAATGTAATTTTTTTTCCCTGGGCAACCCTGGGGAATTTAGTTTTTAGGTTTACATGATAGACTTAGGTCTGCCGGAAAAATATTTCTAGTGCTTGTCGTCCGGCAGTGACATGACATGCCCGGATGCATAGACACTGCCTAAAAATAAAGGGAGATTTTTTATTTACAGCTACTTTCTATTGTCTATACCATGATTTATTATATAGGCCTATAATTATATAGTATAAATAATTTAGCTGTAGATTATACTATACTAGACATAGCATAGACAATAGTCATAAGTCATAATCACTATAGTGGCTATAGCGGTACTATTCACTATGACTATGGCATAGGCAAAGCTGCTCATAGCAAATTCACTTCGACTTCACTTGTCACTACCGGCAGTACCAGTACAAACAGAGCTGGGAGTCGGTAGATAAATGTTCAGACTCCGCCTCTTCAGCTTCAGCTTTTTGTACTTCCGACTCCTCTGTATTAATATGCGAATGTATTGCCATATACTCATGATATAGTGAATAGTGAGGCACATGAAAAGCATGCTTCTTCACAGTCACTTTTTAATCATATTCTTAGTGTGTTCGTTTAACGGTTACGTGAGGACGGGGAGGCACTGCATGCATTGGCAGCATTGGTCTTTATTCTTACAGTTACACCAAACTTGACCAAAGTTTAGCCCAAATATAATTATTATATAAATTCTGTTCTTGAAAAGTGGAAGGTCTTGAACTCTTGACTTATGTATTGGTCACCGGCTCCCCGAAATATAATATAGCCCAGACGTATCTTAATTACATAAAAAATTGAAATCAAATGATAACGCACTTAAGCTAATTATTATGCCTTTACAACGACCTAAACATACCGAAAGTTTAGAATGGAAGACATGTTTTGGTGATCTTTTGAGCTGTGAAAGTGAAATTATGTCAATGTCAGTTTGCCAGGTAGTGAAGATGAAGAAGGCCCTACATTACATAGGTTTATTAAATTATATAGTTTAAATGTTTGATTTATCATCAAATTTCTCTTATTCATAATAAAGGCAGTGAGATTGAAACATAATAAACTATATTAATAATTAACTTTGTCCTATTTCACACGTTTTTGATGATTGCTAACCATTTAGAAAATTATAACAGTTTTAGTTTATTAGCTTTATTAAGAATGGTTTGTTTTCTAGGTGTTTCTATGTATTTTTTTGTAATGCACGTTTAAGTATATTTCTTTATTTTTGTATTTATATTGTATACATACAAATTTATAACTGTCTATAACCGGGAAAATCAAAATAAAGAATAATCAAAATAATCATGGATAACAACGACCAAAGCGGTACAAATGTACAACCTCACTTACACAGCACGTCATTCAAAAGGTTAAACGACGCGGTTGAAAAATCACTCCAAAGGATAACATCAATTAGCAGGTACTGGTATAGTACTGTAGACTGTAGAGGGGAAGGTAGATATAGGCTACTAGTAATTAGTAATAGTAACTAGACTAGAGTCTACTGACTACTGTAGTCGTAGTCCGACTAAGTACTAAGTCTATTCTTCTAACTCAGTCTACGGCTTCGCTACTGTCCTAGAGTCCTCTGAAATAGCATAGTGATACTGTCTATCTTTTAAATTTTCTTATAAATATATTACAATTACAGACTCTACGCTCCTTCTATAATTCTATATATATATAGTATATAGTTATAGTTATAGTATAGGACTGTATAGGCCTAATGAAGATTATTGCGTCCTACGTTATCACTTATATTATACGTGGCCATGGTGACGATCTGAGTCTAGTTTTGCATTTTTATTAGTGTTTTAAAATCATCATCATCATCTGTTCTTTGGGTTCCTTGTGGAACATAGGGCCTCTGTCAAAGCACGCCACTCTTCACGGTCTCTTGCTAGTCGCTTCAATTCTTCCCAGATCTTTCCAGTTCTTTCAGTTTCATCCAGTATGCTTCGTCTCCATGTTCGCTTGGGTTTTCCTCTATGCCGTTTACCCTGGGGATTCCACTAAGGCCTGTCTAGCTCTGTTGTTGTTATCTTTCCTGCTTGAGGGTGTGTCCAATCCATCTCCACTTCCTTTCCATGATTTGTTGTTCTACTGTTCTTTGTCCACACCTCTCCCACAGCTTGGAGTTTTCTACCTTGTTGAACCATTTTATTTTGAGTATATTTCTTAGGCATCTGTTAACAAAGGTCTGGAGTCTATTTTTAGTTATCTCTGTCGTTCGCCATGTTTCGGACCCATAAAGTAGGACCGTTTTAATGTTTGTGTTAAAGATCCTTACTTTAGTTTTGACAGAGATGTATGTAGATCTCCAGACCTGTTTCAAGTTGGCAAAGGCTTGTCGCGCCAAATTTATTCGACGTTCGATGTCCTCGTCTGCTCCTCCTGATGCACTGACCACACTTCCAAGGTATACAAAGTGATTCACTTGGTCTAAGCTTTGCTTTTCTACTTGTATGTCGCCATCTTGTTGGTGGTTTATTTTCAATAATTTGTTTTTTTTATGGTTTATACTGAGCCCTACTCTTTTTCCAGTCTCACTCAAAGCTGTGATCTTCTCTTGCATGTATCTTGTAATCTGTGGGACAGATGTAAATTCAACAGTGTTTTAAATGATGTTATATAAAAGTTACTGGTGTTCAGGCAACCCATTCCATGCCCAGATGCCACTTGAGAAGAAAGAGTCCAGATGCCACTTTCAATTGAGAAGAAAGAGTAGGCCTACTGTGTACTTGACTTATAAATATCAAGTATATGATATAAAATATAGGCCTATGCATTTAATTTTGCATAATAAGTAGGCGTATAAATTTTATATAATAATATAAGGAATAAAAGGAATGTTTTTTTCATCCTAATGTTTAGGCCTATCTGAGCATTGCAACAGGTTTTATTGAAAATTATTGTGTTGTCTTTTTAAATTAGCCTAGAGTTTAAAACTTTTTACTATTAAAATAGGACTAGTTTAAGTTTAATGAAACTTTAATGATTTAATGCCATATGAATTATGATCCTTAAAATTATCTGTTATTATCATCAATAATCATCCTTATATGCCAAAGTTATGTTAGTGTTAGGCTTATTTATGTTACAACTTGTGTATTAAAAACATACAGATGATGCATATTCTAGTATAGGTCTAACTAATGCGAGATTGTATTTTAGTTTTATATTCTTATATTACATTTGTTAAAATTATTTTTATGAAGCCTAATGTGTTGTTTGATTTTTTTTAATTACTAATAATATGTGGATTCCAAGATAACATATCATTTATTATATTACTCTTAAGTTCTTTGCATGTGGTTAGGTCTTTACCAATAATAAAGTAGTTGGTAATTATTTGTGTATTTTTCTTGGATACTCTTAACCAGTCTAGCCAGTCTAAGTCCAGGCAGGGCACCATACTCTCATACTTCCATTATAATACATAAAATAATAAAATACATGAAATGTATTGTTAAATCAGTTAACAAGTGCTTATTATTAGGCTACTTTTTATAGCATGAAACATGAAATAAGGATAAAATTGGATATTTCAAGATAGGTAGGCTTCATAGCCTCATTGAAACTCATTATTCATAGCCTCATTGAAACTCATAGTTCATAGCCTCATAGTCTATTTCATTTAAAAAGTCTTGTTTTCAAATGTTTCATCCTTTTCCATTTTCTACGCTACCATAAATTATGATAAAATGAGAGTAGCCTATATCAAATTAAAGGGCATACAAATAAGGGCCATATATATATATATATATATATATATATATATAAATTAAGTTAACAAGTGCTCTATACTATTAATACTATTAAAGTATTTATCTATAATATTAATAATATATATGATGATGATAATATTATATATATTATATAACACTTGTTTATGTTATTATAACAGTATAACACGTGTCTAATGACACAAACTCAACTGTGCCTTCTACCCAACTTCTTCTTTTTTTTTGTACTGATGTAAAATTTAATATAGGCTAAATGGACACTAAAATTACAACTATTTTTTGTTTGTTTTTCTCTCTCTCTCTCTCTCTCTCTCGACTGTCTCTTTCATTCTTTTCTTCATAATTCATTTAGAAAATTATATCTTTAAAGTCTTAAAATAATAAAAGGACAAAAATATATCTTTACCTCCCATCCATTCTTTTCTCAGGCATTGTAAAACACCTAGTATTTTATATATAAATGGTATGTTTGATATTTGGGGTACTGTGTAGAACAGCAGTCCGACTGTATATTTTATTGGATCAAATCAAATGAAAGGATTACTTGCTCTAATGAAGAAACAGTTGGTTTGATGTTGGGATTGTGTAATTTTGTAACATAATATTTTTTGCATTTTTTTCCTTTTATAGACCACATTTAGTGTTTGAGTCCTTGCTAGGATTTTTTCCTCAGTCTATCCTGCTCTAATGGTACTTAGCATTTGTTGGAAAAAAAATAAAGGCCACTGTAAAGGGTTAGGGTTAAACAATCCCTTAATACTATATGCTGTGGCAATTGTTATCAATAATGTTATTGATGTTTTCTAAGTATTTTAATGCATAATATGAATTTAAAAAATACAACACTTAAAAAGGATTGATTTGAAATGGGCGTTTTAAAAAAAGTTTTTTTTTCAGACTATATCCTACCCTACATCCAACATATCCAGTAGTATGTTGGACCTTTGGGGTGCCACAGATGACATGTGGCCTACTCCAGCCTGCTCCATGACTATACTATATTAAACTAAAAATGATAGTAATTGTTTTTGGTTGTGTTTCAGAATTAAACCTTACTTAGAAAAGCATTTCAAAGAAGTTCTTAGTCAAAATAAAGATCATTGTGTCCAATTGTTTGACGATATGATAACTGAGTTAAAAACAATGATAAAGGTAAGCTTGCATGTATGTTGATTCTCTTAAAAGTATACATTTTACGAAATATAAAGACGTTTATTTTTATCAAATCCAGTGCCAATCAGCATTCCTTGCCCATTCTAAAATTTTAATATTTATGGAAATTTATCAAAATGTGCTGTCATGTTTCATGGCCAAAACCCTGTGAATTTTATAGATTTCACTAACTTAGATTTTTAAATAATTTTTTTAAGAACGTGTACTCTATTTTAATTGTTAAAATGGTATGTCAATTGAAGCCCAGTTGACAAGATTTATGCATCAGGAGGAAATGATCTTTTACTTTTACTATCAGTTTCTTCATATAAAAACAGTGGTCCTAAAGTTACATTTTATATTTTTATACAAAATTGTATTCTTTACTAAAGAAAAGAAAATATTGTATTACAATATGTTTTTTTTTTAACAAAATATGTAATAGTATAAAAAGATATAAAACAGGCATGGTTTATACTTAAAATAATTGTAAATAATATCTATGATATTAAATATATTATTTTCCTTGTTTTCTAATTGATTTCATCATTTATTTTAACAATATAATATAAAAATGATAATGAAAAGCAGGCATACACATTTACAAAAAAAAACAGATAACAAAATAAGTATTGCAGTCATATACTTCAAGCACAAAACGGATATCTTAATGTTAATGGCACTGATATTGAAATCATAGTTACTCGGAAAAGAACAACTCTGGCATATAATTAATATAATACAATTATTTTTAAAAAAAAATTATTTTTTTTTGAAATTTGAACTTTATATATAAAAATAACACTTAAGATTTTGTTACAACAAAAGTATCAACTTAGAAAGATTCATTTTAATAATAATAAAGATAAAAACACTTGTTATATTTATTTCCAATGTTTTCATATAAATACATAACTATTTACAATAAAATATGAAAATTACAGGAAGAATTTCAGTTGCAACTAGAGACCAGCAATGTAGAAAAACTTTTAAATGAAGTAGACAGAATTAAAGTGGAATATGAACAATCCAGAACAAGAAAATGGTAATTGTTTAAATTTAAAACTGAGTGAGCGCACTTACTTTAATATTTTCATTAAAACGTATTAACATTTGGAATGAATATACCCCATTAACCTATTGTACACCTTATGTTTCCTTATGTGAACACAAGGAGACCAAGTGGCAGCCCAGAAGAAGATATCAAAGCACACTTGGTTGATATCCATGAATTGGAGCTAAACAAACTTGAAAAAATTCTTTCTACCCTAGAATCTCAAAATAAAATGCTGAATGAATGTGTAAAGAAGACAGATGAGAAACTTATGAAATCTGTTGAGATTGTAAAAGAGTATTTGTCTACTTGGGATGAGGTAACTTTAGACATTATTTTATTTTTTAATTTTTATATTTAATCACTAATTCTTAATTTGAACAACAATCATTGCATTCGGACATTCCATAAAAAACAAACCCAGTAAAATTGTTTAAAGTTCTTCCACCTATGTGGCTGAGGTTGCAAGAAACAGTGAAAATGACCAATAAATTTAGTTGATGAGTGGGTTTAGTAACTTTTTATATTGTAGTACCAGGTTCAACAAAAGAAATTCCCAACTTTTCCTTTTTCTAAAATCAAATATATTCTATTTCAGCTGTAATAGTTCATGAACACATGTTAAGACAGTATCATGATAATAGTTCATGAACACATGTTAACTCATTTGCTACTAACCTACTTTCCAAAGACACCCCTGAAAATACTAGCCAAAGGGAAGGAACTCCGTATTAAATTTAGTAAATTATTTTTAAATATTTTTTTTTGACTAAATATTCCCCAAAGTGAATAAAAATTACATCATAAAATAGATAAATATCTTAGCTTTCTGGAAATGTATAATTTTATACATAAAAAATGCCGAATTATCGGTAGAATCATTCGCTGAGTGTTGAGACCCTAGGATTTGGCTAAATATTTTCACTAGCCCTAGCGTCAAAGTCCGATAAAGTATAATAAAGCCCAAAAATCAAGTTGAAATGGAAATTTATCTAAGTCTATATCTGCAGCATCCTTATTATCAGAACTGTTGTTAAATGTTATATTTGGAGGTATAGAGCTATCGATTAATAAAGTAAAAAATTAAAGACGAAGGCTAAAAAAAAAGTTTTACAAGACGAAAGGACAGTGAAAAATACCCGTACTTTGAACACGCATAGCAAAAAAACGGAACTAGATAAAAACATCCGGTTTTTATTAACAAAACAGATTATATTCCTACTTTTTCAAAGCCGTGTTTGCAGTAAAAAAAAATCCCAGAAAGCATGTCGAAAAAAAATCAAGAAAAGACAATGTTCGTCACAAAACGTGGCGGGTGCGTTTGGGCGTATTAGTACGGAGGGGGGTATGCCGCATTCAGTCGCGGTAGTAGCAAATGAGTTTTAATACAGAATCATGATAAAAATTACATATCCAAAGATTTCATGCAGTGATTGTTTGAATTATACTATACACATTTTTACTGGTATATTTCAATATAGCATTAACCTTTTTTTTTTTTAGTAAATGCTTTATTGAAAAAATACTGAAATCTTTGGATTTCCTATTTCATTAATAGTTATCTTTTTGTATATTTATTTTGTCATATTTGCTTTGTATTTATTTAGTACTGAAAATTCTTTATTGTTTTTCTCAATATTAACAAACTAGGCTGCTTTAGAAGTTTCTGATGAAACAAGGTCAAGACTAAAGGAATGTGCATAATAATACAAGTTACATTTAGTTTGATTTAGACAAAATGAACATTGCACTACTTTACTAATTTATTCACTTCTACCTACAATAAAGTAAATGTGTGCTGAAAGTACCTTTTTGACACATCTATCGCAAAAGCATTTGTAAAAAGAAAAAATGTACAGAAGAGTATTCTAATTAGTCTGGACATTTCAGAGCTAAATGTGTATTTTGTTGTTTTAATGTATAATTGGTGAGTTGAGGTTTTTTTTGAAAAATGAAAAATATTAATAATCCTCAAGAATCATTTTCTTCATCTTCACTTAGTGGAAAGGCATATAATTTCTTTTTTGCTCTTTTTCTTTTTGGTCTCCTACCAGGGGAGGTTGATACATCACTTTCACTGTCATCACATTTTTTATGTTCATCTGGCATGCTGCCTTTGTCTGGACTAGAGTCATTTGTCTCTGGATCCTTTGATGATGTACATGTCATTTGTGGATCAGAAGGTTCAATTTTCTGCTCTTCATCACTGGAGCTTGCTTTAACTATTCTTGAGTAATAGTTGCTTATTCTGTGCTAAATTTGATAAAACAAGAAAAACATTTTTACTCATTTTGAGAAATTGCTTTAAAACTTGAATTTGCATACTCTTAAAAAAACACAATAATTTTGGAAATAAAGTACCCAGTTACCCAGTAAATTTTTTGTGTCATTAGTTTTTTTAATTTTAAAAATAGAGTTATGATTTTTTTTATCAATCAAATTATTAAGTAAACAAAAATTACTTTATTAACACAAAAAATGACAGTACATTTTAATTTTATATGTAATCAAAATCTAAAAGGTAATATTCTAAAATGTCTTGAAAAATGTATAATCAGTCATATGCTTTGGGGATTTTTTTTATACCGGTACTGTTTTAGAGTTGTAGTTAAGTATAAAGACAACTCATTGTCATTCTTTTTTCACAAAAAATGTATTGAAACATGTTGAAAAGTAATTTAACTACTGCTTGCTTCTAAAAGTTTTGCAATTAAAATACACAATCCAACACATTTTATTTTACACATAAATATTTAAAATAATGAAAGCAGATTAATTAAAAAAAAAAAACAGAATTACCTTTTTTTCTTGTTTTCTTGAACTAGTTTCTTCCTCTTCTAAACTTTCATCTGATGAAATGCTTTCACTTGTATCCTCATAATCATCAAAATTGTAGTCATTATATCTGCCAAACCATTTGTTTTGCAAAAATGTTAATGTTAAACATTGTTTTTTTATCATATAATTATTTCTACATTGTTAAATATTATTTTTTCAATCCCAGTCTCTATTAATACATACATCTTTGTGAAGTTATTAACAGACTTTTTTGGAGTCAGACGCTTTAAACTTGATTCTTCTTTCATGGAAGGAATATTTTTCCAAATCTCATCCCTTGATGGAAGCTGAAACTCTGGTTTATTTCGCTTTTGTGAAATTCTCACTGACTTTCTTTTTAGCTGTAATAATAAATACGGTATATATCACTTTATGATAGCAATGTTAAATGGTAACAAATATTCTACATTTCAAATTTTTTAAAATATGTTTGATGTTCTTTTAAGTAAAATATTTTATAATATGTAGATTTATTTTTTAAATTAGACTTTTGAGCTTATTTTGAAATAAATAGTAAGATAAAATATGAGCAAAGGATTAAATAAAAATTTTCCCACTGTTTATTTATAGCAATAGTAATATTTAAAGCATTGATTAAAAAAAAAATGAAATTTCAGTAGTATAAGTATAATAACATAAATCCAAATTGAAGGTCCTGGGTTCGAATCCTGGAGAAGGCTAGGATTTGTTCCCGAGTCTGGAGGGTGTCCATGAGTCCACCCAGCTCTGATGGATACCTGGCCACACAATCCCCTAGTATGCCTTGGTAACAGAAACTGGTGAACTGTAGGCATATTCAATTCTTTCCAACTTTCTTTTGAAATCATCTATTTTGTCAAAGTTATCTTTCAAGGGTGAAATATAGACTGTACATAGGCCTATATTATATACAAAGGTACCTTAGTATAATTATTTCTAGCGTTTTAAGCCTATAATATACCGATAATTAGTTTGTCAAATGTCTTACAGATAACCAATGATATAGAAAACATGCAAAGTAATTTTTTTATTAGAATGTGAAAAAGTATATATTTACATACACTGTTTGTTTCACTGTCTTCAGATTCTGAGTCTGTAGAATCAATTATTTTTCTTTTTTTAGTTTTATTTGTTTCCATTGTAAACTGAAATATTTAAATTTAAAGTGTAGATTATGAAACTACAACTACATTATAATTTTACATTGTGCTAGACAAAGATAAATCTTATATAGAGCATAATTTATTTAAACTTTTCCTTCCAAAAGAAATGCAACTCTTCCCTTAAAACAAAAGGGGAGGGAAGACAAGGGAAAGTTAATAAATATAATAAATAAAGTACATGTATAATTAGTGATAAGAGGAAGAGGTCCTTGGAATACTTAGATGATATATAATTTAAAGTACAGGTACCACTTAACTGTGCCACTGTTGGTATTAGAGTTGGCCTACTGCCTTAAGTGTTAAAAATTTGTGTAGTTTACAATGACTATAGTCTATTTTTATTGTTGTTCTTTGTATCATTCTTTTAATACCGTATATAATTTATGCAGGATCAAAATGTGTCCAAAAGTGTACCATAATTTATATGGAATAAATAGTGTTTTTATCATGGTCATTTTAAGTTCGGTTTATTTTATTAGATTAATTAAGTAAGAATTAAAGCATTATTATTATGTATACTTATTTCTTTTGCAGACATTTTTTCCTTAAGTGCTTCTAAATTTAGTATTTTTGAAATAACAGTAGTTGTATAATGACTTGTTAGGTGTAATTTTGAATATCACTTGTAATTAACCTTCCAAGTATTTTCTTGTAATTAACCTTCCAAGTATTTTCTTGTAATTAACCTTCCAAGTATTTTCTTAATTTCATACTGGCACTTATAGGGGCCTACAGTAGTACCTCGGTTACGAACGCCTCAGGTCACAATAATTCAGGCTACGAACAACTTTGAAATTTTTGTTGTCTCTGGTAATGAACAGTGATAATAAATGGCTCTAGGTCATCACCAATAACTGTAAACTCAGTAGTTCCACAAGGAACTGTTCTAGGGCCCCTACTATTTCTAATTTATTTTAATGATCTACCAAATTGCATCAACACAGGAACAAAAGTAAGATTATTTGCTGATGATTGCATAATTTATAGAATAATAAAGACAGGAAAAGATAGTGAACTTTTACAAAAAGACCTAGATGAACTACACAAATTGGGAATCAAACTGGAGTATGTCTTTTCACCCAGAAAATTGCCAACTAATAAGGGTATCCAAGAAAAAGAAACAAATAATAACAAACTACATGTACATATGCATGGTAAAGAACTAACTCAAACTAACAATCTGGGAGTAATAATAAATTATAAGTTATCTTGGAACCCTCATATCATATTGATGAAGTAATTAAAAAATCAAACAAAACATTAGGATTCATAAAAAAGGAACTTTTACAAATGTAATAAGAATATAAAGCTAAAATGCTATCTCACATTAGTTAAGATAAGATAAGATTGCTTTATTGATCCAAATGAATGGAAAATTGACTTGATTACCTATACTTGAATATGCACGATCTGTATGGGACCCATCAACTAAAGAAAACATAAAAAATTAGAACAAATTTAAAAAAGAGCTGCAAGGTTCATAACTAGTGAATATTCCCAATTGACAAGAGTAACACCATTAGTCAAATCACTAAACCTAGAAACACTAGAGGACAGAAGGGCAAAGAGTAAAGTAGTAATAATATATAAAGTTCATAAAGTGTAACATAAGGCATTAAACTCTAATTTAGAAATACAACCCAATAACAACCTGTTGCAAAGCTCAGATTAACATAAAGACAAAAACACTTTCCTTATCCCCTATCTTAACTATCTATGCGAGAACAAATGCATTTAAGTAGGCCTACTCTTTCTTCCCGAGGCCGAGTGGCATTCGGGCATGGAATGGGTTGCCTGAATAAACCAGGAAAACCAGTAACTTATCATTTAAAACATTAATAAAAAAGCAAGACTAGACTCGGACCACGGATGAGCGTAGGACGCAATAATCTTCTCTATAGAAGGAGCGTCTGTAATGTATAAGGTAAGATAAAAGTGTAACTCTCTCTGAGCTCTCTTTCTCCCATTAGGACACATTCCTTGACTCTCTGTTTCTATACTATTTATTACTACGGTATAGGCCTATATAATTATATACATAAGTAATAATATACATTTTTTAACAATGTTCAAAAGTCAAACATTTTATTTCTTTTCTCGGTCAATTTGACGTGTATAAAATAACAGGAGTAACTAATAGGACAACAACCACATAGTAGGTATAACTGTCACAACAACTACAACAGTGTTTACTTTCACTTTAACGTTTTCCGCGATTTCCGAATCGTTGTTTTTGATGAAGTGACCTAAAATACTCAAAAATAAATATTTTAATGTAAAAGAAATGTTGCGGTATGCCAAAAGGGTTTTGTGTATATGCAAATCTAAAACTACCGGTACAGTTTTGTCGATGGAAAAATATAAATTCATACAGTCGAACTTCGGCATTAGCCTAAACTTTAGATCTACTTACTCGGTAAATCTGGATACAATTTTTTCTCTGTCGTCCGGCTCAGGCAAATGTGCAGTTGCTGTAATTCGGATTTCAGGCACTAAATCAAGATTAGCAATAGACAAAATGTGTGGTGGCTTAAGTTTAACGAAGCCAAGAAAAGCCAGTCTTATAAAGCTTCATGATCCAAGCACCAGAGAAATCCTTGATAAAGCTATAGTGATTTGGTTTCCAGGTGGGCCTCTTTTATTTTACACTATCACTAGGGCACTAGGCTAGGCCTGACTATACTATTATTATTTATTATAATTATATTAAATATTGAATATAGACAATACAATA
Source organism: Anisus vortex (assembly GCA_949126835.1). Taxonomy (NCBI): domain Eukaryota; kingdom Metazoa; phylum Mollusca; class Gastropoda; family Planorbidae; genus Anisus; species Anisus vortex. The sequence goes on along the minus strand of OX421492.1, from coordinate 39,233,577 downwards.
CTCAGTTTTACTGTCTACCACTAGTCTCAATATTTAGAATTAGAATAGTATTGAATATATAATTGAATAGGTTCTGTCACTATCAGATATTGCATATTGACATATTATATTATATTGATATGATTATTATGATATTGCATGATTGCCACTTGAGTTGACTCATTCATTGTCATTATTATTTATTACTACTAAGTAATTATTGTTAAAATTGTTAGACTAGTTACTCATATTCATATATCAGCTCTGACTCAAGTCTGACCTAACAAGAAAACAGCCATGGCCCATTGCCATCTCTCACTCAGTCAAAACATAACTACTGTAACAGTTATTTGTGTGCCTTGCCTTAGACCCAGATTCAGAGACTCCAAAGGCTAAAAAACACTGCAGCACATATTGCATCGCCAAAGAAAAAGTCGGAGCACATCACTGCTGTTTTTAAAGATCTCCGTTGCCATTAGCACATTGTGACTATAGGCTAAGCACATTACACAATCAATTGATAAAAGTAGCTCAACTGGGACTGATTAGCCATAGTCTAGTCAAATTTGTTCCCTAAATCCTTCTTTTTTTAAAATATAAATTATAAATTGTCATGGACGCTTTGAATGTTTTGCATGAAATTGCATCCAGCGCATTCTGCCGCAATACACAGTCAAGGGCTAAGCGATCATTAGGCCTACCAAGTATGCGGCATTAAGGAGTCTGTGCGCCTCAGCATAGTCTTTACACAGGGTTTCCTGTGTCGTTGGACACAAAAGAAGTTGTTTGGAGTGCACTTCTTTGAATCGGTGGCACCTAGGCCATGGTAAAGCTTTCTATCAGATGCTGATAAATTCTTAGTAAAGACAATCCTTTCAAAAGATTTTGAGGACTTTTCTCTTAAGTGGTGTTTTTGTGCCTTCCCAAACCTGACAGCTGCAACTGAATTGTAAAAACTTGTTTAAAGTGCATTGAGCTTGCTAAATACAAGAGCATGAAAAGATGCACGATATACCAGTTAAGATTAATAATAATTTATATTACTTATGACATAGGATCAGAAATATATTTTTAAAGTGTTGTAGGATTTACAAGGTGAGGTTGCAATGTGATGGGCGAGGGCAACAAGTTCAAGGTTGGGGTGTGGGCAGTTATAGAGTCTATTTATCATTATAATTGATACTACTTCTGACATGGCTATAATATTAGTACGGTATTATTATTACTATTAGTATATATACTATATTAGTATTATCCTCTGTATAGAATTAATTAGCACCTGTAACATATATAAGACAAGTATAAAACATTTTTAAGGGGCTAAGGATTGCAAGCCTAAGGGAGGATGTTAAGGAGTTAATAGGGTGGTGGTCTGCAAGAATGGCAAACTTTAAAGGGTCGATTTCAAGGTGAGGCGGGTCAAGGATTGCAACATAGGGGTGTGAGCAAATAGCAAATTGAGTATATATATTCTGAAGAATAAAGACAATTAAACAGCACTGATACAGTAAACATAGAATTAAAAAAATAGAAATATTATACGGTCATCAGAATTCAATTATAAATCAGTTTTGTTTTTGAAAGTGGTTATCAGTTTTGTTGAAGTAATCTTTTACCTTAGTTTGGTGGGCAACAATTTTATTAGTTTTCTAGTTCTGAATGAAAGGTTTTTAAAGACTAATGCTAGATTCACTTTAATAAATGCCTTACAAACACTAATTAAACTTTTTGTTTTTAAATTATTCTAAAAAAAAAGTTTTGAAAAGAACACAGCACTGACATGGTAGATGGCTGCTCAAAATAATGATGCAGCATGTTAAGTTAAGGAATATTTTTATGGCAAGCCAAAGTTATCACAATTAAGAACTTCAGAAAAGGCCATAAATTAGTATTAAAACAAAACATATAACATTTAATAGGTACAATAAAGGGAATGCTTACAAAATGTATAAACCTTTTAACTCCCTGTACCTATCTCTAGAACTATTATAATTTCTCAACAAAAAAAGAAAAGACATATTGTGAATGATTTTAAAATTCTCAGATTTGGAAAAAAGGGGGTGTTTCTGGAAGAGATTTGAATGAACTAATAGCAAATCATAAACTGGCTGAAACCTTTTTGCAGATTGATAGAGCCTTAATATGTACTAATTGTTACCGGTATTGACTTTTTTGTTCACCCACCCATGACTATTATTATACATGGTAAATATCAACAAAATTTTTTATATTATTAGCTAGTATTAGTATAGAGAAACCTATAATTATATATTTACATTAATATTAATATATTCTTAACATGATTTCCATATTTTAGGGCCTCAGAGTTTCACTGGTGAGGACACAGCAGAATTTCATGTTCATGGAGGACCTGCAGTTATTTCGTCAGTGTTATCAGCCCTCAGCTCAATACAAGGTTTAAGGCCTGCCAAACCAGGAGAATTCACTAAACAGTATTTTTTGATTATTACTATTTCTATCATTGTTTAAGTCATAATTTCACAAATAAATTCAAGTCAGAAGTACTGTATGAGTTAATAATTAATTTAAACTATTATTTTGATGTCCAAAGGTAAACAATTTTTATAGTGTTTCTAAATTACAGTCAATGTTCCCATCTAAATAATGCTATCTAATCAATGTTTTACTTATAATTATAAGCAGTGTACCTGAGCTTTTATTAAATTGTATGTTGTGGTTTTTTAATATATGCTACAAGTTTAGTGTTTATAGTCTGCTTATATATAAATTTATGTATGCAACAAATTTACAGTAAAGGAAACCAATTTATTTGCAGAGCTTTTTTGAATGGCAAATTAGATTTGACTGAGATTGAAGGGCTTGGAGACTTAATTCATGCTGAAACAGAGGCACAGAGAAAACAAGCACTAAGGCAAATGGATGGTGTACTCAATGACATGTATTCTCAGTGGAGGAGCCGTCTCATTAAAGTATAATGCAATAATATTGTAGGGTTACTCAAGTAAAGCAGCTAAAGATACATTATTAGTTTAAGCATACATTTGATTTATAGGGTATTCATTTGCATATATTGAAAAGCTAAAGGTTCTCTTTTTATGAGAAAGATTTTTTATTTCACACATTCAAATCACAAAGTATTGATGCAATTCCGGTATATATTTAATTCTAATAAACAATGTAATATTTATATTGTTAATTAAACAAAACGTTTACAGTTTTGTGTGTTGTTTTTTAAATTCACTGATAACATTTGTTTAAAATATTATAGTTAATAATATCAAATTTTAGTTCTTGTTCAGCTTGTTCAATGTTCTGTGAAGTTCTTATTAAAAGTGTTGGGTTTATTACTATATTATTAGTTCTTTGAAGTATAATTTTGGAGTTGTTGTTGTTAATGAAGAATACTTTATTTTTCCTTTTTAGTGTCTTGCTAATACTACAGCATTTATTGATTTCAGTGAAGAAGAAAATATTGAAGAGAATGTTCTAGAACATGGTGAGAATGAAAAGTAGTGTTTTAAAGATGTGTATGTTGTATTAATGTATGTGATAAACAAAAACTAGTACTGTAATGCAGGATTTGAAACAAATGGTTGGGCTATATTTGGGAATAGAACTAATTTGTACTTGTTTTAAAACAGTTTTTTCAGAAGTCTGTAAAATAAAGAATGAAGTAACTGCCCATTTAAATGACAGTAGGCGAGGTGAAAGACTTCGAGATGGCCTACATGTAGTTATATTGGGAGAGCCTAATGTAGGAAAAAGTAGTCTGCTGAATGCCATCAGTAAGTATTTAAATTTGTTAGTATTTCTAGTCCTTGACATCTCTAATAATATAGTTATTGCAATGGATAAGCCTTGTGTCAAATCAATTTTGTCAGGTTCCAATGTTGTTTTTTTCTTCCTTTTTCTTTCTATGAAGTTATCCATCTCTGATTGGGACACAGACGAACTGTGAAGAATCATATTTTTAGAACACTATTGCAGTGCTTTTCAAATATTGTTTTCAATTTCAATATCTGTGCTGTTGAAGTTATAATTCATAGTAATTCCTGTTTTTGTTTTTATTTAGCCATAATAGTAAATATTTTTTCAGTTTTATCATGTCAGGCTTATGTTTGCAGTATATTGGGATTAACAGACAGCTAATCTTTATATAGTTTTAATATTTTTATCACTGTTGACTCTTTATCACAGAAAGTGCTTTTATTCAAGTAAAAATTTAAACACATTTCTTTCATAGCATGATGGATGATTAAAAAAACTTAAGCATTTTAGCAGTTATTTTTTGGGGCCCTAGAATGCATCAACATGTTTTAGTTTTAGCTTAAATTATGTATTAAATGAATCATTATTATTTAAAAAAAAAATATTCATGGTTGAATTACAAGAATCACAAAGTAAACTTACCATAGTTGAATTACAGAGTAAAAGTAAGAAGCAGAAAATTGAGTGAGCGTTTTTCACTACATTAACTAACATTAACATGGGACCTTGTGAAATAAATTAATTTCAACCTTGTGCAGTCATGGATTGAAACAAAAATTTTTATAGCTGCATTGCTTGTACCTGCTCATTGGGGTCAAAAGTTAAAAAAAACCATTGAACTGCTGTAATTATGATTATTTCACTAATTTATTTGTCGTATTTTCATACATTTATTATGTATTAATTGAAAAAAACATGAACTTTTAAAAAGACATCTGAATTTTACAGGCCAGAGACCAGCAGCCATTGTTTCACCAATAGCAGGTACAACAAGAGATGTAGTGGAAACAGCCTTAAATATAGCTGGCTATCCTGTTCTACTAAGTGACACTGCTGGTTTACGAGAAACTGATGAGTTGGTAGAGAAAGAGGGCATAGCAAGAGCTATTAATAGGTTTGTTAGTCATTTTAATTTCAAATAATTCTGTTTGTAATGAATTGAACAGAAATGAATGTTTGCTGTTTAAAAAAATTACTATTGAAATTCTAAAAAAAAAATTATTATTTACAATAGTGTGTAATTTGAAGGATTTTTTTTTCATGGCTTTTACTATATATAGGTCTTAAATACAAAATAACTGAGCTAGACTGTTTATAAAATTTGGAATTTAACTCATTTGCTACTAACCTAGTTTCCAAAGACACCCGGGAAAGTACTAGCCAAAGGGAAGGAACTCCGTATTAAATTTAGTACATTTTTTTTTAATGACTAAATATTCCCCAAAGTGAATAAAAATTACATCATAAAATAGATAAATATCTTAGCTTTTTGGAAATGTATACTTTTATACATAAAAAATGCCGAATTATTGGTAGAATCATTCGCTGAGTGTTGAGACCCTATGATTTGGCTACTAAATATTTTCGCTAGCCCTACCGTCAAAGTCTGATAAAGTATAATAAAGCCCAAAAATCTAGTTGTAATGGTACTTCATCCAAGTCTATATCTGCAGCATCCTTATTATCAGAACTGTTGTTAAATGTTATATTTGGAGGTATTGATAAATAAAGTAAAAAATTAAAAGCGAAGGCTATAAAAAAAAAGTACCGGTATTACAAGACGAAAGGCCACTGAAAACTACCCATATTGTGAACGCGCAGCGCAAAAAAACGAAACTAGATAAAAACATCCGGTTTTTATTAACGAAACAGACTATATTCCTACTTTTTAAAAGCCGTGCTTGCAGTATTAAAAAAAAAACAGAACGCATGGAGAAAAATCAAGAAACGACAATAGGTTAGTCACACACATGGCGGCCGCTTTAGGGCGCATTAGTACGAAGGGGGGTAGGTCGCATTGAGTCGCAGTAGTAGCAAATGAGTTAAGGTCAATGGTGTTTAGAAAAAAAAATGATTTGATATATTTTGAATTATTATTCATAATGCAATGCGTTCTTCCTTGCCCAATCCTAAATACATGTCAAACAGACTAGTCATTTAATGTGAACAGATTATCAATCATCTTCATGTTTGTTATTTATATAATTAAAATACCCAGACATAGTACCGGTAGCATATTTTTACCTTGCACCCATTTAAATGTAAAATTTCTATTTCATATTTTAACCTTTCAATTCATTCAAAAGTGAGTGAAATATTCTACATTAGATAGTTGACAATAGATAAAAATCATTACAACTATCGGACTTGTTGTCTGAATCCTCTCAATCATAACTTTTGAGAACGAAGAAGAAGAAGAAATCTCCGTTACAACACCATTCTAAATAGTATTAAAAACACTTTGCTTTTGTATATACATAGCACCTTATAATATATGGTAATAAATCTATCATTTTTATTTTCTAAAGGGCCAAGACTGCTGACCTTAAAATTATTGTCATCAATCCACAAATTGTTGAGAACAAACTCATAAACACTTCCACATTCTGTGATTTTGTAACTTCTTATACGAAACAATTGCTTCAGGAAGAGGAACAAGACAGTTTGAATTATGCACATACTTCCACCAATTTCCCAACAATGTCTCAGAACATTGTAAAAGCAACAACTCCATTTGTTGAACAAAATCAGTACCAGTACTCTAAAAACAATATGAATAGTATGTTTTTATCCAATGTGTTAATAGTTTTAAATAAAATTGACACAATTAATGAGCAAATGAGGGAGAAATTGCTTCAGCAATATGGTGACAACATTTGCTTCCTTTCTTGTACAACAGGAGAAGGATTTGATGAGTTCATGAACATTTTTGTGGACAACATTCAAAATCTGTAAGTGCTACTAAGTGTTGTTATTTTCTTTTAAGTATAAAATTTTATGCTATAGATTAAATTAATTTTTTTTTAATTTGAAAAAAATAAATAATTACAATAATTTTTGTTTCCTCATGAACTAAAAAAAAAAAAAAAACAGCCTGACAATTAGACATTAAACTATGTCATCTAATTTGATTCCAGGTGTGGAGATCCTTTGATAGGAAGTCCAAGTTTAACTCAAGAGCGTCATCGCCATCATCTCAACAAATGCTTCTTTCACTTAAACCAATTTGGCACTTACTCACAGGAGGATATTGTATTAGCTTCTGAGCATTTACGTTTGGCAGCCAATGAACTTGGTCAGGTTACAGGAATAATATCCTCAGAAGATGTTCTAAATGTCATTTTCAGGGACTTCTGCATAGGGAAATAAAAGCAATGAACATCTGCTGAATTGTTTGTAACTGATTTCTTGGCAATAGGACATAAACAAAGATATTGAATAATACATAGATGATTGAATGACCCAAGAATATTTGTCAATGTAGGTTTTAGTATTGGCTACCTAGGGGGGATAAACCTATGATTTTCTCTCTAAACAATATTCTTCCTACTCTTACTGCAATGACTCATTGGAACTATCCAGTCAAGAATTTTTTGTGTGCATGTAGATTTACTAAAATATACAAGATATTTAAAATGTTTTCTCAAACCTATAGACAATAATTTAGTTTTATTAACTAACCCCAAACTAATTTAAGAAATTCTGAGATTTTAATACCTTGCACCTTCTTGGTATAGTACCGGTATGCCTGTAATTTTTCTATATCTTTATTGTACACAAGGCATAAAAAAAAGCAAGGCCACAAGTTATTGTAATTTTCTTTATTATTTTATTGACTAAAGGATGTAAAATGTTAGTCTAACAAATAAAAAAAAACTAACTAACAGTTAGTAAAAGCCCCATATAATAATTGTAAAAATGACAACAGTTATTACCTGTGTAAAACCCTCTATAAAAAAATGTTAACCATACATGTGGATATAAATATGTAAAATCTTTGTATTAGAAATAAGAGAAAATCAAAATAATGGAATAAACCCAAGAGTTTGAAGTGGCATAGTTGTGTATATTGATTGCTTGTATCATAGTCATAGCTACCAACATTTCAAGATTACAAAATAGGGAGTTTTTGCAAAAGCACAATTGTATTTTTTTACTCCCTTTATTTTAAGTTGCAATGTCTGCAATCGTGGTGCAAAAATTGGCTTCGATTTTTCGACCACTTCCCGTGGTCCGATCGAGCTGAAATTTGGACGGCAGATTTGTGGCGCCTAACAATACATCCTATTAAATTTTCAGTTAAAACGACTTAATAATACTACACTTATGACAATATTCATTTCTTAAAAGGAAAGTATAAGAAATATTTTAATTTCGCGTTAAAAATGCCTGTGCAACTTTTTATAGTTTTTCGGCGCAAAGCTAAAAAAAAAAATTATGCGCTACGATTATTTTTAGAACAATTCATACGGAGTAAGGAGATATTTTTGAGATTTGCGACACATTATTTTTTAATTACATGATGGTAAACTTAGTTTGCAAATAAAGGGAGTATGATAAAAACTGTGTTTTTATGGTTTTCTTGTTCTGGTCTTCAATTTAATTATAAATGTTTCAAAATGTAATTTACAAGTTGCAATATTAAGCAATACTATTGTTGTTTTTTAAAGTGATGACTCTTGATATCATAAAAAAAGATATGTAATCTTAAAAATGTCATTAGATAACATAAGAACCATTTCAAACATGTGGAAAAAAACTCTGGGTTATTATTTTAACACATTTTCATTTTGTTGAAAATAAAGTACATCACAATAATTTTTCTTCAACATTTTTATCAACACTTAAGTAAATAGAAAATAGCAAGAAAAAAAACTACAGCAATACCATATGTACAATATGGGGAGAGAATGCTTACAAAAATGAGTTTTAATGGTTTTTTTCCCTCTAATTTGTAAGTTAATAATCATTCAACCTTCTGTAAGCTTAATTTTACATTAGTGCGATATTCAAAATTATGCTGTTCTTAATACAAATCATCATAAACCTCTTTTATCCTTTATTTTAATACTGAAAAAACTTCTTGAATTTTAAAGCTGCTACATAATATCGTAATGTAAAAAAAATTTTTTACGATCTAAATGAATGTGATAACATTATATAACTTGTAAGTGTCACAGAAAAGTAATACTTTTACAAACAGCAAAAATTAATTTGTCAGTTTCAGCAGTGCATTTAAAAAGGCACAATTTGATCAATGTGTGGCAAAAAGAAGAAATACAAAATAATTTATGCTTGTACAAAAAAACAAACAGTGGAATGTTTGACAATGTCATTTGTTAATATGCTTAATATATATATAATATATAAACTACATATAAAGCAGTCTAGATGTAGTTGTAATAAGTAACCCATGAATATTGGTAGCTGTTTATATCACAAGTAAATTTAAATATAAGGAATGTAAAAATAAATGTTTGTTTATTAATAAACATTTCCTTGACATTTTTGTCATTAAATGGCAGGCACCAAAGGCATTTCATCCTAACCTGATTAGTGAGAGCAGCTCTGATTGTTCAAGTTAATTCAACAGACAAAAAAGGAATTAATATACATTTCTAAAATATCAAGCTACTACTGGTCAAGACATCATAATTTTAAGCAGAACCGTGGAATAAAAATTCCCCGTCCTCCATGTCTTTTTCAGTTTCCTTGGCTTTGAGAATTAATGTCAGGTACAGTACCTATGATCACTTTGGTCCGAAGGGTACTTTACTTACAGTACCTATAAGAACGCTTTCAAAATGAGAAAAAAACGGTGAATTTACCTAGATTTAAGCCCCAGATCTACATAACCCAACATAGTGCTCCACAACTCTGATATAATACAATGTATAAAATGCACAGAATGTCAAGTTTAAAAAGGTTGCAAGTTTAGTGTTGTGTGAGAGACTATTAAAAAATACATTTTCTTATACTTTAAAAAGCAGAATAATTAGACAACAAGTTAATAGGACATAAATAACACTTTATATAAAGGCTATATTTTACATACCATATCAATAAAGGTATTTAAAAAAGAATACAAGCTCTTCAAAATTAAAACAACATGATACCTAAACTAAGGGATGCCATTTTTTTTTATACATTATTAAAAAGAAATATGTAGAGTAGCAATACCTAATTTGCAGCCCAATATTTACAATTATTTCCCAAATTGATGTAAACACCAAAATCAAATCATTCAGAATATAAACCCCAAAGGTATACCATCACAATATGAATTTTTCACCATCACAATATGAATTTTTCTAAAAATAAATGTCTTTAGTACATGTAACCATATCACCCACAGCACAGTTCTGCTGTACAACACTCAATACATCTCCTTTATTCTACTACAATAATTATAAGGTTCATAAAACAATCAATATAACATTTCATTAAGTAAATATTTTTATATTGATAAAATGTATGGTAGGTTTTTAGATGTTTATTAAAATGCCTAGGGCAGGCAATAAAAAGGTAGCTTTTAATCAAACTGAATTTATAATGCCTAGGGGCAGGCAATAAAAGGGAACATTTAATCAATAATACAGTTTGAAGTTTTTTAAGTGTAAAAAAAATGAAAATAGAAGTCTATAGCTAAATTGCAATTATCCACAACTATTGAAATATATGAACATTTTGAGAGAGACAGGAATTCTGATATGCAATCTTGGATTCTTTCTTATAAATATGCACTCAAGACAGAAAAAAAACAATGCCTCATGGCATTAACATAAGTTTACTCATATTGTATACAAAAAAAATGAAAAAGAAGTTGTTTTTTTTATAAACTTGTTATAAGCAAAATAATACTAATAATGGCAATCAGGAAAACATTGTTTTTCTATAAATTACGAATAAAAGATTCATGATTATCAAATTAAATTATTTTGTTTAAAGACTGACTCTGCATACTGTTGAAAATGGGGTTTGAAACAAAAATTCACATTTGTATCAACTCTTTTCATTGTCCTTGGCCAAGGTTATAGTGCTGAAAAAGAAAAATTAAATCAATGAGCCAATATTGAATATTCATCCACATACAGATCAAAGAAAAAAAAATTAAAATGATAAATGTATTTAGTATGTATAGAATCTGTCAAATTTTGTCACCAATTGACCAAAAAGTCTTTAAAACTTTTATATTTTATATTTATATGACCAGAAATAACAAAAAGCAGCTGAATATCATAACTGATTTTTACAGCACTAGCTTAATGATTTTCTCAATAAATATATACAACCTAATAAGGTTTCTTAATCTAAAATCATTTTGAAATTCCCACTTTTCACACATTTTACACACTATTTGCAAATTAATTTATACTGTATATTTGTACCGGGTAAGCATCTTTATGTGCAATATTGTTGATATATTAAAAAATGTTTCTGGAAGTTTTTAACTTATTTTAAGTAACCATAGAGCCAGCATAGACTAATTTTAGAAAAAAATACATGATGGGAATTAAGTACACTTTACAAACTTTATAGTGTACAGTTATTAAATTAAAAAATTATTTTTATTTCTTACGCTACTTGTCCATTTTAGCTAAACTCACAAACTTTCCCACACCTTGGTCAGTTTTCTGAAACTTATACTTATACTAACTTGATAAATCAAGTAAATTTTCCTAAACTTTCCCAACCCATATGATCCTTGTTAATTTATATTTGGTAAATTAATTCAACTTTGCCTGGTGTGTTTGAGAATAATTAAAAAATAACACTACCACCTAAATAAGGTAGAAAAATCTACACTATAAAATAAAAGAAACCAAAAAAATGTATAGCATATTACTAAATTACCCGTAGTTAATATTTTGAAACATGCACTCTTTTTAATTTGTACACAAAAAATTCTTGTTAAGTAAATTGTATAATGTACCGGTATATTGTTAAATTGTGTGTCTTAAATCATTCCAGTCTGCCAATTTCTTTAGAATGGACCATTTCTTTGCCATAGTTAAATTTTTCACTCTTAGAGGCAACTTTCACAAAATAAGTTTTTAACTGCTGGCAATGAGTGAATTTGTATTTCTGACTTACTACCACTATCAATTGGAAATATTTTGGGGCAATTACTTTAATTAAAATATTTAAGTTTTACCAATTATTGGTATGTCTTAATTTGTTGTTAGAATAAATGCTATTATCTATTATATTATAAGATCTATCATATAGTGTCAGAAATACTTAAATCATTTTGAAACTATTCCCCAAAAAGATACAATTTGTAATGATTTTGGCAAACACTTTGTAACACCCGGTAAATGCCTAAAAAAAAGTATCTAGAAAAAAAGTTTTTAAAGTATTAAAATAAGGTGTTTATTAAAAGAAACTGCAGCATATTTGGTTATCAATGTTTGTGCCAGAAGACTGCTAAGTTAATCTAATTCCATAAGAATTTCACTTTTACTTTTACTATTAATATGTAGGTAAAAAGCACATATTTCTTCATTATTCATACAGAAATTTTACAATGAAAAAAAAAGTAGCAATTCGGAAAAAAGTCTACATAGCACTAGACATAAATGGGTTAGGCATGACATAGCACCAGCGGGGGGTGACTTTGCCCTAGGGGGTGGTTTTGCCCATTTCATACTAATAATGTGAAAGTGGTAATTCAGGGATTTTTAGAGTTATTGCCCCTAATTTTTTTTAGCTGATTTGAAAGAAGACATGTTAATGTTAATAGTGGTTTTTTTACATTTCTTGTATCTGCCAAGCCATATTTTCTGACTGTTCAAGATGTTTTGTTCAGTACATTGATTTTTTACTGATTTAGGTGAGTTCAAACTTCTATTTGGATATAATACATGCTATTTACCAATCTATTTAATTCTGGTGCATGTTATTAGTGCAAAAGTTAATTATTTTGATTCATAAGCTTATGTTTTTTTAATCCTTAAGCCTTTTTTTTCCATAAAGTGAGGCAAAGTCACCCCATGATGTAGACTGATATAAATCTCTATATCACTATGGAAATCATTGATTTAATCAATGTGTTCAGAAGATCTGAGAACAATAGAACAACAAACAGATGAAACTATTACATGTGTAGCCTTTGGCAATTAATTCAGTACCACCATCACCTTGGTCATCACAGAAAGATAACTGTAATGTCATCAATACCAATGATCAATAAACTATAGGAGGGCATTTATTCTCCGACTCTGATCTAGAGTGGCCGCCACCAAAGAAAATGTCGTCTAAGAATATTTTTGACATTACCAATTACTGGTGGAATCAAAGCATTACATTACTTTCTACACACTAACAATGTGATTCCATAGTATCACAAAAACAATTCACATGATTGTTACCATACTCAGTACTATTTACATACCATTTGTACGTAAAATAAATGTAAAAAAAATGTGTTTCTCAATAGGGCTTGTTTCCAATTTATTTATTTGTTGTCTGTCATCAATATTATTATTTTTATTCAATGTCTGTGCTTCCTATTATCTTGTTCTAGATTTTAAATACATTAAAACATTTTTAACAGACTTTTTATTCAATAAATTAGTCACTTACGAGGAAAAGGCAAAGTCACCCCATTTTTACACTTTTCAGATTTTACTATATTTTTAAGTTTATTAATGAAATTTGGTTTCAATTAGTCTTTTTTTTGGTAATAAACATGTAGTACAAGTGGTGGCTCCATGTTAAATAGTGTTCTCATAAATATGTGTGGTGTAATTAATAAGTGAGAACATTCAAAAGTTGAAAAATGGGCAAAGTCACCCCCGTTTACGGCATTACAAATTACATATTTATAAAGTGCTATTCATAACAAAGTCTTTGAATGCGCTTTACATTTACCATCTGTTATTACAATAACTAGAAAAGGTGTGTCTTTAATTTTGTTTTAAAAATGTCTATATTGTCAGCATGTTTAATTGTGTTTGGAAGTTCATTCCACCAGTGTTACGACGCTGTAGGAGCTAGCTGCAAATGTTTCTTTTTTTACGCTTGGCACCTTGAGCTGTAGATGGATTTTGTTTGAACACAGTCCTCTTTTCTCTGATGTGTGTAACTCGACCATGGATCTAATGTACTGGGGAGCTTGACCATGAAGGCTATATAGAGTATAGTCAAATCTTTGAATTTTATCCTAATTGTTATAGGTACCGGTAGCCAGTGCAGTTTTTTTAGAGATTGTTCAGAACAATTTTCACAGCAATGTTTTGGACCCTTTGTAGTTTTTTTCAAATCACACTCTGGTAGTCCAATGTATAGACAGTTAGCATTGTCTAGATGAGAAATTACCAGGCCTACGATTAAGGTCTCACATGCCTCTTTTGTTAGAATATTTCTGATACTTTTTATTCTTTGCAGATTCCATATTGCAGCTTTACATTTGTTTTTTATTTGCTCTTTGAGGGTTAGATTTTCATCTATACATACACCAAGATATTTTATTATAGCTGATTTATGGATATTGTCATTGTTGACTAGTAGATGGTTTGTTTGACATTTGTTGTTTTGATCCGAACTGAATGAATTCAGTTTTTGATGAATTCATTTTTAGCCTGTTGACGTCCATCCATACATTTATCGTGAACATTTTTCGAGAGTAGAAATTGTAATTGTTTTATTTTTAGATGGTAGGAATTTTATTTTTAAGGCGTGGTCATCTGCATATCCATGCAGATCTATGTTTTGTACAATTTCTTCTTACATCGTGGATGCATATTGTAAAAAGAGCACTGGCCCTGCACACGAACCCTGTGGGACTGAATATGTAAATTTTTGTTGTTCAGAGTACGCTTATCCAACATTTACTTAGTAGCTTCTTTGTCATAAATAGCTGTCAAACAAGTTTAGAGATTGTCCTTCGATGCCAAATTTAGCTTCTAACACAGATACTAAAATGTCAGGATCTACTGTATCAAAAGCTGCACTTAGATCTATTGCCATCAAAGCAGTTAGACATAAATGGGTCATGCATGGTAAGCCAACTGGAACAGCTAGCTGAGCTAGTGAATGAAACAAGAAATGCATTTGTTTAGAACTGGGACACACTTATGAAAATTTCTAAGATTTGTGTTCTTCAACAGGAGTGTGGACGAGAATAGAGAGAAAAAAAATGAAGTCATTATCAAAGCCATTAAAGTTGCCTTTTATACCAGCATAGCCGTTATCATAATAATATAAGGTTTAAAATACTTATTCCCTCTACGTCTCTTATAAATTCTCTTAATAATATATGGACACAAACTATAACACACACTCTCTCTCTCTTCTATTTTAGAGGTATAACAATTATAACAAAATAAATGGACAGAAAATTACAAGTATCTATCTTTTCTTTTTTCTTCTTCCTCTTCTCTCTCTTATTCTATTTTTAAGTCATTTTGACAGGCATAACAATATATGGACAAAAATATAACTCTTCCTGTTTCTCTAAATCTTTTCTCCATCATTAACGTTGAACACTGTAACAATGTGGCAAGGTCATTTTGATTATCTTTTTTTTTTAATTTACGGCAACGCTCTAACAAAACAAAAGACAGAATTTCTCAGTTAAGCGTAGGAAAGGTTGACATAGTCATGTAGTGTCATGAAGTATGGATGTGAGACGATGCTGTCTTTAGCACATCATCATGTATGTTTGAATGGAAAAGAGTTTGAGGTTAATAACGTGTTGTTATCAATACTATCAATAAAAAATTTTCCAGTAAACTTATCTGCATACTTTTTACACCTTTTAACCTTAGCAGAAAGAATAGATTCTCAGATTACCGCCTACATCCTGCATGTCCCTAATTTTTTGGGTAATGAGGGGCGACGTGCAGGACATGAATACCTCTATTCCACTTGCCAGTCAGATCACCAATTATAACAAATAGCATTCCCCTCTTACATTATACTCATGTTTATAACAAATCTACCATGTCAGTGAACGAGACTATCTTGGATGATAAAGTACTTTGGACATAAATTCTTCTGAATTTAGCCTACAACAAAGCCTGAGATTTAGAAATACATTAATAAGACACCCAGGAAAATTCTCCTTTTCCCTAATTATAGTTGGTGCATTGGTAAACTGAACTTAAACTGATATTGATATAACAGGTCCTAGTAGTAAGTCTTTCCCATACCTCTTTCTGTTAATATCCATGCCATTTCCTTTTGAATTAGAAGGAAATTTATCTTATATACACCTGTTTAGTTTGGCCTATAGAAATTCACCCCTTAAATGTATATAAAGCTCCCATTTTCCAGATAGTTGATTTTATTCTGTTGAACAGAAAAGTCTTTTTACTCCATGATACAGAAGTCACGTATTATTATAGTATAGTTAGAAGTACAGTTGTGTTTGATTCTTGCTATAATTTTCATTAAAGTACAACACTGTTCCTGATGTTATCGACATATAGCTACTTAGATATATCTGCATTCAACTGTCACTGGATTACCTCATATATAAATATATATATACTTCCTCCATGAATAAAGCATTGTGTTCTGCAAACAAAAAACCATGTTGTGGAATTTATATATTATATTGGTTGCGTTGTAAGCCAGTTAAACCTAGCAGCCTGGTTGTGACATTGGTTCATTCCCTAAACGCCAAGCGCTACGTACCAAGAGGCAGAGTGGACTAAATAAAAATGTGTACGTTTGATGAAAGAGGTGTATGTCTATCATATCCCTTGACAACCAACCATGGGTGTGACCATCAATCTCACACACACATGACGTCAGTTTTTCCAAAGAAACACTGCAGTCCCACAAACTATCTAAATATTACATAGACAAAAACTCTCCTTTCTCACTATCTTACTCTTCTTTACTTTCTCTTTTGATGGATACAACTGTTAATTTCATAATAATTCTTTTTTTTAAAGTTCCAACTAGAATTTTCAACTTTGGCAAATTTTTATTTTATTTGTTTCTAACTGAATTTTTAAATTGTCATAGCAGAAAAACTTTCTAAGCAATGAAATCGTCAAAAACATAGTGTAGTTTTGGTAAACATAATATCTAAATTCCTAGGCATATGCCAAAAAAGCCAGTTGCGAAAATGGAACATTTATTTGATTAAAATTAAATACACTAGTAACTCATCAGCACTGTGCTAATTATACTAATATTGTTTTACTAGATGATTTTAATCAGTAAGGATTTCTTTGTTTTAATGTCCACTTTACCAACTTTCTCTCATATTCTTATTCAATAATTCTTTATCGTTAGTAGCCCATGTTGGTCTTAATACTCAAGAATTCCTCTGAATATTCTTTCCATAAAATAAATTTGAGTCCATTTATTTAACATAGCATCTATGCTTCTGCAATCTCTACAAAAAATAGGAAATATATTGAAACGGAAGTGACTAAGACAAAACTAAAGTACAGTAAATTCTCGAGTATAAGCCTCACTTTTTAAACCAATCGTGTACTCAAAAGAAAAATTCTAAATTACTACTGTAGAATTTAATAAAATATGCGTAGACTTACCTGGTTTAGCATGAGGATCTGGGCTATTAGGGGGAAAGAACAAACAGATCTCAGTTATGCATATTGATCTAAAGAGATGATGTTTCTACTACTAAAGAAACCTAAGTGAATTACACTAACATCTGTTGTTCCAGTCCAGTGGACAAGGAAGAATATGTTGCTTTGGCAACAGCTGATGGAAATCAAAGACTATTTTTACATGCTATTATAATGACTAGGCTAGGCATTGTGTGTTGTATATTTATTACATTAGTGTTTTTGCTAATACATTTTATTCGAGTTTCTCATTTTTTCTAAAATAACGTAATGATCAATTTAATCATTTGTGCTTATGCTTAAAATCACCATGACAATACTTGATTTTATCATTCACCATGTGTAAATCAAATACTGTAAATCAAATACAGTTTTAAAACAATTTAGGATTTAAAAAATAAATATTTTGAAGCCAAAAATCTAATTAATTTACTAAAACTAACTTACTATTGGCCAACATTTTGCATTAATGCAGAAGAGTCTAATTTAGCATCAGTGAGTGCTTTGGCCACTTGCTCTGTTCCAGCTAGTTTTGATGCAATGTCAAGTATCTGCTTGACAGGCTCTGTACAGGATCTGAGAGGATTAGCAATGAAGTATTCTTTTTAAAAAATATTTTCGAAACAAAATATATTAATTATTATTGAAATGATGCCAAAAAATGCACGGCCATCCGACACAGTCGTTCAAAAGAGTCTATTAGGTTTTAATAAAAATGATTCTTGGTAAAACACTTTTTCAATTTTTACTGATTTAAGACACATCAACACCATAGATTATATCCTATTAGTATTATTTATCAAATGTTTGTGACATTTTTTCTTGAAAAAAAATTGATTTAAATTAAAACATTTATTCATGTATAGCTTAGAAGAATAGCATGAAGTCTTTGAACTTACTTAATATCACAGGTTTGAGGTTTATTCTTTTCATCTTCTAATTTTTTATCAACTTCAGCTTTTTGACCTAAAACAAAAAGGCAAATATTATATATATAATATTTTATGACCAAACAATGCAAATATTACACAATATTTTCCATTAGTAATATTAGTAAGTCCTATTTAATAAAAAAAATTCCTTTTATTTTATAAAATGACATTACCTTTTAAAGTATCCAATTCTTTTTGTTTTGCTTGAAGGTTTCCATCACAAGTAGCCTGAAATAAAAAGTTTAAAATAAAGAGATGTCATTCTTTTTATAGATGATGAAACTTTTTTCCATTCCTTTTACAGGAACAACCAAAGAGTCTGAGGCTCTCAGAACCGGCTACCCGAGACAATGGTAATCCTGATTTTTTTTCATGAGCCTGGTTGATCCAGATAAGGCACTAAAACCCTGTTCCCAATTTAAAATCTACATTTTTCAAAAGTTTATAATTGAAATTGTGGATTCTCTATAAAAGAAAAATGAGAAAGACAAAAATGTTAACCTTCTATTTAAAAATGCTGAAACTATTTTCTTTAATTTTTCATTCAATTTAATTTCTTCTCATTTTGCCAAGTAGAAACATATATCTAGCTAACTGGCCAAGCAAGCAATATTTAAGCTAACTATTAGAATTAAAAGCCCAATTAATTTAACTATAAACACGCTAAACAATAAAAGTTTTGGACATATTGTCAAGTGTTTTTACCATTGTACTTTAAGAAGAGCAAAAACACAAAGTTCAGTCAAACAAGAACATTTCTTTTGGAATACTTTTTCCAACTTGTATTTTTTTCTGGATTATATGTTGAGTAAACTGTGTCCCATTTTTTTCTTCTTAAAAATGCCCATATATATATATATATGACTGGGTACCCAGTTTTGAAAAGATCCAGCACAGAAAACCCAGCTATAGTTGATTCCTACAGTTAAGCAAGCATTTTTGTTCTTTTTTGGTATTAGGGCCTAGTTCTACCTGTAGACCATATTCATAGAACCCAATGAGGTAGACCCTAAGGACTAGGTCAGACTAGACTTCTTTTTACTCATTTTCTTGGCCCCTGCTCTGCCTTTAAAAATTAACAACACATCCTTACTTTATAACTTATTTGAGTTTGTAGTTTGTTTATTTGTTTGCTATTAGTATAAGAGATGCTAACAGTAATTGGAAATCTGTTTCTTGGTTTCTAAAGCAATATAATAGCTTCACATTCAAGGTTATAGTTTTCTAGAGTTTGCAATGCTTGCTTGGCTGGTTTTATGTGATTGAATTGGATCTGGAGAAATGATTTTAAAAGAATCAAGTTGGATTTGCACAAATTAATTGCATGTAAAAATGTACATATTTTTTTCAAAGGGCAAAAAGCAAAAACTTAAACATTAACATCTATCATTTTATTTAGGATAAATAATCAGAATTGCTACCTAAATGAATAATGAATGATGGCTTCCTAATAAAAGTACAATAAGATTTATATGATATGCCTTTGAAGTTTGAAGCCTACATTCCTTCATATTTTATAACTCACTCCTGACTATATTAGACTAGGCATCACTACTACACCAGTACTAGAACTAGGCCCTGACTAGGGTATAAAATATGGCAATGTCCCGGGGGCGACACCTCTAGGGGGTTGCAAATATAGCCTAAATATAGCACTAAACAAAGCAGTTACAGTTTGCAGGGGGGAACTTTTGCCCTGGGGTGCTAAATAAAATAGGCTTGTGAGGGCCATGCCTACATTACATTACCCTAACCCTTTTTATTCAACAAAAAAATTTAGAATATCCTTGGCTAGGAATCAAATACCGGTCTTGACCAGCATGCATTTAAAATAAAATTATTAGATTTGACTAAATGAAAACATTTGACATTTTAGGAAAATTTAAGTCCTGAAATTCTTTACAATCATTAAAAGAAATTAATGGAGATATTAGCTTTGATAAAGAAGGCTTAGATTTATATAAAGGATAAAGGCCTAATTACTAGGCATAACTAGTTAATAAAATGAAATGCCATTTTAATGCTTAGGCCGACTAGGCCTAATAGTAATAGTAGGCCAATATCCTAATTACTAATACTAATGAAATGTCTAGACTCTAGTTGTAATATAAAAAATATTTATAATATACTAAACTTAATATTTTAATTTTAATACATAAAAAATCAATTGACTGCCTACCAAATTTTTTTTTACAGACTCCAACTCCTCCTGTTTCTTTTTATTGTCTTCTGCTACACCATTGAGCTCTTGAACCTTTTTATTCAACTCGTCCTTGTTTCGTTTTTGAATTTCGGCAATTTCATCTCTAACAGACTTTAGTTGCTTTTCTGATTCGATTTTTTGTGTATCTAATTCTCTAGCTTGAACTCGAACTGATTCAACTTCAGCTCTCAATTCTGAATTTTCTTTAAAAAATGTCCAATAATTGTAGGATAAAAACCCTACAATTATCAGTAAAGCTATTATAACAAAGGGTGGTGTGCGACTTGACCTCATTGTAGTTCTGTTACTAGGTGATCCAGTCATGATTCAAAATTTTTGTATTAGCTATTACTATAAATTTAATGATCAGTGTGAGTGTAATATATAATCAATTCAAACCGAGTTTGATATACGTGTGAGTATTTTACACAGGAAAAGTTGTTGTTCCGGTAGGCTATTGCTACCAACTTAAAATGCTTTTTAAAGTGCCAGATTTCCCCAAAATATATGCTACAATATACAAAAAAAGCTAAATAATAATAAAGATTGAATGTTTCCATATAAAGTATGACGAGAAGAAATAGTCAAATAGTATAATATTTTTAAAAGCGTTTTAACTTTATCAGACATGATGCTTGAAAGAGTCATAGTTGCATGTGGGTCCGGAGATGCAGATGAGGCCCATTATTGCCCGAAAGTGTTGGCCGCAAAGCACGGATGTGTGGCTAGTGACTTCATGGCCATGCAGGGCCATTGCAGGGTAGCGGAGCTGACTTCGCTGGATCTTCTGAGTTTGGGTGTCGCTTTTTAATTGCGTCCCTTCGCCTTTTGTCTTCGTGGGCTGCTGCTCCAGTGAAGTAGGTTATTTTGCGCCAAGAGGATCGGTCCAGGTTTTCCCAGTTGTTAAGATCGATTAAAAAGTTTTTAGGGAGGCCTTTTGGGTGTCTTTAAAGTACTTTAAACATATTCTTTTGCACTCCGCTCATCAAGCACTTTCCTGCGACTAGTTCACCATAGAAAATCTTCTTGGGTACCGGTATTGGGTAGTCGTCCTTCTGGCATGCGCACAACATGACGTACCTGACCATCTGTGCTGGGCTTTTCCTAGTAGGGTGAAGATGCTATAAGCTTAGGCCTATACTTATAGCCTACTATATTGGCATGTCGATAGAAGACATGATGACAAACGAAAATGACAAAAATTGACGAGGATGACTTGCGCATGATTTGGATTTAAGTGAGGAAGATTTAGAGTTGCGTCCTAGCCGCGGAATCCTCACTGTTACAGCCCTCCAAGTTTATTTCGGCTGCTTGTATGTGTCGCCTTAAACGTGGTATTTCTAGAAAAAGGTCTTCTTCAGACAGCTCATCATACACGGCTGTGAGCTTGGTAACAGACAACTGTATTGTATTTCTTCGTCGTTGGCACAAATAATATGGTCTGGCTGAACGGCAGAAAAAGTCAGCAAAATGTCATTCACTGCCTTTCCTCTCGTATCTAACTCCATTTGAAAACGGTCCAGACACTCTAACATTGCTCTCTTGGTCTCCTGCTGCAATGACAATCCAGCATCTCTTGCCCCCTCTCCTGGTAATCTTCTCTTTCTTATGATTCTCTTCCCGGTAAGGATATCAAGTTGTTCACATTTAGCAAGTGCCTTCTGGACGGCATTGTCAACAACCTTCGTACGCTGCTCTTCCAAAAAGACATTGAGAGCCCTTAATTTGGTTGCAACCATGTCCACAGTAATACCTGGTGTTTGCATGTACTTCTTCTTCTTCTTCTTCATAATACTGTGGAGGTCCCGTTTGAACCGAGGAAAAAAGTCCACAATTTAAATACACATAACAATATAACACATAACAAACAACAATTATATACAGATAAAAGAGTGTCACTTTAGGTTTTTAGACCAGCACTTAAGTGACGATTTGAATGCCGGAACTGTGGGGCAGTGATGGAGGCCTGGTCCAGGGTGTTCCACAGCCTTATAATGGCTGACGGAAAAAAAGAATATGTGTAGACGTCGGTGCGTGCATGTGGGACATGCAGCTTGAGCTGATGGCCTCGGGTAGAGCGGGACACTTTCTGGATTCTACTTGTTTTGGTCGAAAGGTCCACGTGGTCGTTGATGATTTTATAAATCATGGACACTTTGTCAATAGCTCTTCGTTGTTGTAGTGATTCTAGGTGGAGTTTTGCTACTAAGGCAGAGGCGCTTGATTTGGTGCTGTAGTCCTCTAGTATTCGACGTGCTGTGCGTCGCTGGGTCATCTCCAGCTTGTCAATCAGGTTTTGCTGGTGGGGGTCCCAAACTGAATAGGCGTATTCTAGGATGGGGCGAGCTAAGCTTTTATAACAGTGGGTCTGAATTTTCGTAGAACACCCCTTTAGGTTTCTATGGATGAAGGCGCAGACTCTGTTAGACTTGGCAGCAATATATTGGACATGTGTGCCCCAATGAAAATTTTCTGTTATGTTCAAACCCAAGTATTTGGCTTCTGACACCCTTGCTAGAGTTTGGCCATTTAAAGTATAGCTAGTGGGTATCCAAGTTCTTTTTCTGGAGACAGAGAGGAGGAGTCATTTATCGACGTTTAACGCCATTAGCCATTTCGATACCCAGGCCTCGATGTCTGTGCAACGTCGAATTCTTGTAAAACATCACCCCAGAAAAACAAGAACAAAATGAAAGAAAAGTCGCATATAGCTGGCAACAGATTCTGCGCAGCGCCTCTTGTCTCGACGCTTTCTTCGACATCACACAGAGCTTCAATGGCTTCCACAAACTGGTTAAACTTCTGTATCACTGGCTTCACTGCATCAGCATGTGCACTCCAGCGAGTTGTGGACAGTCTCTTCACTGTTAGACCTGTGTAGGCCTATTTCACTAGTACATCCCAGCGATGGGTCGACAGAGAAAAAAAAGTGTACAGCGCCTCAAGACTTCCAAAAAACGTTACATAAGACGGACTGTTAGCAAACGAACATTGTTCAAAATAAATTATAATAAAAATATAAGAAAAATAAATGACTCACCAAAAGAGCTGTACTCGCTCAGACAATATTTTCGACGGTTAATAGATTCAAATTCAAAATATGTAACGTCATAACGGTCACATTTCCTGTGTTGGTTGGATTTTTATCACAATTCTATTTTCAGACTATTTTCGCACCTTAGCCTGGCTAAAAATTTTGTTGGAGCGGTGACATAGTGTCACCCTCCATAATATGCTGTCACCCGGGGCGGTCCGCCCCCCTCGCGCCCCCTTAGCTACGCCACTGTAGGATACGGTTGTGATTTGCTGTATGTTACCTAGTCTATAGAATATAAGGGATGAAAAAAAAAAGAAATATTGTAAGATCGGCAAACACGTTTTAAGTTTTACGACACCAAGTCAGCCATACCGGTACTCCAGACAACCAGCCATATGCATGATCAGCCACTACCCAGCGGGCACACAACGTTGTATCGACGGGTAAAAAACGTGGAAACACCGAAAACACGTTGAAAGCACGTTTTTTTCTCCGTTGATATACGACTACGTGGTGTGCCCGCTGGGTATTACACCCTTATGTGTGATCCATATATGGTGATATTCCTATATCAATAATTAAGCCCCATCACAACACTATAAACTATAAATTATATGGCTACGATTTTCACAACTTGCAAAAAAAAAGAACAACAAACTAAAAAGAGCCCACTGAAACTCATATGTCATATGGTAAATCGGCTACATCAGACGTGGAACTCATGATAGGGTGTTTATGTTTAATAGAAAGGGGTGCAGAGCTTTTGTGGCGTCGTCGTATAGAAAGGACATCGGCCTTGTCTTAACTTTTTGTGACGATGGGAAAGGTTGAGAAAATTGGCAAAAATCGCGTGACTATCTTTTACGGACATCCCCTTAGCTAGATTATAAGGCCTACATCAGTTGCAGTATTGCACAATAAAGGCCATTCTAAATTCCTGCTACTGAATGGGCCCTATGTAAGATGCACACGTCTTTCCACGTAGCTCTAGGTATGTGCTTTTTTTTTCTTTATGTAGCCCTGGTGTCAACCCTTTCAATTGCATGGGGGGGGGGGGGGGGGGGGGTCGGGGGAAGGATCATTAAAGATCAGAAAATCTGGATAGGCATAGATCTAGGCCTACTGGTGTTTATGTAAATATCTATGATATAACGTTTTTAAAACTGTTTTTAATTCTAGTGCGTAAGGAATTTAAACATTGCTATTACTCTATTGATCAGTGTATTTTTATTCTCTATGACTATGACTCTATGTGGTAGAGTCTACATCTCCTAAAAAAATATGTTCTCGAATTAGAATAATACGATCATCCCACTAGATATAAAACATGAACAACAAAAAAACACAGACACTCTACAGAAATACAGCTTTCTTTTTCTATAATTTTATTCTATTTCTATGATCAAATGGGAAACATTTTATAGAAAGAGACAAACTAAACTAAAATAGAACATAAAAAAGCAATAGATCTACATTTGTTGGACCTTTACTTATATTCTTATATTATTGTCCACACTTCAATTAACAAAATCAATTGTCTCTCAAGCAAATAGTTCACTTTAGATTAGATTAAAAAAATAATTTCTCAAATTAAAAATAGCAATAGCCCACAATTTAAAACAAAAAGATTTTGTTGATGAATCTCTTTTTTTTTTTTTTTACAAGCCCTCACTCTATGTACAATTGTACATTTTCATTTAGTTAGAACATGGATAACATGGATTTGAGTAGAAAACAATGATAGTTATATATTTTTTTTAATATATAAATAAAAATATTTTATTTACTTTCAATAACAACCAGATAAAAACCCATAGTTTCTGGCATTTGAAATGATCAAAAACTTATGAAGGTGTATTTATTCTATATTTCACACAAACAGTTCATTTTATAAAGAATATAAATTACAAGCTGAATTTCTAACCGTTCAAAGAATACTGAAAGAAGTGAACACAAATATTTGAATAATAACAAGAGTCATAACTGGAGATATAAAACAAACTAAATAAATTGTATTGTCATTGATTTAAAGACCTGAATGTCTATGTTACTATGTATCCCTGATACTAAGAGTTTGGCAATGGCATGGCTGCTGGACTGATAATGCTAGAGGGTGGCCAACCATCGGCTATAATTATTGTATTATCATTGGTTTGAATAATCATTGGTGTTCCTGAGACCTGAGAGTCGAAGAGTTGACTATTCACCAACTGTATTGATTGACCATCAAGACCCTGCAATGTCTGTCCCAAATCTATTATTTTCAATTCATCCCCTGCTTCTTTAATTTTTTTAGGCCTGCCTCTTTTTTGCAATGTTCTATTTTCATGGGATCTCAAATGTCTACCCAGGTGACCCTTATTGCTAAATGCATTTCCACACAGACTGCAGAGATATGGTCGTTCTCCAGTATGAGTTCTTGCATGATCTTTTACCATGTACCTCATTGCAAATGCTTTCCCACAGGTCTCACATTTGTATGGTTTAACGCCTGTGTGAGAAAGTTTGTGTTTAGTTAGAGCCATCTGAGTCATATAGCCTCTTCCACATTCATCACAGTTAAATGTGACACCCCCTACTTCTGATTTATGGTGCTTCATATGAATTTTAAAACTTTCTTTAGCTTTGCTTGAATATGTTTTACCACATACCCAACACTTCAAAGGTTCTGTACATGGTCTGCCATTTTTATGCTTATAATAACCAACAGAGCTATAGAATTTTTTCCCGCAGTCATGGCAGGTGTGAGTATCTTTAGGGTTCTCATGAACTTTATAGCGATGCAACCTGAGGTAGGCTTGAGTACTAAAACGAGATGGACAGAGATCACATTGAAGGGGTCCTGTAAAGAAATCCTCAAAGTCATCCCGTTTAAGACATGTGCCCATCCGAAAATGCTTTTCATAACCAGCACGTGTTCTGTAAGAACGATAACAGTCAACACACTCATACAACTTGGGTTTCTTTTCTGTACAGTGGGCTTGAAGGTGTTTTTCTAGCTCATTTTCATTGCTGAAAGGCTTAGAACAAATAAAACAGAACACAGATGAGATGCAGTTGCCTAGTTTCATGTGTTCAGAACATGCTGCAGTATTATTGAAATGTTTGTTACAAAAAACACACGACCGAAGATTTGATGACATCCCCAAAGCATTATCCCATTTTCTTTTACGCCCTCTTTTTTTCGGAATCAATATAATAGACTCTTCTAGGCTTTCATTTTTAACGAGTTTGAGTTTATCATCATCATAATCATTACTACAAGTCTGATTCTTAGATTTTATCAGAGAATTTCTAGTTGGTACATAATCTTCACTGTCATCATTCAATTCTCCATTCCATTCATCATTTTCACTGTCGGTTAGATGCTCTGTTTTAAGAGGAAGTTTATATTCTTTTCTTAATGAGATTTCCAGATGACTTTCATCAACAAGACTCTTTGATGAATTATCTTTATGAGATGCTGATTCTAATAAATTAGAAATATTATACAATTTTTTAAAAGGAGATTCAAGGATTTTGTCTTTAATGCAGTTTTTGCCTATTTTCTGTCTGCTTTCAGATACAGCACTAAGAAATTTTAGACCTCCATCTAAAGAAGCTGTCCATTTAGAAGCAGCAAGTTCTGAAGTATTATCAAACGATAACTCTGCAGAGTCTGTTAACATGTCCTCAGTAGTTTCAACACAGTCCACATCAAGAATGACCGGCTCTTCTTCTTCCTGTAGAAATATAGAAACCAACAATAGCCATAGTTAAAAATGTTGTCGAGATTACAAAAACGTCATGTCTTTGGTCATTACATATCTTGAAATCAGTGGTTATTAACATTTTTCTATTTCGCTGCCTCTTATTTTTTGGTTTAAAAAATAAAAAGAATGTGCTAAAGAACATCACTTATAAAATTAAAATGAGAACCCAAAGTTATGCGCTCAGTGGGACGCCGCCCCCCCCCCCTCCCCAAAATTTTGAGAGTAAAATTATGCATATAAATGTTCATAAAGATGGAATTAAGTTAAACGACACTTGGAGAATGGTGCATGAAGTCCATATGTCTTTTATTTCTTTATCTTTGGGATCAAACCCACAATTATGGACAAGAATGTACTGAGCATGCTTAAGTAATAGCATGGAAAGTCACTCTATAAAAATGACTTTCATTATCATATATAAATTATTCTGACATAAAAAAATTTGTGAGTACTAATTTTAGTAGTGCATGTTGGTCTGAATCTAATGTTAATTACCGTACTTCCAATTCCAATTACTGGTATCTGAAAATTTAGATTTTCATTGGCATTTATTTTATGATAAATTATTTCACATCAGTCTTGAACCAGTCTGTATCCCCCGTGTGGGTATCAGGGTCCTGGAAATGACCAGGTGAAAGAATAACCCCACTGCTAAGTCCCACTTGCATGTCGTAAAAGGCGACTAATAGTGGGTTGTGCATTGGGTATAACCAGGGCACGTAAAACTTGTGCCCCCCTTTGTGGTGTAGATATATTTTAACACCTCAGCTATTTGAATCAATTAGTTTTTGGAGGATGAAATGTGATGTAAACGCTAGTGCAAGTGCTTATTATATTAATAAGAAATAGGAATCGCAGTGACTTTTCGATGAAGTAGGGGTCTGTATTTGACAAATATGGTGTGTAGCTGGCTGGTCCTGTGGTTGGTTCACCGGACTGTCAACCCTGCTGACCGATCCCTGTTGCCCTAACATCTGCTAATTAATGATATTTTGATCTCAGTTTAACCGAGTTTAACCGAGATGACCTTAATGTGTTTTAAACCGTTTAATAATAATCATGAATATTGTTAAGCGGCATAGATAAGTAGTAATTGTACAAACTGGGTAGTTATTGTAATGCTTAAAGTCATATAATATTTATATAATTTGCAAATACTTTTTACAGTTTGATCATTTCAAAGTTTTAAATTGTAAGCCATTTATTTTTTATAAAAGAAAAAAAACAACAGAAATATTAGCTTAAAAAAACGGGCTAATTATCTCCCTTTAACAAAAAAAAAATGTTTTCACATTTGATTCAATAGTGATGCCGAACAAGTTCTGTTTTGTAATATAAAAAATATTACTGATTATTAGACCTAAGGCTTTTGCAACCAAAATTGAAACAAAAAATAGACAAATTGCTAGCAACACACAATGCAAACGATTCGCATTAATATTGATTTATTGAAACCTTTTGTTTAAGGCAATTTTTTTTATCTATTAATTCTTACAATATGTTTCCTTTTCAGTTTTCTTTAAAGATAATTAATCACACAAAAAGTCTAGTCTGCCTAAAAAAAATTTGCGGAAGTCCAGATGGGCCGAACGGGGGGAGGGGAGTCGGCGCTAAAAGAAAGTTGGGGGGGGGGGGGGGGGGGGAGAGCAGAAAAAAAATTTAAAAGGAGGCGGTGAGCCGAAAAAGGTTGAGAACCTATGGCTTATATGAACAGAGCATCTTTGTGAGTTATTTTACTGTATATGTGTATCCTGAGTAGTAATATAACTACGGTAACTTTCAAAATACTTAATCTACAAATTACCTTCTTATATTGTTAAGATTTTAAATATGGAATCAGCCATTATTTTAAGTCATCTAAAAAAAAAATTATTATCATTATGTCAAGTTTATTCTAATTATAAAAAGATTTTCATCATGACTCTGACTCTATAAAACATTGATATATTGTTCTTCTTAGTCATCCATAGTTTTAATTATAAAATCTAAGCTTTTACTCGGATTTGAAAACATATTAATTAGAACAAAATATCAAGCTAATATTTTTTACTATGGTGTATATTATATATATATATAAAACTATTATTCCCATTTTTGTTAGAGCAGTACCGGGTAAGTAAAACAGAATTTAAAAACAATACTTACAGTTTTTACTTTTGTTTCTAAGACTTCATCTGTTTTCAATAGCACCTTTTGAATAGTTATTTTCCTGCAGACAACCATTTTAACATAAGCTTCTATCTTTGATTTTTTGACAACTTTATGTTCACTATCTGATGAATTCTGAGAAGGATTGCTAGGCTGAATAGAGTTCATTAGAGTTTGAGGTTCTAGAACTTCTGCATGTGTTTGAAGAGGTTCGGGGGTGATGTTGCTGCATTTGTCCATGTCTGGATGTTTATCGTAGCTCTGTTCTCCTGGTGAATTAGTGTTGTAGTGTGCAAGCATGTCCTCAACAGTTTCATTACTTCTTCCAGTATTACAATTACTGAATTCTTTATTTATTTGATTGTTGCTAATTTTATTTTCTGATGAACTCTTACTATGATCTTCTATAGTACTATTTGTAAATGCTGAATAGGCATGCATTGTTGTTGCATTTTGCATATCTGAATCAGCAAAAATTTGAAATGATTCATTTTGCCCATTTCTCAAAAATGGATTCGAAAGACTTTTAGGGAGTAAGCTTTTAAGTTTTGTTGAATTGGGTGTAATTGCTTGAGAATTAGTTTTTAGCTTAAAAATAACAGCTTTGTTTTGGACAGAGTGGTTTGGCAAAATAAGAGAAGAATTTGCCAACTTGTGTAAATTAGGCAAGTCACTTGTATGTAGATTCTGATCTTGATCTAGTTTTTTCTGAAAACTCATTTTAAAGATGTTTTCAAATAATCAAATCTGAAAAATAAAAAAGTAAAGATGCCAAAAAACACAAAACAATAACAATACAATTACTTAGGCTTAGATAAGACCAAACAACAATGGTGTTTTTAACCTAATAATTAATGAAAATTTATGGAACATTATTTTGTTTGACATTTTGAATTTACTATTGCATGAAAAAATGATAGTATTAAAAAATGATGAGTGGTTTTGGGCCTGACTTGTTCAACTAATCCATTGTCATTATGCCTGAATTCTGCCAGGAAAAAAAAGAATTTATATAAATTTGTCCTAGCTGGGGTTGCCATATCTAGCTGGGACCTCGTCAGGACACTCTGATATGGGGGTGCAGAAATGAAGTAAAAATTAATTTAATATCATTACTGTTTATTTAGAACACAATTACGTGGAACTTATTGCGGCAAAAGTAATTGGTGCACCATATTTTTTGGAAGATTTCACCTTTTTCAGCTTTCAGCAAGTCTTTTTTACCTTTTATGTTTTAATAAATAAATTTATAAAACTCCATACAAGTCAGTTTAGTATTTTCTAGAATGATGGCACTAGATCTAGGAGGTACTTGCATTGTTGATACAAGATACTCAACATGCAACGCCATCTGTGAGACGACCTTGTCAACATAAACTTATTTATTGTCATAAAACTAACTGAGGCTGCATTTACATGTTGCGCTAACAGATGGCGTTACTTCAGTACTTGAGCCAAGCTCGTAACAGTATTTTGCAAAGGTGGGACGAAATTGGGTCTTGTTGGGATAAGAAGGTCCATATGGTGATTGTCCCAATATAATGGGACATATGGCAACCCTAGTCCTAGCTAATGTATGATATATGAAATAAGAAGAAATGTATTTTTAACCCTAGCCTATATTATTGTACTTTACCGAAAGAAAGTAATTTTATTGTAATACTATAAACCTATGAGTGGACTATGAGGCTATAGTGGCTATGGGAAAGTCAGTGCTTTAGTTTAGATGCTGCACCAAAGTCCTGAGTTCAATGGCAGTGCAAGCAAGGAATGTGTACCATAGTCTCAAGTTGTTTGGGTCAGGAGGGTGCCAACCAAGAGTTTACACAACTCAGCCAACTCTGAATCTACCCAACATTAGTTCAATTAGTTTAGGAGAAAAGTAAATGTGTCTAGGCAGTGGCATGCCATTGTGATAGTGCTGGTCACTCTATCTTATAAGTTATATTAGCCTATATGTCTTATATTTTATATACATTGTAGGCCTATATATATACTAAACATATAGCCTATATATTATACTATTATCATTTTTAAAAATTTATAATAAATCACTACTAGGCTCAAGTAGGCTATATTTAATATTAAGCTATTAAATTAACCATTAATGACCATTACTATCAATAGTATAGGCCAAGTCAGTATAGTGACAGTTTTAAGTTTTAACTTATATAACTTATAAGACTATAAGTTACAGATGTTCCTTCAAGATAAAAGATTATTACGTCCACTAGGCCCAAAACTCCTGCAGAGCGACAGGGATCCGTAGGTGGCAGAAACAGAACCCTCGACGTGTCAGTTGGGTTTTGTATGACAGTCCGGTGAACTAACTGCTGGACCAGCCGGCTTCAGTCATAGTCATACATACTAACATAGTGTTACATAGGCATAGGATAGGGCATAGTATGCGGCATAGGGACATAGAAATAGATACTATGATTAGGGATGTGACAATTTTTTTCAAAATTAAAATAATTCATTTTTAAAAGCAGCATCTTAAAGCTGATGGTCTGAGCTTTCCAATGGTATATAAAACATCTCTCTATGACAAATAGTAAAAAAGTTACAAATTTTTTAGTGGTCATTTTTTTTTACATGGAGTATATAGGGAAAAGTGTGCCACAATTTTGAAAATCTTTGTAAAAAATTGCATAACTTTGCCATTTCTTAACCTAGAATCATGATTTACCCACCACTGGAAAGGTCTTGATAAGTACTATAAGGCTACACTACAAAAACAATAAAAATTGTAAAGCATCATTAATGGGGAAGGAAAATTATGCTGGAAAATTGGGTTAATCGTCGCTAACAATTCACACAAAAATTCATAACTTTTTTATTTCTTGCCATAGAGTCTTGATTTAACCACCATTGGAAAGGTCTCATTAAGTACTATAAAGATGGACTTAAACAATTGTTTAAATTTCATCAGGCAGTGTGTGCGTGGGGGTGATACACTCCGCTTTGGTACCAAAGGTCCTGGGTTCAATTCCCGGTGAAGGCTAGGATTAGTTCCAGGGTCCTGAGTGTTTCTTGAGTCTATATATACCCAGCTTTGATGGGTAGACAGACAGTAGTTGGGGATAAATAAGTCAGCTGTGCATTGTGCTGGCCACAGAATACCCTCATGTGTCATGGTCATGCCATAGAAACTTGTAACCGCAGCATCACTTAAAATTACCCTTTGGATTAAATTAGTTTGGAATACTTAATTTACTGACATCAAAAGGTATGTACATTTTGATCATATCTATTGACTTACAATCATGGGAAAGCCATGATCAAATCAATAAATACGGAAATGGTCAGCAAAATGATGAATTTAGTAAATAAAATTTGTTTTTTTTATTATAACGTATTTGTGTTTATTTTATTCTAAGAATGGCGGGTGTCTGTTACAACAATAAATAAAAAATTATAAAAGAGTAAGTGTTGTATGTTTTTTTACACTTGTTTTTAAATATATCTTTTACAGTCTTATAAGTTGTTTAATGTAATGTTCATTTTCTCCATTCTCATGTAATGTCGGTTTTATATTATTGCGTTTTTTAAATGAAAAAAAAAGGAATTACTACAACTTGAAATTTAATAATTTGAGGTTAGTAATTCTAAATTTAAAGATAAGGTGGTTGGTGAAATATTATATTCTGCAATTCTGCATCTAGATAGAGAATTCAACTATGGAAGTAACACATTTTTATTATTTATGCACTAATCTGTGCTGTCAGTAAATTTAGTTTTAACAGCCTTTGTTGTTTAATTTTAAATCAAAATATGCCACTGACCACATGGCATAATTGAAAACAAAATTTGAAAGTAAATGAGTCAACTTATTTAAGTTTAAGACATTGTTAGTAATTATCCAGATTTAGGATTAGGTAAATTAGCATAGGCTTACAAAGGCTTAAAAATATTTGGAAGTTTGGTAATGCTGCATTGGCATTGTAATTATACTAGCCTATAATAGGGCCTATATCTAATTAGGCCTATATGTCTTAAAATATTCCTTCTAAGTTAATAGGCTATATCTTTTCCTTAGCACACTAAGTTTTTTGCCAAATTTCTGTTTGTGTGACACTTAGGCCCTAAATAAAACTTAAAAAGGTTGTAAAACAAAAAAAAACGATTTTAAATCATTTTAGACAAGGCCCTAATTATGCCCTAATACTAATACTAAAGCCATCAACCTAGCCTAGTATTCTTATTTTTATTACATGTTTCTAAATAATTTCAATAAAATGCTCTTTAAAACAAATAGGCCTACAATTATTGTTAGCCCTATGCATCATAAAAAACACTGAAAGGATAAACTACTTAGAATAGGCTGTAGGCCTAATGACTAATGATTATAGCTATTGCACTGTTAAAACACCAATAAACGATGTAAGGAATAGCTTTTGGGCCAATCAGTGCTTTAGAAATAGGTCATGTGCCCCTCCCCCTTCCCTAAAAAAGAATGGCGGGTGTAGATTGTCTGCTAGGCACACTTATTAAAAAGACCCCCACACGCTAGGGGAAGAGTAAAAACATAGTGCGACCTGATAGATTTTGATGAAATTTGGCAGAAATAAAGAAGAGATATCAATCTAACACCTAGCGTTTTCAAAAAATTCGTAGGTTCTTTCGTTTTAGCGTAGTAGGCTTTCAAAATAAGGCTATTTTTTCCTTAGAAAAAACAAGTATATTTTCGAGTTTTAATCAACAATAAAAGAATAAAATATCTTGATGGATGTATCAACAATAAAAGTCCCGGGTGTGAAAACGATCGTTTTATAGGTACTAAATGCAAATATTTATCAATTACTATCACTGTCGCGAAGTCCGGAAAATCCCGGCAGTTGGCTTTACGACTCGTTAGCGCCGGCGAAAATCGGTAATTGTCACATCCCTACTATGATTATGATGATAGATTAGGGCCTATATAATTATATTATATAGACTAGATTCTAGATAAAGCCTCTATCACTCTATCTAGTATCTACTATTACTAGTATTATAGTAGTATTACTTTAGAATTAGTTAGGCTATTATATTAATATATTACTCTATATAAATTTTATAATAATTAGTTTAGTAGGCCTAATTAGAATTAGTCACAATTAGTCTGAGGCTAACTATCAAACTTCAAAGTTAAAGCAGGCCTACTAAAGCTAAACTAATTGTTCATTGTTACAATTGTAAATAATGTTCTACCTATCCTATTCTACTTGTTTAATGCAGTACGTTTATTTGATTGTTAGGTGTAGGCCTATACAAAATTGTGTTATAGTTTTATGACCAAACATTTTGTCTAATCCATGCATATTCATATAGTAGGCCTATAGGCATAGGCTATTTATTATTATTATGGATTTCAAGTCAAGTTGTTTACTAAACATAAAATTAGTCGCAAACGTGGTTAGGATGTAGTTTAGAGAAAAATATATTATGAAAAAAATTAATTTAATAGATTTATTTTATAATCGTTTTAAGGAAAATATTAAAATGCTTTCAATAAATAATTGTTTAATACCTAAGTATATAATAATAATAATATACGGTAATATTAATACATCTAATAATACATTTCATTTGGAATACTGTTGACAGTAACCAGTTCAACAGTTGTATTTTCTTAAAGATGTCCGACGGCCAGATAATAAAAAAACATGATTACAGCATAGGCGCATAGGTCTATATAATATGATGCTGTTTAATTAAAAAAAGAACATAAATAAGTATAATCAAATACATTTTAGAGCTACAACTACAAGAGCACTTATATAATATGAAAATATATAACAAATATAAATTTTTATGTAATAACATTCTTCTTATTATTTATCACAGCTTGAGACTTAGTGTAGTTTATTTCGTTATTAATTTTTTTTTAGTTGAATGATACATTTGTATCTACTTAATTTTTATTTTACTATCTGCCCACTGTGCCCAGCCCAGTCACTCTTGATATCACTGATATTACTGATATTCGTATTAGGTCTATTTTATATAACTATTTATTAATTCTTTCTTTTTTTAAACTTTTTGTGTGTAGCCTATGTGTGCTGGTTTTGAATACCTTTCATTGTGTATCATACCCCTTAGCCGAAGTGGTAGACTTACCGCTACACTGCTACACCGCTCGCTACATTTAATTTAAAGATTAAAGTAAAGAGGTAAACTTAAAGTAAAGAGTGATCTATTATTTATACTTTATACTAAATACTATTACTATTATTATAAATATAGAAGCCACTTAAATACTTTGGTATCCCTTACATCAGTGGATTCAGGGCTTTCTTATAGGCAGAGAATAGAGAACAAACAATAATAAATGGCTCTAAATCATCACCAATTCAATAACTGTAAACGCAAAAGTTCCACAGGCCACACACACAGGGAACTGTTCTAGGGCTAGGGCCCCTACTCCTATTATTTCTAATTTATATTAATGATCTACCAAATTGCATTAACACAGGAACAAAAGTACGATTATTTTCCGATGATTGAATAATTTATAGAATAATAAAGACAGGAAAAGATAGTGAACTTTTACAAAAATACCTAGATGAAATACAAAAAATGGAAATCAAACTGGAGTAGGCCTATGACCCTATGTCTTTTCACCCAGAAAAATGCCAACTAGTAAGGCACTGTAAGGGTATCCAAGAAAAAGAAACAAATAATAACAAACTACTACATTCATGGTAAAGAACTAACTCAAACTAACAATGCTAAGTATCTGGGAGTGGGAGTAATAATAAATGATAAGTTATCTTGGAACCCTCATATTGATGAAGTAATTAAAAAATCAAACCAAACCTTATGATTATGATTCATAAAAAGGAACTTTTACAAATGTAATAAGAATATAAAGCTAAAATGCTATCTCACATTAGTTAGGCCTATACTAGAATATGCAGGATCTGCATGGGACCCATCAACTAAAGAAAACATTCAGAAATTAGAAAAAATTCAAAAAAGAGCTGCAAGGTTTTTAACTGGTGAATATTCCCAATTGACAAGAGTAACACCATTAGTCAAATCACTAAACCTAGAAACACTAGAGGACAGAAGGGCAAAGAGTAAAGTAGTAATAATAGGGCATACATAAGGCATTAAACTCTAATTTAGAAATACAACCCAATAACAACCTGTTGCAAAGCTCAGATAAACATAAAGACAAAAAACACTTTCCTTATTCCCTATGCGAGAACAAATGCATATAAGTACTCTTTCTTCTTGAGTGGCATTCGGGCATGGAATGGGTTGCCTGAACAAACCAGGAAAACCAGTAACTTAAAAAACATCAATAAAAATGCAAGACTAGACTCGGACCACGGATGAGCGTAGGACGCAATAATCTTCTTTATAGAAGGAGCGTCTGTAATGTATAAGATAAGTTTATACTAAACTAAGTTACTTGTTGACATGACTTAGTGACGTAGGCCTAAAGGCAAATAATCAAAAATTTTAAATACCTGTATCAAATTTTCAGACATTAATATTATTATAGTTCACTTGACTTGTGATTGTCAAATCATGTAGCCTTAGCCTACTGCCTACATGTAGTGTAGGCCTATTTAAATGCATTATAATTTCATCATTTCAGTTTCAAGTCAAACAAAATACTGCAGATTTACAGTCCTTCTTAAAAAAAAAGTTACCTGGTAGGCTTATGACTTATGACTAAGTAAATCATAGTATATTACTGTTCTACTATTGAGTGTTTGCTGTTGGCTATTGTGAATATTAGCTGGTTTCTTTAGAATTTAAAGTTTGTAAGTAAATTACTTTTACTTTACTTAGCCTTTAATTCCTTTAAAACTGATCATAATCATAACAAACTAAAAAAAATCAATATTGAATAGTCAATTGTTAATTGTATTTTGAGATGAAAACCTGATTATGGTATAAAGGTACATTTTGATTTTGTACCCTCGTACATCAAATGGGTAACGTTGGCCTAGCGGCTGAATGATTGTCCAGTGTACGTAACCTAAGATCCGTGTTTAAATCCTGGTCAAGGCTACAATTTTTTTAGGGAGGCTTGACATTAGTTGAGGTATTGTGCCGACCACACAATCCCTCATTACGCATTAGTAATGGAAACTTGTGAACGTTGTTTGTCAATTGGTATGACAATGACAGGGTTACTTTAATTTATTTACTTACATTTAAAGATGTATTCCACTATAAAGACATATTTAACTACCCTTCCTTTTTCAATCTTAACCTCCTTCTACTTGTTAAATTTACAACTCTAAAGTTGTCAAAACTCTAAAGCTAAAAGGACTAAAACTAAATGAATATTGACTAAAGCTTTTAAAGGCTAAAGGCAAAGGTGTTGAAATGTAAAGGTGAAATAGGCAAATTTTCTTATAGATCATTAATGACTGTCAAATCAATATTGAATTTGTAATTGTATTTATGTCTAATTTCATAATTTCAGTTTCAAGTCAAAACAGTTGGCAGGCAAGAAAATCAGTCTTTTTTATACAAGATTACAAGGTATTGAGTGTTGTGATCATAAACATACATGTTTCTTGTTATGTTATATTACATTTTAAAGGATTTAAAGAGCTCAATCCAATGATATTATAAAATTACTATCTGAACGGTAATAGAAAGATGAAGCATTCTTAACATATCAATTGTTGTTAACTGTTATTATGAAGATCAAACTAGATCTGTTTTGCTTTATACTTTAATCTCTCACATTTAGTTTTGTTAGGCTAGACTCTAGTAAATTAAATAATGTCAGACCAATTGATTTGTGGTAGATGAAGCAAAAATACTTGTGAACAAGTAGGTCTAGTTTTTTTTTACTTTGTATTTTGTTTATTCAGTTATTACTGTTTTTTGTTCTTAAATGAACATTCTCTTCCTTCTACTACCCTTAGTTAAAATCATCAGTCCCAAAGTAGGTTTCATAGAAAAATGTCACCTTTTCTTAAGCTACAGTGGATTTAATATTTCGCTAGTAGGCCTAGCTCTCAAAGAGGAGAGATGGGGTGAGGGGGGGGGGCATATAGTCATAGTGTGACACTATTTATTTCAAAGATTCTTGCCTAAGACTAATAATGATTTGATTTATCTCATATCAGCTTAGCTAACAAAAGGTGCCTCAATGCCTGGGCATAAAGCTGACGGCCCTGTACTTTCACAAGTCATGGTTACAAATTGTTTATCCCTCAGACATGATGATGAAGTCCCGCTTTTATGTAGGAAAAATATTCACCATTCCTCAAGATAGATGTCAAATGATCCCTAACTTACTATAGATAATTGTTAGCCAATATGACCAAGGGCCTGTAGAATATAAAAAAAATGTAATTTTTGGATTCTACCATGCTATTACTTCAAAATGTCCTCTGGATGCAAAGGCAACTATGAAATCAATCTAACTATCACTTGAAGAAAACTGTATAATTAGCATTGAGTGACAGCCAGGGGCGAAGCCACAGGGGGGGCTAAGCCCCCCCTGGAATTAAAAAAAAATAATTTTTTCAACTTATTTTTTAAAAATATGCACTAAATTCGCTAAAAAATTTGGTAAATCTTTGTCACGCGAAAGTTTAGCCCCCCTGGTATTTGGTAAATATTTGTCACGCGAAAGTTCAGCCCCCCCTGGAAAAAATTTCTGGCTTTGCCCCTGGTGACAGCGCATTCGGCTGGCGTACGAAAGGTCCTGGCTTAGAATGCTGGTGAAGGCTAGGATTTGTTCTCGGGTCTGGAGGGTACCCCAGGTCTTCGCAGCGTTGTTGGGTACCTGGCTTTAGTTAAGGTAAAGTAAATGTGGCTGGGCATTGTACTGGCCACACAATCCCCCATGAATCCATTTGGTCAGTCGGGATACTTTGTTTCTTTTTAAGTATAATTTCTTTTTTTTTATTCTTTCAGAAGACTATTACAGAGAACTAAAATGGTTTGTGTGCCTTGTATTGTCATCCCATTTCTTCTATGGGTGTTCCATAAATTTATTAGTCCATGGCTTTCTAAACTTTGGAGCAAACCAGCTGAAATTGCCAAAAATGTAGAAAATAATTTAGTTTGTCCAATGCCAAAGAAAAAAAGGACGACAGTTAAGGTATAGTTCACTTAAAACATTAGGCTATCCTTAAAATATTAACATTTGTATGATTAGTCAATTAATGCTATTAATGACTAATATTGAAAATGAAACAAATATTTATTTTGTATTGGTTATTTTTATCTAAAAATAATTGTTGTCCACTAGGCACACATTCTTAATTTTTGTTTTTATAATCTCTTTCTGCACTATTTCTAAAGACATTGTAATGTAGACTAGTCCTACATTTTATTAAAATTATTCTTTTTAATTTCAGGATTCTGAAACTGAAAAGGATACTGTTACTGAGCCTGTTACTGAGCCTTTGCTAAATGAAAATGAGCAGTCAGAAGAGGAATGTGAAATGGAGAAAATTTCTGCTCCTAATGAAGAGAGGCTGAAAGCTGAATGATGAGCACCTTGTGATATAATTATGCAATGCCATTCCACACTATTAATAACAGCACATCTTTTTATCATGAATGAAATCTGGAAAACCGGACAAAGTTTTTTTTTTTTTTATGTTTCTACATGAAAAAAGTATGCCACTCCTCACACTCACATACTTTTAAAATGTTGTTTGTTAAATTGGCTATTAGGCTGTATGGTTAAAATATTTTGTACTATTCACCTAAAAGAGTTCAATAAGTTATTATTCTACTACAGCTGGGTCCACTGTTAATTTTAATTCATAAATGATAAACTCTTACTCTTAACAATTGTTTGTGATTTATAAGGCTATAAAAACAATATTCAAAGACAGGAATCTTAGAATATTATTGTCAATAATATCATACATTTTAAAATTAATTCAATCTATTAAATCACTTTCATGCATGTCTTGAGAAAGTGAATTATCTGCTCCTTCATAATTCTTATTATGTGTGATAATTATTTATAGTAGAAGCTGTTGTGCAAAAACAAAAATGAAGAATTAACACTGATAAAAAAAAAAAGAAGAAATTATTCTCACTAAGTGAAGAGACTATACTTTTTAACATGTGTGATAATAAACTCTATTTGTTTGATATCAAAACAAATGTTTACATGTATTATGCAATATAATGTTATGAATTTCTACTTGAAAATAAAGACTAGCAGTATTTTTATTTAGTATTTGTTTTATGTAACTTTTAAAACTTAAACATTTGTTTATACAGGAAAGTTTGGAAAAAAATTACATGATTTTTCAAGTTTATTAAAATTGTACAAAGTTAGGGACATTTTTTACATTTTGTTAAAATGGACCAATCAGGGGTTAAAGATATTCATTTAATTTTAATTTAAAGTGTTATAACAGTGTAAAATAGGAGTCCATAAGTCTCATCAAGTTGTTTTTATATTATTCTATGGGTACTTAAAAAAAGTCACCTATTTGTTTTTTAATATTTGGACTACCAAACCAACATACTGTACACTGCCAGACGTAAAGATTTTTCTCACTTATGGGTATAAATTGGTTTGTTAATTTTATGTAAAGTTTAGGAATTTTAAAGTGTAAGAACCCTAATATTATTACAAGGAATATATAATTCAATTACTTGGATTGCATATAATTTTCTCAAAGTAGGCTACCATATGCTTGTGTCCCAATGCTGATAAGTACTAATATTGTTGATGTCTTGAAAGTAAAAGTAGCAATCTTCAATGCACTCTTGGACTTACAGATAGTGTCACAATTATCACACTACCAAATGGATTAAGTCAGCTTTGCAGTTTATCCCTACTGGAGCTATTTACACAAAATTGTATTTGTGAGTTGTTAATACTAATACTTCCTCTTTTTTGTATTTTATTGTTGAGATAATGTTACATCTCACAATAAATAAATACACCAATTAATAAGTCTAGCTATTATTTCTTAATGCAAAAAGGTCCCAAAATGTTTTATCTTATGGTAAAATTAACATTTAAAAATAATTTTTTCTCTAACTTTAATTTAATGGGTTCAAACAAATTCATTATATTATATAAAAGGCATTAGGTTAAGTTTAAAAAAAAGAAGAAATATTAGAGACCACTATGGACAAAATAAAGTCAGGGCTATAAGGTGCAGTTATCTTTATTTTACAATTTAAAATCATGTTTATAATCAGTATGAAGTAAATATTTTAATTCCAAACAGCATCTAAAGATTGTTTAATGTCATCTTGTGTATCACGTCGCAATTTGGTAAATAAAGATGCTTCACCACTTTTTCTCACACGTTTAGCTAGCTGTGCTTGCTGTTTGCGCATAGCTTGACTTTTAATTCGACCTCTAGCTATTTCAGGTGCTATACTTGAACAGGCAATGCTGAGTGTGGCCTGTGACCGTGACTCTATTTTACTTTGGTGTTCATTGACATGATGTTGACTTTCCTCATTTCTAAATGGTCTAACATTGTGGTTGGACAGTCTAAGATTTTCTAATTCTTCATTTTGCTCTTCCATCAGTGAAGTGGTATTTACATTTTCACAAGACTTTATTGTCTCTTGATTTGCTTCATTATTTGAGTTGTCTGGATTACTATGACTCTTGTCAATGGGCAATGTACTATTGTTTTCTGGCTTTTGGGAAGTAACCTGTGCTAACTGTTCATTAAATTCATCAATTGTTTCTCCTGGTAATGCTTCATTAGAATTTGACAGAGCCAACCATTTAAGAATTCTAGGATCTTTGCCTGGAGGAACTGACTCTTCTTCATCTTCAGCATCATTATGACTGTTATTCTCTTCAGCATTATTATGACTGTTATTATCTTCAGTATCATCATCATTTTCACTGTCATCAGCATCATTTCCTTGAGATGATTCGGTTGTCTGAAGAAGCCCCATGGTAGTCATGGTCTGAAAGAAATGCCAACAGTGCTGATTAATTGGTACATTTGGTTAGTAATGTACATCAAATAGTAAAATATTTATCAGAATGCATTTTTTTTAAACCAGTAGAGTAGTAACATATTTCAAATACCGGTAGTAAAATTACATTAGTCAACCTTGATACAGAGGAATATTTAGCTAACAATTAAAAAAAAATATATATTTATAATTCAATCTTGATAAGGATGAACTGCATTTTAAATAATGAAAGCTAAAACTCTTAGATCACACTGGCACAAATTCATACTGGTACTGGTATGCTTTATACAAGGGCTTTCATAACAAAAATTACTTACAAAGAAAATATTACTCATAAGAGGAAACAATGGCTAATACTTCAGACACCACCCAATAATACTTTATAATAACTGCAAGTTTAAATTTTATTACAGTAAAACAATGAGCTCAGATATATTATTTACATTGTATTTCTAATGTTAGCACAGGTACTGTTAAGTTAATTTTACTAGTAACAAAATTACCTCATCAAAAGCATCTGATAAGTCTTTTGTAAAGCCACTTGCTGCAATCTCTACATCTAGTGATCCGATGCGCCTACAAAATTAAATAGTAAGTTAATATTTGTGAAAAGGTCTTGTTCTGGAAAACATTTTATATTCAGGTGAAATGAAAGAAACAGATACACCTGAACAAATGTTAAGGAAAAGAAAGCCCCAAAAATAGTTAAATAACAGCTGAATCTGAACGCAATATCAAAATGGCACCCAACATTGTCTCAAGACTTACATTGCACTCAATGCCATTTATAAACTGGTTAACAAAAGAACTTATAAATGAAATGAACAAAAATGCCTCATTCCAGAGAACAGCGGGTTTAAATAAAAAAAATAATTCTTTTACACTTCTTTAAAAAAAATTTTTTTGTTGCCCCC
Source organism: Anisus vortex (assembly GCA_949126835.1). Lineage (NCBI taxonomy): Eukaryota > Metazoa > Mollusca > Gastropoda > Planorbidae > Anisus > Anisus vortex. The sequence continues at coordinate 39,190,421 of OX421492.1, read as the reverse complement.
CGCTCCTTCACCAACATTTTAATTTTGTATATCTTCAAAAGATGCATATAAATAAATGGTGCGGAGAGAACTACCTGATATTGAACATCACAAAAATGAAAGAAATGATTGTAGACTTCCGGAAGGAGAAACACAAGCTGGCTGATTTGCACATAAACAACCAAATAATAGATCAAGTCTCACAATATAAATATCTTGGCATCACAAACTGACTTGGTCTGACCACTGCCAAAGCCTCTGAAAGAAAATGCACCGACGACTTTTCTGTCTTAGTAAACTAAAAACATTTCAAATTGAGAAAACCATTATGAATCTCTTTTACTTAGCGACTGTTGGTAGCATCATAACCTTCGCAATCATCTGCCGGTATGGTAATACCGGTACCACCACATTGAACAAACACCGGATAGACCGCCTAATATACAAAGCCGCTCGTATTACACAGTCAGAATTACCATCTCTTGCAGATATTTTCAGTTCAAGGTGCCTGCCTATGATTGATAAAATCCCCCAAGATCATGCACACCCGCTTCATAGTAGTTACATAATATCTAGTCGAAGTGGTCGGCTTCTTTCAATAAGGGCAAGAACAGAGAGATTTAGGAACTCTTTTGTTCCACTATCAGTGAGACTCTTTCAAAAGAATCATCTTTCAGCCAGGAATTACCGTACATTGGCTCAATAGCTGACTCCTAAATCATAGGCCTACTTTTTTCTTGTATGATAAATGGTATGATAGTTTGCGCGAATGTCTATTGTGTTTAAGTACAAATGGTTCTTTAATATAGTTTTAAGTACCCCGGTATGCTGAAACTGAAAGATGGAATTTATGTTATGTAATCAAATTTCCATTTATTTGGATCAATAAAGCAATCTTATCTAATCTTATCTTTAAAGTGATAACATAACACTAACTTTTTCCAAGCTTTTTTTTTGTAAAATCAGTATTAGTAATAAGCATAATAATTGTATATACAATAAACACTTACTTAAGATCAGAAAAAGAAGGGAACAGCTCACTTTCATAGTTGAACCTCCTAGCAAAAAATGTCCTAATACATTGAACATCTCGATCAAAATACCTGAAAGAAAAATGGGATAAACAACAAACAACAATTGTTTATTTTTCTAATTATTTTAAAACTATAAGAAAGGAGCAAATGTATCCCTACTTTAACAAAGGACTTACATTTCTGCATTACAATGAGAAGTGGATATCATCTGTGGAAAATCAATCATTGTTATACGGTCATTTTCATCAACCATCAAATTAAATTCATTGAAATCTCCATGAATAAGCCCATAGTTGCCGAGTTTTACAATCAGTTCCATGCACTCACTATATGCTGCACTTGGATCCTTTAAATTGTGTATCTGACACCTAAAGAGGTACAAATAAAAGCTCATTAAATAGCATGAATTACAAAAAAAAAAAAAAAAGAAAAAAAAAAAGAAATATTGGATAGCTTCACTTTGATAAAACAGATACGTTGTATAAAAGTAAAGTATTGCAAAAAAGGATATATTTGTTTAAGTTTATGTGTTCTAACATAGACATTTGTAGATTAGGATTTATATTTGATCAAAATAAATAAAATGCAGATTTAAAATGCTCCCAATAATTAACACATTTTTTATGCAATAAAATGTTATTGTTAAGCATAAAAAAATTGACCCATGATTGTTTGACTGAATGTCAGTAATCAGTAATAAATACATCAATTTTTAACTCTGAGAATTGAGCTGAATGAGCTAACAGGGACATTTTCTACTTTATTGAGAACACTTACATTGGATAGCCATTTAAAAGTTCCATAACAACAGCATGGCGGTTACAATCTAATGGTCTTGGCACTGGAAAATTTGTGTCATACAATGCCTAAAAAAAAATTTGGAATTTTCTGTTGTTTATATTATTTTTTTTAAAAGACAAAGAAATATATTTATATTATAATTATATTTATACCATTTCTACATTAGCCCATTTATAATATAGTGCAGAAATTGTATAATTATGGTCTAATAGTTGCATTAATCCAAGATTAATTTTGTTGAATTGTGTTTACAAAAATTCTTTTATATGACTGCAAGTTGGTCTCAGCAAATTGTTTCCTGCTTCTGAGGGTCACAAGAGTGGGCAGCAATCAACAAGACAACACAACTATTGGCTTAGGATATGATCACAAATTAGTTAGCAAAAACCACCAGAAAGAACTTTCATAAATGCTGGTGGACACCAGTCTGTAAAGATGTACTTAAAATGAGCATTTGGTACTGACAATAATTATATTATTAATTTACCTTCATGTAAGCAAACTCCTTTGTAGCTGCAAGTCTTCCAAGATATAGCCAAGATGCAGACTTTCGATACTTCATATAATCACGCTTGTTTTTTATTTGTCTAAAGCATGTACGGCCAAGTCTAAACAAACAAAAGCAAATAAACAAGTAATTATTGTACTACATATTTAACTAATTACTATGTAACAAAACAAAAGCAACACAATTTCTTTTCATGCTTCCAATAATTACCTATGAAGTTTCAATGCATACTGTGTCTCTTCATCATTTGCTACTATGTAGACATCTGTAAAATAGTTTCATTTTGATCATTGCAGAATGTTATTTTTAATTTTACTTGATTATCAGTAGCTCACTACTAGCTGTTAGATTGTAAAACTGTATCAATTTAAACCAATGCTTACCTGATTCCTTACCCACACCTATCTGATTGCCAACTGAAGATATGACATTTTTTTCTGTCAAAACTTTCAAAGCCAGAAAATCATAGCCAGCATTGGTTAGGCGATAGCCACTATCTAAAATAAAAAAAAAAAACAATAAATACATTTTTCCTACCGGTAAAAAAAAATATTTTTTAAAAAACTTATTTAGGTTGCACAAAAAACATATTGCATGTTAAAAACAAAGGTGATGAATCCAGTGAGAAATACGTTGATTACACTCAACAAATTTTGTATGTTATTGAGAAAATGGCAAGATTTTTAAAGGAAACAAATCAAACTATAAATAGTACAAATGATTAAAACAAACATGGAGTCAATTTTTCATTCAAATACTCATGATGATTATATAAAATACTTGCATCTTTTATTGCCTTGCTCATAAGCAACCAATCCATGCTTATGAAGCTCTCTAAGTTTTTTATGGCTCCCACCAGCAGGCAGATGAGCAATGGCAGCAACTAGAGATGATGGAACAAGCTCATGGTTCTTCATTCCCATCTCGACCTAAATAAAATGGCAAAGAAAATCAACACACAAGTAAGAACATTCCTTTGGTAATGCAGAGCAAGATCTAACATTTGTACACCTTAGACCATAGGTTCTCAACCTTTTTCAACTCACCGCCCCCTTTCACAATTTACAGGCCCCTACTTCACCGAAAAGTCACTGCGATTCCTATTTCTTATTAATATAATAATATGTAGGCATACTGTTCGGGGATATATTACATCAGATTTCATCCTCCAAAAACGAATCGATTAAAAAAGCTGAGGTGTTAAAATATTATATTATATCAAGTACGTTTGTACCGCCCACTTGCCCTTCACCGCCTCCAATCGCTCCCGGTAATGTCAGCGCCCCCCTAAAGCTTCTCACCGCCCCCCGGGTATTGCCCCCGTTGAGAACCTATGCCTTAGACTAATCTTTAAAGGGATGCCAGCAGGCCTAGACAAAAAAGCCTGAAAATTTTTTTCTCTCCAAAAACTAATATGCAAGCTTGAACGCGCGACAGTGACACAAACCATAAACATTATTTTTAATTTAGCCTAACTAATTATGTAATGCAAATAGTGGTGTACTTACAAACTTTACATAAGCAGCATGTGTAAAAGAAGGGGAGGAACAGCTAATTGTTTGTCTATTTCTTGCAGGGTTGCCCTTTAAATGGCTTCCCTTTCTCTTTTTTGCATTTTCAAAAGTCTGAAATCCGGCTTTAGCCGGATAACTGGCATCCCTGTCTTTAGTCACTAAAGTAAAACTGATTTGTTAATTAAATTTAGGTAGGGTTATATATATTGGCCACCAGAGCTCAAGAGGAAAGTACAAACATACTAAATTAGCATTTACAATTGACTACTGCAGGATATATTGCCTCAGCATGGCATGTTCAAGAAGCAAGTCCAACTTCTACTTTAGGTTATTAAATCCATTAGTTTCAAAGAGTGAAAGCCCTTTTTTGAAATAAAAAAGCCCTAGTAAACACCAGCATTCAAGCATGGGAGAGATCTTTTTTAATCTATCCAGCTCTGGCAATTGATGCAGATGATGGCTACGGAGCTATAATGTCTAAAAAAAAACACTAGACAAGCCTACTGTAAAGGGGTCAATCAAGGGAGGAGGGCATACTAAGATCCTGTTCGAGACTAGCCACCCCCTGACGTGTCGATAGGGCATGCCACATAATAAAGGGTATGACCTACACAGTACATGCACTACATTTCTCCCCACCTGCGGAATTGCCCTGGATCATTTGCTTGCTAATATACCTGCACTGTCATTCTGTATCACAAATTCCAGACAATAGGCCTGGACACCCAGAGTGCAAGTGAAAGTTTTACTGGGTGAAATTGATTTTTTATGAAGTGTTGTTAAAAGAAAAGGATATGTTTTGTCTCATAAATAATGGGTCTCCTGAACAAACCAGAAGAATCAACAGCTTACCACCATTTAAAACTTTAAGTTTAAGCAAAGAGCAAGCTTCAAAGAAAATATAAGTTAATTATTAACAAAGGCAAATCTTATATGTTATATGCATAGGATGCTATTGACCTGTACAGAAAGATTGTCTGTCACATAGGCCTATCTTGTTGCAGACCTTCCTTTTATACAGAGGATTATTGAAATTAGTATGCACTACACTTACATGGTTTGAGGCTAGTCTTGCATTTTGATTTGTATAATATAAAAAAAGTATTAGATAATTTTGTAAGTTGTATGTGTATTAGTGGGGCAGGATTGGCCTAAGCAAGCCTTGGCAACTCAATTAGAAAGAGAATTTATATGAATTTGCGTTAATAACGTTTTTCATGAATCTAAAACTGAGCAATATTAATATTTACCTTTTTACGCATTATATATTTTGAATCATTAAGTGTTTAAATAAAAGTAGGTCTAATCATAAAAAATATTCATCGTCATAGAGTCATAGACAAAAATTATTTTTCATATTTTACTCATATTTAAAAAATTAGTCTTTTCACAAAATAAATCTCAATCAATGCAATAATCTTAAAGTATTTATGATTAAAATATATAATCTGTGAAAATTTCATTGAATTATTTACAGCCCTTTTAAAGTTTTATGAGCATTATAGTGAAAATAATGAATTGACATTCTGGGTCACAATTTTTACAATTAATTACAAAGGACAAAGGTTATATATTTATATACTATTATAACTTTATTAACTATAACTTTATATAAATTATAAGGGCATGTTTTTGCTCATAACTTTTTTTCTAGTGAAGTTATCTTCACAAACTTGGTATCATTGGAAAGCTCTACCTAATACTTAATACTTTACTTAATAGATATACTTTTAATTGCATAGATGAACCTTGAATTTTTTATCAAAGTGCCTAAGCCCTAAGCCTATATAATTTTTTTTATATTAGATCTAATTTAATTATTATTATTTTATTAATATTAACCTATGATGACCTATCGCTTTTATAATATTTAATATTCATAAAATTACGGCACAGGTGACATGCTATGCCCTGCTATGGGTATGGCCATGACATGGCTAACGACAAAGAGTAACGTGATGCTAATACTAATCATCTAATGCTTATTTTATATGTTAAAAATAATTTTATTATTTTATTCAAAAAACAAACAAACCACGTTTTTAAGTTTTTATTTTATGTCCACTCATTTTCATTTAGTTTTAGCCTACTGGGCCTAGGGGCCTACTGATCAACTTACCGCGATGAGAACACGAAAATCCTCTCTGCTTAAATATCGAAGAGCTTTGACGTCCAGTTTACCCATTATTACATTAATCAATCTGTCTGTTATTATTTAAGGAAGTGAACACAAGTTATTTATTAAAATTAGTCTGTTTTTAAAATGACGTCTATATGTAGATCGTTTTCCTTTTTGGGTCTACAGCTCAGTGTTAATTAGTGTTACAGCGTTATCTCCCCACTTACCAGATAATTAACGGGGAAAAACTGAGAATAAACATAGACTAAAACCTCAAATCTCAAAAGATTAGTGTTTATGCCTAATATACAATTTTAGCCTTTTATATTATTTAAATCTCTGTAAAATAATAAAATAAAAAGACAACATAATTTACTATTGAGAGTCACAACATCTCCCTTTAACTATAAATATTTATAAGCAAAACAACAAATTATTAGGATAATATTCTACAGTTACTGCAGTCAGTGTAGTACAGTAGGATATAAAGGTCGATATAGGCATAGCAAAATTACAATTTTTATTATACATTATAGGCATATAGACTAGTGTAAGTGTAGAGCAAAGACGTTTTACGTTTAGCCTATAGACCAGGGATCGGGAACCTATGGCTCGCGAGCCAGATGTGGCTCTATTGATGGCTGCATCTGGCTCACAGACAAATGTTCGATTATTAAAAAAAATGTTTCTTTAGACTCCTTTGATCTACATATTAATTGCATATCAATATTTCATTCTACAAATGAGCTTAAGTCTACTGCAGCTAAGCATCAGAAGTGGTAATTAAGGAGATAAACTCCGCTGACCTAAAAGACAGAAACATAGCAACCTTGCATTCAATGTAATTAAAGGGAAATAGCTCTTGCACACATTTGCTTAAATTTTTAATTTTTAATATAATTTAATGTATGGCTCTCACAGAATTACTTTAAAAAAAAATGTAGAGATATGTGGCTCTCTCAGACAAAAGGTTCCCGACCCCTGCTATAGATCCTTCTAGATGCTAGATAGAAGATTATTATGCAGGGCGGCAGGGATTCATGGCCGGTGGCAGGACTAGAACGCGGGACGTTTTGTTGACAGTACCAAACTGATCATAGAGCTGGTGAAGTTTCTGTGGCCACGGCATACTAGGGGATGACCCGGATTTGTGGCCAGCATAATGCCCAGCCGCATTTACTTTATCCCAGGTAGGCTACCCATCAGAGCTGGGTAGACTCAGGGTCATCCTAAAGTCCCAGGAAAAAATCCTAGCCTGCACCAGGATTCGAACCCAGAACCTTCGGATCGCCAGTCGAACGTATACGCACTGTCCCTCGGCCACAATAACTACCAGGTGTCCCGGTATATATAAAGTTATGCCAAAGCCCAAAGTGTTCCTAATTAAAGCTGGGAATTTATAATAATTTATTACTATATAGCCTAGCCTACAGTATTTGCCTATATAGCTGGCTATATTACCCAGCTTAAAAAAATACTATATATAGTATATATAGTATAATATAATAGTAGGCCTATACGTACGTTTCCGTTAGCAAACGTAAAAAAAAGTTCAGTACAAAGGACATAGGGTTAGGCCTACAGGCTACACAGTTAACTGTAATCAGTAATAAAATATAGGCTATGCTTATAGGCTATATATAGTATATATAGGACTACATATATATATATATATATATATATGTAGTTTTTTTGTAGGCCTATATAAATAAAAAGTTAAAAGGCCAATAGATATATTGTTTTTTTTAAATCTAAGTGCCAAGCCCTAAGCCTTTTATATTTTCTAGTTATATTTTTGATACCTATACTTTTATAAGTAATTTAAAGCTATTTATTCAGTGTTTAACAAGGGGGATAACCGCAAATTATATTTTTTAAAGAGTACAATATTGGAGTTTAAAAAAAATAGATCATCACTGAAAATAAAGTCACGTGATTCAGCATGGCTGACAGCGACGAAGATCGCATCCCCTCCCCTTCAACAAATGGAGCAGATTCTAGTGGTCCTAGGATTGTAACTATAACAAAAACCTCAACAGGATTTGGATTTAATGTTAGAGGCCAAATTAGTGAAGGCGGTGTATTAAAATCGATCAATGGTGTATTGTATGCACCGTTACAACATGTCAGTGCTGTACTGGAAGGGGGCGCTGCCCAGAAAGCTGGCATACGAAAAGGAGATCGTATTCTTGAAGTGTAAGTTCTTATAAATTATAAATAGCTTTTTTGTTTACAAGTAAAATGTAGTAGTGCATTAATTATAGTAATTGGAGTTGGGGGGCTTTGTCAGCATTGATTGAAGCCAGACCAACAACACTAAACTAAGTATAACGCATCACGGAATCTCCACAAGTCACAAGTGACAAAGTTTTATGAGTTTTGTTATGATAGGTCTTGCAAATGAAAATTCTTGGCAAATCAAATTTATGTGCCACTTGCAATCACAGTTTTTTCTTCTTTTTTCTTTTTAGAAATAAGCAAACTAATATTAATATTTATAAGCCTGCTCTGAATACTCTGATGATAATGTAGGCCAGGCCTAAACAGTAATCAGTTAAAGTTAAACACTTCCAGGATTTACAATTTTTTTACTACAATTATAAAGTAATTAGCAGCGGAGCGATTGATATCAAATATCAGTCATCAGGTGTTTGTGTGGTTAAATAGGAGAAGTTATAACCACAACTTTTGGGTTATGATGGGAGCTATGGCTATGATCTTATTGTAATAAATTCTCCAAGACCATCTCCACCATAATCCTTTCTATTGAATAAATCATATAGGCAATAGGTAGTTCTAATTGTCAGCCTAACTGCTAAAAATAGTTTCTAGACCTCATGTCTGTTTGTAGTTTACACACAAATTTACTAGTCCCTAGTCTACTACCAATAGCTTCTAAGTGGCTATTGGAATATTGGTAGTTACTATAAAAACTATTACTAGGTGAAAGATTGATAAGCTGTAGCCTGTAGGGCTATGACTATGTCTAAAGTCTACAGCAGTTTTGTGCAACATATATTTTTTATCATTGTGCCATATAAGAACTTAGATACAACAATAGATGGGCTACACATTCTGAAAATGTATTTACATTAATTATTATTTTAACATGGTGTTAAAGGATTGATGTTAGTATTGTTAGTGTCAACACTAAAATGCTTGGAGCGTTGGTTGCAGGCAGCCTCTTGCAAACTCCTGGTCTACAGTATTTACTAATACTTTCGTTCCCATGACAATCAAATTATTAAATAAGTTTGCTTTGAAGTGTATGATTGTAGTTGATAAATGTATGTATGTCATCATCATCATTGGCTCCATAGTCTCGAAAGACGATTAGATTTGCGCTCCTGTGATTTGGCCAGCCCTGCAAAATTGACTGTGTCTGTGGAGACCTATCCTTGAGAGACAGGCTCTATCGCATCTCTGGCATTTGAAAGCTGGACCGTTGGAGATTGTTAGGGGCAGCCTACTTTTCTTCGCTGCTCGTTTAGCCTCCGCCATAAGGCGAAGTTTGCCCTCTGCCACATTTATACCGGTGTGTAAGGTGCCTCTCCAACTATTTCTGTGCTGAGCAAGGTTCTCCCAGTATCCGACCTCTACAACTATAGCCTTTAGGTCACGTTTTCAGACGCCCTTGAACCTGAGTTGGGGGCGGCCGGTAGCTCTCTTGCCTTCCGCAAGCTCAGCATATAGCAGGTCTTTTGGGATTCGCCCATCCTCCATCCTGGAAACATGGCCAAGCCACCGAAGACGTCGTTGGCGAAGGAGAGTGATCATGCTAGGCATGTAACCCATTGTTTGTTATGCGGTCCTCCCAAGTATGCGTCTGAGGCAGCGCATGTGGAAAGAAGAGAGTCTCTTTTCTTGCGATGCGTACAGGGTCCAAGTTTCGCTGGCGTACAGGAGAGTGCTGATCACACATGCACGATAGACAGCTATTTTTGTATTAATAGACAGCATTTTGTTGGCCCATACTCTTTGCGTTAGCCTGGATAAAGTCGCGGAAGCCTTGCCAATTCTCCTGCTGATTTCTGTGTCCAGTGATAGATCGGTGGTGATGGTGGAGCCAAGGTATGTGAACTGATCAACAACATCTAATTTGGTACAGTTGATGTATATGTTGGGTGGGTCAGCTCCTTGGTCTTTCTTATACTAATTGTTAGACCAAAATCTTGGCAGGTCTTGGAGAAGCGGTCCATCAAGGATTGTAGCTCCTCCTCAGTGTGTGTGACAAAGGCGGCGTCATCCACAAACAGCAAGTCTTTGACTGTTCTTCTGCGGATTTTTGGCCTTGCCCTTAGCCTGGACAATCTGAAAAGCCCTCCATTTGACCGGGTGTGCAAGTAAATCCCCCCTGGATTCTTTAAAGGCATTGTTTAGCAAGGTTGAGAAGAAGATCCCAAAGAGAGTTGGGGCAAGAACGCATCCTTCTATCACTCCTGTGCGTATGGCGAAAGCGCTAGAATATTCACCATCATATTGTACAGTGCCCTTCATGTTGTCGTGGAATGACTGGATCAGGTTCAGAAGTTTGGGTGGGCAACCAATTTTTGGCAGAATGGAGAATAGTCCATCTCTACTAACAAGTTCAAATGCCTTAGTCAGGTCTATGAATGCGATAAAAAGGGGTTTCTGTTGTTCTCTGCACTTTTCTTGCAACTGCCTGACTGAGAATATCATGTCGATAGTTGACCTTTCTGAGCGAAACCCGCACTGCGACTCTGGATATATTCTGTCTGCTAGCTTCTGTAGCCTGGCCAGGATCACGCGCGCAAAGATCTTGCATATTAGCATCTCTCATGTCCTGTGGTACTGCTCCCTCTTCCCAACACTGACATAATGCATGTATGTATAGAGTATAATTTATGTAAATAGCATATATTATATATTTAAACGTTTTTTAAAAATATATAAGCTCACAATACCAAAGAGATGTCCACTATTTCTGTTAAATTAGTATTGCTTTTATCTTAGTATGTCATAGATTATGATAATCAAATTTTGTTTTTCAGTTTGACTAAAAAATCTGTCAGCTCAATGTCTGTTTATATTTAAATTATAAAAAATAATAATTTTGTATCTATAACAGGAATGGTGTAAATGTTGAAGGCGCCACTCATAAACAAGTGGTGGATTACATTCGATCTGGTGGGGACTCATTGACCCTTACTGGTATGGTTTACATTACAATGTTCAACATATATTATAATCTTATGTATTTAGCTCTTTTTATATGATAATTTAATTCTATTACCAATCCTTTGATTTTTATCTACCATTTTTTTTTATTTTCGAATATCTCTTTGATCATTTCTTTACTTTCTTTTTAGTACTCTAGTAATGTGATATCAAGGTTGAAATGAGTAATTATATGATCTTTATTTTTATAACATTATGTGTTATGATTTTTTGTTTGCAGTAATTTCAGTGCCAGAACAAGTTGCAGAAAAATTGGAACCTAGCGATGACTCCTCTGGACCTTCTTACATTGACTATTCAGAAAGGCGATCACTACCCATTTCTATTCCAGAGTGCCGTTATTTGGATCACTATGGAGACAAACATGTTGTGAGTTGTTTAAAAAAATATACCGTAATTATATTTATTTATTGTAAATAATTTTTTTTTCTATTTATGAAAAGTTATTTTTAAGTTAAATGTTACAATTACAAAAATGTTAAATTCACCTGACTTATTCACTTTATAGGTTTTTGATGTATATATGGCTGGCAGACATTTATGCTCTCGACGCTACAGAGAATTTGATACTTTGCACAATAACTTAAAGAGAGAATTCCCAGACTTTAACTTTCCCAAATTGCCTGGAAAGAAACTATTCACATTGTCTGAGCAACAACTAGATCAAAGAAGAAGAGGTTTAGAACAATATTTGGAGAAAGGTAAACAGAAAAGACGTACACCAACATTTTTATCTAACATGTAATCAATTTTTTTTTTTAAATATATTATTTTTTTGTCTTAAAACCTTAAAATGTTTAATTTAGTTAGATTTTAAATATAAGTTACTATGTTCATTTTTCAGTATGTGCTGTGAGAGTGATTGGAGAAAGTGAAACCATGCAAGAATTTCTAGCTGCTGGTGATCTAGATGAGGTGAGTTTGAAAAATTGAACTTGATAAATGTTGAATTAAATATGGTGATTTGTTAAAACCGATTGGACTCTATGCTTTGTTTGCTGTATGTGAAATAAATTGAAATAATGTGTTTTTATGGGATGAAAGAAATAGCTGTGAGAAATAAATTATTTGTACAAATATGTAATTATAATTATAGGAAGAAGGCAGTAGTGAGGTGGAGTTGAAAGTCATGTTACCAGACAAGACCTTGTGTATTGTAACTATTTGCAGATCAGATAACACTGATACAGTCTATAAGGTAAAGTATTCCAGAATTTAAACAAAAAGTATTTACACTATCCTGATTAATTTTGTGTTTTGAAATTGTTGGTTGTTTTTTAAATAATTTGAAACTATTTCGTTTTCAGGCAGTTGTGAAGAAACTTAATTTTGAAGTGGCTGCAGATTTCTTTTATCTGTTTGAAACTATGGAATATGGCTTTGGTAATTTTTCAAAATAAGCATAATACCATTTTTATATGACTATTCTGAAAAATTGAATGTCATTTTGGCAGTTGATTTTTTCGTTTATTATAGTTATACAAAATGAAAGGTTATTTTGTATATACTGGTATTAAATTATTTATAATTTTTAAATATTTTCTTAGATTTTCATTTTTTTTGTTTACAATTTAATGAATCATGGGTGTATTTAAATCTGAACAAAGTGATTATTATGTGTAAATTAGAGGGAGGCAGTGGGGACATTAACACATTTTTATGGCATGTTTACATTGATGGTGGAGTTTACGGAATTCAATACATATATATCACCATAAATTATAATTTTTGCAAGAGCAGTAGCTAAATACTAAATAATGTATTTTTCTAACTTGCTTGAGGTAGTTGGGTAAGATGATTCTGATTAGCCTTTTACACTTAACCTAGAAAAAATATTGTAAATGTTCACTTTTTTTTTATACTATCTAGAGCGCAAACTTTTACCCCAAGAACTTCCTCACAACATATATATCCAGAATTACAGTACTGCCACAGCTACCTGCATTTTGCTAAAGAAATGGTTGTTTACAATTCCCAAAGAAATGACTTTGACTATGAATGCCTCAGCTCTTAAGTTTTTATTTTGGCAGGTACTGGCCATTGCTTTAATTTGACATATGTAAATTATATATAATTTCCAATTTCTTATACAAAATACATTGGACTACAGCAGACAGCAGATTGTCTTACCCTGCAAAATTTTGATTTAGATATTAATTGATATTTTCTATTGTACATTTTGATAAATTTATCAGCTTAGTTTAAGTTACATCTATAAACGATTTAAAGAAGATATTTGTTGCTTTCTATTTCAAGGCTGTCGACGATGTTAATAAAGGGATTATCAAGACTGGTGAAAAGTTATATGATCTTAAAGCACTTAAAGAGGCAGAAAATGAAATTGAGGTATGGAGCGATATTTGTCACTAATAAGATGAGCGCTACCATTTTGAAGGATAATAAACTAACCCAGAAGCAAACCAATTGATCACTAATGCAGCCTATTGTTATCTTTTATCCTCAGTATTTAAAAACAGTGAGACACCTAGAAGGTTATTCAGAAATTGTATTTCCACACTGTGCATGTGATTCAAGAAGAGATGGTCATGTTATTGCTATAATTGGTTTAGAAGCTTTTAAACTTCAAGCCTGTAAAGATGATGGTACACCAGAGGTAAATTTATAATGGTTCATAGTGCATGCTTTACAATTTTATTAATAGGTGAATTCCACGTAAAAATGGATACAAAATTTCCAAAATAAAATGGACTTTAAATCTGCACTTTTCCAATCTGCCAAGTTCTACTATTTATACCAAAAAAAGGTCCTGCAAAAAATATGAAACAACAAAAAAAAAACTACAATGTTTCTCTGAATTTTACTTGAAAACAAAAATTTAGGATTTTTTTATAGATTTTCCAAAATATTAATTTGATTTATTAAAATGCAAATAGGACACATGCTGGCGTGCACAGAAGTTAGTATGACAAATTCCGGAAGTTGCATTTAATAAATGTTTGAGTCCCTCACCCTGATGTATAAAAAAGAAAGTTCCCATGCTTTAACTGTGGGATTATACTGTGATATTGTATAGTTTCTCACAATAAATTTAATATTTTTTATATATATATTTATTAGGATGCCTTTTTATCATATTCATTGTTTTTTAAATGTGTTGGAGCCGCTTCTAAGGGCTTTTTGCTTCCTCTCGAATTGAATTGGGTTCTAAGGAACTAGTAATTCATTTAATATACAATAAATGAATTAAAATAGTAGGCCCTGATACCCTGAAGTATATTTTATTCTAGTACTAGCTTATCAACTTATTATATCATAGCTATATCGACTATACTTTCAATACTTCTAGCATACCACTAGCATACAAAATATCTTATTAATGTAAATGTACTACTTTGGCAGTAAAGTAATTTTAATTCAATACAAGAATGTACTTTTTTTTCAACTGGCAGTAAAGTAATTTTAATTCAATAAAAGAATGTACTTTTTTTCTGCTCTGTATTTGTTGCCTGCAGGAGTGTTACTTCAGTTACTAAACAAAATATTTAACAAATTTATTATTAATAATTTGATTAATATTTAATTATGAATTCCTTTATTTTATATTCTTGTAACCAAAATACCAAAGTCAATGTATGGTTAAATAAAACAAACTTGATTGCCTTTTTCTATTATACTGGATTCAAATTATTTTTTTTGCTCTAAAAGCTTAGTTACATCAGTTAAGGAGTTACGCTGGAATTCACCTAAATCTATATAAATGTACAAATACTTCTTTTCATAATTTGAAAATTATTTAAAAAAATTATTGTTTCCGTTTTATTATATTTATATCAATATTGAAATAGAAAAGAAGTCACTTTCATTGCTGAAATAATTTTGTGTATTTTAGTCTCAGATAATAGAATTTAATTGGAAAGATGTAAAGTCATATGAAGTGGATGAGGAGGGAATGTCTTTCAACTTTGAATATAATAGACAGGGAAAGAAACCCAGAATCGTCAAAATATTTACACAATACGTAAGTAAATGTCATTGCTTACTTTAACATGAGTGTTTAGTATAGAAATAGAACATTTCAGACATCCTTTCTTTTTACAGAGAACAAGTGATGCATTTTATTATTTATATTTTAAAACAAATTTTTATGACTGATATGTGAACACTTTCAAATTCGGCGAGATAAAATTAAATTGTGGGCAGTTATATTACAAGTAGCTAGTTTCAGGAAATGCTAAATTAATTTCAATTATTGTATAGTGGATATATAATTGCCAGATTCCATTTGCCTTTCTAGTAGAATATTCAAACCATTGTCATATTGAACAAGTTGCAACCAACCAATTTGCTAGAAAAAAAAAGTTTTGTTTACCACCAATTGCAGCATTTAAAATATATTTGCGTCTATTTCTAAAAAAAAATCAATGATTATAAAAAGTATTTTTTAAATATATTTTACTTAAGTTTGTCTTTAATAGAGCATCAACAATAATAACCTAATATGTTTCATTATTTTTAGTGAGCGCAATTATTTTCCCTAGCATCATTATTTTGGAGATTAACAACTATATATTGATAGAATTCCAAAATTATTTCTAAAATTCAAAGATAATAAAACAATTGAGTAGAATTATTTTTGTATATTAAAAGGTATCTACGCAGTGGGGTAAACATGACAGATACTTTGACAACTTACATTGAATACCACCTCTCAGTGTTGAATCTGAATGAGGTTTTCTATATGTGGAAAACTGCCACAAAAATCAGAACTTAGCTAAATTTTGATTTTTTGGTGGTTTTTACTATCTTAGTTTCAGAAGTCAGAAAAGAAATAATTCATTTGCATAAGAATATTTCACAATAATATTTTTTTGCTTGAATATTTAAAATAAATAAGATATTTAATGTCTATTCTAAAATAAATGTTGTTTTTTTTTAGTTTTTTAAATACCAAATATTATTTGAACTAGGGCTAGAGCCTGATAACGAGTTTAAAAAAAGATTCAGCTCCAAAATTCGATCGTTTCAAATTCATATGTTTTTGTAAACCTTAGAAATAAAATTTACAACCTTAAAGTTACACAATTTCTCACTTACTATTTTATGTAAAAATTTTAACATTTTTTTTATTTCAGTTTTACTTCATGAATGACTGTTTTGATAGAATATGTGAAGAGTTGTCCTGGAAAACATAACTTTTACCCTTGTCAGGCACACTAGTATTTTCATACAGCACCTACAATAACAGGATCAACTAATAGAGCATTAGTGAATTTCACGGAGTACATTTTAATTTTTATTTATAGCTGTTTGAACACAGTTTTTAAAGATATATGCACCATGTTTTCTTGTTCTTGCGTAATTCTCAACAAGTGTTTTGTCTTTCTTTTCCCTTTTAAAAGAAAATCACACGTTTTTAAAAGGCTTTTTCTATATTTTTTTTTCTAAATCTATTTAAACTTGTAGTCCTTTACTTGTGATGCTTTATACATCCTTTACTATTTATTCAAATTTAAATCCATCCAGAATAGATTGCATGTAACATAAATTCTTTAAACCATATCCTTTGAAATGTTTTAAAACTATTTTATGTTTGATAACTTCAAATTGAAAAAAAATATAGAAAGTCGAAGTCCAAGTAGAAAGTATGCATTTTAATACCCTGGCTGTTGTTTCTTTTTATTTTTCCTTATATCTAATTGTGAACATTTTATATTGTAAAAATTTTATAAAGGTTGAAAGAATTAGTTTTTTTTGCTTAAAACTAATGAAGTTTATATTCCATTCTCATGAAAATGATGTTTATGTTCATTTATACTCATTTCATTGCTAGCGCCAGTTTGAATCTTTTTAATTATAGACAACATGGATTAAGGCAATGTCAAAAACAAATAGGTGAATTTAGGAACTAATGTAAGTGTGGGCTAAATAGTTTTGAGGAATTTAAGATTTGTGTTTTTAACAAATTCTTTGAAATAAAAGCGCCATGTTTTATTTCAACTATTATTTAATCCGAGGCCACACTTCTATATTAAGAATGTAGAGTCTAGTTTTATGTTATAACTTTTTTTTAAAGTATTTTGCCATGACTTTTTACATTTAGTTTGTTAATGAATTTTGCATTGAAATTATAGCTAGTGTCAGACAAGACTTGTTGAATCTTTTTTTTTTTTTTTTTTAAACTACCATTTCTGTTGTCAGTGCATGTAACTTTTGTTAGGATTTAAATTTTGTGATTCAAAAATTGTGTTTTCCCATCATTGACTTGATTAAAAGTAAGATTTCTTTTGTGAGTCTTGTAGACTTGTAGAGAATTACTCAGGCTGTGAATTTCCTGATCACCATAAGTTATTGCTTGCTCTGAAAGTGTGTGCTCAAAATGTCCTGTGGTGGTGCTGTGTCTGAGTGTGTGTGTGTGTAGTTTGCTTGAATACATTTTTGTTACATTTTTGTTTCATGTTGATAATGCGTCAGTTCCATATTTTGTTGAAATGTAAAAGATAAGGGTCTTGTCACCACTAACAGAGTGTCACTGTAATAAAGAACTATACATTTATATATATATATATACTGTAATAAAAGAATGTGTTATGTGATGAGGCAATATTATGAATACATGTACAAAGCTGTTTAAATAAAAGTAAATCTATTACTTAGTACTGTAATACCCTCAAATACTCTTTCTAGGCTATGCTAATAGAATTGTTTTAATAGATGTCTGTAACACAGTTTTTAAAAATATGTTAACTGCAAACTGTTGTCTTATTGTTTGTGTAAGATGTAAATATTTTAGAAATTTTGTTTTTATTTTAAATCTTTTTATCTATTCAACACCATTGCCTGTAAGTACAATTGGGATGCTATTCAGAATATTCAAACATGTGTTAATTAAACTCCACTACATTGATTAAATATAATGAGAATGGATGAGATTATAGATGTAACAATTTTCACTGTACTTAAACTTTAATAGAGCAAAAAGAAATTTCATCCAATAAATACCCTGATACATAAAAAAATAAAAAGGTCTCAAATGGATCAATACTGTATTTTTGAAACTTTTGTTCATAATTTTGATGCCTATGACACTAAATTATAATAATAATATTACTATATGAAACCTTTGGTAGAATTATAGTGATCTTAACACTCTTTCCATTGCTCAACATTGCTTTTAGCCCTGGTAACATTTTTTATTTAGAGTTGTAAATAATGAGGCAAAAAAAAATGTAGCTACTGTTGTTACAGATTTCATTATCTTTGTATATAAACAATTCAAACCAGATCAAGGAAATAAAATGATAAATTTGTTTTAAACTTAAATTTGTTTGTGTGTTTTTGCCATGGGTATATTTTATATCAAATAGAAAAAAACTCATCCTCATAATCTTGTTCCCATAAAATGTTCAAAGAGGTGATGAATCCTTTTTGGCAAAAATTGAAACTTTTTATATAAAATATGAGCATATTCTTACATATTGATTAAGATTGTAATCACTGTGTTTACTTCTTCGTCTATTGAAGACACGATAGCTACAATGGACATTGTTATATAAAACCAGAATAGTTACAACATTAGAAATAGTGGAGAAAATATATTAACAAAATGATTTTAACCTTTTTTTAAAAAAAAATAGACATATATTTAAAATTTAAAGTTTGTGTTCAGGAAAGATGTTGAAATTATAATTCAGTATTAAGCTGTTTTTTATTTTTACTCTTTGAGTTTCATTTTATTACTTCATTAGTTTTTCTTTTTTTAAAATAATAAGAGTTATTAACAAAAAAGTATAAATTATCTAAAAAGAGCATGAGCATTATTGCACAATTGTAAAATAATTAAACAGGATTTTATGAAATATATTTATACTTAGACGTATCATTTATAGTTTTATGTGATCCATGCATTACTGGTAATAACTTATAAATAATTAAAAAAAACAATGTATGACTTGCAGTCCTAACTATCCCCCACCTCCTAATTACTTTGAACAATAAGATATTTACTTTGTTTATAATCCAAATATGCATGATTGGTTAAATAAAAATATGTAGATAAAAGAACTTACTTGGTAGTTGTATAGAAAATATTTTTACTTTTGAATTATTTTTTAATGTTGTAAATTTGCAAACATTTAAATTGCCAGTTAGTGAAATTATATGTCTGTTGTATTGCAAAACACAATTTGTAAACATATTTGGTGACAGTTCAGATATAATTGACTTTAACCAGAAGCATTTCATTCAGAATTATCATTATTACAAAAATCTAAGTTAGAAAAATGCTTTCTTAGTCATAGTTGAATGTCTTATTTTTCTATAAGCTAGAATAGTGTTGTTGTTTTTTTATTACTGTAATCAAACATATGTTTTAGTGAGGAATTTAACATGTGCAATATAGAGATGTGAATTGCAACAAAGACCAGACTATTTCTATAGTAATTATTGTTTAAACTATTTGATTATTATACTCAATCTACAAAAACAAAATTATGACAAACATAAAAAAATCATCATAAGAACAAAAAAACATAGTATATGATGTGAGTATTTATAATTATAACACTTTGAATATTGTCTTTTAAAATTACAAGATTTTGTTGTGCTATTGTTACAGTTAAAACGTGTATATATTTATCAAGATTTGAAAAGTTCATAATAAATTCATGCATTACCCTTAATAGTCCATATTAATTTATTTTTCATGGGTGAAAGTTTTATTACTGAATGATTACTTGTGATAAAACAATATGTCAATACACTAGTATTCAGACTAGTATTCTTTCCTATTAAAACATTATGACAATGGATGGCAAAATCTCTGAGCTAGATATTTGCTGTAACAATTAGCCTTCGTATCAAACAAAACTACCTCACATAAATCAATCTATATATGGTAGGAGAAGCAGCTGATCATTTTACTCAAGGCGCTCTATATAAATAATTATAATTTCTATACTTGCATAAGAAATAAATAAGTTAGAAACTAACAAAAAAACTACCATTAGTGTAAGTTTTATAATCTAAGAAACTTTATACAAATTCTGCTGGACAAGATGATCCTAGCCTGCACTGTCCTATTTCTATTTGAAACAATAAGATAAAATGTAAGCATTAATAAAGATGAAAGAAAGAAAAATATTTCATTTCATGAAGTGGCTAGGTGTAATCCTGTAATTTTTTGCAATAGAATTAAAAATAATTTTTTTAAAAGGTAATATCATACATACTTTCCTCAGTGTTTACAAAAGATTTGGAACTATTGTTACTGATGAATGCTCAAGGAATGAATTGGTGCTATATATTTTAACATTGTTAACATTTAAATAAGTGTAAGTAGAATATAGTGTTGTGAAAGTATTTTTAACAAGATTGTTGTATGTGACTAGAGTTAAAGAATAAACCTTACAATTTAAGCAAATCATGAAGTACTTAAAATTTGTATAAAAAAACTTTTTTTTTAGTATATGAAAATATAAAAACATTGATTTGAAATAAAGGAATCTAACATTTCTCTTATGACCTTAATGAATATATATATTAAAGTTTAAAGAATGCTAAAAAATATTATAGATCCAAGGAAAAAATAACAATAATGCAGATATTTGTTTTGTTAATGCTTTATTTTTTTTTAAATAGCAGTACCCTAAAAATAATTATTGTTCTATGCTTAGTCACAAAATGAAATGCCAATGTTAATATTGAGAAATCAAATATTTTTTTTTTACATATGTTTTTGACATACTAAGTTATAAAACAAAACTATAAGAGGGTATAAGGAAAAACTATTTAAAACACATTTTATCATATCAGCCACTTTACTTATGGCCTTAGCATATAATATTGACCTGGTCAATAAAAAACACAAAGTGGCTTATTTGATAAATGGTGTAAAGATTCTTAAATAAAGGGGAAAGAAAGGAACAGTATGGATCAATGATAAGGAACTAATTACCATGCGTTTTTGTTAACACTATTAACAGCCATGCTTTACAAAGTATTTTTTTAGTGCTTACACCCACAGTTTATCACTTAGCATGGGTTCATCTGATTTTATACTTATTTTATATTCCATATTTCTACAATTGTTTTGCAAAAAATTGAGTATTCAATTTAAAAGTTAACATTTTTAAAACATTGAACATTGATGCTAGATTATTAACAATATAAGTTAAAAAAATTATTTCTCATCATTTTTAGAAAATTTTCCTTCCAACATAAAAAAAAAGCTTTTCTATAATTTTACATGAAAGAAAGACATACACAAATCAACCCAGAAATGAAAAGTGAACAGAAAAATTTGCTATATATAATTATATAAGCTGAGAATTTTTTTTTATATCAACCATTTCAATCTGAGTGACATTTTTATGGATGTTTTACATTACATTTCAAAAACTAGAATTTACTGGTAAGTTACAAGCTTCAGGGAAGAAAATTAACAATAACAGTTGAAATATATATATTGTTTTTACTATATGCCTTTTTTTGTTGGCATTGCAGCATTAAGTCAAACATGCCAAAAAGAGAGGGGGACTAATTACAGTCTGGCTTAAGCAAGGAGTTAATAAATTGTAATGCTAAAGCTTTTCTACTTAAATTGCAGATAATAAAAAACATAAGGTTTACATTTATATCATTCAGACAAGTTTCCAACAACAAAAATTTAAATATATGGCTAAATAAAATACATTAGTGCATAAACAGTGGATATATCAGAGTAGTTGTATACAATTTTTCTTTCATTACTTTTACCAACATTATCAACATAAACAATATTTTTGAGTGTGTGTGTTTGTTCCCTAAAGACTTCTAGGCTTAGATCAGTCAGGAATGTTTTGAATATTTACTCTTAATTTCCAGAGGAAAAATATGTTATCAAATCATGTATGCTGCTGATGGTTGATTAAAAAAATTAATGTCGCTCAATAAGTCAATCTGTAATTATAATGTGCACAATGAATGGTAACTATAAAAGGAAGCCCCAAACAAAATTAATGTAGTGATTTTTTTCTTAAAGTTATTTCCATTCAATATGTTGAACAGGCTCTAGGGTTTTACTGACATTGTGAATAGCTGTGCATAACTATATTGTAAGTGCATATTTTCAATTGTTGATCTCTCTAGTTTTCATTGAACATATTTTGTAAGGACACACACAACATGTCCATTGATCAACTAGTAATTATATAAATATAATATTTATCTCATAACTAGGATACCCTTCTTTTCAGATACAAAAATGATAAAGACATATGGATATGCATTTAACAGCATTGGATGCAGCTAAAACATTTCCAGTCTTGCTTTAATGCAAAAACTCATCATTGAAATCAAGTAAAGTGTATATGAAACAGAAGAAATATATATGTATATGTTTTTTTATACATTTCAATAGAATTTGTAATTATATATTTTAATAATTACTGAACATGTTAGTAGTCAAATTTGTATAACTTTAACATTGCATAATTATTTGTTTTGAAATATTCTTTTCAATTACTGTAATGATTATATACCTTGACAAAAATCGTCACATTAATTTATAAGACATTTTAAAGAATCAGCAAAACCTTTAAATAAGACTACTGTATATTTTCCAATCTATTTTATTGAAAGAAGTAGAGCATTTGCAATTTATGCCCCAATATATTTCACGTGAACTATGTAAACAACCATTCATAAAATTAAAATAATACTATGTGACAACAATAACTACCTGACAAAGGCTGACATGGCATTTTTGCGTGTAGCCTACAATTTTATTCTCAATTTTAAATATCCGACTGGTGAGTGTACTGTAGCAATGAATTAAAAGAAATCATTTCAAGCTAATGAAATATAAAATATTGTAAATTTTAACAAATTAAATTACTGCAGACAATTATGATTATAAATTCAAGTGTTTTGTCTGGAGGCCAAAGTCAGTCCTTAGTAAATAGCTCTTTAAGCAGTAAGAGGCCTTTGCTAGTCTTAGAATTAAGTTATTAAACCTTGAAATGTTAAAAATGTATTTTGCAGTTTATGTTTATTTTTACAAGCAATTGGTAAATAAAACTAGCATAAGCCTACAGGGAAATGGCAGATACTGTACATCATAAGTGTCAAATAATGGTAAGTAACCTAAAGTCACATGATTTTTGTCACATTTTTGCAAAAAGCTCTAGTCTATTTAATGCCGAAATATATATGAAAATCATCTGCATACACAGCCAAATCACATTTGTTAAAAAAAGCCAGAAGAGCATAAAGCCCTTGAACAATAACATTTTTATCTATCACATTCATCATAACAATAATAAAAACAGGCACTTATTTAACAAAAAGATCATATATAAATATTTATGCACACATACACTTAAAAATAAAGTTTAAAGGTAATATACATTATTCGTTTACTAGATTTCAGAATTTCAGAAGTTTGACAACTTTTATCATTCAACATTTACAAGTTAAAAATGTATGACATCTTCTAACCATCAGTAACTATTGTCTTTGTTATGTGGAAACTGCAGAAAACTGTGTGTCTTTAGTATTTAACATTAACATGAAATAATTTGAACAAACCCACATAACCAAGGAAATAATACTACTTTTGGATGGAGGTGATAGAAATGTACTTTTTCATGCACATTTTATGACAACAATCTCTGGCGAAATAAAATCTTGGATAACATGATGTCTCCTGTTAGAAAAAAACAACTTTCTGAGTCTCACTATAATTAAAGTTACTATAATGTTTGAATGAAACAGAGAATATTCTTAGCTTGAAAAAACAATTACATGAACTCTTGGATGTATACAAAGATTTGAAATATATTTGTATTCAGTTAGTCTGAGTCTTCTTCATCTTCATAGCCTTCTTTGTACCTGGAGGCCATTAAACCAGCTGAAAGAAGAAAGTAATTTTTTAAAGATAAAGTAAAACCAAACACTGGGATAAAAAACAAACAAAGCATTTAATTTATAATTAAAACTTTGTAGTCTTTGTCAATGCAATGATAATTATGACTGACACAATAGTAAATAATTAAAATTATTTGAGAATGGAATTAGTTTGTCACCAGACTGTGCCAAGGGCAGTGCCAGGAGTGCAAGGTCACATAAAGCAAACATCAGACTTGAGCACTTTTAATTATTCCATTAATTCATTATTTCTGCTATTACTTTTAATAACAATTTAAAACTATACGTAAAGTAGAAATTTAGCTTTTTGCAAACTATTAATACCTTTCTTATTAGAATAACCAGAAAAGAATATGAAAAAAATGGCACTTTTTGTTATCAATTTTATTTCTTATTTTAAATTACTGTTCTATACATTAAAAATGTAAGTATGGAAGGTAACAAATTCTATGTGGGCCAGATTTGTGCTTAAACTCGCTACACAAATATAGCATGGACACTGGTTTGTTTTATAAGAAGAATAGTCTTTAAAAAGAAAATAATAAAAGCTATGAGACTAAGATATTAAACTTTCTATCCCCACCCAGTATTTTGCTATATATCGTGTTACAATTATTTTAGCTTCTTATTCACTGTGACCCAGGCATTATTTTGTAATGAGCGAAACTTTGATAGGGTTCCTAAATATATTTGTAACTTTTTGTTTTTAATTCCTAAGGAAACATTTCATTTACACCTAAGACCATCTCATTACTGTCTACGGCTAAGTAACTGGAATGTGCCACAATTAACAACAATTACAGTTATGCACAAAAAACTCAGTCATTGGGAGATTTTTTAAATTTTAAAAGTAAAATAAAATTCTACTTTTCCTCTAATGAATAAGTACTTTGCCCAAGACTGCACTGAAAGCATCCTTTATTTTTATTTTTTTTAATATTCTTCCTATGAGTCTGAGGGAAATATATGCGCCTGGGTTTACTGGAAGTAAAATCTGCTGGTGTATATATACGCCTTGGGTAATAAAAATTGGCGGCTGCTTGCTTTAACAAAGTCGAAACATCAGGGCTGGAAGAGTTAGATAGAATTACCTGCTTGCTTTAACAAAGTTGAAACATCAGGGCTGGAAGAGTTAGATATAATTACCTGCTTGCTTTAACAAAGTCGAAACATCAGGGCTGGAAGAGTTAGATATAATTACCTGCTTGATTTAACAAAGTCGAAACATCAGGGCTGGAAGAGTTAGATATAATTACCTGCTTGCTTTAACAAAGTCGAAACATCAGGGCTGGAAGAGTTAGATATAATTACCTGCTTGCTTTAACAAAGTCGAAACATCAGGGCTGGAAGAGTTAGATATAATTACCTGCTTGCTTTAACAAAGTCGAAACATCAGGGCTGGAAGAGTTAGAGATAATTACCTGCTTGCTTTAACTCATTTGCTACTAACCTAGTTTCCAAAGACACCCAGGAAAGTACTAGCCAAAGGGAAGGAACTCCAAATTAAATTTAATAAATTATTTTTTTATATTTTTTTTTAATGACTAAATATTCCCCAAAGTGAATAAAAATTACATCATAAAATAGATACATATCTTAGCTTTCTGGAAATGTATACTTTTATACATAAAAAATGCAGAATTATCGGTAGAATCATTCGCTGAGTGTTGAGACCCTTTGATTTGGCTACTAAATATTTTTGCTAGACCTACCGTCAAAGTCCGATAAAGTATAATAAAGCCCAAAAATCGAGTTGTAATGGAAATTCATCTAAGTCTATATCTGCAGCATCCTTATTATCAGAACTGTTGTTAAATGTTATATTTGGAGGTATAGAGCTATTGATAAATAAAGTAAAAAATTAAAAGCAAAGGCTATAAAAAAAAGTATTACAAGACGAAAGGCCACTGAAAACTACCCGTATTTTGAACGCGCAGCACAAAAAAACGAAACTAGATAAAAACATCCGGTTTTTATTAACGAAACAGACTATATTCCTACTTTTTAAAAGCCGTGCTTTCAGTATTAAAATAAACCCAGAACGCATGGCGAAAAATCAAGAAACGACAATAGGTTAGTCACACACGTGGCGGCCGCTTTAGGGCGCATTAGTACGGAGGGGGGTAGGTCGCATTGAGTCGCGGTAGTAGCAAATGAGTTAACAAAGTCCAAAGTTAACAAAGTTTTTCCATCAGGGCTGGAAGAGTTAGATATAATTACCTGCTTGCTTTAACATATTGGCGGCTGGAAGGGTTAGATAGAATTACCTGCTTGCTTTAAAATATTGGCGGCTGGAAGAGTTAGATAGAATTACCTGCTTGCTTTAACAAAGTCGAAACATCAGGATCTTTAGATAAGTCTAGGGGAAGTAATCCTTCATTATTTTTCAAATCAACTCTTGCACCTAAAATTTTAAAGAAAATATTAAGCTTAGACAATGTTTGAACAAATTGAATCACAATATATTAACTCTACCACATTGCAGGAAATTAAAGAAAATTCAATCATTCATTGACATTTTTTTAATGCTTCCTTATTTCTTAGACACAGAGAATGTAGTGTGATTTTAAGATGTATAAGGAAAGAATACCTTTTTCCAATAACAACTGAACAGCTTCAACTTGCCCTCTCCATGCAGCAGAATGTAACGGAGTATCCCCAATCTTATTCTGAATGAGAAACATTCTTAATCAATGTAGTGTAAAAGCAGAATTTTAACTAGAAAAATAACAAACTTAACCCATATATTCGTAATAACAAAAACCCCAATTAATGAATGAAAGTGTACCTGAACATTCACTTCGCAGTTTTCAATACTAAGTAATGTTTTTAAACATTCAATGTGACCTCCACGAGATGCCCAGTGTAATGGGGTAGAGCCTGCTTTATCTAATCCATTCACAGAAACCTGAAATTTATAAAAATAGCAGACATTATTTACATGGAAGAATTTAACATTTTAAACTTGTCTTTTTGTTCTAATATTTTACTTTTCAAAGTTAAATTAAATTTACTATAAAAAAATTACTCTGTTAGAAAGACACTCCCTCATAAAATCCATGTTTCCTCGTTTGGCTGCATCATGAAGAGGATGATCAATAGATTCTGTATTTTCATCAACTAAAAATGTTAAAAAAATTAATTATCATTCATTGTACTGAAAATGTGATTCATAATATAAAAGTATTGTAAAACATTATAGTAACAGTACCCTTAAAGTACTGGATATTTTTCTTTAAAACAAAGTTTACAAAAAAATATGTTACTATTCTCTGTTAGTAACATGTGTGCTAATGTGTATTGAAACAAGCATATGTTTATAAACGAGGAATCATATATATATACAGTGGTACCTCGGGTTACAAACTTTATCCGTTCCAAAACTTGGTTTCTAGCCCAAAACATTGAAATCAATGATATAGAGATAATTCGTTTCAAGATGAAAGAATCATTCTTTTTTATTTGGTTTGACTTGGTTGTTTACTTGATAAAACGCAAAGAACACATGTACTTCATGTATTAAATAAAGAGAAAGAATACAACCAAATAAATTAAATGTATATAAAAAAAAATAGTTTGTCTTTCTTACCAAGAAAACAATAATTTGTACCTTTCTTTTTTTTTTCTACTCGTTGGTTTCAAGAGTTTCATGTTGCTGTTTCTGGACTGGAAATCTTTATGCATCAATAAAACTATCAAGGGAAATTTGCAGCTTTTTTTTTATGGAGAATCTTTCTAAAGCAGGCTATTGTGTTATCACTCATCAAGTTTACTGCCCTGTAAGTAATGTTTCACACTGAAGACTTGAACGTCTGCCCACTTGCGAATTTGTTTAATCTTGGCAGTTAAAAAGATCACTGGCTCTTCATCAGCAGACCACTGCTCCACCTTTAATGACTTTAGTTGTTCATTCTGAAGATCCACAAGATCAGCTGCAGTGAGCTGTGGTCCTTGATCAGCTTCTCCAAGTCGTTGCCATTGACTTTCTGGCCAATATTTTTACCCAAGTACACAATCTCATCCACCACAATTGTTAAACTAGGCTAATAGGCTAGCTATAGGTAAGTTAGTTATGTGTGGCTTTTGTTTGTACTGTATATGATTATTTGTATCCAATGTTTGACCTTACTCTCTCTTGCCTTCATTCATTTGTGAGTAGAATGTGTTACCCGAGAGTTTCTGTTGATAATTTGAACGTTTCACGACTTTGAGGCTTATGTAACCCAAGGTACGATTGTATATATATATATATATATATATATATATATACATTAAGATGCCAATTTAAAATATAAGTTGGGGTAAAGGGATGGTTCATTTAAAAAGAAATGTTACAAATTTAACATTTGTATTTAATTATTGTTTGTCTGTCAAGTACACAATATGAAACTTTCATTACCGTAGTTACTCGGAATAAGACCAATGTTTGTGCCACACTTTGCTTTCCACCAATTGGCATCTTTCATATCGAGGATGTAAAGTGTATCTCCTTCATCAAATGTAAGTTCGTCAGGCTGCAAAGAAGAATAAAACATTGTAAATTCTTTAATGTAACTATGGATTTCTAATGTCAAAACTTGGCTCCAAATGCCATTTTATGTCATTTACTATGTTATGACTATGAAATTTGATATTTGTTTTAGAATTCAAGTAAATAAAAAGCAATATGTTAGTTGCTGCATAAAAAGAGAAAAAAAAATACAAATTACATTGTAATGTAATTTTTAACTTATACATGTGATGCCACTCCATAAACTGGTACAGAAGTCGGCAAAGCTGGCTCCACAAAAAAATAAAAAAATGTGAAAAAGAGGTCCATAGTTTGTTTTTAATATTTTGATTAATTTTTAATATTGCCTACTTCAGTACCCTTCAGTGAGCTTGCATCACATGTTCATAAAAACAAATTAAATGTTAATATGCACCTGCTGAGCCTCATATCTATACATAGCTCTGACAACTTTTACCTGACCTAAGGTAGAAATGTGAAAAGTCATTAGTTTCCAATGATTATTAATTAAACAATGAAACAAAGAAATTAGACTATAAATTGATGGCAACAAATGATTTTATAGTGCATTCTCTTAAAAAACTTAAAGAGAGTGTATATGAAAATAACAAAAAACACAATTAAAATTAAATGTGGCAGCGCGTTCGGCTGGCGTACCGAAGGTCCTGGGTTCAAATCCTGGTGCAGACTAGGATTTTTTCCCGGGTCTGGAGGGTGTCCCTGAGTCTACCCAGCTCTGATGGGTACCTGACCTTAATTGGGGTAAAGTAAAGGCGGCTGTACATAGTGCTGGCCACACAATCACCTAGTATGCCGTAACCACATTTGGTCAATGAAGGGGTTTAACATGAAGGTCTATGCTAAAGTTAAGGTGAATCGCATGGTGGTTTCCAGGTTAGTAGTTTAGTAGCCTATACCTTCCATACAGTTTTGTTTTGGTGAAGGTCTCCTGTGGCCATAGCCTATGTTTAGCCACTAATTTTTCAACACTAGGCAACAAATGATTACTATGTAATAATAATAATAATGGTTATTTATATAGCGTTTCTATCCATGCTATTTTAGAATGCTCAGTGTGCTCTAGAAGATTATTATGTCCTCTAGACACAAAACTCCTTGAGGGTGACAGGGATCAGTCGGTGGCAGTTGACAGTCCAGTGAGCTAACCGCAGCCATTATTGACATGATTGAACATGTTGGCCTGGTGTATTTCTTTTAACTGAAAAATTACTTTTTTCTAAAATTATATTATGTAGGCCTATACAAGATGTCATGCTTTTCTTTTTTATATTTTAATCTTAGAAACTTTGGTAGAATGAGTGTATTGTCTGCAGTGAATTGTTACAGATAATTACGTACATAGTTTATAGCTCATTAATGATAAAACTACTTAGGCCAAGTTACTAAAATTATCTAAATAACAACAAAAAAACTTTTTTACACTTAGTACCAGTATTGCGGTAGGTCTATGTTTAGTCTAGTTTAGAATGTGCTCTACCATCTACCTCTATTTGTAGGCCCCTAAATGACTTCCATTGACTCAATGATTGAGACATTTACTATCATTTAGAAATGTACAAAGCTTGATATTTACCTATGTCGTTGCCTTTGAAGAAGTATAATAACGTCAAATATTGATCGATGAGTAGAATGTTGTAGGCACAGTTGGCCCTACTTAGTAGGCTAATATTACTAATCATAATCATAGAATATCTAAATTTTATGTACAAATGTAGGGTTTGTATTGGTAGGCTAAAGCTAAAGTAATGCCTGAGACAAATAATTTGAAATATTATAATTTTTATATTTATAGATAATAGATAGGCAAGCCTAATTATATTGTAAATATATATATATAAAATTAGGCCCTATACAATAATAATATAATTTACTTACTGTGAAATAATTATAATATCAACAATAAATTGTCATCAACATAGTATTAATAATAAATTATTATAAATAGCCCCCTAATATTATTATTAAAATAAAATGAATTGTAAACAAACCTGGCTTGGGAACGGGAGGAGGAGGTCTGGCAGGTTTTGGTGTGTTGGACATTTTTATCGAAAATATAAAACAAGGAAATTTAAATTGTTTTTATCTACGTTTAAGGTTTAGTTGGTATTGTGCTATTTAAGCTAAATATCGTTGCACTTCCTTATTTCCAGACATCAAAGTCAAAGTGAACCATCGCCGAACGGCGAAATGTTAACACGGAAGTGTAATTACTAATTAGGCCTTAGGCCTACTACTACTCACTTCGATATTTTTTACATTTAGTTTATTAATGAACATTCGACTGAAAATGCATTTCATCTAAAATATTAGATTATTTAACAAATAAAAAGACTATATAAATGTAAGAGTATTCAAGAAAATAATATTTTTGATCGAACTTCAACTCTTCAAAATATTATAACAAGAATAACAACTTTAGAGACAGCTTTTTAAATTACCGGAACTAAAGGTAGATAACTTCCTTAGAGAAGATAGACGCTCGCGCGACTCGTCCAAACTTGAAACAGTGTTCAGTCAGTTATATCTTAGCTGTATGATATTTAAAACACCTCAAACAAATGTCTGGGGTCAGAGGAGAAATCGGAATATGTTTTAGTATATGCCTACCTATGTTTCATGATAATGTAAGTGTTAAAAGTAAATGTAAAATTATTTATTTTTGCATCTCTCTCTCTTGTACTGTAGATTCAGATTTATAATTTATTAATTTAGCCTAGCTAGATCTAGACTAGTCTAGCTAGTATGAAAATTCATGAAAATATAAACAAATAGGCCATAA
The DNA here is from genome assembly GCA_949126835.1 of Anisus vortex. Lineage (NCBI taxonomy): Eukaryota > Metazoa > Mollusca > Gastropoda > Planorbidae > Anisus > Anisus vortex. Next base: position 39,159,093 of record OX421492.1, on the reverse strand, counting down.
ATATCATCTCTTTAATAATTAACACATTAAGTTCTCTTGCCTTCCCTTTGGTCCTTTTGGAATTTTTTTTTTAGTTTAGGGCTTAGGGCCTAAGCATTTAACTAAGTTTAAGCTTAAAAGTTAAAACCCTTTTTTTTGCCTTTTACTTTTACATTTTAATTATAGTTATATAGGCATATAGGCTATAGTCTAATTGAAATTAATTACGATGTCTTATTCATTAGGCCTATCTAATAGCCTATAGGGGCCGAATAATAACTGTGTTTAAATTGTTTTTAGTTTAAATCTTAGTCGCGGGCTCTATCCCTGCCACCGACGGATCCCTGTCGCCCTGCAGGAGTTTTGGGCCTAGTAGACGCATTAATCTTCTATCTAGAAGGAACGTCTGTAAACTTATAAGATAAGATAGCTTTTCAAGGCGTATACACTAAATGATTCTAAGCTATATTGTGCTATGCCTATATTACTATATATTAACCTATAGTAGGCCTATATAAGTGGGCCTATATATAGCCTATTGATTGTAGACTGTAGACTATATAGGCTACTATCACTACTATTTAACTATTAGTTTCAGTCATAGGTTTCCATTTTGTTGAATCAATTTTGTGTCCAAACTAAATATCTGCTTATATTTATAATAAATGTAATAGAATTACTTTTTAGTTTAAGAAAAACTGATAGTAAAGCAGATAAGAATAGATATAACTTGACACCATTAAACAAATGAAACAGAAGGCCAGTGAAAATATGGGTGAAATAAAGAGAGAGAAGGGAAAGGAAAAAATAAAGAGTGAGGAAGAAGTGTAGGCCCTACAATAGAAGGAAGAAGTCAAAAAGTATTTAAAAATGATTATAATTGGGCCATGGTGACTGAGCAGCATCACATTCAGCTGGCTTACCGAAGGTCCTGGGTACGAATCCTGGTGAAGGCTAGGATTTTTTTCCCGGGACTCGGGGGTATCCATGAGTCTACCCAGCTCTGATGGGCACCTGACATTAGTTGGGGTAAAGTAAAGGTGGCTGGGCATTGTGCTGGTCACACATCCCCTAGTATGCCATGGCCACAGAAACTGGTGAACGCTGCTTCACTGGCCCTATGGTCAATTTGGTCTGATAGGTACTTTACTTTTTATATATATATATATTTATTTTGCTGTTCGTATTTTGTTAGTATTCTTTCCATTGATGCAATAGTTTATTCTGTTATTGTTAATGAAGTAGAAAGTCTTTTTTATTGCTATTCACACTCATTTTTCAGTGCATGTGATGACAGCGTTTTAAAGTAAAAAAGCTGAAAAATTCAACATGTGGACAGATGAGCCAGTAACATCAGTTGCTGATAATTTTGAAATATTAACTTCAAACAGTTTCTTAGATTTCTCTAACAAAAATGAAGACGTCGAATCTTTACTCAGATCAGCCTCACCTTCAAGACAACGATCATTGAGTTTAAGAGATAGACCCCCATCAGGGCGAGCATATTTAAAATCTTTTTCTCGATCACCCAGTCCTTCCAAAATAAAGGAGATAACTTCAAGTATGTCGACAATGAGGAGCTCAAATAAATGGCAAGAAAACTGGAAGAATGCACTGGAGAAAGCAGTAGATGACCCGGTAAGATATAATCTATATATGTTTATGAAAATTCTTTCCTTAATTAAAATTTAGGTTATTCACAATCAAAATTCCTACTTATGATTTAAAAAGGATTTAAGGGCCTGCTTTCATATTTCATTGTTTTGTATGGGCACAGTAGCCGAGCGGTTAGACTGGTGATTTAACGGTCCTGGGTTTGAATCCTGGTGGAGGCTAGGATTTTTTCCCAGGATTTGAGGGTGCCCCTGTGTCTTCACAGCTCTGATGGGTACCTGACATTAGTTGGGGTAAAGTAAATGGCGGCTGGGCATTGTGCTGGCCACACATCCCTAGTATGCCATGGACACAGAAATTGGTGAACGCTGCTTCACCAGCTATATGATCAATTTGGTTAGAAGGGTACTTTACTTCACTGTTTGAAATGGTGTGCTTAAATCAAATTGACCTAATAAAGAAAATTCAATACAACTATGGTTATTTATGAAGATATTTGTAAGGCACAACTGTTTCTTGTTGATCACACAACTGTTTCTTGATGACAACACAACTGTTTCTTGCTGATTACACAACCGTTTCTTGCTGATTACACAACTGTTTCTTGCTGATTACACAACTGTTTCTTGCTGATTGCACAACTGTTTCTTGCTGATTACACAACTGTTTCTTGCTGATTGCACAACTGTTTCTTGCTGACCACTCAGCTGTTTCTCCCTGATCACACAGATATGTTTATTTTCTAAAATGTTATGAGCCACTTGACAACTGATAGTCTTATGATTTCCTGGGTTTCGGCTGTATACTTTTTGTATAACTGGTAATAAAAAAAGATATCTACTGAAAGCTAAACAGTTAGTTTTTGTAAAATTAAAGTTTTTAACAAAAATGTCATTGGATTCAGCAAATTTTGACACAGATAAGTTCAAATAGTGCTCTTTTTTCTTTTTACTATGAAAACAGCTAGAATTATTTATATTACATTATTGCTAGAGTTTATGATTTGATAAATCATTAAACCAAATTAGAACTTTGAATTGGCTTTTAGTTATCTCTAGTATTTATTTATTTACGTTTTCATTACTGTATCACTAGTCTAAAACCTAAATATATATTAACATATTTTGTAGCATTTGGGTCCTCCAAAAATAAAAAGTTCCCTACTTCGATCTTATCTTATAAGTTTACAGACGTTCCATCTAGATAGAAGATTATTACGTCCACTAGGCCCAAAACTCCTGCAGGGCGACAGGGATCCGTCGGTGGCAGGGATAGAACCCTCGACCTGTCAGTTGTTTTATTGGTTGACAGTCCGGTGATCTAACCGCTGGACCAGCCGGCTTCACTTAAATAAGAATTGAGTTTCATTATAAGTGAGAGTAGGCTATAAATGATGTAACTATTTATTATAATTTAGCAATAGATGACTGTTTGTATCAGCTGTCATTTTTTCTCAGTGTTACAGTTTGTTTGCCTAAGGGATTTAGCAGAGTTAAACTTAACAATAGTTTAATAGTATTAAGTCTATATCGTGAATCGCGTGGAATTTGTTTTCGTTCTAAACAAATTAGGCTTTTGTAAAAAAAAAAAAAAGAAATGTGTAGGCATAAGCCGTAAGCCTCTTCCTATACTATCCAAATAGAAATCTCGTAAAGATCATCGTATTAATGCAGGCCTATACAGTCTGCTTACCTACTACATTATCCTGATATAGATATCACCAATACAAATAGAAGACTTAAAACGAGATTGCAATTATTCGGGACAAGTCACGTGGGCTGCGTAGGCTAGATCATATATTTATTTAACGTTGTGTGATATATCGATCTTTGTTCAAGACTGATCGAAAACACATTAAAGGGACTATGACACATTTAACCGCGCGATACTTATAGACCATTCTTAGGGTGTGTTTAAAAAAAAAGAAGCTTTAAATAAGGAGTTATTGCCCAAAGAGTAACGGTACTTGATTTAACCATTCTACAATGTAGGCCTACCTATAGGCCTATAGACTAGGCCTACAGTTATTCAGTAGTGAGGTGCAGGCGGGATGTCTGCCGATTTAGTTTCAAGTAAATTTTAAAATAATAGTACACAACTTAAAAACACTAACAACAACACAATATAAGATTAGCTATGGCTTTCGTGGTGTGTAGGCCTAAGTGTAAAGGAGTCGCGTCCGAAATAGCTGTTTTTGACGAAATAGGGACTAGCTGTTTTTGACGAAATAGCTGTCCTTGACGAAATAGCTGACCTTGACGAAATAGCTGTCCTTGACGAAATAGCTGACCTTGACGAAATAGCTGTCCTTGACGAAATAGCTGACCTTGACGAAATAGCTGTCCTTGACGAAATATCTGTCCTTGACGAAATATCTGACCTTGACGAAATATCTGTCCTTGACGAAATAGCTGTTGTTGGCGAAATAGCTGACCGTGACGAAATATCTGACCTTGACGAAATATCTGTCCTTGACGAAATATCTGTCCTTGACGAAATAGCTGACCTTGACGAAATATCTGACCTTGACGAAATATCTGTCCTTGACGAAATAGCTGTCCTTGACGAAATATCTGTCCTTGACGAAATAGCTGTTGTTGACGAAATAGCTGCCTTTGACGACAAACGTGATTAAAATTGTAAAAATATTTTATTTTTTCAGGAGCCCAAGTTAAATGGTAGGCCTAAGTAAGCTTATATACAGCCCAACGCCTCTATTCATGTAGATGTAATCTACACTATTTTATTATGATGATTGCATGTAGATCTGCATTCTTTTTAAAAGGATCAGTGCACAAGATAAAATAATAACTTAGCTGAATTTATTTAGGCCCTAAGCGTTCTGTTGGTGGTCTATTTTTTTTATTTTTTTTTATATCTCACGACATCTTTGAACTCACATACATCGTTAAGTCCTCTAGTCTGCACACTGTATTCAATTCTGCACAGGTATAGATTATTTACTTGAGACACAATTTTTCATTCTACACAAGCAACTAGTCTATAGGCCTATGTTGTTTTCTTTTTGGTCAAAATTTGTTGTTTTTCTAAAAAAAAAACAAACAAACAAAAAAACGAGCAGAGAAATTTGCCAAAAAATATTTTCTGTAAGTCAGAAGTTGGTAAATGCAGTTCTCTGGGTCCTGACAAAAAATGCGGCTCCATTGGTCAACCCAATTTGATTATTTCTGTGCTAAAATTAAAGACCAAGTGAAGAGCTTTTTATCAAAATTGAGTTAACATTTGATTTTGATAGTAAATAGTGTATTCAGTATCTGAATGTTAAAAAAAAACATTTATACAAAATATCAAAGATACATTTTAAGTAATTAGTTCAATATTTGCACTTAAATGTGTATGTTTTTCGGATGATTACTCCAAATCTCGTAGCCATTTGAGATGTTTTTATTTCCGGCAATATAGGAAAGTGACGTAACATAAAGGATTCCGACTAGGAAAAATGAATATTGTCACGTGTTTTGAATCTATTGCCACATGTTTTGAATCTTTTCCCGGTTCTTATTTTTAACAAAATGGTTAAATATAGATTTATAGCGTCTATTTTTATTTATTTATTTCCCCTGTGATACGTCACTGAGAAAAACCTCTTCACTTGGTCTTTAATTTCAACAAAATGGATAAAGTGGCATTTATATTACATTACTGAACAAGTAATCAATTGGGTCGGGGGTGGAAGGGAGTGAAGCAAACAAACCATAGACTCGAATAGCTTTAACGTAGGCCTACATTTTAGTTATGTTGCTGATTATTTTGTTTACTTCTTCGCAAATTTTAGATGCACACTTTTTTTTTTACAATAAACTTTTCCTCTCTTCAATTTTCTTTAATTCTATAATTTCTTCTCATCATTCACTTTTTAAAAAAAAATGCACATTAAAACATCGAAAAGTTTTCTGGTTATTTCAGAGGGTGGTCAAATGTATAGCCATTAGTGTTTCTTGTTACACACCAATCGACTTACAATGTAAATCAGCCCTTTCAATACAACTGTAATGTTTGTTACGATTGTTTTGTCCATCTCAAATTGTTTTCCCCCTCCGCCCCCTTTTCTTCCCAAGTGCCGTAAACCATGGGTCGGCAACCAAAGCGACGCGTGCCAGACTTGGCACCCAGACCGATTTTCAGTGGTTCTCGAGAAACCTCCAAGAAGAAGAGGTTTTTATACAAACAACATGAAAATCACACTGGATGTCGAGTGTTAAAGTATAGGAAAGTTAGTAAGCCAAGATGTCATCCTTAGCGTTGCTATCTCAGACTATCTGTGATTGAATCTTTGTTACAATAGTCAATTTTATAGCTTCTCACCTTTTATTGATTTACCCGCGATTAAAGTCTCTCCTAGATTATAGACTTCAACTCCGATTGGACTGAGAGCTGGGATTATTAATCCCTTAGAGCCCTGGATAGATAGAATAGATAATCTGCCGTGCATCTGAGCACGTTTAAATCTCCGTAGAGAACAGTGGAAAGTGGGTCACCTGTCCCATCTTTTCGATAGCTGACTAGACGGGGGCACTCCCGCAGGATGTGCTCCACCGTCTCCTCCTCCACATAGTGTAGTGGCGACACCGCGCATCGAAGTAAGGTCGGAACCTGGCAAAATATGTCCCAATAGGGCAGTGGCCAGTGCGAAATTATGAGATAACAGATTGTTCCGACCTATTTAGCCGCCACCATGGGTCAACGCGGTTAGGGCGTGGCAGATTTCGCCAGACCTCTCGGCCGTTATTAGATTTATCCCAACTCTCATTCCATTTTTCAGTCCCCCACCTCCGGATCATTGAACGGGCCTTCTCAAGGTGGATGTGCTCTGCCCACCTTTTCCCGCAAGGTGGTCTGCTCTTACGTTACCAGGTAGGCATGTATGCCCTGGGACCCACTGCAGAAGCACGCGGTCTCCCTTAGCTCATCTGAAGCCATAATCAGTCTCTCAATTTTGAAGGAGAGGGAGGGGGGCAGTTGCCCAGATTCTCAGTGACCTGGAGCACCGACAATGCACCAGTCAGGATCATAACGGTCGTAGAACCGAGGGCGCCTTCGACGTAGTGAAGGCGGATCTGTTCTAGAGCCCGACTGATAGCCTCGATCTCTGCACCGTAGCTGCAGAGGCCGTCGCATGGCCCCCCCCCCCCCCCCCCATAGCTCATCTCATATTTGGGTTGCCGGGGTACTTTTTAGACCCCATAGCCGACTGTAATGGTGTCTGCATTGCCGACCCGTCGGTGTAGACATGGACTGCTCCTGGCGGTAGGGCATTAATAATTAATTATGTCCATGGCTACTGTTTTGAGTAAGTTCGGGTCGGACGTTTTGCTGACTTCAGCATCGTCTGTATTTCGAAGACCGATGGTGTGTTCCACGGAAAGAAACTCGAGAACCTTTGGATGGGTAGCCTTGTTTCGGGTAGGTTGATTACAGATGCCAGCCTCGTCATGTTATGCATACAGGACTGCATCTTTAGTCTCTACCTACCCTTCCAGGAGTCTACCAAGCTTTTCCCAAGTCTTTTATAGCGCTCATGTGTCGTAATAAAGGCGCGTTCTCTCCTTAGATAAAAGGGTGGTACGTTAGCCTTCTCCCCAGCCGCTGTCACTGTAGACGTTCGAAAGGTGCCACAGATGAAAGGTAGTGCTTGATTTTGAATGCGATGCAATGCCCCAAGGGCCGTCTTGGACGTATACACGTGTAGTCTCTCCTACAAGAAAGTGAAATGTTCGTTGCCCGAGACGAGGTTGACATTTGATAGATTCATTTCTTGTTTGGAAGCAATTAATTATATTAATGAATTTCTATGAGTTGAACTTTCATTGACAAGGACGGGGTCAAAAAGCATTTGGATTGTTAGACCATTGGAATAAATTTGCAATAAAATTGGAATATCTTGCCGTGAAATCAATATCAAAATATTTAACTACTACCTTTATTTAAGGCTAACTAAGATAGATGCAACCCCATGGAATTGTACTGAAGTAGGTAAAATAAGATATTTAGTTTTAAGGGTTTTATGGAAGTTAATTCATTCATCTAAAAATTGGTGAAAAATCTCTAAAATCCATAAATTAGTTTAAAAGTATTAAAAATAAGTCGTTTTGGAGAAAAATGAAAACAAAGAAAATAGTACCGATTTTGAACAATTTAGTATTTAGATAATCAAATATTACCAGGATGAATAATTATTAACATATAGCCATGGAATTTAGTTAATGCACTCATAAAGACTCAATACACATACTGTTACAGTTTTAAATATTTAGCCTAAAATAATATTAAGTTAACTTTTAAATAATTTTATCTGTATATGACATTTTCTTTATTTTTTTACAAAAGCTGCATGCAATACATTTTAAAGTAATTTCCAACAAATAATGTTAGTTGTAAATTTTCACAGCGAAATAAGTTGATATTAATAATTAATCATTATCTCCAAAATTAAATACGATTCTTTTTTCCACATTATTTGGATTTTATCGAAAAATCAGTTTGTGCGGTAGCTTCACAAGATGGGATTTTTTAAAAGTACATTGATGCTCTAACTCTAAAAGTTTGATCTAACTACTTCTTCGATTCGGATCTTTTATTTTTTGTAGAGGTATATTGGCTATTTTAAAATGCATCAAGTTGAATTTTAAGCAACTAAAAAATAGGCATCAAAATTGAACATATTTTATCACATAAGAACTGTTTTAAGCACGTAGAGAGGTCACTTACACTTGACCACTCAGAAGTAACTAAATATGTACCTGCCATTGAACAATTAGCAAGAGCATTCAATTATCGGGCGCTCATTAATTGATACAGACTAATAACATTCAAAATAGTAGTTTGCTAATCTTCTTTAATTAAGCATAAATATAATCAATTATAAAACCGTTTTATTTGTAGTATTATTGGCATAAATATAAGAGCCTTCTATACTAGAAATATGTTATATACAGCGGTAATTGTAATTATTATGTTTAAAAAAACTCCTTTAATCGATTTAAACAATTAAAGCAGGACATATCTATTTACAACTTTTGAACGTAAAATAATTTTATAAATCTAATTGCCAGTTATGTTTTTTAATATAACAAATATTACTTGTTAATTATTATTTCTTCATAAAAACCTAGCATTATAGTATTTCAACTTGTTCAGCATCACTTTATTCAAGGGAGTTAATTAACCCGTTTTATTTGCGTAAATATTACTTTAATATTACTAAATGTTTTCCATTTTTCCTTCTAAACAAAAATAAGTAGCTTACATTTATAGCTTTAAAATGATACAACTATAAGATATGGATAATTAGATAACTATTATGTGGTTGAAGAATTTATATGAACGTTTTTAAACATTACATTAACTACCCAATATGGATGATTACTACGTATCAATTCCGCTTAATAGGAATTTTTTCTTAACATTACAAAAACAAAAACAAAAAAAACTTAAAACATATGTAGGTCAAAAACTCAGTAAGTCTGAGATCCAAATATAATGAATTTTAAGCAGGTGCTAGGGCAGGGGTCGGGAACCCATGGCTCGCGAGCCAGGTGTGGCTCTTTTGATGGCTGCATCTGGCTCGCAGACAAATGTTCGATTATGAAAAAAAATGTCTTTTTAGACTTTTTTGATCTACATATTAATTGCATATCAATATTTCATTCTACAAATGAGCTAAAGTCCACTGCAGCTCAGCATCAGAAGAATTCAGAGACATAATTATTGTACTTTTAGTGTTGAAATTACACAAAATGCACACATTTACTTGATTTTTTAGTTTTAAACATAATGTAAGGCTCTCACAGAATTACTTTTCAAAATGTGTGGTGTCCATGGCTCTCTCAGACAAAAAGGTTCCCGACCCCAGTGCTAGAGTTATATCTTGACCACCCCGCTAAATTATAAGTCATTAAGCATCACTAACCATTTGTTACGACCACAATTCCCTTGTGGTCAGAGCCGTGTTAATGTTGTTGATAATTCTCGTTAGTCCTAGGGTAGACTTTGGTTATTATTATTTATATTTCAGTATTACACGAACTCTCCTTATTGTCCTGGGCACAAACTCAGGATTTGCGTTCTAACAGTACCTTTCCTTGACGTTGTAGTTATAAATAAATATATTATCGTATTGTAAACAATGAAACAAAAATAGAATATTAACTTGACGAGGAAGCTTCACTGTAAATGTTGTTGATAATTTAATTCAGGTGATAAAGTATGTACAATAAATGTAGTTTTTACAGCAATAATAAAATATACCAACACAAGCGTCCATAACAAGCTCAAAGGAAAGTATCTACAAAACTAACTGCCTTGAAGACAACACGAATCATTAAATACTCGCAGAGAAGAGCGGGGAACAGACCTATTACTAGGAGGGGTGAAAATAATGGTATCATAACAAAACTCATAATAAAAGTGATAGTTTTAACATAAAATCCCCTGTACGAGAAATAATAGACTATTCCTAGCCATTCCGAGAATTTGAGGTCGGCACGAGAGTGGATTCTTAGAACATTCTAAGCTTAGTACCGCCCACAAAACTCGCGTTGGAGAGAGAGAGATTAAATAAGTAATGTGTGTTCCAGTATTTGGAACTACCAATATGTGACACATTGATGTGAACATTTTTGATCTAATGAAATTTGCTATTTAGGCCAAAAAAAAAAAAAAGAAAAGAAAGATAATAATCACAACTATATTAATTGTTTTAAAGAATTATAAAACGCTTAACAATTTTCTTGGCCTTGGTCTTGCTACAGCGCTAACTAAATAAATTGTCTCATAAAAATAAATTTTAAAAAAAGCACAGCAGGTTGACTGACTTTCAGGCCGTTGGCGCGCTGAATGATTTAGAAATCCTAGTTTGGCACATTATTCGCAAAAGGTTTGCCAACCCTTACCTTATACGCTCAACAACAACAAGGCTGGTATCAGAATAACTTTTAACATAGCCTACTTTTACTTTTAGCATACATACTTTTAGTATAAAACCCATTCATAGTTTCATGGAAACTTTATGCTGATGTTTTGTTCCTGGATATTGATTTAACATTCTTTGTTGTTGTTTCATTTCTCTGGAGTGATTGATTACCTTCGCTCACTTCGATAATTAACCCTAATATATTCCCTCACATGTATCCAAGGCCTTCAGACCATTACAGTGAAACTGAACTACCGTACCTTGCCTCTCGTATTACGCGCGCTGGCAGTTATACTTGAATGGTATCTATTTGTTCAGCCAATGCTAAGTCTTACGTGACTAAACCAATCAGGCCTAGTCTAAGTCGGTGATACCTTCAAGGGGTTACGTGGAATTCTAGTGTTCCGTGTTGAATCTCAAAGGTTTCGCGAGATTATAAGCCCTGCCAAACGATATTGTCAATTTTTTAGTTTTAGCCCTAGGATATTATTGGTTACATGGGGTTGTTTTAGTTCTTTTTTTTTTCTTTTTTTTTTATAAAGTTTACCAAAGCAGAAAAAGCTTGAAAGAGTGTTGTATTTAGCAAAACCTTAAATTGACAAAGTATTTAGCAAAGCCTTAAAATGACAAAGTATTTAGTAAAGCCTTAAATTGACAAAGTATTTAGTAAAGCCTTAAATTGACAAAGTATTTAGTAAAGCCTTAAATTGACGAAGTATTTAGCAAAGCCTTAAAATGACAAAGTATTTAGCAAAGCCTTAAAATGACAAAGTATTTAGTAAAGCCTTAAATTGACAAAGTATTTAGCAAAGCCTTAAAATGACAAAGTATTTAGCAAAGCCTTAAAATGACAAAGTATTTAGTAAAGCCTTAAATTGACAAAGTATTTAGCAAAGCCTTAAAATGACAAAGTATTTAGCAAAGCCTTAAAATGACAAAGTATTTAGTAAAGCCTTAAATTGACAAAGTATTTAGTAAAGCCTTAAATTGACAAAGTATTTAGTAAAGCCTTAAATTGACAATGTATTTAGCAAAACCTTAAATTGACAAAGTATTTAGCAAAGCCTTAAAATGACAACGTATGTAGTAAAACCTTAAATTGACAACGTATTTTGTTTTAGTAAAGCCTTAACTTAACAACAAAATTAGTAAGGCCTTACATTGAAAACCTATTTAGTAAAACCTTATAATTGACAACGTATTTAGCAGAACCTTAAATTATTGACAACTTATTTAGCAAAGCCTTAAATTGACAAAGTATTTAGCAAAGCCTAAAATTGACAACTTATTTAGTAAAGCCTTAAATTGACAACGTATGTAGTAAAACCTTAAATTGACAACTTATGTAGTAAAACCTTAAATTGACAATGTATTTTGTAATACCTTAAATTAAAAAGTATCTAGTAAGGCCTTAAATTGACAACGTATTTAGCAAAACCTAAAATTGACAACTTATTTAGTAAAGCCTTAAATTGACAACGTATGTAGTAAAACCTTAAATTGACAACTTATGTAGTAAAACCTTAAATTGACAATGTATTTAGTAAAACCTTAAATTGACAAAGTATTTAGTAAAGCCTTAAATTGACAACATATTTAGTAATACCTTAAATTGACAAAGTATTTAGCAAAGCCTTAAAATGACAACGTATGTAGTAAAACCTTAAATTGACAACATATTTAGCAAAACCTTAAATTGACAAAGTATTTAGCAAAGCCTTAAAATGTCAACGTATGTAGTAAAACCTTAAATTGACAACGTATTTTGTTTTAGTAAAGCCTTACCTTAACAACAAAATTAGTAAGGCCTTACATTGAAAACGTATTTAGTAAAACCTTATAATTGACAACGTATTTAGCAAAGCCTTCAAATGATAACGTATGTAGTAAAACCTTAAATTGACAATGTATTTAGTAATACCTTAAATTAAAAACGTATATAGTAAGGCCTTAAATTGACAACGTATTTAGCAAAACCTTAAATTGACAACTTATTTAGTAAAGCCTTAAATTGACAACGTATGTAGTAAATTCTTAAATTGACAACTTATGTAGTAAAACCTTAAATTGACAATGTATTTAGTAAAACCTTAAATTGACAAAGTATTTAGTAAAGCCTTAAATTGACAACATATTTAGTAATACCTTAAATTGACAAAGTATTTAGCAAAGCCTTAAAATGACAACGTATGTAGTAAAACCTTAAATTGACAACATATTTAGCAAAACCTTAAATTGACAAAGTATTTAGCAAAGCCTTTAAAATGACAACGTATGTAGTAAAACCTTAAATTGACAACGTATTTTGTTTTAGTAAAGCCTTAACTTAACAACAAAATTAGTAAGGCCTTACATTGAAAACGTATTTAGTAAAACCTTATAATTGACAACGTATTTAGCAAAGCCTTCAAATGATAACGTATGTAGTAAAACCTTAAATTGACAATGTATTTAGTAATACCTTAAATTAAAAACATATTCAGTAAGGCCTTAAATTGACAACGTATTTAGCAAAACCTTAAATTGACAACTTATTTAGTAAAGCCTTAAATTGACAACGTATGTCGTAAAACCTTAAATTGACAACTTATGTAGTAAAACCTTAAATTGACAATGTATTTAGTAAAACCTTAAATTGACAAAGTATTTAGTAAGCCTTAAATTGACAACATATTTAGTAAAACCTTAAATTGACAACGTATTTAGTAAAGCCTTAAATTGACAACATATTTAGTAAAACCTTAATGTAACAACGTATTTAGTAAAGCCTTAAATTGACAACATATTTAGTAAAACCTTAAATTGACAACGTATTTAGTAAAGCCTTAAATTGACAACTTATGTAGTAAAACCTTAAATTGACAATGTATTTAGTAAAACCTTAAATTGACAAAGTATTTAGTAAAGCCTTAAATTGACAACATATTTAGTAAAACCTTAAATTGACAACGTATTTAGTAAAACCTTAAATTGACAATGTATTTAGTAAAACCTTAAATTGACAAAGTATTTAGTAAAGCCTTAAATTTACAACATATTTAGTAAAACCTTAAATTGACAACGTATTTAGTAAAGCCTTAAATTGACAACATATTTAGTAAAACCTTAATGTGACAACGTATTTAGTAAAACCTTAAATTGATAATGTATTTAGTAGGGCCTTAAATTGACAACGTATTGAATAAAACCTTAAATTGACAAAGTGTTTAGTAAGACCTTAAATTGACAAAGTATTTAGTAAAACCTTAAATTGACAAGGTATTTAGTAAAACCTTAAATTGACAACGTATTTAGTAAAGTCGTAAATTGACAATGTATGTAGTAAAACCTTAAATTGACAATATATTTAGTAAAACCTTAAATTGACAACATATTTCGTAATACCTTAAATTGACAACGTATTTAGTAATACCTTAAATTGACAACGTATTTAGTAATACCTTAAATTGACAACGTATTTAGTAAAGCCTTAAATTGACAACATATTTATTAAAACCTTAAATTGACAACGTATTTAGTTTTAGTAAAGCCTCAACTTAACAACAAATTTTGTAAGGCCTTAAATTGACAACGTTTTTGGTAAAACCTTAAATTGACAACGTATTTAGTAATACCTTAAATTAACAACGTATTTAGTAAAGCCTTAAATTGACATTGTATGCAGTAAAACCTTTAATTTACAATATATTTAGTAAAACCTTAAATTGACAACGTATTTAGTAAGGCCCTCAAATTGACAAAGTATTTAGTAAAACCTTAAATTGACAACTGTTTTAGTCATACCTCAATTGGCAACGTATGTAGTAATACCTTAAATTGACAACTTATTTAGTAATACCTTAAATTGACTACGTATTTAGTAATACCTTAAATTGACAACGTTTGTATTAATACCTTAAAATGACAACGTATTTAGTAATACCTTAAATTGACAACGTTTTCAGATTTTTTTTGACACTTTAAACGTTTTGGTAGGCTGCAATATTTAATGTGCCCAATTGCAGTAATTTAAATTATCATTTTTTTGTAGTCTCTAAGTTACATTTGTATAAATTGTATAACAGTTTGAGTTATTGAAGTGCTTATATCAGGTGTTATTTAAAAAACAACAACAATTATTTGTTTGTTCACATTTCAGAACAATGATGTATAAGTTACTGGAGCAGGACATTAATTAAAAAAAGGTACACACTTTATGAACGGCCTCTAGTTAGAGTTCCTGAGTGTAGAGAAAACATGTTTATGTAGAGTGACTTAGCAGAGTACCGTTGAGCCAGAGTGGGTTACAGGTTTTGAACAGGATATGCTATACGTGCTCATTAAACGTCCAGAGCCCGCTATTTTCTAGAAGCGATAGTTTATCTAACAAAGGACCGACGTTAAGCCCCCTGTTGAACGAAGCAAAAGACATTGTCCCAGGCTTATCTGTATTGACTCGATATCGACCATTCTCTCCGACCGTATCGATAGATAACAGGCTAAGCGCGATTCTAGATTTCTAGGTCATGTATGCTAAGAAGTGATTATTTTTTAAATATTTTTTAAGCGTATAGACTCAGTATAGAAGGTCTAGGTTTTGGTGAAGCCATTTGGATTGACGGTCGTTTCTTAGTAGTCGTATCTGTGACCATCTGCGGGCCACGGACTTATATACGCTTAGTATCCTTTTTAAACCACGTGGGTCATTGGGGTTAACAAGGAGAATATGTGGCTCGTATAATGCCAAGCCACCATTACTCTCCCCAAACGAATGTCAGGTACACACTAGAGCTTCGTAGACCCAATACATGCCACAGACACGGGTAAAAATTCTAGATCAGATCGTTTGTCTATGGATTCGAACCCGAGGTTTTACCATCAGGGTGTCATGCTAACTCGTTGCCACTAAACCACTAAAAACAATATAAACAATATAATATATAATTTGAAAAAAACAATAACACTACATATATTTGACAGCAGACTACGTGGGCCGCATACACAAGTTTAGCGGTTAGTATAATCTACTTAGGGCGAAATCTTTTCTTCCTTATTCACACTGTGTAACTTATACTGGAAGATATATCGAGACTGTATCACTAAATGGTCACTTAAGTAGGACAGTATCACTTTAGTGGACAAAATTGTAGGATTGTGTCTCTAAATCAGGGTTCATTAAAGGTATATTTTACTTCTCTCTAAATCAGGTTTCATTAAAGGTATATTTTACTTCTCTCTAAATCAGGGTTCATTAAAGGTATATTTTACTTCTCTCTAAATCAGGGTTCATTAAAGGTATATTTTACTTCTCTCTAAATCAGGGTTCATTAAAGGTATATTTTACTTCTCTCTAAATCAGGGTTCATTAAAGGTATATTTTACTTCTCTCTAAATCAGGTTTCATTAAAGGTATATTTTACTTCTCTCTAAATCAGGGTTCATTAAAGGTATATTTTACTTCTCTCTAAATCAGGGTTCATTAAAGGTATATTTTACTTCTCTCTAAATCAGGGTTCATTAAAGGTATATTTTACTTCTCTCTAAATCAGGGTTCATTAAAGGTATATTTTACTTCTCTCGACCCATGCTTGGATTATTATCAAGTAATTGAGTAATATAAAATGTGAACTTTAATGTAAGCAATCGCTAATCTAATACGGTAATTACATCCACGTTTTTATATACATATTCAAATCTTAAATACAATTGTTTTGCATTTATTTTTTTTAAATATATATTTTATGATGGGACACTCGCGTCCCTTTACAAGTCTTAAGGCGGTCCTTGGAGCAACTTGAGCTTCACACCCATCTACTAGGCTATATAAGCTTAGATAGATACTAAACGCGTAATATATTTTTTATTACTAAAAGGAGACAATGAATAAACATTTTTTTTTACAAATCAAGTTATCACTCATGAGATGGTGCCGTTTTGATTTGTACCAATGTGCAACCAACACATATATTTTGGTAGTATTTCAATATTTGATGATACTGTTTCAACCAATGCCCATTTCCAAGTTTATGCTGTAATGACGTCATTGATAATACACTTACTCTAACGACTGTTTTCACTTAATCTTCTTTGTTGTTGTTGTTGATTATGACTTAAGGAACACTCAAAGAGTCTTAGATACTAATGTATTCATTAGTGGGCATATATCACACATCATTCTAGAGTCCTCCTCCCCTATGGTTGTGATTTTCAGAAAGAGTTGTATATATCTCAACATGTCTCGTGTGTATTCTAAAATGTAAGCCCCCCCCCCCCCCCCCCACACACACACACAAATATTTAGGACCATTGTCAATGAATAGAATGGTTTCCCTCATTGCACACCGCGTCAAAGCCTTAAGAGATCTGAAGTAACAAGAACAACTGTGGCTATATGACACTTACATTCAGTAAGTCGAGATATTCAAATTCAGCTCTTAGGAATTTGATTACTACTGCCTGATATAGAAAGTTTTCAATGGGAAGATTTACTATTCAGCGGGAATTCAATATTCCCTCCCCCTCCCCACACAGCCCTCCCCTTTTCCTACATTTGAGAAATACAGGCTGTCGTACATTGGAGAATAATTGAGCTGTGTGTTGTTGTTTTTTTATTTACGTAGTAGAAATTCTATTCCAGGACACCCTACGCCTTTTTGTTAAGGTGTATTTTAAAATATTTTATGGCAAGGAGTTTAAATCTAAGGCTGGTACTTATACATTACTTGAATAGATTCAGAACATGTCTGAAAGGAAGAGTCCACTTAATAAATTGCAAAGTGTGTTATTTATTGTTGTCAACTTTTTGCAACTAAAAATGGATAGCCTACCTCTTAAAAATAGGCTACTACCACTCCTCCCATGCACACACACACACATATTCATAAACATAATCCGTTGTGTATTAAGTAATATTATGTAACACACTACGTGAAAAAAAAAGTATTTTTCTACATTATGGGGCAGTCTTACTTGTATTTGGTTTGTATTTCTAGTAGCCCATTACTTCTTATAACCCCCGATCAGCTAAGTACTTATATTAGGTATTAGGCTTGTAATGTAATTGGGTCTGTAATTGTATTAGGCGTGAACTTACATTAGACCTGTACATATATTAGACCTCTTCTTGAATTAGTAATTAGACCTGTACATATATAAGACCTGTACTTATATTAGACCTGTTCTTGAATTAGTAATTAGACCTGTACATATATTAGATCTGTACTTATATTAGACCTGTACGTATATTATTAGACCTGTACTTACATTAGACCTGTACTTACATTAGACCTGTACTTACATTAGACCTGTACTTACATTAGACCTGTACTTACATTAGACCTATACTTACATTATACCTGTACTTACATTAGACCTGTACTTACATTATACCTGTCCTTACATTAGACCTGTACTTACATTATACCTGTACTTACATAAGACCTGTACTTACATAAGACCTGTACTTACATTAGACCTGTACTTACATTAGACCTGTACTTATATTATTAGACCTGTACTTACATTATACCTGTACTTACATTAGACCTGTACTTACATTATACCTGTACTTACATTAGACCTGTACTTACATTATACCTGTACTTACATAAGACCTGTACTTACATTATACCTGTACTTACATTAGACCTGTACTTACATTAGACCTGTACTTATATTATTAGACCTGTACTTACATTATACCTGTACTTACATTATACCTGTACTTACATTATACCTGTACTTACATTAGACCTGTACTTACATTAGACCTGTACTTATATTATTAGACCTGTACTTATATTATACCTGTACTTACATTATACCTGTACTTACATTAGACCTGTACTTACATTATACCTGTACTTACATTAGACCTGTACCTACATTAGACCTGTACTTATATTAGACCTGTACCTATATTATTAGACCTGTACTTATATTATTAGACCTGTACTTACATTATACCTGTACTTACATTAGACCTGTACTTACATTAGACCTGTACTTATATTATTAGACCTGTACTTACATTAGACCTGTACTTACATTAGACCTGTACTTATATTATTAGACCTGTACTTATATTATTAGACCTGTACTTACATTATACCTGTACTTACATTAGACCTGTACTTACATTAGACCTGTACTTATATTATTAGACCGTGCAGATACCTCTACTTGCATGCCATAACTCTCTTTAGGTTCAACATTTTGATTGTAAATTACTATATAGACCTAATTCGTCTATATGTAATCGCTATCGTAAGAGCCCTATATAACTGTTGTAGGCCTACTTGTCGACAACTTAAGAACACGCACTAGCTGTGACAATAGATTACATCATTGGATAAGTATTCAAAGGAGGCAAAGAAGTAAACCATAAACTCTGTACAAACACTAAACAAACACTCAACAATTTTTATTGCCTTTAGTCAATGAACAGAACATTATTGATCTATGAAATATATCACCCCCTCCCATACTTTGATTATTGATAAGGCAGACATATACACAGGGGGAACTTAAATACCGTTTTATTCAATGTTATTGCCTTCAAATTATTGAACTCGTCGAATTGGAAGACTTGGTTTAATGAGTGGGTTCATAAGATCGAGACGTTCCTTTTTTAATAATGCATTTAATTGAAGTTTTTTTGTGATTGGCACTCTTTAGTCGTGGAACTGAACCACACACGTGATCACGTACAGAAATGGCTAGTTTATAGTTCAGTGCCATTAAATTGTCTGAGACTTAAATGTTTTCCCCAAATCTGTATTTTATTATTTTATTATGTAAAGATATAATGATTATGGATAATTGATTACTAATACACATAAAGATAGATCTATATATATGTAAAGCATTTCGAACGATTTTTAACATGCCATTTTCTTTCAAGTGAACTTACGAAAACATTCACACAATTTTAAATTAAAATCTTTATACTGTTAACATTACGAGCCACAACACATGCTGGACAGTAAAGATCTTTAACTCAACGGGTACGCGGTAGCTTTTGCCAGGGCCCTCGAGAGAAAAAAAAGATGCCGGTACGAGATCATTACTGGGCCCCTCTCCCCCCCTCCCGGATCGACTAACTGGCTTTGACTGCCGTACCAGTATGCAGCCAGACCTCCAAGAGGTGTTTTTTATTAATGAAAAAACAACATTTTCCGGTTCTGAATGAGGAAAACTGACTGTTGAAGCCGATGTTTCTGAATGACATAGCGACACATTTCAGTGAGTTTAACTTTCATTTACAAGGACTACTGGAATGGATATGCATTGAAATTGGACATATCTTGGCATGAAATCATCCCTATATTAGGGCAAATATTAAGATAAATAGTTGGGCTTTTTCAGATTTTTAAAAACACTCAAAGCGGAGTTACCTAACCATTTTTTATACCACATCAAGCCTAACTGGGTTGATCTTACTATAACCTTCTTAGATGTAGATTTTTTTTTTTAATGCAGCAAGTTGAATTTTAATCATTTAAAAATGAGAAGCCAAATGTGCCCATTTGTGGAAAAAATCTGGAAGGAAGCTGCTTATGAAAGTTATCTGCTATTCTAAACTGCTACCCATTCGCTCTTCTACTTTCAGCTTTTGTTTCAATTTACACTTGTGAACAGATTTTATCGCACATGAAAACTGTTTTAAGCATACTAAGAGGTCACCTACACTTGACCACTCAGATGTGACTAAATATGTAGGCCCTATCTGACATTATACAATTAGCAAAGAGCATTCAAGACAAAGCACTCATTAATTAATACAGACTGATTACATTTAAAAGAGTTTATAATGCTTATGGTCTTTAATTCTAAAACAAATGCAATTGTATTACTAAACTATTAATTATAAGATACCCTTTTAATTGAACTATATTATGTAATTTCTGTAATTATTAATGTTAAAAAAGGTAAACTCCATGAATAGATAAACAATAAATTCAGGAAATGTTTATTTACAACTGTTTAACGTAAATTAATTTTAATTCTTTAATAATCAAATCTCCAAATGAACACCTTAATGTTGGTTTATATAAAATAATAATAATTAGTTATTAATATTTGCTTTATTACAAAACAGAATATAAAATAATAATAATTAGTTATTAATATATGCTTTATTACAAAACAGAACTTGTTTGGCATCACTATTTAATCAAATACTGATTTACCATTTTTTTTACTTTAAGGGAGATAATTAAACCGTTTTATCGCACATTTATTATTATTTGCACTAATGTTTTTAATATGTTTCTCTTATAAAATAATAAATGGCTTACATTTTATAACTTATAAATGATCAAACTGTAAAAAAGTATTTGTAAATTATGTAAATATTATAGGACTAAAGAATGTATAATGTATATGTAAATTTTAAACATTACGTTAACTACACAGTTTGTATGATTACTATGTATCTCTTCCGCTTAACAATTGATAACGTTACATTCTTCAGAAATTAAAACACATTAAAGGACATCTCAGTTAACCTAAGATCAAAATATAAATAATATTATCATGTGTTAGTGTTAGATTCCATCTCGACTAACAAATGATAATATTTCGACAATAATTACCATAAATGGGTAAGTTTAGTAATAAATTATTGTATTTGATATAAAGGGAAACATAAACGATGTTAATCACAAATACGTTCATTTTGTTTTAAGTATAAAACGATTTAATGATTTTCTCTTTAAATAATCTCTTTTGCTTCTGGCCTTTGTTTTGAGGAGTAAAATTATTTGTCCTATAAAAATGATTTTAAAAAGTATAATAGAGCAGATTGACTTTTTTAAGCTGTTGGCACGCTGAATGGTTTAGAAATCCTAGTTTGGCACACTATCAGCAAAAGGTTGCCGTCCCCTGGCCTAGGCTACTAAGCTAACAGGGAGAACTGTAAGCTTGTAAGGCACATTGGTCTATATTTGCAAGTGTCTCTGGAGAAAAATAATAAAAAAGAGATCCTAAAAGCTATCAAAAATAATTAGGCCCTATATTACAACTAGAGGCTTCTTTGCATATTTAACAAAATGTTCAAGTACACATTCAAAGAATACCAAATTTAAGGGCCCCCGGCGCCACGTGAGATTGTAGGAGGTTTTGTGGCATCTCCTCTTAGCTTAATAGCAACAATTAAAAAATACTTACGTAATTGCCAAATTAATTTTTTATTTTAATATTCATGGGCCCCCTAAACTCTTATGGGCCCCGGTACGGCGTACCGGCTGTACCCCCCCCTCTCGTGGGGCCTGGCTTTTGCTCTCTCTCAGAATATTCCAGCAGTTGGAATTTCGCTCTGTTTCATACGGATTCAGATTGAAAACATAAAAGTGTCTGACGATTGTGCACACACCTGTTTGTCTCGGTGATTTATAGCTAATGCCCAGATATTGTAGGCTGAAATCTAAATGTCTTTGAAGTCACAACAATACCCGATCCATACCCTGGTCAAAGCATGACAATTTATTTCTTTTGAATATATAACAGGACGTCTTAATGAAGTTATCGAGTGACAGTTTCAAGCAGCCTTTGTTTTGTTGATAATAATAATATAGTCCTAATCCCCTTTGCTGTTGTAACAAGAGACTAAATTATATGGACAGCCCCCCCCCCCCCCCCAAGCAAGGGAAAAGGGATGGGGGGGGGGTCACTTGCTACTGCTTGAGTTGTTTGTTTTTAAATAAATACTACAGCTATATAATGATACTAATTAATCAGTTTGTTTACACCCTCTAAAAAATGTTTAGTTTCCAAGTATTGACTCTTTCAAAAAATATATTTTGTGTACGCCGTAGCTGTATGTGTATATGCATGTATGTTTCGCCACAACCCAAAAACAGTAAAGTTTTAAGCTAAACAAGTGTTTCTGGCATTTAGGTTGTCCCAGTAGGCTACTTAAGTTTTATACTATACTAGTTTCAAACAGTTTGAATAGAAGCTAATGGGATATAGTCAATGATGTTGTTGTGTTTACTATACATTAA
Source organism: Anisus vortex (assembly GCA_949126835.1). Taxonomy (NCBI): domain Eukaryota; kingdom Metazoa; phylum Mollusca; class Gastropoda; family Planorbidae; genus Anisus; species Anisus vortex. Next base: position 39,136,584 of record OX421492.1, on the reverse strand, counting down.
TAACTTCAAGTATCAATTACCGTCGCATAGCCCCATACACTATACCCCCCCCTGTCCCATACACTATTCCCCCCCCCCCCCTGTCCAATACACTATACCCCACCCCCATTTGCCAAACTCTTATAATTTATCTCCATTTTAGTTCCAGGTATGATAGCATGGCAAGTGAAAATGTTATCGAGAGATTAAAAACTTTATCAACCCGTCTTTATCTTTTGCATGTAGTCCTACAGTTAGAATGTTGTTTATTTTACTTAGCTTAGCTAAGCGAAGGTAAGTTTAAAAATAATAATCAGGACGCCCCACTCCTCAGTTACTGATGCAAGGGTCTTAAACGTATACATGTAGGCTATATCTTTCAGGGCCACCCAGTTCTAAATGACTTCTTTAGAGTCTCACAGTACTGTTTAGTTTAGTCCTTTAGTCCCACATTTCTAGAGTTCGATAAGTGACAATAGTTTTATAGGGAAGAAACAACTATCGTTCACATGCCTAAGGGAGCTGTTGGAGCTCGAAGATTACTTCAACCACATTGTTAAGTCCTAGACTTCCAGAGCCGGAAGATTCGCCCGGTTTTAAGGGGAGTTGGCGGTAAGGCAGAGTTGGTGCTAGTAATTTAAAATTGAAAAGCTGCAACAACCAAAAAATTCAATAAGCAGTACATGTATGCAAACATTGATGGTTGGTACGAGCTGTTGCTCTCATTGCTACCCCCCCCTCTCCGAGCCTCAGAGCCTCTCGGCAGTGCAATGATCCTTGGACACGCAACAGGGTCTGCTCTCCATGCGTTAGCCCACCGGTGGACTCTTAATGGGAGCGTATCGGTGATAATCACACTTTGCCAGCTTTGAGGCTCATGGATACAGAAATGTAAACGAATTACTAGTCACATCATGTCATAGACATTATAGCATTACAATCTTACTTCTTGTTAAATGGGACATATGACTTAAACTACACATACATTATATTGGTTAAATAAAGGCGTTAACTTTATATAGTTACAATGAGTTTTAATTGAATCAAATTATAAAACACACACACACAAAAACAACAACAGGAGTAGGCATACGTACATAAACACCAACTTTTATTTATAAGACTTTTTCTTGATTAATTTTACTGTTTTTATCAGACTTAGCATTTATAGTATAACGCTCACTAACTCTAGACATATTAACATATAATAACTTTTTTTTAAATTCATCATTTCAATTATTAAAAAAACGATACAAAAAAAAAAGAAATCAAGGGGGGGGGGGGGGTGACTGACAGAGCCACACACATCTTTTTTTTTAAAGTTATGGCCCATGCTCTGTATATATTCATACATAATGTGTACTGATTTACTTTTCAAGTGAACAAAACAACAACACGAAAGTGTCATACAAGAATTAGAAAAGAAACAAAAATATGTAGACTATTATGAACAAAGAAGCACAGTCAAACATTGAATATCTTAAAAGTACACAATTGTGACCCATAGACTCTTCCAATGTTTTTGAAGAACATAGCCATTATCCTTTGAAATAAGTTACAGCTTAGGCTAATCACTTGCTCATGTCAATTAATCAACACATGAAAATTCTATTTTGTCTAGGAGGTACCACATAGGATTCCTGCCAACTCAGATGATGTAGTGAGTATGCTGGACAGCAACAGGGGCGGTGACTGGCTGCCTATGAAAGCTAACCATGACCTTGCATTCACTAGTGATGACCTTGGGTGAGTTTATATTCTGTTAAATTGTAAAAGTAAAAGGTAAACTATAAGAATTTGGGCCAAGCAGTTCCATCATTGTAACAAATACTTAGAAGTACTATTAAAACAGTAAATAACTTTCATATAAGTACAAGTACTCAGTAAAGTTTCCCTAGAAGTACTATTAACACAGTAAATAGCATTCATATAAGTACAAGTACTCAGTAAGTAAAGTTTCCCTTTCAGTCCATGTTAAATCCATGGAGATAGTTTAAGCTGAACTTAGCAGTTTCTGTGGCCTGGATAGTTTAAGCTGCACTGAGCAGTTTCTGTGGCCTGGATAGTTTAAGCTGCACTGAGCAGTTTCTGTGGCCACAGCTCACAATGTCCTAAGCTAACCTACCTCAGATACACACTATTCCCCCCTCAACCTACCATTACCAACACACTATATAGCAATACAGAAGAACTAAAAAGACATGTAAATATGGTTGTCTACCATTGACTGCAAGAGAGCAAACTGCTCCACAGACTGGCTATCAGAAGAAGAAAAATACCATCTAGTACCATGTTTTTTTTCTTAGTGGATATCATCTACAGTTATAATTTAAAAAGGTTATTCCCTTTTCTTCAACTTTTCACAATTGTGTTATTTTGCTTTTGTTCTATTCTCCCAGTATTTATAAGTCTAGGAAACCTTATGTCTTTGAAGACACAAACTCTGCTGCACCCACCAGACTCAGTAGGTCACATTCCATGTCTACACTGAACAAGTCTATGAATAGTGCTAGCTTCTTGACTGGTCAGTCATATAACAAGGGCCCAAAGGCCCCTGAGAAATCAGTGCTTGAGCTACATGACACTTTAGGTATGTAAGTTGTTTAACCCCTCAACCCGAGAACTTTTTTCCAATTATACACATCAACTATTTTTTGCTAATTATAGTTTTAACTACAACCAAAAGATTGTGTGACCCGTATTTATAATATGATCCAAGGAATGTTTCCCCTGGTGTTGATGTTATATTTATATAGACCAGCTTGGCTGCATTCTATGGTAAGGGGGTTTAATGTAATTTCAGCTACATAAGCTATTAAGGGGTAAAGTTGTCTATACAACAATACAAAGTTTCCATTTGGAGACATTAAGAGTCTATATATAGTTCTAGTGAAGGAGAGTTCACCAGTTTCATTGGTCATTGTCATTCAAGGAGATTTTCCCATCAACATGATTTTAAAGATTTTTTCTTTTCACTACTATTGCAATAGTTCCAATCAGTGGTTGGTAGATTCAGAGACTACCTAAAGGCCTGCAATGCCTCTTAAAACAAAGAACTGTATTTAAAATGAGTCTATATTTTGTCATAGTTATCAGCTTCTTATAATTTGTATGTTGTTTTTTCATAGCCTTTTTACTTCTTATAGTTTTGTGGAAATTAATTAAATACTATCCATTTTTTTCTGTTTGTTATGTCCTTCTGTAATTTTATATTTCTATAAATGTTTTATATTTGAGGTGTGTACATAAATTGTAGTTTTAAATAAACTCATTTTTTCTCTGATGCCAAATTAGCATTACCACTTTTACCCTAGTCAAATTATTTGCACCAAATTTAAAAAAAAATAATAAAAATAATCCTGTTTGTCTAGAGGAAAGTGAGAACAGGAGAAATATTTTGATTCATAAACTAAAAGAGGCACAGACAACTCTAGAACTTCAGAGTGAAAGATTAAGCAAAATTGAATCTTCTGCTAAAGATAATAGTTTACTTGTAGAGGATCTTAAAACAAAAGAAAAGGTACATATTTTTGTCTTTCCAATTTAGCAAAAGTAAAGACATATATACTCATATCGGCTTCAAAGAGTAAATTTTGTTGCTGAAATTGAAAATGTTAATAAAAGCTTTTTACACAAGTGTGTGTTTTGAATTTATATATTTTATTTTACTTCTATTTTGATAGGCATATAGAAAGAAAATACAACATTTAGAAGCCGGGCAGGAAGAAAAACAAAGATTAAAGATGGAAAATTTACGCCTTAGGGAAGAGATGCAAGCAAGGTATTAAAACAAATATTTTATTTGTTTTATGGGACATGGGAATTCAGCATTTGTTTTAAACTTCTTGTTAAAATTGTAAAAAAAATGTTAATAAAATATATACCGTAAATTTTCCTTAGAAAAAAATTTATACCAGAAAATGTATTATTTATGAACAGAATAAGTTCTCTTGATAATCAGTTGAAGCAGTTGAAAACACAACACAACAGCAATGAGAATGAAAATGATAAAAGGGTGCACCTCCTTAACCACACCACAACTATCTTATCTCTATTGGAAGAGGAGAATGCAAAGCTTCATCAGGTTTGATTACACATTTTCTGTTCAACTACAGATTATGAGCACTATTAAATTCACACAATCAGCAGTTTATGTTTTATGTTATTTAGCTTATGATTTATTTTATTTAGCTTATGATTTATTTATTTAGCTTATGATTTATGTTATTTAGCTTATGATTTACTTTATTTAGCTTATGATTTACTTTATTTAGCTTATGTTTTATGTTATTTAGCTTATGATTTACTTTATTTAGCTTATGATTTATTTATTTAGCTTATGATTTATTTTATTTAGCTTATGATTTATTTTATTTAGCTTATGATTTTTTTTATCTTTTTAGGATAAGGAGAAGTTACTGTCAGAGCTCAATTTAACAAAAGAAGCATTAGATTTGATTAAAGCTAATTACAGCAGTGTGGAAATGGACCATTATAATCTTAAGAATGAGTGCAGCAGACTGAAAGAGGTTAGTTTCTAATTGTTGAATACCTTCAAAAGTATGCATTGCATGTTTCCTTATTGAAAGAAAGGGAAATTTAAATGGTTTTAGGCTACAGTATTTTCAATCTGTTTCTGGAAGATCTAGAGTTAGTTATCTGGCCGTACTAAAAAAATTATGGCAAGATGTAGTGATCAACTCTATTGCGTTTATTTAACAGTAGTTACTTGCATTCCAGACCGTCATCAGGCATCTAAAGTGACATTCAGATTTGAAATTACTTTTGTATTGTCATGAGGTAGGCAAGACACTAATGGGGAACACTTTTTTTTTGTCTTTAGGACAACACACTGTTAGCCAGAAAGGTTCAGGAGATGGCAGGTCAGATGGTGGAGCTGAGAAGTTTGTTGCAAGCTGTGAGAGATGAGAATGAGAGAATTTCATCAACATGGAGAACAACCACTGAAGTAAGTTTGTATAGACTTTGACAATGTTAAACAATAAAATACATGATTGTGGGTACCGACTACTACTTTATTAGACATTACAACCCTAGTCACTTCTTTCTTAGACTTTACTTTCTCAGTCTTTATATTATATTATATGTTACAGACACTCCTATACAGAAGATTTTTGCTTCATACGCTTATCCTTTCACAGAAGATTATTGCATCCTGCCCTTATCCGACATTATTTTCTTCAATAATATTTTTCAGACACTATTTTCTTAAATGACCGCAGACAATACTATTTTAACACTATTTATAAAAACACTAAATTCTTAGTAACTATTTTCTTAGATTCCACAATCCCTCAAATATATGTTTATAATAATTGGCTTGAATAAATGCTTCCTCATTTTTTTACAATCCACAAAAATATAACTTTTAAATCTTCATTTTAACAAAACAAAGTATTTTAGCATTTGTAAACAATAAAAGAAGTTAGAAGTTTATTGTCATTGTTAAATTGTGGACAGGATAAAGCCCAAACTGCTAAACAAGTTGAAGGCTACAGAGACATGATTTCTGATCTCAAGTCAAGATTGTCAGCAACCATTGCAGATAGAGATAGATTATTTCAAGAAAAACTGGAGATGAACAGTAAAATTCAACAGATGGTGTTAGATAAGGAACAATTAATGCGAGTAAGGAAAACTTTCTTAGTTTTGTTACAAATATTTTTATATTTGATTTCAACCTTATTATTATGAAGATATTTTTTCTCTTTATAAGTTAATAACCTTTTGTAATATATTTAATTATATTATTTAATGTTTTTATTTAATTTAAAATAGATTTTATGTAAAACTTAGTAGGCCTATATTTAATACTGTTTATGACTTCAACATTAGAAATAATTACTGAGTTGTTTTATACCGTATTAAACTTAATCATTTTCAAAATGCAACTTTTAATACACAAATAGCTGCCATTTATAGATTGAATGGTGGGGGAAGGGAGACAATAGAGCATTTGCACTCACGTGACAAAAAGCATGTGCTGTTTGTTTACTTTGTCTAGTGGTGACAAATTGCAGCCGTATTACTAAAGGCTTATTTGTTTTATTTTTTAATATCATCATTTCAACAATATAACGTACAAAATAAATAAAATACTGTCATGCGATGAAAATTAACAGTCAAAGCTAAAATTTAGACCATAAAAAATCAATGGAATAGGTTCCGTAAGTGCAGAATATTTAATTGAAGATGTCAATTGTCGAAAGTTACCCTATCTTAACTTACTATCTAAAAGTAAAGCATAAGTCAGGCTGTGCAATTTTTCACAAGAGTCAGACAATTGAAAAACTATAAAATCTTGTATACTTTGTGGACGGACTACTTAGGACTAATATCACAGTTAAATATCAAGATTTATGCAAACACACTCCTTATATTTTGCGTGTAAAAAAGATCTGTTAAATAACAATCATCACCATCACGGCTGCTATTTACTTAGTTACGTCATCTAGAAACCTAAGCCACGCCTATTGCAAATGCTCTATTATTGATTATCTTTGATTGTTTTTGTAATAATATTGTAAGGTATTTGTATTCAGCAGCCTTCACTTGTTAGTATTAAAATAACTAACATTCTTTGAGACTGTTTTGTTTTATGAATTCTGTAATCCCGGTGGGAAAATGTGCTGTATATACAAAGCAGAATCATTAGCGATTGAAGCAGCACTACACCACATGACAGCTGTTTTCACTGCCTACCCGTCCAAACAAAAAGATTTAGTAATCTTCTCTGACTGCCAATCATTACTACAAGCAGCAGAGTGCTAAGACCTCAAAATAAGCACAATCAAATCCCTACTCTGGAAAATCAACTCATTCCTCCATACCTTTGCTGTCAAGCTCACACTACAGAGGATCCCAAGTCACAACAAAATAGAAGGTAATATAAGAACAGGCACCCTAGTGAAGCAAGGAGCAACCAACTTTCAACCTGACACAACAGTTCATTTGGCACTGCCAAACAGATTATTAAAACAAACAAATAGCCATAGCCTCAAACCGAAGGGCAAGTGCCCAGATGGCTGCTGGATGTGAATGATGATTGGGATTGTTTCACAGTCAGTAAACAATACAGTCCAAAAGCTTTTAACAAGTGTTCAATGTTGGTTCTGTGGTGTCAGAAGGAGCTATAAAAGATGGGGCATTTTTTAAAGGGATGACAGCATGTTTAATTTTAGAAGCACATGAGCTATCTTCTCATGACTGCTCTACTGAGCCAAAATTTGGTTTATAAATGTTCACAGCTGTGTTAAATATTCCGGCTTAATCTTGTTGCTATGAATTCAATAATGGACCAGTGTAGAATCAGTGTGCTAAATAGAGCACTGGGATATTCCTTGTACCAACTAAACACTCATCAGCATTCCTAGACACTATTGGGTTACAGACATTCAAATCAAGATAAAAAAAAATAATTTTTCAAATTGTTGAACTTTGCAGTTTTTTTTAAAAATATTAATGTTTACTTCTTTTCAGGCAAAATTAAACCTTGAAGATCAAGTAAACAACCATTACTCCTGTAATTCTTACATGAAACCATCAGACTATAGACAAGACTTTGAGAAAACTGAACTGACAAAGGAACACGCTGCTGTTAAAAAGGTACAGCACAATATTGATTGTTGATTGTACAATTTTAACTTTAGCCTGCCAAAGACTCTTTAATCTATGGCATTGACTTTTTTTTCTCATGGCCTTAAAGCACTGCTGATAAAAGAAATTCTATAATATAACTACAATTTTATAGACTATACATTTTTCTCCTTATTTTGGTTGATATATATTACAATTTGCCACCTATATTTATTACAGATATTTACTGTTGTTGGAGACATTCACTGCGCTATATGTAGCCTACATGGAGTGCTCAATCACTTATTTTTTTATATATAGATAAGTGGTGCCTATGCTAATGGGCGATTATAGATACTGACATACATAATCATAAACATCTATAAAGAAGCATTTGTGAGCCACTGAAACAGCCATATGATTACTACGCTTTATGGCATGAGTATAACCTGAGTTATGAAGTAAATGTATAAGAGTATATAATACAAGATAATATATACATTTTCGGCATTCAATTGAGAAAGATCAACAGCCATTTTGTTGAGTTCATTTTCATGGCTGCATTTCCATAAAGTGTTTAATTCAAAATCATATTGTAGGCCTACATATTTAATTTTATGCATGTCAGTGTCTAAAATCAGCCATTAACATCCCTTAACTATATATAAAAGTCTGTATTTTCTTGACCTTTTATGCTTTATTGATTGAGCACTCCATGTATAAATAACTCAGTGACTCCATGTATAAATAGCTCAGTGACTCCATGTATAAATAGCTCAGTGGATAAATTAACCATTTTTTAATTTATTGAACCAAAAATAAACCATGATGATAAGATAGAAAAAAGACTGAATGAACTATTCCATCTTTTCAGTGTTTATGAATATAAATATAAAAAACAAAAATAAATTTAAAATAAACTATGACTATTTTTCTTGATACTAGAAAGAAAATATGTAGCCCATTTACAAGTTTGCCTTTTTAAGTTACCTAGAACTTGAGAAATCTAAAATCAGGTCTAGCTCAACATTCTAACTTTATTATAAAGATGTAGGCCTACTATATCTTTTGTTTTTTTCTTTACGCTTAGATTGTATATATAATTTTTTTTTCCTCTCACAGACTTGTGATGAACTAACCAATGAACTATCATCTGTAAAACTATATTACGAACGCAGTTTAGAACAAATTTCATCCTTAGAGAAAAGTAGGGCATTGCTGCAATCTCAACTGGATATTGGTGACCATGAAAAGACAAGATTACAGCTGGAATTAGACAGGTTGATGCAGGTAAACAAGACATTATGCAGCCTGATTGATATTTACGTAAAATATTAAAAAATAACATTTTTTTTAAATGCTTTAAGAAAATATTGATTTTGTTCAAAATTTTAAAGCTACAAAGAGAAAGAAATATGGATGAAACCAGTGATAGAGATTTTCAAGATGAACAAATTTATCAACTTCGAGTAAGTGAGAGTTACATATGCTATTATTTACACAATTTATTGTAATAGGATTTTGATTTAAAGTTGCTTACTATTGTAATACTAAAAAATTTGTTCAAATGTATTTCCATTGTTATTCTAGAATGAATTAAAGAAAATGAGATTTGAAAGAATTGAAATGGAAGCAAAGATTCAAGATCTAAATGCTGTAAGTTTTTAAAGAAAAAAAATTTCTTGCTAAAAATAGGTGATCACTCTAGTTTTATGCTTAACAGCTTATTGCATATATTTTCAGAAATTAGTCAAAGCCAATGAAGGCTTACGAGAAGAGACAGTCTTCCAGAACACTGAACTGGACATGTGGAAGAGCACATGTGAGAGGACGACTTTGTCCTTAGCACAAAAAGAATCAGAACTTCAGAGCATCACAGACAGGTGTCACCAACTTGAAGACACAGTAAGAAATAATTATTATTTTTTTTACAGTTTTTTTTTATTTTTTATTTTTTATTTCCTTGAGGAAAACATTGAAATAAAAATTATTTTATTATTTTTCTTTCAGATTTTAGGCTTGAGGAAAGATTTGAGAGCCCATAAAGATGCTAATACAATGTCTACAAAGTTTGATGATAGTGAAAGGTTAAAGTATTATACATATATTTTTTTTTAAATGTAATGTCCATTTTATAAATTTTTATTGCTGTAAATTTAACATTATGTTCACCTTTTTATAGATTGAAACTAGAAAACAAGCGCCTTTTACAAGAAAAGAATGAAAATGAACAGCTGATAAAACTTTTAGAGACACAGAAATCAGTTTTGACTAAATCCGTAAGGAATTAAATCATTTCTTTCTCTATTAAGACATGCCATTATTCTGCTACCATGTTTCATTGTATTTGATTTAAATTGGTTTCATTGTATTTGATGTAAATTGGTTTTATTGTATGCAGTTGGAGGAAGGAATAACAAGAACAAGGGAACTGGACAATTTGAAAGAACAAGTGAATCAACTTAGAAATGAAAATGAAATTCTGAGGTTTTTATTTTTTCTTATAGATTGAACATAAAAACTGAAAACTACAAATTCATTGTAAACACAAAGAAAGTTTTAAAAAAATTTATTCATTGTAATTTTTCCAATCTTTTATTTTTATTGCCTAAATTTAAAAAAAATGTCCAATCCATTTAAAAATTAAATAGCACTTTTTAAATAATTGCATGAGTGGTTTTATTAAATTGTAATAATTAACTTGTTATTCTTTAATATATTGTTATTAAACATTTTTCTTAAGGTTTTATTAAATATTTCACATGCTTAAAAAAATTTTTTATAGGGAGTTTGTTTCAAATAAGGTTTGTCAATTAATAAATATTTTGAAAAAATCTATTGGAAATATTTTTCACTCATATTTAGGACCAAAAAAACAGATTTTGAAAAGCAGTTAGAAAACAGTCAAGAAACGGTAACATATTTTCATTTTATCATCAAGTTTAGTATCTTAAACTTTTCATTACAAAAGATTGAATGCATTGTTAATTGATCCATCAATTTTTGATAATTTTTTAATATCATTAAACAATAACCCATTTAAGTTTAAGACTAAATTTGAAACATAGTGATGTGCTTGAAAAGCACTCCTTTAAATTATCAGATAAACAGTTGTTACATTTGAATAATATATAAGCCTAATATAATACATTGATATACTTTACATTGCTAGAATATATTCATGTATTATTTTATTAAGCTATAGGTTATGATATTACAATATTTATTTTAGATAAAAAGTAATTCTAGAGAAGGTGTGGATGAAAAAACTGAAGAAGTTGAGAGGGCAAATAAAAAACTGAGAGAACAGAATAATGAGCTGATGCATAAATTGGATGCTGTAAACCAGGTTTGTGTTTTTATATTTGTAAACATTTATTGATTACCTCAAGACTAATAATGAATATAATATGTTCTTTTTTGTTTAATATTCATAGTTTAAAAATGTTATAATGTTATAAAATTTGACAATATGAACAGCTAAAAAGGTAGATTTCTTTTGCAATAATATTGTTTCTGAAGATTTATTTTTTTCCATATTCACTTGAGAAACACTACAATCATCAGGACTTTCAGACTAAGATTATTAGTAAATTACATATGATTTGATCTTTTTATAGCAGATATTTTGTAATTTAATCTGTGTGACAATTCTTATTTTGTAACCCAGGATAACATTTATTATATGCAGAAAGAAGATTCAATAATGTATAAAACATAGTTCACACAAGAGTTAGGCTTGCTTTGCATACATTAAATTTTTTTTTAAAATATTGAATTTGATAAATGCCTTATTTTTCTTGCACATTTCTTTAGGGGGCCTTACTTTTGTTAAATGGATACACTCCATTTACATAATTACAGACTGTAAATTACAGTAGTCTTAGTTTCATTTCAGGAGAACACAAGAATTAAACAAGCTTTAAGCAAAACAGAATCTGAAAGGTAAGTCTCCTTGGAAATAATCAATTCGTCCCATTTTTCTATATGTTTCACAAGTTCAAGCAGAAAAGGTATTTATAAGACTATAAACTACTTTTCATGTGACTATAGGAGACACAATTCTAGGTAATAAACCTATGTTCAATAATTTCTCTGGTTAATAGACATAAGTAATGACCTAACTTTTAATTTCTTTAGCCTCAAAGAAGAAAATTCAAAACTGATGAAAGAAATTGAAAGTTTAAGACAAGAGTCTCAGTCTTTACATGGCCAGCATCAAAACCTTGATGGGAATAAAGGTAATTAACTAGTAGTAAAAAAAGTTTTAAAATAAAATACCGTAGTTTTAAAATATAGTAAGGATATATTTCAGTTGTAATTAAGTGTGATGCAAATTAGTGAAATACTGTATTAATTTTTATGTGATAAAATTCAATACTGAATACCAAATGTTGAATTTGTAGATTTCTTACAATAGAGTTTTAGGATGATGTCACTTGATTATAGTCTTAATGCTTTATCAATTTATTTTTTAGTGTAATGTTTTTATAATGAAAGTTGAAATGAAGACAAGAGCCATCTACAGTTTTTTAACATCCTTAACATCATGTTTAAAGTTACGGACGTTCCTTCTAGAAGGCAGATTATTGCAGGTTGGCAGGGGGATAGATAATGGCAAGGTTACGATAGTCTTGTTACGATCCATAGTATTAACCTTATGACCAGCCATCCAGATATGAATTTAGCATTGTCAAAGGACAGACAACATGTCTTGAAACAGACAAATATGCTTATGCATGTCCTCAAAGACAATTGAACAATTGTACGAGGGACACCAAATAGGATCATATTATGATGTTTCCTTGTTCTAGTTTGATTAGCATTGAAAATGTATTCAAGCTCACAATAAACTCATAAGTTTTTACTTGATGTAGAGTCACCTGAACTCATTAAACTCAAAAAAGAAAAAGATGCTGTGCATAAACAAGTGACCTTGCTTCAAGGTCAGCTGAACTTAGTTGAGGGCAGCAAGAAGAGAGCAGAAGATCAAGTCAGCAGACTCAACACTGAACTGAATGAAATGAGAGTAAAGATGAATCAAATCAATAACTCACAGTGAGTATCCAGCATGAGTCAGTGCTGAATTGAATGCCTACAAACTATTATAAAATGAAATATTGCATATCAGACATTATTAAATAAAATAGGTCATAAATTAATATCATAGTTCTGAATTATCAATAAAAAAAAGTTTCTTCATGTACTTCTATTTATTAGTTAGTTTTTTTTAACAGGTAAATTATTTCTTTGTAAATGTATTTATCTTCACATCCAAAAAATGGGAAAAGTTTTGGCCTGTAGCTGAACATATAAATTATATAAATATAATTCAACACACTATGAGCTTAAATATTAATAAGTCAATAAACTTGACTAAAAAGGCTTGTCCATTATAAATTTAACTTACTTGAAATTACCTCAACTAAAATTAATTTAATAATAACTGAACAAATTTTATTAATAATACAAAATCTTTTTTTTCCTCATATCCAGACATCCACCATTAGAAGCAGAACTGAGAAAAGAAGTTGAGATTTTGAAACAGAAACTTGAAAAATCTGGAGAAGAAAGATTGCTTCTAGAATCAGTAATCAATTCAATAATTTAGTTCAGTGTAACCTTAATATAAGTCTGCCTTGATTCTAATTTTTTTGTTCAAATATCCTTCCCATATTTTTCACAAATAAAAAAAAAATAATTGCCTGAAAAATCTATCTTTGCTATTAAATATATACCCGCAATTTGGCCCTGGAAATGTATTAAATCACTGGAAAATTTTTGTGTGTGTGTGTTAATCCTTTTTATAATCTGTTTTCACAAACAGATTAATGACAAATATTAATGTGCCACTGTAATTAGTTTTTAAACTGTTTAATTTTCACAGTTTGAGTTCATATTCTTTTTTTTTTATACAGTAACAATTTGTTTCACTTTTGAGATGTGCTAAGTCTTATTACTTACTACCTTCTACTTACTCTCAAATAGCATCCAATTTCTGACTAAGATGAATGCTATTCCAAATAATTAATAATTTTTTCTGTTGTAATATATAGGGTGAAGAGAATACCACTCATTAGACACTTGTGTGTAAAAACTGCAAGAGACTTCTAGCTAGCTCTTTAGCTTTATCTCATTGATATTATCATAACATTTATTTGCTGCCTAGTGAAGCTTTACAATAAAAAATGTATTTTTTTTACTTAATTACTTTTTCCTGAATTTGTTAATAGCAAAGTGGTCCTTCACATACTGCAAGGTTATAGGCAGTCCTGAGGAGAACAAGCTAGATTTAAAAATAGATTTAGTTAATAGGAAGATACGTTTCTAGATAGCTCTCAATTACAAAGTGTTATTGTTTAATTAATTTTCTTTAACAAGGGAAACATCCCTAAGCCTACCATTGACTCTACAAATTAATTTGACCTTGTTTAAGGTTATAGTTTGCTTACCAAAATGGCACTAGGGACCTAGAAACTATATAGGTCAGTGGCTTTTTAAAAAAGTTGCGTTAAGAATAGGTTTATTTCTCTTGCGCAAACACTGAAGGTTTAGTTTGTGTTCATCTGCAGAGATGCACAAAATGCACTTCCAATCACCTTGGAATAGCCACTCTATTAGAAAAATAAACATGTTGCAAAGATGTAGACAAAGTGTATATAATACTATTTGCAGGGTTTCAATACAGAACAGCAAGAGGTGAAAAAGAAAATGAAAGAACTAGTGTCTGAACTAGACCAGAAGAAGAGATTGGTGGAAAGTCTAGAGACTCAGGTGAAATTGTCAGACTCTAAAGCTGAATCAAGGTAGATAATCACAGAATAATCTTTTAGCTAACAATTATAGAGTTGTGTCACAAGCAAACAACTAACTATTGAATGCTTGTAATCACCTCATTAATTGACATTTTTTAAAATAAAAAATTTGGCATTATAAAGTTTGTTTAATGTAATAACAATATATGTGACAATGGCATAAACTTGTATTTTTTAGAGAGCAAGATTTTAAAAGTCTCACTAATGCTGTGAAGGAAAGGGAGTCCGAAAATCAAAAACTGAAAAAAGAAATACAAGAGAAGAAAAACACTTTGACTATTGCACCGAAGCTAAGCCAGGAAAAACTATCCAGGTAATTAATTCTACTTTAAAGTAAACACCTCTTGGCCCCAATATCTCATTTACACTGTACCAATGTAACTTTATGCTTCAAACTAGTAATAGAGTGGAAATTGAATTGTGTTTAAAGTAATTTGTTTCAAACCATGAAAGAAAAACAAGTTACCAATATCTACTTACTATACACTATAGAGTATTCAGAGGCTTTTACAGTCTCAGAACCAAGCTACTTGTTGTTTCATTTTTACTAATAGTTTATTGTAAGTTAATCATTCCATTCTTTTGTTAATTCCCTTTAAAAATTTTAATGTATTTCTTTTCACAGTAAAATTGCAGACACTAGATGTGAGTAAAGTAATAAATTAAAAACAAAAATCCTTAATAAATATTGCTATACATTATCCCTCTGAAGATTTTACACTTTGTCACCCACAGAGACAGATAAAAGAAAAAAGTCAATATAAAGACATATAATTCGGCTTATAAAAGAGAATATCACTAAAAAATGAAAACCTTAATGTGGTAGTGAAATTATGCTGTCAATACTGTCAAAAAAACAAACCTTTTGACTTTTGACTAAATTATCTGAAGAAAGAAAAAAGAAAATTGAAGTCAACTTGTTATGTTGTTTAAGTTTCATTTTTGTTGTGCATTAGCCTTCTGAAGACTTTGGCTTTTATCATAAAGTGTAATGAAGAAAACAACAACTTTTTTTGGGAGGTTGGGGTGGTGGGGTGTGGTTGATAATAAAATAGAATGTGTTGTCATCAGATTAACATTTATGTGCCATGTTTCAGCTCAATAAAATGATAGGAAGTGGGTCATTTAGACTTTCAAATGTCCATTTGGTCAGAAAGTTTTGAGAAGTTAATTCTAAGGATTTAAAAATACAGTGGTGATTTAATTAGTATAATAATATTACTCTAAAATCATTTATAAACAGAAGCATATAATAAACCTACATAGATGTTTCAATAAATGTCTTCAAAATATATGACCATGCATTGATCTTAAATTGTATAACCTCTAAAAAGATTATCTATTATACATTTTCCTTTCCAGTAAGTATACAAGAAGAATTAGCTGATGTCTTGAAAGCCAAACAGGTATTGAAATAATTGTGTTTTATTGTAGGTCGGTGTCTAGTTTAAACCCTGGTGTAGGTAGTTTCCTTGTCTTTGTTTACATTCATTCTATGCTAAAGTCAGTTTTTCCAAATTCTAATCAGAATGGCATGGAAAGTCCCAGGTCGGGACCATTCCGCAGCAAGTCGTTGAACACAGCAGACCTGAAGAGCCCAGCGAGCCCATCAGAAGCAGGTAAAACTCAACAGAGGGGTCTTTATGGAGGCATGTTTTTTGTCTGTAAGTACGTGAGTGCATCAATAGTGGAAGCTTGTCACCATTAGATGCAGATTCCTGATTCCTGCACCTCAAGCTAATTGATAAATTGTTTTCTCTTTAGACAGCTTGCACTTTATTAGAAATTTTTTTTTTTTGCTTAGCGTCAGTCTTTAGTATTAGATGTTAAAGTCATTTCAAATTCCTCACTGACTGATCCACATGTTTTGTTTTCCTCAAGGCACTGTTGTAGATAAATGAACATTTTTTAATAGCCTCTATAGCGTTACCAGATGTAAATATTAAAGAGAAAATTTGCTTTAAAACTGTTGGAAATTTTTTGTGTTCGACAGTTATAGGTCTACTGTTCACTGATATTCTGAATGATGCACATGTTTCTCTGTATTGTACTACCTAATTTTATTTTTCTGGTTTCCTGTTGTCTCAATTTCCTATTCTTACGAGTACTTCTAGTTAGTTTTTTTTATTAAAGGGAAGTAACTATTTACAGCTCTATTGCCAACATGCATTACTATTCTTGTATTCTTTAAAAAAAATTTTTCCAAATGCCAACAATTTTTATTAATCTGGTGACCCCATTTTTAAGTTAGAATTTGACATTAAAGCACATCAATTTTAGTTTAAATGCACTTATAAATTATAAGTTAAAAAAAGTAGTTTCAGTTTTTTATAGTTGTAGCAATAACATTTTGTGTGTGTTTTTCAAATTTGTTTTAAAAGGCTAGAAAATTTTGTTTTTTTCAGTCTTTCAAAACTATACATAGACTTATTATTCATAGGACAACTTGAAAATCCAACCAAAAAATAATTTGATTTTGAAATGAAAAAAAAAACATCAAATGTGTTAAAATGAGCTTTAATTGTAATCTATAAAACTGTAAACAGTAACAGTCATTGAACAAGGTCCCTTTTAATAAATCAAAATTAATAAAAAAAATGTACACAAATAATATTTAGGGAACCATTTTATGTTTATTATAAAGAATGTTTATTTTCTTAAATATGTGTAGTAAATAAATGATTTCTGAATACAATGTTTATTTTTAGAAGAAAAAAAAAGCTAGTGATTCTTTCAGGATATAAGGAAATAAAAATAAAATTTTTTAAATTTCATTTTTTCAATGAGTTTTTTTTAAAAATTAGAACTAGTAAAAAAAAATTGAATCAATATTTTGTAAGCTACACAAAAAAACAACTTTTTTTGTTTACACTGCATTACATTGTAGTATTTTTAGTGTGTGATATTCTTCCCTTTTTTTAAAAAAAAAGTTTTATGGCACATATTTTCCTATCTTTCTTATAGGTATGAAATATAACTTTTTTTACATAGATGTATTGATGTATGTTTCTCTTCCTACTCATTTATCATTACACAAAAACAAATTTTATAACTGATTAGCTATTTGATAAGCTATCAATAAGTATTTGAAGTTACTTAATAGAAAAGATTAGATTAGATTCAATAGATAATTGAAATAATATGTTAAGTTGAACATAAATCTTTCCTGAAGTCATTCATTTAACTACTTTTTGGTTTTCTACTTACGGTAATTCTAACAGTACCTGATAAAGCAGCTACAGAGGGCAGCACCAGACTGCAGTCTCTAATTTCCAAGTACCGAAATCACAGTGACACAGAGGAGGGTGGCCAACCAAATGCCAAAAAACCTGGTCCACCTAAAATTGTGTACAAATCCAAGTTTGGCGTGAGCACAGCCTCGACTCCTTTGAGTGAAACTCAATCTGTCTCAGAAGCGCCATCTACCTCAGCAGACCTGGCGCCCACTAATTCATCACCACCCACTGATTCACTGGGCACAAGAGGTGTCAGGCCTGCGAAAAAACTGCCGCCTGAACCACTGCCTAAGCCAGCATCTCCCATGTGGACTAAATCAACCTTCATGAGGAGTATGTCTGGGGACAATGCCAGTAAAGGCTCTGATCACAAGTTGGCCACGCCAGCTACGCTGCGCTCCTCGTTTCATGCAACTACATCATTGACAGCCCAGCAAAGTACAGGTAGCTCTGGACTGGGTCATTCTCTCGGAGACAGTGATGATCTGAATGATAGCCAGGAACAAAAGGACATCAATGCATTGATTCAAAAGTAAGTTTTTAAACCACAGGGGATGTTGGGAGCTAACAATGGCTGAGACAATTATTAAGATCAAAAGACTTAAACCTCATCTCAAGAGATATACCGTACTAATTATACAATAATAATGAATCAAAGTAGTTTTTAAAATATTAAAGAATAAGCAAACTGAATATTTTGTTAATTATTTTTCATCGGACAATTACAAAAGACTTTTAAAACTTGACTCAGCTATTGGCCCCCATGTAATCTTGTGCTTTTAAAAATTATTGAAAAACCATAGCTGTCACGGTCATTTCACAATTGCCTAAGTCATTTTTTCATCATTTTTAGAAAACTTAAAAAAACTGAATAGTGTTGGTATTATTTTCTGTTATGTCACTTTGGTACATTTTGTAAAAAAAAATGTTTTCTGATTGGTTTAAGATATAGGTGATTTGCCATATAATAGAAGATTGTGTAAATTATACATTTCAACTCCTAATTAAAAAGCCCCCCAAAATTACGTAGGTGATTGTGAAATGGTTGTGACGATATATTGTTTGTTGATTACACCTACCATACATGTAAATAAGTGTATTTTTTGTTTCTCATAATTTTGTAATGCAATTTAATTCTACTTTGATTTACACAAAACTTTCTAGCCATAATGCAAATCATACAACCATTCCAGTAAAAAATAGTTGATCACATGATAACCTCATTCTATTACATAAAGCTTACTTTACTTGAACCTATAACATTTGTCTTTATATTATAGCTTATTGTATTGTCATTATACCACATCTTAGTGTATTGTCTTTATACCACATCTTAGTGTATTGTCTTTATACCACATCTTAGTGTATTGTCATTATACCACATCTTAGTGTATTGTCTTTATACCACATCTTAGTGTATTGTCTTTATACCACATCTTAGTGTATTGTCTTTATACCATAGTTTGGTGTATTGTCTTTATACCACAGCTTGGTGTGTTGTCTTTATACCACAGCTTGGTGTATTGTCTTTATACCATAGTTGGGTGTATTGTCTTTATACCTCAGCTTGGTATATTGTCTTTATACCATAATTTGATCAATTGTCTTTATACCACAGCTTGGTGTATTGTCTTTATACCATAGATTGTTGTATTGTCTTCACAGCTTCATGTATTATCTTTATACTATGGCTTAATGTACTGTCTTTATAACACCACATAGTGTATTGTCTTTATATTATTTAAATAATAATCTCCTGTATAGAAGACTTTTGTGTAACTTGAGATACATATACTAGCATTTGTTTCCACACATATAAATATGTAATCAATGTGTAATATGCTTTTGTAAGTAAAGTTTTGTAATTTAACAGAGAACCACCTTTCATATTTTGTTTATCAGCCTATAATTAAAAGCACTTTGTATTTATCAATGACTAGAATATGTATTTCTCCATCTCCAAGTGATACATGGTAGCAGCTGTGCTTATGCTGTTCTCTTGCTGAACATACTTTTTTTTTCATAATTTATATTTTCAAACATTTTGGCTCTTGTATATTAAACCAAAAGGTAATGCAGGCATCTATTGGTGTGGGACATGTTCTGCATGAAATTTCGTTCGATGTAGAAATGGTCTTTGAACTATAGATCTATTAGTTGAAGTCTTATCTTATGTTTAAATTTAATAAAGAAAATGCAACAACCCACAAAAACACTTATTTTTAAACATCATTGCTCTTGCCAACATTCATCTTATGGGTGAGGATGCCCTTCATTTAGTCCTGTTATTTGTTTGAAATAATATTCATTTAATCACTTGAATATATACATTTGTTTCTGTACACAGGCAATTGACTGACAGGTAATAATATTAAAAAACTTCACATTCTAATTACCGTAGATGCTAACTAGTTAGAACTAGCCCTAATGAAAATATAATGTAGATGTGTAGGTTGCTACATTTATGGAATTAATCTTTCTAGATGGACAATTATTTAGGCGAATAATATTTTTTCTATCTAGTTTAGAATTTAAATAGCCTACAATTAGATACATTTAAATGTTCTAAATATAACTTTGTATGTAATTTGATCTCATTATTACTATTTTTAGTCTCGCTTTTCGTTTTTTTTATATAAATCATTAATAGTAGGCCTACTATATTTAGAAAACGTGTAGGCTACGTGAACTATATCAACTTTAATTTCCTTAAAATATCTGTCCTATTAGTAAAGCTATTTTCCTCTAACTATGGGCCATAGAAGGCTATGTTGGGGGGGGGGGGGCTTAGGTTTACAAACCTTACATAAGATAGCCATAAGCTTATTTCAACTAGAGAAAATGCTGAACTGAATGTGATAGCGAGGACAATATAATTAAAATTGAAAGAGATATCTGTTGACTAGCTCTTGTTTAGCCTGTTAATTTGGCTTTGTGTTCAGCACAATTTGTAGTAATAAGGCATCAACGCTAGATATTTTTCATTCTGAAATGGGAATAAGCTGTGTGGGCGTGTCTACGACCTAATTAACCCAGTTGTGGAAATAACTCCGTGTAGTAAATCTGGATGAAAACAGATAACTGGCTGATAAATCGTAGGATTTATGACTCCAGGGATTCTATTTTTACACCATTTCAAACTTGACCTCCATCCCTGACATACCGTACTAACAAGAAGTGGGTCACGATTGGTGCTGCTCACAATGCAACCTATTTTACACCTTTATTTCAAATTTCAGTCTAATGCAGGAATTCCTTACTAAAACATTTCTCTTAGGGCCACATGAGCTACTTGTAAAGTAAATATGAAGGCCGCACAATCAGATTATTTTTTTTTAATGAAAAAGGTCAATGAATATTTATGTTTTAATGATTTTAAATCTGATAAATGTGTAACCTTAATAGGCCCTATAGCAGCGATGGCGAACCTTATGGCACGCGTGCCACAGCTGGCACGCAGAGCCATTTCTGTGGGCACGCGAGCATTTGCAAAAATGGAACAGCTTGGTTATGGCCACACCGCTAGGGATGGAATCGTAGATTTAAAACGGATGAAAGCCCGGAGTACACATGTAAATAAGCTTAATCATGCAAGGCTTGTTGTAATTTTGCGTTATGCAGTTGGTGACATTGTGAGAGAAGAGCTGGTGAAATTGTTCTCTTTGCCTGAAAGAACACAAGGGTGGATATCCACATTGCTGTTATGGAAGCTTTTTTGGCACAAGATATAAAACCAGAAAAAGTCGTTTCAGTTAGGCCTACTAGTACAGGGAAACCTTGCATGGTGAGGAACGCATCTGGTTTCATACAGTTCTCTGTAAAAGAAGCAAAACACCCAGTCGTACAGTTTCACTGTATTATACATTAATAAGCTCTTTGTGCCAGGGATAACCTACCATCAAGAAATTAGATTATAGGCCTATCCCCAAAGATGTCACAAAAATGGTCAATTAGAACATGGCTCGTGCTCTTAATTGTCGACAGTTTCACGCACTCCTTGATGAGGTCAAGGCGCAGTATAATACTTTACTCATGTACAATAATGTCAGTGTCAGGTGGCTGAGCAGAGGACGAGTATTGGAGAGATTTGTAACGTGCTTGGATGAAATTAGGATGTTTATGATTCAAAAGGGGCAGGATTATCCACAGCGCACTGAGATGGTCTGGCTTATCAACCTCATTTTTTTTTTACAAATTTTACAGCACACTTTAATGAACTGAATATAAAACTGCAAGGTTCAGGGAAAAACATATGATGTTTCGATAAATCAGAACATTTGAAAGAAAACTGCAGGCTTTTAAAAGAGACCTACAAAGTGGGCAGCTGAAATATTTTCCAAATTTAAAAATGCATTTACCAAATTCTATAACATTTACCGACAATCCTACAAGCCTTCAGGAAATCTACAAGGAATTTTCTAGCATTGTAGCAGCTGCAAAGGAGAATTTCAGTTATAAATTTGTACAGTTCCGTAAGATGGAGACAACCCTCTGTTTTCTTACTTTCCCAGATAAAGTCAATTATCAGCATGCAAATAACAACATTTACTATGCACAATCATGCCAAATGCATACCGTTAACTGTAATAACTATAAATCTAATTATACAGTTGTCAAATATTAGCCTATTTTTTTTTTCATTTACTACAGTTCGGTATTTTGTTTCTGCTGTGTTGGCACGTTGAAAGAAATAAGTTGGTCTTATATTGCACTTTGGGCACGCGGCCTCAAAAAGGTTCGCCATCACTGCCCTATAGCCTAACTTAATTGCACTTGCACCAAGCCTACCTAAATGCCTAAATATTTATATTTTACAAACCTTATGTAAATGAACGCTACGACTTGGCTAGCATTGTACTTTTACTTTTAGAGAAACTCGCTCTTACTGAATATTCCTTAGATTGTTTTCGAAGTGCCGAGGGGCCGTCCATAAAGGACGTCACGCGACATCGGCCGATCATCACTCGTTGTCACACAAAGCCAGACACCCATTCCATTACGACCATATTTCCAATGGCAAAATTCAAAATGAGCATGTTTGATCTCATTATTTACTGTTATTGTCGTATAAGTTTTCTTCGTCTTCTTCGTTCTCAAAAGTTATGATTTGGAGGATTCCGACAACAAGTTAGATAAATGTAATGAACTGCCCCGTGGCTGTCAGTTGTTCTAGTCCACCATATAGTTTGTCATTAAAGGGCCTCCTAGGGCCATATGGCTGATCGTGTAAGTAATTACTGGAGTTGATGAAGAGAAAATTGTTAAAGTCGAATTTTCGTGTATAGAAGCACAATTTTTTTATGTGACGTCACAGTGTTTAAACACTTCTCTCCCCCTTGGCATATTTCGTCACAAATGCTTAACCCACTCACCCATCTTCTAGGTGCGTGAGGTCATGTTTGGACAGCCCTGCAAATCAGACATTTAATTATATCGCTGAAGGCTGAACTAATTGACAAAATATAAAATCAACCATTTGACTTGAAAAAACAGAACGCGAGTTTTATTTGTTCTTCTTTAAAAAAAAAAAAAAAAACTAGACCTTTATACAGGTATTTTAAAATGAATATGCAGATAAATCAACTTTACACTTCAACTTCAATCCGATCAATTTACTACGAAACGGAACCGGGAATCGGTAGTCCGCATCCGCATTGAGCTAACGTCAAATGAATGGTCAACTTTTTTGAAAATCCCAAAATACCCGTGTGTCCGGGACAATTTTAAAACGAGCCTGCATATTTAAGAAAAAATATTTTAAAAATCTATAACAGGGGTCGGCAACCTACGTAACGCGTTCCCCACTTGGCACGCAGAGCGATTTCCAAAGGCACGAGGAAGACCCCTAAAAATTCAAGTCTATTCTACAATAAATTGAGTTATAGAGCATGATGACTTTTAGGCTGGCAGCACGCGCTAATTGAATAAGAAATCCTACTTTGGCACACTGTTATAAAAAATTTGCCGACTCCTGGTCTGTTAAGAGTTTTGATCATACAACAGCTGAATTTACAAGACTATTCTCAGCGAGGCTATTTAGTGATCTAGCGATGTTCCTTACTTTGCACTCTACATAAATTGTCGCCCCTTAGTGTCGCCACAGTTAATTCAAACGGTTTCATATTGAAGGCAAACATCTTTCTATACACATTTGCTTTCTACATTCATTTCCATGGGCGTCAATTGTCTGGAATCCTGACTCCTTTGAAACACTTCATTGAATATATAACTATCCTCATGGCCCTTCCACCTTCTCTTTCCACGATTACAAAAATGCAGGATAGGCTACTAACAATGTAATGAATCCAATGTTTTATTGAATTAAAATTCTGCCAGTGTGTGTAACGCACGCCAACACAATACTTAATATTCTAAAAGCATTGTGTGGGGGTTTTGTCAATTAAATTTTGAAATTTTTACTTGTTGTTGTCTCTATGTACACTTTGTTGTTGTCTTCTTTTAACTTACAAATGATTTTATTGATTTTATTTTTTGTTGTTGTTGAATGCATCAAATAACAGTCGACGTCACATTGTTACTTAGCAATGCAGGAAATTAGATTCTTATTATAGAAGCGGACGTGGTTAAATTTTCTCATGCATTAGCTTAATCTGTAATCTTTGTTTTTTACTCCTTTTTTTTTTCAAATGTGTAGGTCTTAGGTGTATAATAAGACAGGATATCGGATTGTGCTGTTGGCGAAAATAACACGAAACCCCACAACTTCCAACTCTTCTGTTATAGAGCCAGGAATATAAACCCTTTAAAAAATATTACACAATATATTAATCGGAGTTAACCAAATTTATGCTTTGTATAAATATATTTTGACTTAAAATGAATACTTATTATAGGCATATACCAACTCTTTTCATAAGCCTCCATGGGACGCTTTTAGAACCTGAGATTACGAAAAGTAAAATACTAGACAAAAAAAAAGTTAAATTCAAATTCAAATGCAGCAATGAACTCTAAACTCCACTGTATGACAACTTTCAATCTCAATTTTATCTATGAAAACCTTCTTTCAGTATTAGTGTGGGTGAAACCAGTACCCACTTTGGCAGAAGCTACTTCATAAACACTGTGTTAACACTGTCTGGCGAACTGCCTGAAACTTCATTTTGGGAATCATTGTTTTTTGACAGCTCGCCGTAAACTAAGGGGAAATAATACTCGCGAAGTTCATCTACTTACTGGAAGCTGACACCAACCTTGTGTGTGGGCCTGACCATCTCCTGTCTTGTAGGCTCCCCTGTGGTTCTTAGCACTCTTTTCGTGAGCACTTATGTGTTTTTCTTCTATAATCTCGCCGCCATGCAGTTGTTTGATAGTCCTGTGTTCTATGTCAAGGACCTATGTCCGAAAGCAAGATGGCGATGAGTTAAGTGGCACTTGGAAAATGGTGCATGAATTTTATTTAACTTTCGGATCAAATAATTCATTAATTGTGGACAAGATCGCATTGAGCATGATGAGTGTGATGGCATGGAGAGTTGCGATATACAAATGACCATTGTATATCATTATCATTAAATGTATCCAGATAGCCTTAAAAAAAACACCGGGACAAAGGGCCCAAAAAATGGACAATCCTTGTTGTCGCACATCGATTCGCATTTTCTCAAGATGTAGTCTTCTACGATGTCACTAATAGTCTGGTAATAGAGCATGTAGTCAAATAATCGTTCAGAGGGTCCAACGATGAGGACATATTGTCGAATAATGAGGACATATGGTCCAATGATGAAGACATATGGTACAACAATAAGAACTTATATATCAACATTGGACAGATGAACAAGCAATGGGGACATATGACCCATCATTGGGATAAATGGCTTTGAAATAGTCTAGTTTTAATCGCTATTAGAACTATGAAATTAATTATTTTGACTGATAAATCAAGGCAGCACAGTTTTTAACTTATCAATATGAATTCTCACGGTGAAAAGCTAACAATTAGAGGCCGATAGAAACCAAATTTTTGCTTTCGGCCGAAAACGGAATTATTTTTAAAGTTATAAATTTACTTTCGGCTGAAACCGAAAGTTTAACTACACCTTCGACCGAAACAGAAAGTTTAACTACATCTTCGACCAAAACCAAAAGATAACCGGAAATTGCCAAACCAAAGAATTTAAAAGACTGCACAGTAGGCCTAATCCCACACTCCATTTTTCGACATTCTTTAGTGTGATTAAATAATCCGTTTATTATTAACTTCAATTTTCTACTTCACTCAGATTAATACGCAATGGTTTAACTAAATGTAATTATCAATACTAATAGATGCAGCACTAGCGTTGCAGTCTGAATTTTGAAAGTTAAAATAGATATTCGTTTGAAGACCGAATGTTAATATCAGTTTCGGCCGAAGCGAAACCGAAATCTAACTTTTTCACTTCGGCCGAAACCGAAGCTACATTAAAAGAGGTCATTTGCCTACATTCGGCACCGAAGCCGAAACCATAACAGAATTTCGGTCGGCCTCCACTAACAATGAAGAGCAGTGTTTCCAAAGCTTTTCTTACTGTGACTCGGAGTTTTCTATACTTTAAATTTGAGGCCCACTAACATGTTTCTAGCCTATTCTAGACAATAAATAGGCTAATATAATAGATCGATATGAAATTCCACTCTATTTTTTTACCCTAGACACGACTATACTTGAAGGCTGTTGCTAGAATTGGGTTCAAATTTAAAATATAACACAATATTCGCTTGGGATGAAATATACCGTAAGAATTGTAATGTCTCTCGCTAGTGTAGACTAGTACCGGTATTTGACTTAAATTTTGAACTTAACTTCTGCTTTCGTGACCCGCTTCCGGTTTTCTTTTAAGAGTACATGGGTTAGGGTGTCTATACGGTGGAACTATTAGAGCCAATCGATTATATAAACTCATGGGACTTTATTATGTATTTATTGACTTAAATGCGGACTAAGGATTTGTATAATCAGAGACTATAATAAGATGGACCGCTAGCTTTATTGAAAGAGCTGAATAGTTAGTTTGTGCATGCGCGGCCTACGTTTTCAGTCAAGTATTCCTGTGTAAACGTAAAGGAAACATTGCAAACTATATCGCAAGGTGATATCTATATTAATGGACACTATACGCTTGAAACCTAAGAATAAGGTTGATTGTTAATATACTTTATACTTTTAATAAACTCAAGCGTCAATTAATGTTACTGTTTGTAATTTAAAACTTTAGTCAATGTTAATGTTTGTTTCAGCAAAGACTATAATAAGATGCACCACTTGCTTTATTTTTAGAGCGTATGTGTTCTTTTTTCCGTGCGAAGCCAATAACACTGTCCCAATCTTAATTTTCCATTGAGAAAATAATTATAGCGATTAAATAAAACGGAAGTGTACATTACAAACGAGAATCAGGAATTCCGAAAAGAAGTCATTCTAGTCATCGAATAGCAGAAATATTAACGCAAGCGGTCCATCTTATTAAAGTCTTTGGTATAATCTATGTTTTAGAAGTAATTACCTCGAAGAAATAAAGCACAAACTTATCATCCCTTTTTACAACTGTTATCTTGATAGAGTAATATAGGAATATTTGTTTTATATGATATTACTGGTAGGAGATTGCGTCTTGTAAGTCTGTTTGATAAATCAATAGAGTATGTTCTTTTTCTTTCCTTTTTTAATAGTAAACTTTAAGAACATTTTCAAATATATAAAAAAAGGGACATGTGAACTAGCCTCGTCACGTGACCTTTATTAACTAAACATATCGACTGGATTCCTGATCTCCGGAGGGACTCGGTCGGCTATTCAAGTCAATACAAGTGCATCGCCCATCTCTAGCCAATTGTTCCGATGTGTCGAGAGATTGTCTGACCTGCCTCTTGCAAATATCACCCACCTCACCGCCCATAACCCTTCCATTCTGAATAAAACCCCAGAAGTTGTGCTCATACAGTGATGTACATAAACACAAAGAATTGCTTAAATTCAACTTCACAACCACTTAGGCTACGCTTTGACTCTCTGAGTACACAGATGTTCTTTATGGTTCTGTTTGAGAGGAAATTTTTACCCCTAACCACAATCCACAAACCACCGAACCGGATATTTTGTGGAGCATGATGAAATTCAATCGAATCTAATTAACCAATTCAATAAGACGATAGGCCCCTAGAACGAAAAATTAGTATGCGTGCGGACACGATCATCTTGATTTTTGTTTCTAAAGTATAAAAAAAAGGAATTGATATTTTGAAGAGAAACAGTGGAGAAGTAATTTACATAAAACTAAAACACTTGAAGCGGGGGCGTTTCAAAATGTTAAAGCTATCAATCAAGATGTGCATATATTATATAATTGCACCCTAGGACTTCTGAGATTTATCGCTTGGTAACATTTCTCAAATCTCAAACATGGGTTTACGTTTACAGATCCATTTAGCTATCAACTGGGACCTCCCAAGTCATCCACATCAACAGAGCGCACTGGGTACTTTTTTTCCTTTCTGTCTGTCGTAAATAATCAAGATGATGTTTCACGTGGCTCTTTTGTACACAACAGTGATAACTTCACAGCATTGTCATGTCTACTACACTTTAACTCTCTGACAATCAACTTGTTCACAACTGTAATGTCTGGAGTATTCGCTTGTCAGACTCCATTCAGTGTAGGTGTAAATTACAGTAAAGAAGTAAACCACTACTGTGGTTGCTGTATTCAATGGGCCGAACCAAATGGGATGCTTTTGACTAGAGTGTATCTCGCTAATTCTCCAATTTACGCTCTTGGCAAATTAAGGGTTAGAGTCTAGACTTGTGTTGTTTTTTTTTTGTGTTTTTTTTTAGTCCTAAAACATGTAGAAAAGTATACCGTATGTAGACTTTGAAAAACCAAACATTCGGAAAGTTAGATTATATAGTTTAGAAAAAGAATTTCGTTGATTTAGAAGATTGATTTTGTTCAAAACATTTGTTGGAAAGTGCTGAATTATATAGTCTACATACTGTAATTGCCTAAAAAAAGAACAAAAAAAAAAAAAAAAACGGACGAGCCATAACGTCCAGGGCATAACGATGTTCAGGGATGGACAAGGGGGGTGGGGGCACTCCAAGGTCCTGTCCGAGCACCAGTAGGGCACGGTTTCCGCAGTCACATGCATTACTTTTTCCCACCTGCGGAATCCCCCTAGAATCATTAACGTGGTGGCTCGCTCGTATACCTGCACTGTCGCCCGGTAGCACAAATCCCATACTATAGGTATGGCCATCCAGGTAACAGGGAGTGTTTGAGGCGGGACTACTGTGCACATTGCTTCCTTTCCACCGATGCTCTGAGCCATTCGTTGGTGCAATGAGACCTGAATCGCGCAGCAGGGACTGTTTTCGTGCATTAGCCCACCGGTGTGCGCTTGATGCAAGCATACTGGTGGTTTCCACACCTCGCTTACGATGAGGCTCATAGTTACAGAAGTGAAATTATATTAAAGAATACGCTAGTAGGCTTGTAACAGGCGTCAGCAATCTTTTCATAATAGCGTGCCAGACTAGAATTTCTAACGCATTCTGCGTGCCAAAGGCCCAAACGTTATCCTGTCCGTTTCTTGTGGAAGAGACTTGAATGGCTTCTTTGGAGGTATTTCGCGTGCCATTGACTATAGCTCTGCGTGCCAAGTCTAGCATGCGTTTCGTAGGTTGCCGATCCCTTGGCTAGTATATAAGAAATGCTACAAGTCCAATGGGACTAATTTGATAGCTTTACGCCCTTATATAGAAACTTTAATCTTGATGTGAGCATTTTTTTTAACAGTGTGTGAAAGTTGAACGTAAACTTTATTCTATATCTAAAAAGTTTAGTAGTGGTGTTCTGTAGTAATTATTTAAAAAAATAATATGTGCCTACTATTTATTAAATGTGTGACATTATTTTACAAACGCTGCATCATTACTGCTTCGTGTGATACTTACTTCTACGAACTCTTTTCGCTCCAGGTGATAAGCAGAGTTTGAGGTTCAAGAGTTTGTAGTCTAAAGAGCTTTAGCCCTATCAATGTATAAATGAACACATTAAACAAACTTAAATTTCAATAAGTCATTGCCAGACATTGAGGAATCGCAAAATAAATTGTATATTTATATTATAATATCGATTACACACTCTAGCCGTGAATCTAAGATCATATAAACATGCCATCAGTAGAGCAATCGCTTATAGGGTGTTCTTTAAAAGTTTCTTCAGTCAATATAATTCATTATTTGTGAACAACAGTACATTTTTATACGTGTTTTGTGATTTCATTATGATTTAAGTTATCCTACTTAAAAATGTTTTTAGAGATATCTGTGTGAGGCACAACCACCGGTGTTTAGGGTTTAAGTAAAAACAAAAAGACAAACATTAGTGATAGTCCGTCATTTGCCCTATTTATTTTGGTAGACCTACAGTTATTGGGTGCACCAGGAATTTAATACAATACCGATTGAATAAAATAAGTCATAACAAACGCAGTATTAAAAAACCTATCTGCTGTTGATCTTTTTTGAACTACATGTACATATTTTATCTTTTATAAGGAAAGGCATAAATTTTTTTTTTTGTGAAACCGTTTTAAAACGCAAGCTCATAGACTATATGATTTATATTCTGTACTTTTAACTTCTATGATCAAAATTCCTATATTCTAGATTCCCTAGATATTCTAGTTGATCAATCTATGGTGCAACAATCAAAACACACAATCAATATGAACGTGTTTACAGATAACATTTTCGATGAACCTACCCGTAGTCCAGTCAAAAGAAAACTTTAAAAGAAAGATATATAATATATATTGTGCCAAAGATTTACAGCCTCCTTGTAACCTTGTGTAATTTGACAGGGGGCACAACTCTACAAACTAGGTTACCCCCACCCCCTGCCCATGTTAAACTTTAACAACAACAAAAAATAGTAGATAACAGAGTTCATTTATTATAAGTTTTCTTATTAAATGTAAATCATCTAGTTGTTCTATCTCTCTCTCTCTCTCTCTCTCTCTCTCTCTCTCTCTCTCTCTTTCTCTATCTATCTATCTATCTATCTATCTATCTATCTATCTAACTAGGCCCTATCTATCTATCTATATGTCTGTCTGTCTGTCTATATATATATATATATCTCCATATATATTATGTCAATGTGCCAATGTTCTTGTTTTTCTCTCTCTTTATTTTTTTTTCTTCATATTTGTCGAATCGCTTCCTTTCAATCGACCTTCTCCTTGTCTGACCCAAACATCCCCGCCTGTACAATTAGGGAAATTCTTGTTGACAAGGTATACTTAGCCTGCAACACACTTCCTAAATCTCCACCTTTATGTTTGTGAGTGTGGTGGGGTGGCAGGGGGGCGTGAATGAAGACTTTCAAATATGCAAACCGTCCATGGAAACGAAACCAATCTCTACTTTTCAATGGGGCGGGACACACGAGCTGCCAATAATTAATTGTCTACAGTTATAATCATCTTAACATGTAAACCCCCTCCCCCATCCTTTTGGATATTTTCATTCCTGCGTATTTCTTTTGAAATGGAATAATTATTGTAGACATCAATAATGTATATCATCTTATATAAGGTCTTTTACGTGTGGTAATCTGAGTAAATATATGTTTGATATGTGTAATAAATTCTTGTGTTTATGTTATATAACTAAATGTTTTTTTCTGCATTCCTAATAATTATTATGCTTTAGGTAAGACTAATCTAATTAATTCTCTTTCCTAATAATTTTTTTACTTATACATTGAAGACTATTATGAATTAGTCTATCAATGAACTAGAGTAGCTAGCCTTTGCTTATCTGTTTTTTTTTTATGTTTCTCTGTTCGCTATTTTTTTGTTCATGTTTTCTTTTTTTGTGTTGACATTCCTAGTAATCGTTCTCAATGATTCTCATTGCTTTGTAGCTGCACCTCAACATAGTACACTGATTACGAATCGTATTGTGTAGCTTAGTATCGTTAAGTTGTTATTTTATATTGATTTAACATTATCCATTTGCGTTATCCATTTAAGCTCAGACAGTAGCTGTCAATTAAATCTTTTACAAATATGAAAAAAAAAATGCACTTAAATTTCATAAATATATAATTACACATATTTGAAATAGTTCATTAATAATTCTGTGATAGACAAACAAATAACTTCTGATCAGTTTTAGTTAATTTAAATATTTCTACCAGGTTGATGTTGTTGACCAAAGATTGTATTGCATACCAGTGAAAATACACAACAAACTATTTGTACAATAAATCTTAGTTTTACTATTTGTACAATAAATCTTAGTTTTACTATTTGTACAATAAATCTTAGTTTTGTTAAAAGCAAACAGTGGACTGGGGGGGGGGGGGGGGCTGAATGCGAGGGTCGGTAATATAGGCCACAATGTAATGTAGAGAAAGGATCAACATTAGGGGTGATGTACTGATGTACTCGAAAAAGTGGGAAAGAGGGAATTAAATGAGTTATTTTTCAATACTTGTATCTATACGTACTTATACAATGTTTAAATCGCCCGATAGTGAAAATAGCCTTTGTGATCACTGCCCGTCATTAAAAGCAAGTAATGCATCATAATAATGATGTGGGTTTTTTAAACATAGATCTAGGGACAGAAGGGGATTTTGTGATGTCAAACGTGGGGAGGGGGGGGGAACAATGCCAAATAGAGAAAGGTATAGAGTTCAGGTCGGGGGGGGGGGGGGGACTACATACACATCATATATTGTATGCACGAAGAATGTATCTCTGTGGGTGTGTCTCTCTCTATATATAT
Organism: Anisus vortex; assembly: GCA_949126835.1. Classification (NCBI taxonomy): domain Eukaryota; kingdom Metazoa; phylum Mollusca; class Gastropoda; family Planorbidae; genus Anisus; species Anisus vortex. The sequence continues at coordinate 39,104,155 of OX421492.1, read as the reverse complement.
AAGTATATTTATATGTATGTATATGGCAAACAAACATACCTAGGTGCAAATCATTCCATTGTATTTCTTACTTTGAAGGTTCAACGAAATGGCTTCGTTTTGATAGCAGCCACTCCAAGGGTCTGAAGCTGGTGAGAGAGCTGTTTATTGTGTGTGTTTCTCTTAGCTTTTAGTTCTTAGCCGTAGTCTCATATCTGTAATATGGGATAGAGTCTTCCTTCAGCTAGTCAATGAGTTTTTATTTCAATATACTTTGTGTAGGTTTTCTCTCCATTTCTCCCTAACACACATTTTATGCTTTTTTTTTTCTCCTGCTCATACTTTCTCATTCTCTCTCTCCCTCTCTCTCTCTCTCTCTCTCTCTTTTTAGTTTTCTCTCATCCCTTTAATACTTGTGTTTTCCTTTCATTTAAACCATCTCTACTCGTACTAACACCCCTCCACTCCTATTTCTTTCACCAACTCTCTCTATTTGATGTAAAGGACATGAACACGCTTTCAGACTGAGTGCATATTACATAGACAAGTGACGTCAGTAGTATAGGATGGTCTTTTCGATTATCATTTGAGGCGCGCGCCTCTGCGCCTCAGTTGACCTTTGACCTTTGACCCGGGAGTGCCCTTTGACCCCGTCACCGGAAGTGACCCCTACCGGAAGTGACGTCATCCAAGATGGCGTCTACTCGTGTTGTTACACGACCGACCGTGACCTAGTGACCCCTACTGGAAGTGACGTCATCCAAGATGGCGTCTCGTCGTGTTGTTACACGTTCGGCCGTGACCTAGTGCCCTTTTGACCTAGTGACCTTTTGACCGCGCGGTTATTTTGTGGTATTACACGTGCTTTGAGCACGTGCTTTAATTAAAGATGGCGGAACCAAGATGGCGGTTCCTCGTGTTGTTAACACGGGATTTGATCATATGATTATTTTTGTCTGGTATTATTTTTGTGTGGTATTATTTTTTCCCATTGTCTTACAATGATTGACACATGTCCTATTTTTTTTCTCCCATTGTTTTATAAGGGTCTTTCTAGAGTTCAGCGGATTTAATTTTATAATTAATTAATAATATTAATGAAGTAATTGATCACTTGTATAGTGTTCTTTATAATTTTCAATAGTAAAAGGCTTTTTTCAATAAGTTTAATGTGTTTATTGCCCTAATTAGCACCTTTGAATCGATAATTGATGTGTACGGGTTATTTTTACTTACTTGGGGGCAGTAATTTTCTTAATTTTATACTTAATTAATTAAATAATTGAAATTTTTATAGCCATTATTAGCGTGTAAAGGAACGTTTTTAAATACTAAGGGTCGTAATTAGCACTGAATATCCCACGTTTTTTTAATACTTTTTTACTTTTTACTTACTGGCATACATTAATTGTCTCTATTTTAGACTTAATTAACATATTATAATTTTTATAGTTATAATTAACTTGTAAACAGGTGTTATTAATGACTAAGGGCCGTAATTATCACTAAATAGACAACATTTTAATACGTTTTTACCTTATTAATTACATGGATACATTAATTGTCTCTATTTTATACTTAATTAACATATTATAATTTTTATAGTTGTAATTAACTTGTAAACAGGTGTTTTAAATGACTAAGGGCCGTAATTATCACTAAATAGACAACATTTTAATACGTTTTTACCTTATTAATTACATGGATACTTTAATTGTCTCTATTTTATACTTAATTAACATATTATAATTTTTATAGTTATAATTAACTTGTAAACAGGTGTTATTAATGACTAAGGGCCGTAATTATCACTAAATAGACAACATTTTAATACGTTTTTACCTTATTAATTACATGGATACATTAATTGTCTCTATTTTATACTTAATTAACATATTATAATTTTTATAGTTATAATTAACTTGTAAACAGGTGTTTTTAATGACTAAGGGCCGTAATTATCACTAAATAGACAACATTTTAATACGTTTTTACCTTATTAATTACATGGATACATTAATTGTCTCTATTTTATACTTAATTAACATATTATCATTTTTATAGTTATAATTAACTTGTAAACAGGTGTTTTTAATGACTAAGGGTCGTAATTATCACTAAATCGACAACATTTTAATACGTTTTTACCTTATTAATTACATGGATACATTAATTGTCTCTAATTTATTCTTAACTAATGAACTAATTATGATTTTTATAGCCATAATTATCTCGTAAAGGAACGATTTTAATTACTAAGGGCCGTAATTATCACTAAATAGACAACATTTTAATACGTTTTTACCTTATTAATTACATGGATACATTAATTGTCTCTAATTTATTCTTAACTAATGAACTAATTATGATTTTTATAGCCATAATTATCTCGTAAAGGGACGATTTTAATTACTAAGGGCCGTAATTATCACTAAATAGACAACATTTTAATACGTTTTTACCTTATTAATTACATGGATACATTAATTGTCTCTATTTTATACTTAATTAACATATTATCATTTTTATAGTTATAATTAACTTGTAAACAGGTGTTTTTAATGACTAAGGGTCGTAATTATCACTAAATAGACAACATTTTAATACGTTTTTACCTTATTAATTACATGGATACATTAATTGTCTCTAATTGATTCTTAACTAAGGAACTAATTATGATTTTTATAGCCATAATTATCTCGTAAAGGGACGATTTTAATTACTAAGGGCCGTAATTATCACATTTCAAGCAACAATTCTCATGTAAGGAACGCACATTTACTTACTTCGATACTGTAATTATCTTAATTTTATTCTTAACTAATTAACTAATTATAATTTGTATAGCCATAATTATCTCGTAAAGGGACGATTTTAATTACTAAGGGCCGTAATTATCACATTTCAAGCTACAATTCTCATGTAAGGAAAGCACATTTACTTACTTCGTTACGGTAATTATCTTAATTTTATTCTTAACTAACTAACTAATTATAATTTTAATAACCATAATTAGCTTGTAAACGGGTCGGTTTTTAATTACAAAGGGCTGCAATTTTCCCTACAAGGAACCACATTCGATATAATTTTTACCTTTTTACTTATTGGGATAGAGTAATTATCTTAATTTTATTCTTAACTAATTAAATAATTGAAATTTTTTTATAGCCATAATTATCTTGTAAAGGGGTGTTTATTAATTACCAAAGGCCGTAATTAACACTAAATAGGCCACATTTTTTTACTTTTTTAACTTTTTACTTACTTGAATATAGTAATTGTCTTTATTGTATACTTAATTAACTAACTAATTATAATTTTAAGAACCATAATTATCGTGTAAAGAGGTGTTTTTTAATTACTAAGGCCACAAAATTAGCACTAAATAGGCCACCTTTTATATACCTTTTACATTTTTACTTACTTGGATATAGTAATTATCTCTATTTTATACCTAATTAAATAACTAATTTGTATTTTTATAGCCATAATTATATTGTAAAGTTTTTTTTAAATAAGATGACGTCTATTTTGTTCTTACACATGATTTTAACACGTGATTTTTTAAATTTAAGAATGTTTAATAATAATATTTTGGTTTGATTAAGCCTTTGCCTTATTTATTGACAATAAACAAAAGTACGACATAAAGTACAACAGGACAGCACTACAACAGTACAACAGTACAACATATAGAAAAAAAAAAATAGGTTTAAGTTATTATGTGATTTTATTCATAGTATTATATAGACATAGTACGTACATCAATTAAATAAGTTTATTTTTAATAATACTTTCATAGTATGTACATCAAACAAAAAGTTTATTTATAGCAATACATATATACATACAATAGCAACCAAAAAGCTTTATTTAGATCAATTCATATATACAGTATAATGTATTTATAGCAATCAAACAAGTTTATTTATAGCAATGCGGATATACAGTATAGTGCTTTATAGCAATTCATATATACAGTATAGTGTATTTATAGCAATCAAACAAGTTTATTTATATCAATTGATTTATACAGTATAGTTTATTTACAGCAGTAAACAGGAAGCGGTGACAAGATCTGAAATAAAGAAATGCTTGTCTTATAAAAATGTTAATAATAGTACTATGTATATATTGTAAGCAGGTTAAAAATAAAGCCACCACCTATCTATATAACGATACAAGCTAAATTAACATATTGTGATATAAAGGCAAAAAATAACTTACCTTTTTTCTGTATATAACAGCGACCTAGACACAAAAACTGGAACAAGGGTAGATTTACGATGCTAGAACAAGCGAAATTTAGCAATCTGCCTCGGACTATATATAGCGTATTTTGACCACACCTGTATTTATCAGTATCATCTTAAAAGCCAACACTGTCTAAACCCATTTAAACATTACGTCTGGTTACGTATATTAAGCATAGGCTGAGAGTTTCGGTGTACAGGTAATTGGATTTGATTGGCCCTATGGTCAGTTTCCATTAGTTGCACTTGGCTAAGTGCATTTTACGCATTGCTGACCGAAACAGACCTGGTCAAAAATTTACTTATCTACCAACCTGAATCTCGGCTACGCATCTGGCTCGTCACGATGATGTAAGAATTCAGACATTTTTAGTTCGCCAGCTGTTGCACTAAGGCACTTGGTACAGAGCTAAAGGTCAACTTTTTGCACTAATGGGTTTTGCTTATCAATCAAATCTTTTTTTTTCATCCATGTGGTCAGGTTTTTACATTTTTGCACTAAGGCACTTAGTACAGTAAGGTCAATCCTTTTACTTATATACTTTATAATTACATAAGTCTACATTTGTATTTTGTACATTTTCTTTAAGTTTTTATTGATAATACATGTAAATACAGTTTACTTAACTCGTTTAAATTTAAATTAAATTAAAATTAAATTGGTTATTTATATAGCACTTCTATCTATGCTATTTTAGCATGCTCAGTGCGCTCTGTAAACACTTTTAAACATAAATGTTGCATATTTTAACTATTCTCTCGTCCAGATGGTCTTTAACTATTAAAAATCAGTTTGATATACGTAAATGGTTGTATCTTTTCATTTTTGTCGTGTAATTTTTTACTTACTAGGGTTGAACGTTTTAAAATTTAAGTAAATTAAGTCTTTCAAGTGGTATCCAATATGACGGGTCAGAAGGGGGCGGATCCAAGAGGACCGATTCGAGTGTTCCACACACCGGTCAACTGGAAAACAAGATAACGTCTAATCCAAGTAATATACAAGGGCAGTTACCGTGTAATAATTTCTTAAACAGTAAACATAGAGAGATTTCATTTTTAAAATTTTTATTTGCGCGCAATTACATCAAACAAGGAATAAAACAACAACATGACTGGTAGTTTTTTATTACTTTCTTTTTTATTTTACATCTAACTAAAGGTATATTTACATTACGAACAGGATCATTTATAATATAATAAATACGATCATGGTTAATTTCTTATGTACATGAAACAAATAATTAATCGACAATTATTAATATGTACGTGTAGTCTGTATTTGACTGTGTGTGCGTGTGTGTAGCACATAGGTCCTAGGGGGTTCCTAAAGTAAATTATACTAGTAATGGTATTGGCTTAACATTGTCTGAGTACATCTGTCAAGTAGTAGTCTATACCCAACATACTTGTTTCTGTGACAGGGAAGTTATTTTTAAAACAACTAGGCGTAGCATCTTACATGTTTATAGAACGCCTCTTGGTACATTACAGTGATGTTAATTTTTTATACAACTAAGACAGGTCAAACAAGCCCAACATTTTTTGTTGTTTCCACAACTAGAAACATTTTTAGTTTGACAAACATTTTTAGAGACCCTTCCGTGTTTGACAGACAATAATGTTAACTTTTACAACACGAACGACTAGTTTCTTTTTATGCCTTGCGCAATCTTTGTATCGCTTACTGCTTTCTTCTCTCGATCTCTCTCTCTCGACAAACTTGTTAGGGCAACTTTTTCAAAATCTTTTACACACGCGACAAACTTGTTAGGGCAACTTTTTCTAAATCTTTTACACACGCGACAAATTTTGTAGGGCAACTTTTAAAAATCTGTCATACTATATAAAGCGTAGTAGGGCAAATTTTTCAAAAACGTTCACACTATGGAAAGTGTTGTAGGGCAACTTTTTAAAAAGCTTTCACACTATGGAAAGCGTTGTAAGGCAACTTTAAAAAAATCTTTCACACTATGGAAAGCTTTGTAAGGCAACTTTTTAAAAATCTTTAACACTATGGAAAGCTTTGTAGGACAACTTTTTAAAACTTTTTAACACTCTCCATGTTATCCGAAACCTAACCATTTCTCTTTCAACAACATTCTCTTTTTTTTTACTTGTTCAATATCGCTCCCCTTTAATACATTCACCTCTCTTTCAGACAATAAAACATTTTAGGACACCTCTCTATGGACTTCTTTCTAACAGTATTCATCTCTCTGTCTCCAACTATTTCTCTCTCTCCGTCTCTTTCTCTAACAAAACGTTAGGTCACTCCAACCTAACCATTACGCGTGCTCTTTTTTCTGCATTGCTCATTATCTGTATCTCTTACTACATGCTTCTATCTTTCTCCCGCTCTCTAGAAAAACTTTATGGTCAGCAAAACCTAACACATAATTTGCTACACAGCTTTCATTATGTCTTTCGTTTTCTTTTTTTTCCGCGTGCCATCGTTTACATTCTTAGTCTCTGTGACTCTCTTTCCTTACTCTTGTCTCGAGAGCTTTCTCTTACGAAACGTTTAGTTACTCTAAGCAGCACTCTTTCAACAGCGTCCCCTCTTTCTGTCTTGTTCAATCTCTACCTTCTTACTTACTTCTTCTCTCTTTCTAAAATTGTCTTTCAGTTTATGTTTTATAACTTGCAAATCGTTAAGCATGGTCACTCCTAATGCTAAAACGGTGTTTACTTTACACGTAAACAAGGTTTTACAAGGAAGAGATATATAGCAAAGGCCAAGGTCAACTGACACTAGTGTGAATTTGGGATGTCATGGAAGATTTCTGATAGTCTATTTTTATCGATATCCCCGTCCTACCACAGACTTTACAAAACACATATCTACAACCCCCAAGTGAATTTCACCACTTAGGAAATCTTGCTTGACTGATGTCATGGAAGATTTCTGATAGTCTATCTTTATCGATATCCCCGTCCTACCACAGACTTTACAAAACACATATCTACAACCCCCAAGTGAATTTCACCACTTAGGAAATCTTGCTTGACTGATGTCATGGAAGATTTCTGATAGTCTATCTTTATCGATATCCCCGTCCTACCACAGACTTTACAAAACACATATCTACAACCCCCAAGTGAATTTCACCACTTAGGAAATCTTGCTTGACTGATGTCATGGAAGATTTCTGATAGTCTATCTTTATCGATATCCCCGTCCTACCACAGACTTTACAAAACACATATCTATAACCCCCAAGTGAATTTCCCCACTTAGGAAATCTTGCTTGACTGATGTCATGGAAGATTTCTGATAGTCTATCTTTATCGATATCCCCGTCCTACCACAGACTTTACAAAACACATATCTACAACCCCCAAGTGAATTTTCCCACTTAGGAAAGCTTGCTTGAACCAAACCTTCTAATACTTTTATTGATAGCCCTGTCCAAAACACTAATCTTAAAAAAACCTTTATAGATATCCCTGTCCAAAACACAACCCAAAACATATATCTACAACACCCAATTATACCTTCCCACTTAGGCAATCTTGCTTGACTCAAACCCTTATAATACTTCTATAGTTAGTCCTGTCCAAAACACTAACTTTACAAAACACTACACCTTCAGTTTAAAGTATTACTTTTTCACTACCCTATCCAACTTATAGTAGTAATTGCTAAAAATAATAAATACACATCCTAAAACTTATCACAATTCCTTTAAACTAATTCTAGTGATTTACAAAACTCTTTACAATATTGACTATCAACCCCAAACTAGTACAAACAAATAAATTTTTTCTTCTACCCCACTTTTCCCAAATTCACACTAGTGTCAGTTGACCTTGGCCTTTGCTATATATCTCTTCCTTGTAAAACCTTGTTTACGTGTAAAGTAAACACCGTTTTAGCATTAGGAGTGACCATGCTTAACGATTTGCAAGTTATAAAACATAAACTGAAAGACAATTTTAGAAAGAGAGAAGAAGTAAGTAAGAAGGTAGAGATTGAACAAGACAGAAAGAGGGGACGCTGTTGAAAGAGTGCTGCTTAGAGTAACTAAACGTTTCGTAAGAGAAAGCTCTCGAGACAAGAGTAAGGAAAGAGAGTCACAGAGACTAAGAATGTAAACGATGGCACGCGGAAAAAAAAGAAAACGAAAGACATAATGAAAGCTGTGTAGCAAATTATGTGTTAGGTTTTGCTGACCATAAAGTTTTTCTAGAGAGCGGGAGAAAGATAGAAGCATGTAGTAAGAGATACAGATAATGAGCAATGCAGAAAAAAGAGCACGCGTAATGGTTAGGTTGGAGTGACCTAACGTTTTGTTAGAGAAAGAGACGGAGAGAGAGAAATAGTTGGAGACAGAGAGATGAATACTGTTAGAAAGAAGTCCATAGAGAGGTGTCCTAAAATGTTTTATTGTCTGAAAGAGAGGTGAATGTATTAAAGGGGAGCGATATTGAACAAGTAAAAAAAAAGAGAATGTTGTTGAAAGAGAAATGGTTAGGTTTCGGATAACATGGAGAGTGTTAAAAAGTTTTAAAAAGTTGTCCTACAAAGCTTTCCATAGTGTTAAAGATTTTTAAAAAGTTGCCTTACAAAGCTTTCCATAGTGTGAAAGATTTTTTTAAAGTTGCCTTACAACGCTTTCCATAGTGTGAAAGCTTTTTAAAAAGTTGCCCTACAACACTTTCCATAGTGTGAACGTTTTTGAAAAATTTGCCCTACTACGCTTTATATAGTATGACAGATTTTTAAAAGTTGCCCTACAAAATTTGTCGCGTGTGTAAAAGATTTAGAAAAAGTTGCCCTAACAAGTTTGTCGCGTGTGTAAAAGATTTTGAAAAAGTTGCCCTAACAAGTTTGTCGAGAGAGAGAGATCGAGAGAAGAAAGCAGTAAGCGATACAAAGATTGCGCAAGGCATAAAAAGAAACTAGTCGTTCGTGTTGTAAAAGTTAACATTATTGTCTGTCAAACACGGAAGGGTCTCTAAAAATGTTTGTCAAACTAAAAATGTTTCTAGTTGTGGAAACAACAAAAAATGTTGGGCTTGTTTGACCTGTCTTAGTTGTATAAAAAATTAACATCACTGTAATGTACCAAGAGGCGTTCTATAAACATGTAAGATGCTACGCCTAGTTGTTTTAAAAATAACTTCCCTGTCACAGAAACAAGTATGTTGGGTATAGACTACTACTTGACAGATGTACTCAGACAATGTTAAGCCAATACCATTACTAGTATAATTTACTTTAGGAACCCCCTAGGACCTATGTGCTACACACACGCACACACAGTCAAATACAGACTACACGTACATATTAATAATTGTCGATTAATTATTTGTTTCATGTACATAAGAAATTAACCATGATCGTATTTATTATATTATAAATGATCCTGTTCGTAATGTAAATATACCTTTAGTTAGATGTAAAATAAAAAAGAAAGTAATAAAAAACTACCAGTCATGTTGTTGTTTTATTCCTTGTTTGATGTAATTGCGCGCAAATAAAAATTTTAAAAATGAAATCTCTCTATGTTTACTGTTTAAGAAATTATTACACGGTAACTGCCCTTGTATATTACTTGGATTAGACGTTATCTTGTTTTCCAGTTGACCGGTGTGTGGAACACTCGAATCGGTCCTCTTGGATCCGCCCCCTTCTGACCCGTCATATTGGATACCACTTGAAAGACTTAATTTACTTAAATTTTAAAACGTTCAACCCTAGTAAGTAAAAAATTACACGACAAAAATGAAAAGATACAACCATTTACGTATATCAAACTGATTTTTAATAGTTAAAGACCATCTGGACGAGAGAATAGTTAAAATATGCAACATTTATGTTTAAAAGTGTTTACAGAGCGCACTGAGCATGCTAAAATAGCATAGATAGAAGTGCTATATAAATAACCAATTTAATTTTAATTTAATTTAAATTTAAACGAGTTAAGTAAACTGTATTTACATGTATTATCAATAAAAACTTAAAGAAAATGTACAAAATACAAATGTAGACTTATGTAATTATAAAGTATATAAGTAAAAGGATTGACCTTACTGTACTAAGTGCCTTAGTGCAAAAATGTAAAAACCTGACCACATGGATGAAAAAAAAAGATTTGATTGATAAGCAAAACCCATTAGTGCAAAAAGTTGACCTTTAGCTCTGTACCAAGTGCCTTAGTGCAACAGCTGGCGAACTAAAAATGTCTGAATTCTTACATCATCGTGACGAGCCAGATGCGTAGCCGAGATTCAGGTTGGTAGATAAGTAAATTTTTGACCAGGTCTGTTTCGGTCAGCAATGCGTAAAATGCACTTAGCCAAGTGCAACTAATGGAAACTGACCATAGGGCCAATCAAATCCAATTACCTGTACACCGAAACTCTCAGCCTATGCTTAATATACGTAACCAGACGTAATGTTTAAATGGGTTTAGACAGTGTTGGCTTTTAAGATGATACTGATAAATACAGGTGTGGTCAAAATACGCTATATATAGTCCGAGGCAGATTGCTAAATTTCGCTTGTTCTAGCATCGTAAATCTACCCTTGTTCCAGTTTTTGTGTCTAGGTCGCTGTTATATACAGAAAAAAGGTAAGTTATTTTTTGCCTTTATATCACAATATGTTAATTTAGCTTGTATCGTTATATAGATAGGTGGTGGCTTTATTTTTAACCTGCTTACAATATATACATAGTACTATTATTAACATTTTTATAAGACAAGCATTTCTTTATTTCAGATCTTGTCACCGCTTCCTGTTTACTGCTGTAAATAAACTATACTGTATAAATCAATTGATATAAATAAACTTGTTTGATTGCTATAAATACACTATACTGTATATATGAATTGCTATAAAGCACTATACTGTATATCCGCATTGCTATAAATAAACTTGTTTGATTGCTATAAATACATTATACTGTATATATGAATTGATCTAAATAAAGCTTTTTGGTTGCTATTGTATGTATATATGTATTGCTATAAATAAACTTTTTGTTTGATGTACATACTATGAAAGTATTATTAAAAATAAACTTATTTAATTGATGTACGTACTATGTCTATATAATACTATGAATAAAATCACATAATAACTTAAACCTATTTTTTTTTTTCTATATGTTGTACTGTTGTACTGTTGTAGTGCTGTCCTGTTGTACTTTATGTCGTACTTTTGTTTATTGTCAATAAATAAGGCAAAGGCTTAATCAAACCAAAATATTATTATTAAACATTCTTAAATTTAAAAAATCACGTGTTAAAATCATGTGTAAGAACAAAATAGACGTCATCTTATTTAAAAAAAACTTTACAATATAATTATGGCTATAAAAATACAAATTAGTTATTTAATTAGGTATAAAATAGAGATAATTACTATATCCAAGTAAGTAAAAATGTAAAAGGTATATAAAAGGTGGCCTATTTAGTGCTAATTTTGTGGCCTTAGTAATTAAAAAACACCTCTTTACACGATAATTATGGTTCTTAAAATTATAATTAGTTAGTTAATTAAGTATACAATAAAGACAATTACTATATTCAAGTAAGTAAAAAGTTAAAAAAGTAAAAAAATGTGGCCTATTTAGTGTTAATTACGGCCTTTGGTAATTAATAAACACCCCTTTACAAGATAATTATGGCTATAAAAAAATTTCAATTATTTAATTAGTTAAGAATAAAATTAAGATAATTACTCTATCCCAATAAGTAAAAAGGTAAAAATTATATCGAATGTGGTTCCTTGTAGGGAAAATTGCAGCCCTTTGTAATTAAAAACCGACCCGTTTACAAGCTAATTATGGTTATTAAAATTATAATTAGTTAGTTAGTTAAGAATAAAATTAAGATAATTACCGTAACGAAGTAAGTAAATGTGCTTTCCTTACATGAGAATTGTAGCTTGAAATGTGATAATTACGGCCCTTAGTAATTAAAATCGTCCCTTTACGAGATAATTATGGCTATACAAATTATAATTAGTTAATTAGTTAAGAATAAAATTAAGATAATTACAGTATCGAAGTAAGTAAATGTGCGTTCCTTACATGAGAATTGTTGCTTGAAATGTGATAATTACGGCCCTTAGTAATTAAAATCGTCCCTTTACGAGATAATTATGGCTATAAAAATCATAATTAGTTCCTTAGTTAAGAATAAATTAGAGACAATTAATGTATCCATGTAATTAATAAGGTAAAAACGTATTAAAATGTTGTCTATTTAGTGATAATTACGACCCTTAGTCATTAAAAACACCTGTTTACAAGTTAATTATAACTATAAAAATGATAATATGTTAATTAAGTATAAAATAGAGACAATTAATGTATCCATGTAATTAATAAGGTAAAAACGTATTAAAATGTTGTCTATTTAGTGATAATTACGGCCCTTAGTAATTAAAATCGTCCCTTTACGAGATAATTATGGCTATAAAAATCATAATTAGTTCATTAGTTAAGAATAAATTAGAGACAATTAATGTATCCATGTAATTAATAAGGTAAAAACGTATTAAAATGTTGTCTATTTAGTGATAATTACGGCCCTTAGTAATTAAAATCGTTCCTTTACGAGATAATTATGGCTATAAAAATCATAATTAGTTCATTAGTTAAGAATAAATTAGAGACAATTAATGTATCCATGTAATTAATAAGGTAAAAACGTATTAAAATGTTGTCGATTTAGTGATAATTACGACCCTTAGTCATTAAAAACACCTGTTTACAAGTTAATTATAACTATAAAAATGATAATATGTTAATTAAGTATAAAATAGAGACAATTAATGTATCCATGTAATTAATAAGGTAAAAACGTATTAAAATGTTGTCTATTTAGTGATAATTACGGCCCTTAGTCATTAAAAACACCTGTTTACAAGTTAATTATAACTATAAAAATTATAATATGTTAATTAAGTATAAAATAGAGACAATTAATGTATCCATGTAATTAATAAGGTAAAAACGTATTAAAATGTTGTCTATTTAGTGATAATTACGGCCCTTAGTCATTAATAACACCTGTTTACAAGTTAATTATAACTATAAAAATTATAATATGTTAATTAAGTATAAAATAGAGACAATTAAAGTATCCATGTAATTAATAAGGTAAAAACGTATTAAAATGTTGTCTATTTAGTGATAATTACGGCCCTTAGTCATTTAAAACACCTGTTTACAAGTTAATTACAACTATAAAAATTATAATATGTTAATTAAGTATAAAATAGAGACAATTAATGTATCCATGTAATTAATAAGGTAAAAACGTATTAAAATGTTGTCTATTTAGTGATAATTACGGCCCTTAGTCATTAATAACACCTGTTTACAAGTTAATTATAACTATAAAAATTATAATATGTTAATTAAGTCTAAAATAGAGACAATTAATGTATGCCAGTAAGTAAAAAGTAAAAAAGTATTAAAAAAACGTGGGATATTCAGTGCTAATTACGACCCTTAGTATTTAAAAACGTTCCTTTACACGCTAATAATGGCTATAAAAATTTCAATTATTTAATTAATTAAGTATAAAATTAAGAAAATTACTGCCCCCAAGTAAGTAAAAATAACCCTTACACATCAATTATCGATTCAAAGGTGCTAATTAGGGCAATAAACACATTAAACTTATTGAAAAAAGCCTTTTACTATTGAAAATTATAAAGAACACTATACAAGTGATCAATTACTTCATTAATATTATTAATTAATTATAAAATTAAATCCGCTGAACTCTAGAAAGACCCTTATAAAACAATGGGAGAAAAAAAATAGGACATGTGTCAATCATTGTAAGACAATGGGAAAAAATAATACCACACAAAAATAATACCAGACAAAAATAATCATATGATCAAATCCCGTGTTAACAACACGAGGAACCGCCATCTTGGTTCCGCCATCTTTAATTAAAGCACGTGCTCAAAGCACGTGTAATACCACAAAATAACCGCGCGGTCAAAAGGTCACTAGGTCAAAAGGGCACTAGGTCACGGCCGAACGTGTAACAACACGACGAGACGCCATCTTGGATGACGTCACTTCCAGTAGGGGTCACTAGGTCACGGTCGGTCGTGTAACAACACGAGTAGACGCCATCTTGGATGACGTCACTTCCGGTAGGGGTCACTTCCGGTGACGGGGTCAAAGGGCACTCCCGGGTCAAAGGTCAAAGGTCAACTGAGGCGCAGAGGCGCGCGCCTCAAATGATAATCGAAAAGACCATCCTATACTACTGACGTCAAGTACAATTAATATAGCACTGGTACTTGTCATGTGATTGTAAGCAATACTTGGACTACGGAAGTGACGCAGAATGTTTACGGCGGGAAAAACTGATAACTTATTTTGCTATGTTTAATAAAACAGAAGAAAAAACAATAATGTGGCACAGATGAGAAACTTTCGTCCAGTGTCTGATTGTAGATGTTGAATATATTTGAAAAACATTGTTTACATTGCTAAGTCATAAGAATTTTTTTTTTTTTAAAGGAATAGAGAGAGACTGATATTGAGCTATTTTTCCTCCAAAGATTTGCACCCCCCCCCCCCCTCGCCGTAAACAAACGGACGACTACAAATCTAGATCTATACACTTTACATAATTCTATGCAACAAAAAACAAAACAACAAGACACAATCCAGTAAATATTTGAACAATAAACAAGAACATTAAAACAAAATAAATAATAAAGTTATCTCAGTGAGTGATTGCTAAATGAACTGCAAAACTATGTCCGTTATTACGGAATGTTTATGCCATGGCTCTAGTCTTAAGCAAGGGTCAGCCAGCGTAGTCATATTGGAATCATTCAAATTGTAAATTAAAAGATACTACGGAATATATGGTATGTTTGAAAAGAAAGTTTTTTTTTTTTAGCTATACGTTTAGACGTTCGAGTGTAAAATTAGATCTAGATTCTAATTAAAGAACAGAATTATCAAAGCTAGTTTTAAAAAAATGAAATGAAATGATTACAGCTTCCTGAGTATTGAGATGTCTTGACGCCACTGATTTTGATTGGCAGTCGGACTTGTATAAAGTATTGATGAGTGGGCAGATTTTGGATTTAGACAGTAAAGACTTGTGTGAGAAAGCTTGCCAGTCTTTGACAGCATCAACCTAAGTTGTCTTCTAGAAAATGTTGGTTCAGTTCTAGAATATATGCTTAATAAGATGATTCTGTTTGATGAGACAGCATACATAGAAATATCAGGGAAACGTCTATACATTCAGTAGGATCTATTCTATATATATGTATGTGTTTGTACGTCGCTCCAGTCTAAAAAATGTATGTCATTGCCACAGAAATAGTATACAAAGTAGAAACATGGAAACCAAGCATGAGATATACATATTTTCATATATTAGACTAGTTTTTTTTTTTTTTTCTAGTTTTGTGTCAACGTTAGGAGATTAAAAAAAAAATGTCTTGAAACTAGATCTATGCTGTTTCTTTAAAGTCTGAATTAAATCATTTTTTTTTAAACGTATAAAATACCATTGGACAGCTTGAGTATTTAACGCATTTGTTTTACAATATTCTGGACATTTAAGTCTTACCAATAGAGTTTTTTTATATTTTATTTTCCAGCACCAATGCTTTCACCTCATAAAAAAAAGTTAAATGTAATATAAACCTCTTTATTGATATTTCAAAATTGTTCAACTTATGCATTACTTTGTACAAGAACTCTAGCAGGGCAATCTATTGGAACAAATAAACCAATGGATGTTCTATAGTTTTATATCAATTTATCTAACCAGCGGCGGCTTGTACGAAATTGATTTTTTTATAAATATAATGCACGCAGTGAGGCACACAATTTAAGATGGGATTTTAAAAAGGGGGTTTAGTTGAAAGCCATGAACAGGATATATGGAAGGTTGATTAACTCTCTAAAGATTTGTTTTCTCCTTGAGAAGTCAAAGAAACAAAAAATCAATTATCTCCCCCTGTCAGTGTCACTAACATGGCCGATGAACCAAGTTGCCTACACATTGTCTGGTCAGTTTCTTTCCTTATCACTGACAAACTTTCTAGCTTAAAACAACTGCCCAACTCAGGGATCCTTTGGTTGAAAGTGGATTTTTTCTTTCTTCGGATTTTTAAGTTTTTTTTTCAAAGAAGACTTTAATTGAAAAAAAAAACAACAACTAGGGATATCTGAGTCTAACCTCTGATTAGACATCATTTCTACGTGAGAAGTTGGGTGTTTTAAAAGATAATTGAACAATCGCGACGTTAAATGAAGAAGTTTCTTGATACTCACAATCTCACCCACGCACAGATACACACACTACTCACACAACCTAAGCACGTTCACTTACGGTTACACCCTCCCCCCTTCCCCAAGAAGATTAAGTACAAGTACCCCGGTAAGTAATTTAAAGTAAGGAGAATGTCAAACAAACCAAAACTCCACAATGTCGAGAAAACCGCATGTGTAAAAGAAACATTTATTTCTACCAGTTTTTATTCATCATCATTGCACTTTTAGAAATGAAAACAACATATTTGTCAAAAACGATCATATTATATAGACTATGAAATTTAAAAAATAAATTTTTCCTTTGTTTTAAAAAGTAAGCAACTCTCCTTATGCAAATAAATGGCAACGGTTTTGGCTATTTCCCGCTTGTCACCGCGAATTCACGGTGTATATTTAGATATATCTACTAGGCGATAAAGCCTATGCAATGACATGCGACTGTTTATTTCTGAAGCTAAAAGTTCGTCATTATGAAGGGTTACTTATCTATAAAGCTAAAGAGGATACAATGTTTTAGATCAGTGATTCTCAAAGTGTGCTACGCGGAAGCCGTGGAATTCTGCAAAGAATCAATGTGGTAAAATCTAACATCTAAATCGTCTGCTTCAGTAAGGGTCCCATTTGAAAAGCAAACTCCAAAAAAAAAAAAAAAGGGTGCCGTGAGCAGAACATGATGGGAACCACTGTTTTAGCCCATATTGTTAATGCAACATGCTAGATATCTATATACGTATCAAAGTATCACTGGCCATCCAATATACAGGCCAATACACAGAACCGGAAACGTATAAAATAGGGCGCCCATAAATACATCGATAAATCAATACTGACTACATACATTAAGGAAATGGTCTAGAAACAACGAGTCGAGTTCCACCCAGCATAGGTCGAATTAATTCTCCCCAGAGGTGTCGCGCGTGTGTGTGTGTGTGTGTGTGTGTGTGTGTGTGTGTGTGTGTGGAGTCTTCATGGAAACATCTTCAGAATCACGTTTTATCTGACAGAGTTATATCCCTCTAGCCCCCACAAAGATAGGTCTTTTTTTTACCTCCCCTACCACACACACAGTTATCCACTCTGTATAAGAACGTACCCACGTACGTGTGTGGGTGTGCGTGTGTGCGGGGGAGGTGAGCACGGTAGTCTTCCACGTCTATCTGGTGTTCCACATCTGCAATCGTACGTATGCAAATGTCGTCTCGCGTTTAACAGACGTGTCAAAGGAAGCCCAGGGAAGTACCGGCCGAACTGCTCGACACAGCTCCCCCCCCCCCCCCTCCTTGTCGTCGTGTCATGGCGCTCTTGTAAGCCTTCTGTTTGTTTACTTCCGGGAATCCCAACAGATTTCTCGAGGTTTCCGATAATCGGCCTCTTAAAAAACTTCCTCGTTGACAGTATTCACTCCCTTTGCCGCCAGGTCATCATTACATATGGCTCATTGAAAAACAAAAAACAAATTTTAAAACAACCACAACAACAAAGATAACATGATTGTCTGGATATTTGTGTGTTTATAGCTTTAATAGGATTCATTTTTATGAAATTACAAAACATTCTATTGAACATTCCATTGAACATTCTAGTGAACAGTCTATTGGACAGTCTATTGAACATTTTCTATTGAACATTCTATTGAACATTCAATGGAACATTCTATTCAACAGTCTATTGAATAATCTGTTGAACATTCTATTGAACAGTCAATTAAACATTCTATTGAACAGTCTATTGATCATTCTATTGAACAGTCTATTGAACATTATATTGAACAGTCTATTGAACATTATATTGAACATTCTATTGAACATTCTATTGAGCATTCTATTGAGCATTCTATTGAACATTCTATTGAACATTCTAATAAACAGTCTATTGAACAGTCTATTGAACAGTCTATTGAACAGTCTATTGAACATGTCACGATTCTGGACTGAACCGTAACCTTATTAGCATTCTTAGTCAGATAGCATACATAGACAGACCCAAGCATAGCAAGCGAACCTTAGATTAGCGCAAAGTCTAGGTTAGAAAGAAGAGAGTAGGGGACGCCATTACCTCTTCCCCTCTTCTTACGCAAGTGAAATCCTCCAGCACTCTCCTTCTTCACCTGTTCTTTAACCCTCTCTACACTCTTTTAGTCCCAATTCAGAGTTTGCTAATCAATACGCCCAAACTGGTACTAAAACCGTGAATGAATGATGTGTGTATTCTTTAATGTATGTATATATATATTCTATTATGCTGTCAATTATGATTCATGTTGTATTTTGATAGTAACTACTCATTTATTTCGCTAAACTCAGCATACACGTAAAACCCCCACCCACCTGTAGACACCCCCCACCCACTTCTAACCCTTTTTCATTATCTCCCCTCTTCGTCCCCTACTCAGCGCCCGCGGTCAAGCCCTTGATCCACTCGTCGTAGTGACATCTGGAGCGAAGCGTCTCGCACATACGTAAGCGCCTCGGGCTGCGCTCGACCAGAACCAATAGACACAGGTACATCAAGGGAGATAAGTCATTATCTTATCCTTTGTATCTCCGTATACGTCTACCCCCCCCCCTTTCCCCCCCTGGGCCCCACCCCGCAAAAGTCGGCGGTACTAATTGTTCACCTACACCCACTCCTAATTTCCCCCCCCCCCCCCAATAGTCAATCCTCTATGCAAGTATATTTCAAACCAGCCAACCAGAACATATGTAATTCTAAACTAATGTAGCTATCCAATCAAATTGACCACTGATCACGTGACTAAAACCCACGAAAGCGCGCTTAACTAGTTTTAGCGCACTGCGGCTCAAGCGTTAGGTGGAGAAGGTTGTTCGATTCTAGCCTCCACTTATTCAGTTCGTTCCATAGGATATACCGCCTGCATGTGTATAGATAGATATTTTGTCAGTATAAGTATTTTCATGAACACAGCTACGTTTGCCTAATGTTGGACAACCTAGCAGTACCATGTGTTGAGTGTTAACTGAAGCCTGTGCAAATTCGTATATGTATCTTGCCATTGAGTGAAGACTTGAAATGATAATAAACACCTGAACTTAACCAGCGATTTATTTGCCTACTTAGAACTATCTGTTGTGTCCGTCATAATATCTAACGAGCCAGAGAGAGAAATAATAATTATTCCAGGGCGATTCCAGTCACGGTAATTCATACCCCACGACGACCTGCCAACTACTACCCCACTCACCTACGACTCCGCACCCCTCTCATTGTCCAACTTCTGCCAGGTTGATGTCCTAATCCTAAACACATCCTGACAGAACAGTCTGTTGAACATTCTATTGAACAGTCTATTGAACAGTCCATTGAACATTCTATTGAACAGTCTATTGAACAGTCTATTGAACAGTCTATTGAACAGTCCATTGAACATTCTATTGAACAGTCTATTGAACAGTCTGTTGAACATTCTCTATTGAACATTTTATTGAACATTCTATTGAACATTCTATTAAACAGTCTAATGAACAGTCTATTGTAACAGCCTGTTGAAAATTATATTGAACATTCTTTTGAACATTTTATTGAACATTCTATTGAACATTCTATTGAACAGTCTGTTGAACATTTTCTACTGAACATTCTATTGAACATTCAATTGAACAGTCTATTGAACAGTCTATTGAACATTCTATTGAACATTCTTTTGAACATTCTATTGAACAGTCTATTGAACAGTCTGTTGAACATTCTTTTGAACATTATATGGAAGAGTCTATTGAACAGTCTATTGAACATTCTATTAAACAGTCTATTGAACAATCTATTGTAACAGCCTGTTGAACATTCTATTGAACATTCTATTGAACAGTCTATTGAACAGTCTATTGAACAGTCTGTTGAACATTTTCTATTGAACATTCTATTGAACATTCTATTGAACAGTCTGTTGAACATTCTATTGAACATTCTATTGAACATTCTATTGAACATTCTATTGAACATTCTTTTGAACATTCTATTGAACATTCTATTGAACAGAATGAAAGAAGAAATTCCTTGTGTCTAAATCTAAGTGACTTTTGAATTTCTTTTAATCGTAATAATATCGTAATAATTAAAGTAACAAAGTATTCACAAACTAATATTACACTGGCAAAAACTGGTTCTTATGTGTTGCATGCGTATATGCTCTTTTTAGGTGCATGAAAAGTTGGAGACAGGATGTAGAATAATGACCAATATAATTATCATCGTATAATATGCTCATATGAAAAAACCTTTAAAATAATATTGCAGCAACGATTATTCTATTTATTCACCACACTTCACCACTTTACAGTGTGGCGGGTAAAAACAACAAACAAAAAACAACAAACAAAAAACAACCCAACTACTTCGACCACTAGGATGGGGCTAAAAGTTTGTTAAGTTTATTTTGTAAATGTTTCAATTGTTGCTCATTGAGTTGAAGAAGTTTGCTTCGGACTGCTCAAGTTGTCTACTCACGTTCACACTTGAGTGAATTGGACACGCCATTGAATCAACTCACGCACTCATTTAGTTCGATAATAGAAAAATTTGAAGAAAAAAATAACAGGGAAGTAGTATGTGAATTTATAGACCAGAGCAAAATGGAAGTAGTATGTGAATTTATAGACCAGAGCAAAATGGAAGTAGTATGTGAATTTATAGACCAGAGCAAAATGGAAGTAGTATGTGAATTTATAGACCAGAGCAAAATGGAAGTAGTATGTGAATTTATAGACCAGAGCAAAATGGAAGTAGTATGTGAATTTATAGACCAGAGCAAAATGGAAGTAGTATGTGAATTTATAGACCAGAGCAAAATGGAAGTAGTATGTGAATTTATAGACCAGAGCAAAATGGAAGTAGTATGTGAATTTATAGACCAGAGCAAAATGGAAGTAGTATGTGAATTTATAGACCAGAGCAAAATGGAAGTAGTATGTGAATTTATAGACCAGAGCAAAATGGAAGTAGTATGTAAATTTATAGACCAGAGCAAAATGGAAGTAGTATGTGAATTTATAGACCAGAGCAAAATGGAAGTAGTATGTGAATTTATAGACCAGAGCAAAATGGAAGTAGTATGTGAATTTATAGGCCAGAGCAAAATGGAAGTAGTATGTGAATTTATAGACCAGAGCAAAATGGAAGTAGTATGTGAATTTATAGACCAGAGCAAAATGGAAGTAGTATGTGAATTTATAGACCAGAGCAAAATGGAAGTAGTATGTGAATTTATAGACCAGAGCAAAATGTAAGTAGTATGTGAATTTATAGACCAGAGCAAAATTAAACCAGTATCATTCACAGTGGTTCGATTGAATTTACGTCTTCTGCACTGTGTACTTGCACCGTTTACTTGCACCGTGTACTTGGACCGTTTACTTGCACCGTGTACTTGCACCGTGTACTTTCACTTACAGATTTGAACCATATATTTCTACTGTGTACTAGCAGTGTTTAGTTGTGCTTTAAGCGCAACTCAGTTTGCCCTATCTAATTTATTTCAACAAATATCCAGACATCTTGGCTGCACGTTTCATTCAAGAGAAAACAACAATTATCTCGTAGGCGGTTATACATTTTAATAAATAAATAATAAATTTTAATATTTCTCACTAGTCCATTTTTAACTTGATCAACAAATGTACAGCTAACGAATTACCAGTAGCCAGTAAATTGTAAAGTTTTAAATTGTTTATCATTTCTCATGAGAATATGTATGTGTTGGTCATGGGACGACTTCTCCCCTCTTCACACCCTTTCCTTTACCTGCAAAAACAACAAAAAAAGTAAGAGAACAGTTTAAAAAGTAAAGGAAATGTGAGAGAAAAAGCTAACGCAGAATAAAGTTTAAAATAAAAGCTGCCAAAAATAGTTCCATTCAGGTTTTTGCCTCCACAACTTTCTTCCTCCTTCCTCTCCGTACGCCATTAGCGGATTACTAAATATTTGTTCCAGATGTCCTGATCTGCTCACTCGCACAAACAAACAAACAGACCAAAAGGCGACAGTGTAAAACTGACAACAATGATTCTCGCCGATTCATTTACATGTAACCAATACTAAAGCTTACACTAGAAAATTCTTCGCTCTACTAAGTAGTAGACTGTTGATATAGAACAGCTGATTCTTTCTACACGCCAATGAACAGTTTACATATTGTGTTTACATATTGTGTTTACATATTGTGTTTACATATTGTGTTTACATATTGTGTTTACATATTGTGTTTACATAATGTGTTTACATAGTGTGTTTACATAGTGTGTTTACATATTGTGTTTACATATTGTGTTTACATATTGTGTTTACATATTGTGTTTACATATTGTGTTTACATAGTGTGTTTACATAGTGTGTTTACATATTGTGTTTACATATTGTGCTTACATATTGTGTTTACATATTGTGTTTACATATTGTGTTTACATATTGTGTTTACATATTGTGTTTACATATTGTGTTTACATATTGTGTTTACATATTGTGTTTACATAGTGTGTTTACATAGTGTGTTTACATATTGTGTTTACATATTGTGTTTACATATTGTGTTTTGTTGTGTTTTCTGGTGTTTTTTGTTTTGTTTTTTCTGGTCGTTAGACTTGTTATAAAAATTGGCAAAAAACAAGGTGGTGGAACTCAACCAATGATAGAAACTGATGAAAAATGATTGAGCGACTGAACACAATCACACACGAAGTGAGGAATGCGTTATAAACATGTACACACACAAAAAAAAAAAACACGTCTAATGAAAGATGCATTACCAATAAATAGTACCACATACACACAGACTCACATATTACGTTCAGTGTACAGCACACAAGCATGCATAGTCAAACACACATAATATCAATACACACATACAGACTAGGACATGCATAGTCAAACACACATACTATCAATACACACATACAGACTAGGACATGCATAGTCAATAAGTTCCATAACAAATAGTTTATAGTAAACTGAAACTGACAACTAATTGGTACATTCACATCAATAACTGTCGTTATGTTGTTGTTTTTTTCTTCCTATTTTCAGATACTTGAAAGTGCTGGAAGTGTAAAGTCTGTTGTTTGATGTATCGACGGAGTACAGTCTGGAATTGTATGGAAATAGAGAAGCTCAACGAGTTGACTTGGATTCCCCTTGCAATACCTGGTAGCCTGGTAGCCAGTACTCAAACTACATATTATGGATTTTAAATATGGAGTTGTCTTAATTACATTGTTAATTATTTTAAAAAAAATTTGTTACATAACATGTGTGGTATAAAAAAGAGGGGGGTGGGGTATGTGATGTATGATTGCACAAAGCAAAAAATGCTTTTAAATGATTTCTTCCATTGTTTGTGGACTACTCTAATCTAACAATATGAAGCTTTAAATGACAATCTGACAGAGAGTAAAAGAGGATGATGACTTTCTGATATAAAGTAAAATAGATCAAACACTTCAATGTTTATGCGTGGAGTACAAAAGATAAATCACTGAAATATATGGTAAATGATATGAATATCTTTCTGATATCTTTTTGCGATGGTCCTGGGTTCGAATCCTGGTAAAGGCTAGGATTTCTTACCTGGTCTGGAGAGTGTCCCTGAGTCTACCCAGCTCTAAAGGGTACTCGATCTTAGTTGGGGCAAATTAAAGGCATTGTGCTGGTCACACAATCCCCCCAGTTTGCCGTGGCCTCCGAACCTGTTAAACGCTACGTCACAGACCCTTTGCATCAATTTGGTACAAAGGGATTACGTTTTTTTATTCGTTAGTAATAGAATTATTGTGAAAACTAGAGACGACAGTAAAGTATTGATGTACTGTAAGATGTGACAGTATCCTTAGATAGAACCAAGCACTAGATCCTATGTATTGATGTACTGTAAGATGTGACAGTATCCTTAGATAGAACCAAGCACTAGATCCTATGTATTGATGTACTGTGAGATGTGACAGTATCCTTAGATAGAACTAAGCACTAGATCCTATGTATTGATGTACTGTGAGATGTGACAGTATCCTTAGATAGAACTAAGCACTAGATCCTATGTATTGATGTACTGTGAGATGTGACAGTATCCTTAGATAGAACTAAGCACTAGATCCTATGTATTGATGTACTGTAAGATGTGACAGTATCCTTAGATAGAACCAAGCACTAGATCCTATGTATTGATGTACTGTAAGATGTGACAGTATCCTTAGATAGAACCAAGCACTAGATCCTATGTATTGATGTACTGTGAGATGTGACAGTATCCTTAGATAGAACCAAGCACTATATCCTATGTATTGATGTACTGTAAGATGTGACAGTATCCTTAGATAGAACCAATCACTAGATCCTATGTATTGATGTAATGTAAGATGTGACAGTATCCTTAGATAGAACCAAGCACTAGATCCTATGTATTGATGTAATGTAAGATGTGACAGTATCCTTAGATAGAACCAAGCACTAGATCCTATGTATTGATGTACTGTAAGATGTGACAGTATCCTTAGATAGAACCAAGCACTAGATCCTATGTATTGATGTAATGTAAGATGTGACAGTATCCTTAGATAGAACCAAGCACTAGATCCTATGTATTGATGTAATGTAAGATGTGACAGTATCCTTAGATAGAACCAAGCACTAGATCCTATGTATTGATGTACTGTAAGATGTGACAGTATCCTTAGATAGAACCAAGCACTAGATCCTATGTATTGATGTAATGTGAGATGTGACAGTATCCTTAGATATATAACCAAGCACTAGATCCTATGTATGATGACTGTGGCCCTTTTCTGTATCTTTCTTGGGCCCTCGAGCCTGTTCCGGAGTTAATTCAGTCACGTGATATCGGTGTTAACAAAAAGAGGAAACCAACAACAACAAACAAACAAATATCATCTGATTGGATGTCAGCTATCCACCCAGGGATGAGATGTGTATTGATTGGAAATAGCCACAAAACAAAAAGGGGAGAGCAGCGTCTACAGGTAACTCAATACATTGATTCCACGAAATGGAAAGAAACAAGGGACGCAACTGGCTATTGAGTCTACTGTTCATCGGCGATGTTTCTATCTGCTATCCTTCTGAAGATGTTTACTCTCTTTCTATGCGCGATCTTTATATAACTCAGGTTGAATAACGAGTAGGCTACATGACAAAACACAGTTTTAATATGTACTTTTACTGGTGTGGGAGATCTATGTATTTAGAAACACAAGTACAGTATGTAAGTAGCCCAATGCCCCTTTCAGTCTATGTTGATCTATTTGGGCGAGTGAAGCAGCGTTCATAGGTTTCCGTGGCCACGGCAGACTAGGATATTGTATGGCCAACACAATGTCGAGCAGCTTTTACTTTACCCCCCCCCCCCCTCAACTAATGACAGAGCAACTGCCAGAGCTGGGTAGACTCATCGACACCCTCCAGAAAAACCTAGCCCTCTTGAGTCGAGCCCGGGTACCTTCGGTACGCCTTTTCGAGCGCGCTGCCTGACTTTAGACCACCGAGCACAATTGGTCTATAATTAGTTTCTGTAAATTCCCGATTGGGTACTTGATGCTGTCTTACAGATTAAACTTCGGAATAATTAATTATTGTAATAGTTTGTTGTATGTCTTCGACATAATATTGTAATGGGAAAATTTAGTTTTGTTTTCATGTATGCCTAGATATTAATCTTACCTTGAATGGAACGGACGAGATCTCCTCCTACATCGGAGATTATTGCCTCCTACGCACTGATCTATATACAGGGAGTGGCGAATGCTTAAAAATAAAAGCATGGACTATTTGGGCAATCGGACCGAGTTTATAAAACTAACCTAAACAGCAACACTTAGTTTTCTTTTCCAGAGAAAATGTCATGTAATAAAAATACGACAGGAATAAATGATTAGATCTTTTATTAACTTTTAACTTGTATAGGTAAGTGTAATTATATAATGGCGGTCTTGTGTGTATGGCTCTGCTAAGTGTCCATGATAATGATGATGACGATAGTAATTTATATAGCGCATCTCTCCTTTTTATTGCATTTGGCATACTCAGTGATATCTATTCCCATAATTCAGTTGCAGTTATTGGGCTGAGGTAGGCACACACAAACACTAGTAAAAAAAAACAGAGAAAGGTCCTGACATTCTTTCTAAAAGACTTTTTTGTTTTAGTCTCTATAGATACCCTTAGCGGTCTGTTTGAGTTGATATTTAGCATTTTGATAATGGTTTTTAAAAGGATGTCATTTCGTTCTCTTTTTCTTTCGGATTAGTTCAGGCAACCCATTCTATGCCCAAATGATCTAATTTTTTAAATATAAGATGTCGCCGCTACAAGCAAGTAACTGTATCACTTTGATGTGTGTTACACAATATATATCATTATGGACACTGTAGACACTTATTTCTAATGCCGACTAAATACGTTCTTTAATTACGTATATTGGTTGTTCATTATATTTCTTTGGTGAACACGTCCGATTGACGTATACATAAAGTGTTGCCATTGACATTAATGTCACCTGATGACACAAAGTTCCTCTTTTTATTGATTAAATCAACTATGATTATACTTCACTGAAACGATTACCACGCCAGTTAATATAAACAGCGATTTTCATAAGTTATTGTGCAAGAATACCGCTGTGAAAAAGTTATTCGTGTATCAATATGCTTGATTAAAATGTAAAAGTACTAACAACTTTTGGGCTGGCCCCGCTCCCCCCTACACTCCTTGAAAAGATACTTTTTTAAGACTTGCCCACCCACATCACACAAAAAATACAAACACAATTTCTCGCTGATGCCTATAGTTATACAGGGCGTACCTTCGGCTAATCGGCTTCAGCAGTGGTTCCGAATTGTGTGCATTGGTTCCGAATTGTGCGCAGTGGTTCCGAATTGTGCGCAGTGGTTCCGAATCGTGCGTAGTGGTCCCGAATCGTGCGCAGTGGTTCCGAATTGTGCGCAGTGGTTCCGAATTGTGTGCATTGGTTCCGCATTGTGTGCATTGGTTCCGAATTGTGCGCAGCGGTTCCGAATTGTGCGCAGTGGTTCCGAATCGTGCGTAGTGGTTCCGAATCGTGCGTAGTGGTTCCGAATCGTGCGCAGTGGTTCCAAGTCCTTACAGGGAATACTGCTTAGACCTTTAGAGAATGGCGCCGTAAGGACAAACTTGTTTCATAATGGGTGCCGTTGGGTAATAAAAAAAAAGTTTAGGATCTACTGGGATCCTTAAGCAATTACTGGCAGCTGGTTGAAAGACGTGCCATTCAGAGCCACTGAGAGCCTTAGTTACAACTACACAATGGAGGGGGAAGCTCTTGTTGCTATCCTAGAACGTCCACGGGGCGTCAGACACATATAATTAAATCCAACGTAAACCTGGACATTTAATCTGAACTTTAGAAACTGAAATCCCCCAAGTGTAAGAGAATTAAGGAAAAAAAAATATTGTTCTAATATAATTGTCTTGAAACTAAAACAAATGTTGTTTTTTTTTTTTTGTTTACTGGATAAAAGTGAATAGAAGTGACACAGCCTTCGAAAAAAAATTAATTGATGGGGACAGGCGGGATAAAGAACAAGCATAAATGAGGATAAGGAAGTAGCATAAAACGATCAAGTTCAAAACTTTATTTTTGTGTGCAAGTTTTTTTTTTTTTTGCCAGATTTTCAATTCTACTCAATGCCTTTTAAGCACGTTCTCTCTTTGTGTGTGTTTGTGTGATAAGCAATTTATGTCATGAAATGTTTTAATGTTTAGTTACTATATCAATAGGTTCCTTACCGTCTAAATCACTTGTCCATTATCCTACATTTATTTGTGCTTAGGAATTCAAGCTTGCCATTTTTAGTTCTAATTCTTTTAAAACTCATTAGTAAGTAACTTTGAATAATAGACAATCTAATATTACAGTATTATTTCTAAGACACATGTTTATATGCGTATAATTATATAGTCAATATACATTGTACTTTTATGTATTTTTATATACTTTTTATGTATTTTTTAACTATTGGTTTTGTTGTTGCATTCCAAGAGTTATTCCTTTTTTTTATTAACATTTGAAATAAAAGTGTAACTGTGATATATTTTTCTTCTTTAAGATTTGTATTTAGAAAATGGAACAAACGTATTGTCGTTGCCTTCTATATAGTTGCCTTCTATATAAGCGTGGCCACTATACACGCATATAATACAAGTTTTTTTTTGTTTCAGCATATTTAGATGTGAAGTAGTAATCTGTATAATGGTCAAACTGTTAAATGATGTCTTTGTACTGTAGTACCCTTATAATGGTCAAACTTTTGAATGATGTCTTTGTATTATAGTACTCTGTATAATGGCCAAACTGTTGGCTGATGTCTTTGTACTGTAGTACTCTGTATAATGGCCAAACTTTTGAATGATGTCTTTGTATTGTAGTACTCTGTATAATGGTCAAACTGTTGGATGATGTTTATGTACTACAACAGCATTAAGTCAGATTATTTAATACTATTATTATTTGTAACCACACTGTTAGAGGCACACTGAAATAAATACAATACTTTTGTATTATAAATTTTGTGTAAATTTATATCATTTTGGTGTTCTTATTATTGTTCTTCTTATTGTTGTTGTCATTGTTGTTGTATGAGTAAGTGACTGGTGTTTACTGTAGAAATGGTTATCTCCACTC
Organism: Anisus vortex; assembly: GCA_949126835.1. Taxonomy (NCBI): domain Eukaryota; kingdom Metazoa; phylum Mollusca; class Gastropoda; family Planorbidae; genus Anisus; species Anisus vortex. Next base: position 39,074,957 of record OX421492.1, on the reverse strand, counting down.
ACCTCCACACTCAACTCTAGAATAGCGTGTTAACTGAACACACTCAGCATTGAGATGCTTCTCTTCATTGCCTCTTATTGCAGGCTGAAGATCACTTCACAGGCCTCATTGTGACTTTCCTAGTGCAGTGCTATTTCGGCTAGAAAGGTCAATAGTCTAATATAACCTCGCTATAGGCAGGTGCAGGGGCGGTAAGGATGCATCTTTTTAAAATTTTAACTTTAAAAAAATTAAACTCTTTAACGAAATTAACATCTTGGAACCTGCTTCTCTTTTTACATTTTTTGTTTCAAACCTCTCAGCATACGCCCAAATTGTTAATCATTATCCTTATTGGTGAAGTTTACCCAGGTAATAAATCATGACTCTGATAATATATCTAGATCACCTTTAACACAACCTTTTCAGTCTTCCCGTCAAACCTGCACCCGTATAAACTATCCCCACCCCCCTTTACTTTAAAAAAAACTTAAACTTTAGAACGAGCCTTTCGATAGTAAAGTTTTTTGAAAATGTCAACTTGACAGCAACCTATCTGCACATGCACACACATTGTCATGCAAAACGAAATGTCAACAATAGGCACATCAGTGTTATACACATTTGTTTTTTTTCTTTTAATGACAACATTCATGGGCATTGCAAGAATCCTGTGCAATAATTTAGTGAAACATAACAAGACCAGTGTTGGTTAAATGTAACTTTGACAACGTCATCTAGTATACTTACCGTCACATCTTAGTACTTCCATCGCAATGATAATGTCAACAATACAATGATACTATGATACAATGATACATGTCACAAACTTCTATTGAGTTAAAAAAAAACTTTTGTGTTTTTAAATGCCGTGGTAAGCTGGATTAGTTGAACTAAAGGCTCGACTAACAACGTTTACAAAAGATATCGCCAATGTTAGGTAACAACAAAATCAAATGAACACAATATATTATGGCTCATTAAGTAATATAGTTCACGGGGAGCCGTTAACTCCCGGAGAGGCTAAACGGAGCTTTTAAAATCTGATGGCAACCTGGTAATCAAGGTTTGGTGGTATGTGGGAGTGGGGGGGGGGGACCTTAGAGTGTAGACAATAATTGTAAAACGCTACAGAGACTACTATAAGCTGTAAAAAACGTATAAGACTAAGCTAGATTACTTGGCCATATGCGTCGTCTTGATTTGACCTTTTCGTTCCGTTTACTGAAGCCATTCTTTAGTTTGCTGGCGTTCTCGTGACTCAAAATATATTTCAACATACATCTTAATGCTATGTAAAATTACTTATAATATTTACTTTAAGGCAAGCTTTCAATAAATTTTGAATCATACTGGCCAACACAGACTGGCGCGAATATGGTGGTGAATCGGCTCGGGAATATGGTGAATCGGCTCGAGAATATGGTGAATCAGCTCGCGAATATGGTGAATCGGCTCGCGAATATGGTGAATCGGCTCGCGAAAATGGTGAATGAGCTGGAGAATATGGTGAATCGGCTCGGGAATATGTAGAATTAGCTCGCGAATATTTCTTCACAAGGCTTAGTATAGACGTCATTTATTTCATACTAGCCCTATAAGAAAAATGTATGCATGTACAAATGTATATCTGTAATATATTACTTACTAGCTAGTATATAAGATAGACATGCTGGTGGGATCCGAAGAAGTAGCCTAAGCCTATAAGAAATGCCTGGTCACGAAAGATAAAAAACAACTTTATATACCCCTGACCTACATAATGTATAGTTGAAAGCCACAGCTATTTAGCAGGAATACTTTGCCGTAACATTGAATTCACGTTTTTGTTTGTAACGTACAGTGGAAAATGTAAAGAGAACCACAAATTATTGTTCCTCTCAAACAAATTTATTGCATTTGCGGTGTATCGTCATTCAAAAGCGAAGAGCCATGTGTTTCTTCCTTGACTTAACTTTTTTGATGTAATGCTTTGTTTAAATTCTGCAGAAATGTTGCTTTTAATTGGAAGTGACGCAACCTCCCTCCCCCCGTTCATTTCTCTCGTTTACTTGCAAATTGCAAAGGCTGTAAAGGTTGTCATTTTATATTATTGGCCTTTTTGTTTGTTTGTTTGTTTGTTCACAATCTTTTCACACCGTACCTCAATCACCAGTTTTGCACCAGTCTGTTTAGATTTTAGTTCACAAACAAGGAACAATAATTTTATCACACAGTTTAGTATAAATACAGCAAACATATCTAAACATAAAAGCTTGGAATACCTAACTAACCTTGTGTATTGATTAAGTGCTTAAAAAAAACTCTTGTTTAGATATTGTTCATCAGTTATGTTTAAGTATGAATATTTTGACTCACATTTATAAATATTTGAATGCGGTATGTGTCATCCAGAGATGATAGTTTTCTTTGTATTATCACAGTGATACAATATGTTATAGGACACTTTGTTAAGTTTCCACAATAAGTTATAGGACACTTTGTTAAGTTTCCACAATAAGTTATAGGACACTTTGTTAAGTTTCCACAATAAGTTATAGGACACTTTGTTAAGTTTCCACAATAAGTTATAGGACACTTTGTTAAGTTTCCACAATAAGTTATAGGACACTTTGTTAAGTTTCCACAATAAGTTATAGGACACTTTGTTAAGTTTCCACAATAAGTTATAGGACACTTTGTTAAGTTTCCACAATAAGTTATAGGACACTTTGTTAAGTTTCCACAATAAGTTATAGGACACTTTGTTAAGTTTCCACAATAAGTTATAGGACACTTTGTTAAGTTTCCACAATAAGTTATAGGACACTTTGTTAAGTTTCCACAATAAGTTATAGGACACTTTGTTAAGTTTCCACAATAAGTTATAATGTTCAGAAATAAAGACATAGCACCATAGCTATAACTGAATAAGTCACAAGACACTCCGTCCGTTTCCCCAGTCAGCTATATCTTTATAGCTAGTACAGCTGATTGTACAAAATACAATAAATACACCTTGATGGGAGAGAAGAAAAAATGAATTTTTCAACATACAAATATTTGGTAAGCTTGTTGTTGATAATCCTGTCCAGTAAGATCGAATTAATAGCTGTGTAATTATTCTATAACGCTACAGCTGGGATGGAGTTTTGCCTATTTGTAGTATTTTTTTTTACTAAAGACGTGTACTCGGTGTACGAGTGCAGGACGATGGGCCTTTGTAGATCCCTGGACTTACAACAGCAACAGTTGCAGCATACACACCTGCGAAATATTACCTTGAATTTACTGCGGAAGTTGTCGCTGAAAATACAGTAAAGCACCGGGTTGGCGGCGCTGTTGATGTACGCCAGCGTGTAGGTCAGCACGTGGAACATCCACGTCTTGTCGAAGCTGACCGTCGAGAAAGAGCTGTAGTACAGCATAATTTGGTGTGGCGAGTAGCTGAGGAAGTAGATGGCCACGCTGGCCATCAGCATCTTGACCACACCTCGCCGCGCCCGGATGGCCTCGCTGTAGGCTCGGGTTGGGCCACGGCCGTTAGGTCGTGAGGCCGAGCTGATTCCGCCGCTGTTTCTGTGAAGTTTCTCGACGCCCACAAAGAGCCGTTTCCCGATGATGGCGTAGCAGATGACCTGGATACTGAGTGGGCCCAGGTAGAACACAACGGACTCTGTGTATTTGAAGATCATGTTGTAGACATCGTGCTGCCGCTTGTCGACGTGGAACGCAGTGACGCAGAAGTTCTGTGGAGGAGTTTCGGACAGTTGCAGAACTGTGTTGAAAACGGCTGTAGGAGTGGCACACAGACCAGAAACGATCCAGATGAGAACCATGACGGCGAACACCCTCCGCTTGGTACACATGATGTGAGCTTTTATCGGGAAGACTATAGCGATATATCTGAAATAGAATAAAACAAGTATTAGTAGGCTACATCATGCGTTAAGTTACTTCTAAAATTGTTATTAAAGAACTGTCTTTCACCTCGGTGAAATTTCTTAAGAGTTACCAAATTCTTGGGTATAGATTTACGCTACACAAAAACATTTGTAAGTTTTATATTAACATTCCTTACAATACCGGTAATAATAGTAATAAGCCATAGATGTGACTATGAAAAACAAATAGATTCAGTAGATGGCAACGTCATAGTATATTTAAATGATATTAATAATAAAAGTTATGATAGAAAATGGGATTCTATATTAGCATATTAACATAGTTTACACTGGCCAGTTACATTTCTAGTTTTACATAAGAAAGAAGTAGATTTACGCAAAGAACATTTTAGCAGTCAATAAATAAGAAAAAACTGTGAAGTCAACACTTTGATTTAACTCAATTTATTTCTTCTGTCCATCAGGTAAGACACATACATATTAAATGCAGTTTCATTTACACCAAGAATTAAATACACAAAGTGTTGTGCTAAGTAACTTGGTCTAGGTACACACAGTTCACAACTGTATAGATATAATTTCATTAGACTAGCTTAAAGACCAAGTGAAGAGCTTTTTATCAAAATTGAGTTAACATTTGATTTTGATAGTAAATAGTGTATTCAGTATCTGAATGTTAAAAAAAACATTTATACAAAATATCAAAGATACATTTTAAGTAATTAGTACAATATTTGCACTTAAATGTGTGTGTTTTTCGGATGATTACTCCAAATCTCGTAGCCATTTGAGATGTTTTTATTTCCGGCAATATAGGAAAGTGACGTAACATAAAGGATTCCGACTAGGAAAAATGAATATTGTCACGTGTTTTGAATCTATTGCAACATGTTTTGAATCTTTTTCCGGTTCTTATTTTTAACAAAATGGTTAAATATAGATTTATAGCGTCTATTTTTATTTATTTATTTCCCTTGTGATACGTCACTGCCGTATGAGGCTATTCCAAATCTCGTTCCTTTGAGAAAAACCTCTTCACTTGGTCTTAGCTTAATTATTCAAAAACTTTAAAAAGTAGACATATGTTTCTAACATCATAAAAACATCTTTAACAATAATATAATAATTGAAAACTAACAAACAAAAGTCTTGACGTCAGCTCTCCTTCCATAAATCTTACTATTCACTGGACAGTGAGAACAGTACAAAACATATACGTCTTTCTATTGACTAATATATCAATAGGCCTACAGTAGAAAACACCATAACCGATAAATCATACAGAATTGGCAGGATAGTTTAGAAACAGAAATAAATGCGTTTTTATAAAATCAAAATTTTCTACGCAGTTTTTAATACATTTGCGATTAATTGTAAAGTTCTATATTGTAAAAAAAATAATTTAACAGATTCTGAATTTTTTTTTTAACTTTATAGTTACAAAATTACAACTTTATATTTTACCAAATAGATCTGTAATCTATATGCCCTATATAAAATCTAAAGCATATGTAGTATGTCTGATCTTGACCATTCTATTTGGTTAATAATACCTCTATTAAAACTCTGTGATAAATAATGCCAGTATTAAAACTATCAACTCTAGCAACATCTAGAACTCCATTTCTAAAGTACTTGGCAGCAATCATAAAATGAATTTCCGGAAACATTTCCAAGCCAATGATTGTTGGAAAGCCATGATTTATTCATGACTCAATCAATCAAAGCTTTACAATACTCCTCTCGGGGGCAGACATAGATCCTACGTTGTAAATATGTGAGCAAGCATTCCACCGAGGAAACGACTCCAAGTTGTAGAAAAGTGGTTTGGGAATATCACTGAATTATTTCAAAGCGAAATGCAATGGAAGTAGACGACTCTACGTCACTACATGAAATGTATTATTGGATTGGCACGTTTAGGCAAACAATATTTGGATGACATTTGGTTGACCTTTTCTGTGGCATCTTATTTTTTTCAAATGCTTAGCTCATGCTTAGATCTGTTGGAGGCATAGATAGTGGGATAAAGCAATTCTTCATTATACAAAAAGGTCTTTCTTCTTGAATAGCATACTGACAAGGAATAGGCTGCCTTAACAAACCAGGGAAACCAACAACTTACAATCAATTAAAAAGCCAATCAAAATGCAAGACCAGATTCAAACCCAAGGATAAAGGCGGGAAGAAACACAAATATCTTCTGTATACCAGGAGCGTCTGTAACACATACAATAAGAAAAGGCTGATACAGAAGTTGAGTCGTCATGAGACAGATACATAAAGGTTTATTTCAATTATCAACCGATTTATCTGTTACAAAATTGTTTATCGTTCAAAATATATTTAAACTGACATGTTTTAACAGAGTCATCGCTCACGGGTCGATGGAGAAATGTTTACATCTCACACGTGAACAATACAAGTCTAACGTTTTATATCCAAAGATATCTCGTTTACTAGTCAGTATGACAATGGTAATTGTACAAATCAAATATAGGCAGGGAATGAAATAATTAAGTTCAATGCTCAGAATATTACTGCTTTATATTAAAACAACACCGTAGTTTCTTGTTTATCCACTTCCCATCAGAAAACACAAGCCTAAGGCACTGATGCTAGACCGCCTTGGCAAATATAAAAATAAAATAAAAATAAAATGAATTAAATACAAGACTGTAGTGAAATATAAAAAGAAAGAACAGCTATAATGTATAGCAACTTTTGCTAACGAATTATTTTTAAGTTTCGAGAATAAATATTACCATACTTTTTTATTTCATTAAAACTAATTAAAACAATAACAAGTCTGCAAATAATATAGCATTACATTCAGAGTTAGCATAGCATTACATGTGGATCTAGCATCACATGTGGATTTAGCATTGCATTTAGATTTAGCATTGCATGTAGATTTAGCATTGCATGCAGATTTAGCATTGCATGTAGATTTAGCATTGCATGAAGATTTAGCATTGTATGTATAATTAGCATTGAACGTAGAATTAGCATTGTATGTAGAATTAGAATTTAATATAGAATTAGCATTGTAAGTAGACTTAGCATGGAATGTAGAATTAGAATTGCCTGTAAACTTTGCATTGCCTGTAGACTTAGTAGTGCATGGAGATTTAGCCTTTTCATGTAGATTGTCTTCATCACTAATGTCAGAACAGTTTTAAAACTGAGCAAAAAAAAACAACAACAAAAGAACTGGTTCTCCAATGGATTCCTGGGGATGTTAAAAATTAAAGGAATGACACTGTCGACACTTTAGCTAAAACTGGAGGCAGATAAAACCAGACAGATCATACTTACACCCCGAAGAGATCAAGGCAGTACTCAAACAAATCCGAAAGATGGTCTGAGCTGCGACAAAACAACCCAACGATTGATGCTTACTACAAACTCTCCCGCCAATTTCAACACATCATCTTCAGACTAAGGACTGGTCATAACAGGCTGAAGCAGCACATGTTCCGCAAACTACTAGGCCTAATTGGATCAAGTGAAACGTGATCCTGCGGAACAACTCGCGAAAATGCGGAACATGTCCTTCAGACCTGCCCCCTGTACCACTCTACCCGGTCAGCCATATATGGTCACAGGAAGGTACCTTCAATGACAAACTGTATGGTGGACTGGAGCAGTGGCGTAGCTAGGGAAGGGGGGTCCGAATTCAAAAGTCCCCCGGGGCCCCTACTTGAGGTTGTCCCCCAAAGGAGTGTCCGAAAATTGTTTTTGCAGGGGCCCCAAAAGGAGTGTCCGAAAAATTTTGTTGCAGGGGGCCCTAAAGAGGCCAAGCCCCCGGGGCCCCCAAACCCTAGCTATGCCGCTGGACTGGAGCAACTGTCAGCCACGGCGCCGTTCTTCACAATTATTGGACTTGTTTTCTGAATCCTTTAAATCATTAACTTTTGAGAACAAAGAAGAAAAATGTAGATTTAAGATTGCAAGCAGAGAACAGACTTGAGTACGTTATGAAATGATCACACCAGTTTATGATGAACACGCCATATCTTGTAAAGACAATGTAAAAAACTATCAAACAAACAAAAACTGTACAAGAATTATTGAATATTTTTTTTATTTGCCCTTAAAAATAAATATTGAATGTGTAAAAAAATAAATTGCAAACATGTTTTAAAAAAACAATTTTTTCCTGAAAGTTGAATATTAAAAGAACAAAAAAAAAAAGATTTTCCCACAACGAGAATCGCGGTCCATTTCGTTGCCTCACGCCATGAAAATATTCGGTAAAATTTCATTACAAATAGAAAACAAAATATTGAAAAAATTATAATGAAATGCTTTTAGCTCAGTGGATGAAGTAAACCAGCATTCAATCAGTTTAAAAATATTTTTTTTCAGTGAATTTTGTTCGAGTGACTACATTTGGTCAGCTCACTTCCCTTGTTTGTTTGTTTATTGAGACACGAGAACTTGTTTAAAGGAATATTTTGTATTTGACTATTTAAAGAGTTGGCTAATATTTTAACTCTGTCGATGTTTCTTTTTACAAGGCAATGTTTTAAAGTTGTGACGTAAAAAGTCGATTTGTGTAAAATCAGTTTCTGTTGAATTAGCAGTTTATTTGTTGTTATTATAGTCTAGTACAGGGGTCGGCAACCTTTTGACAGCGGCGTGCCAAAGTAGAATTTCTAACTCAGTCGGCGTGCCAACAGCCAAATAGTCAACCTCTGCCATATTTATTATTTTTAATAATTATTAAATGTATGTAGCATGATCAAAACGAAAAGGCGCTTTACTAAGAAACCATACAAAAGTCAACACAGATTAGTCACAAATTGCTGTAATTACAACAATTACGTAATATACTGCTCTTATACGTACGCTTGAGCTGTTGTTCTTTTTTAAATTTGAATTATTGTGTGTGCTTAATCAAAGAAGATAAAAAACTTTTGAATGCAAGTATAGCCTGTATCAATTAATGTGAGCCTTGCTTAAACGTCAAGAGTTAGGCGACTTTCTTGTGGGCTTAAACAAGTTTTATTGTTTGAGAAAATCTTTTTACAAGTGTAAGTTGAGCCAATAGATGAAAATAAAACAAATTCAAAGTTTTTCAAACAGATCAATAATTAAGAATAGCTTTGTTCAGATTTGTTCGCAATGCGGCAAATTTTGATGTCCAGAAATCGGATGTTTTAAATTCAATTTGCAGCATTTCAAAATAGAGTTCTGCCAGAAAACTCCACTTTGAGTGCTTCAATGTTCTTCTTAAGCTCATCTATCTGTAATGTATATAGGTCTAGAGCTAAATGATCTTTAACATTGAGGACCTACTTAAATGTTGTACAGTTAATATCACGGATAAATTAGTCCAGTTTCTATCCAAATGCTTTCCAGTAAAAATAATAACCAAACAGTTCAAGAATTGTTTGATCTTGTCCTTGTAAACGCAAGTTCAACTCATTTAAATGAGTCGTTAAGTCTGTCAAAAACATCAGTTTCATAGGGCATTTATCATCATTCAATTCTTAAAATTAATATTGTTTCATTAATTTAATAAACATCTTAACTGCTTCCAGACACGAAACGAATCTATTCAACCCTTTACCTTGATTAAGCCAGTGAACACTACTGTACAACAGAAGATCTCCATATTCACTTTCAATTTCTTGTAGTAAAGATTTGCATTGCCGGTGAATCAACGAAGAGTGGGAAACTATAAAGTTTAGACTACTTTTTTAACAACAGTTTCCATTACGGAGCGCAAGTCTAATGATGAACTCTTTGCACACACACGTTCATGGTGTTATAATGAAATGGAAGCTTAACAGCAGTCCCCCAATTCGGTTTACAAGAAATTCGATAAATCTTTTCTGTTTGCCAACCATCGTAGTAGCGTTTTTATCTTTTTCGGACATTTTATGGGCACTTATACTTATACCTTGATATATCGCCGCATAATATAACATTGTGAATAATTGTAATAGTTTTCTTTATAGGCTATATAGGCCTACAGATATGATAAAATTATAATAATTTGATGGATATCATCTTGTTAATAAAGTGTTAAGATAAAATTTAAATATCAAATCGAAAATCTGAAATTGAACAAGGTTGTTGTTTATTTTGTTGTTATTGGGGAAGGAGGAAAGTCGTTTCGGTGGCACACTATTTTTTTACGTTAAATTGAAGGAAATACTTTATAATAATATTATTGGAATCGCGAAAAATAAATCAGATAACGGTTTGCAAATACTAATTAGTTAATTACTTGTATTCGATATTTTTGGGGGTTGCGATATAATACAGACAAAACCAACCAAAATGTAGAGTAGTCGTCACGTTCTTTTGATGTAAGCATCCTTTGATGTAAGCACAGGAGACGCAAAGACTAGTTTTTATCCGCCGAAACTGAACGCTTAAGACCAGGCAAACGACTGAATGAAATGGTTGCATTTTGATTTATTTGAAAAAAATTGTACTTCTTTTTAATTAAATTATTTTCAGAGTCTGGTCAGCGAGAGCTAATGAAAGAAAATGACATGGCACGCAGAAGCTATTAAAAACAATTTTTTTTCGGGAGGTCGTCCGCGTGCCATTGAAAAGGGCTCCGCGTGCCAAGTCTGACACGCGTGCCGTAGGTTGCCGACCCCTAGTCTAGTAAGCTTGTTGTATCTGATTTTGTTTTTCTGTATAAATTCTTCATCTAGCTTCGCATGTAGACTTCACATTGTGTGTCCCTTAAACATTGCACAGACTTAGCATTGCATGTAGGCCTATAGTTCAAATTGCGTGTAGGCCCTTACACTAAGTATTGCAAGTAAACTGAGTATTGCATGTAGAATTATCATTGCATGCACAATGAACAGTGTGTGTGTGTGTACACTTAGCACACACGCAGACACACACCATAGCGCAATAAAGTAAAGACTGAAAAAAATTAATCTTAAAAATGAAGAATGAAACAAGTTTTTGTAGCCAGAGTTTTTAGCAACGCACAAAAAAATATCGTTCAAAAAAAAAAAAAAGAAAAAAGACACGAAAAGCGTCCATAATGAACATTGGTAATGATTTCACTAAAAGCTGGAACATGGACTAACATTTTGTTGTACATAAGGAGATAAGATAAGAATGGGCGTTTCTTATAGCGCGTCTATCCATGCTATTAAATTAACATGCTCAGTGCAGTGGCAGATGTACTAGCCAAAGAGAAAGGTCTTTAAGTTCTTTTTAAAAGATTCTCTTGTCCCAGATTCTCTCAGTGTTTGAGATAGACTGTTCCATAGAGAAGGCGCCACTGACTCAAATGAGCGCACTCCCTGGTACTTCTTTCTGTGTTCATCCAAACTAGGAGTTTTGAGTGAGGAGTGACATATAATAGACTCGGCAATCAAAATGTATTTGAAGGATAGGGGGGACAGCTGGGGACAGCTGGGGACAGCTGGGGACAGCTGGGGACAGCTGGGATGTGCGTGCGGAGGAGGAAGAAGAGGTGGTGGTGGAGGATAGAGCGGTTAGAGAGAGAAAGTAGGATAACAGAGACAGATGGAATGGGAAGTGAGAGAGAAAGAGAGATGAAAGAGCCCCTCAAAGAGATGATAAAGAAGGAGAGTTATTACTATAGGGAGAGATGATAAAGAAGGAGAGTTATTACTATAGGGAGAGATAAGATAGAGAGATGAAAACGAGAGGGGTAAGGTTAGGGCAGACAATGGATTGATATGGAGAGATTTGAGAGTAAGGCACAGGGAGCTACAAGAGAGACATGGATGAGATAGAGAGAGAGAGAGAGAGAGAGGGGGGGTTAGGGCAGACAATGGATTGATATGGAGAGATTTGAGAGTAAGGCACAGGGAGCTACAAGAGAGACATGGATGAGATAGAGAGAGAGAGAGTGAGGGGGGGGGTTAGGGCAGACAATGGATTGATATGGAGAGATTTGAGAGTAAGGCACAGGGAGCTACAAGAGAGACATGGATGAGATAGAGAGAGAGAGAGGGGGGGGGTTAGGGCAGACAATGGATTGATATGGAGAGATTTGAGAGTAAGGCACAGGGAGCTACAAGAGAGACATGGATGAGATAGAGAGAGAGAGAGAGAGGGGGGGGTTAGGGCAGACAATGGATTGATATGGAGAGATTTGAGAGTAAGGCACAGGGAGCTACAAGAGAGACATGGATGAGATAGAGAGAGAGAGAGAGAGGGGGGGGGGGTTAGGGCAGACAATGGATTGATATGGAGAGATTTGAGAGTAAGGCACAGGGAGCTACATGAGAGACATGGATGAGATAGAGAGAGAGAGAGAGAGGGGGGGGGGGGGTTAGGGCAGACAATGGATTGATATGGAGAGATTTGAGAGTAAGGCACAGGGAGCTACAAGAGAGACATGGATGAGATAGAGAGAGAGAGAGAGGGGGTTGGGGCAGAAAGAGAAAAAGTGGAATGAGAGGAGAGGGATGAAAGAGTACGACTCACGGAGGGATAGGGAGTGGGCTACAGAGGCGAGAGAGATCAGAAAGTATGAGAGAGAAAGAGAGAGACCGGTGGGGGGGGGGGGTGTAGGGAGAAAAAGACTTAGATACGATTTAAAGTATAAAAAAAAAGATATGATATTGATGTTGTTTTTATTTCATGCTACTAAAGTTGTTTTGTTGTCTTAATGTCCACGGCTGAATCTTGAAAACGTCATTTTTACACTCCTTTTTATGGAATTGCCAGTTCCTACAAGGGCATAAAACTTTTATGACAAACGTTTTGAATAGCAAGGTCACAGAATTGAAAGTTTAAGGCATTTCTTGAAAAGTTTGTCCAATGTTTTTTTTTTATAGTTAATTACTTACTATCCCATTCAAGAAACATAATTTAATGATGAAAAGTTCAACACACATGACAAACTACAAAAGACATAAATAAATCGAAAAAGTTTGTTTTTAATTTTGATTTTTAAATGTCTCTATTTTCGGCTTGTTTAATTGTGTTCGGAAGTTCATTCCAATACAGATGTGTTACGACGCTATAGGAGCGAGCTGCAAATGTTTCTTTTTTCGCTTGGTACTTTGAGCTGTGGATGAATTTTGTTTCAACACAGTCCTCTTTTCTCTGATGTGTGTAGCTCGACCATGGATCTCATGTACTGGGGAGGTTGACCATGAAGGCTTTTATATAGCATAGTCAAAACTTTTAATTTTATTCCAAGTCTTATAGGTAGTCAGTGCAGTTTATTGGATATATTTTTGAATTGTCTTCATTTTCTTTATGAAGTATTGTTCTTACTACGGCGTTTACAAAACTGTCTTATTAAAAAAATTTAGAAGAGTAGGTTGACTTTTAGGCTGTTGGCACGGTGAATGATTTAAAAATCCTAGTTTGGCAGTCTAATAGCAAAAGGTTGACGACACCTGGTCTAAGACATAGAACTAAATAATCCCTGTTATGTCTTCCAAAGTGTTTGCTCTTCCTCACTCCCAAACTAAGAAACACACAAAATGCTATGTTTAAAGATGTATTAATCTCAGACAACTGAGGTGTGTCCGATATATATAATGGCAGGACAAAATTCCAAATGCAGAGGTCCTGTAAAGAGCAGGTTACTCTCAGCAACAGACAAGTCAGCTGGCTTGTTCATGTACACCGAATGCCACATTGTTGACTCTCAAAGGGCACCCATATGGAACGTTAGTCAAAGGACAGAGACCTGCTGGACATCGAAAACTAAGATAGGTGGATGTATGCAAAAGAGGCACGAAACACCCCGATATTGATCCCAACAGTTGGGAGAATATGGCGCAGGACAGTTCCACCTGAATGCAGGATCAAGGTCGGCTCCTGGTTCGCAGGAGAGAATCCCGCAAGAAACAATAAGGTGTAAGAAAATGTGGTCCCCCTACTCTGTATTCATTTGCACCCAGTGTGACCGTGACTGTACTTCTAAGATTGGTCTATTTAGTCACGTGAGGGCCCGCAGGAAAAAAGATAGTCTCGCGATTCGCAAAATGCCGACGAAAGATGTGTGCATAGTTTTAAAATAAGACGTAATTAATAATTAGCTATATAAAACTCAATGGGGGACATATTATGTAAACAGCTGTGCTGCATGGGGAATTTAAACTGCGCACCATAAGATGTAATGAAAAAAACAAACAATTAAAATATCATTATTGGGGTTGTGAGTTGTGATGTGGTTACAAATTTGAAAGAATGTGTTGTGAAACAAAACACGTGTCGATAGCATGGCGGGTATTGGGTCAATTAGCTTTGTGGAGGTCGAGTCGGTCGCCCGCCACCCAGAAATATACACAACTTTGCTAAGTTAATAAAAAGGATTTGGAAATCTTGTTTATATAGTCGAGTGATAGAAATATACCTAAATATCTTAAAGACTAATGTTAATCAATAGATTTACACCGTGAACACAAAAACTCAGTTTTAAATGGAAAGAGGTAGAGAAAGATGTAGAGAAAGAGGCGAAGTGTCACTTTTGGTCAGTTCGGAATTGTCCCACCCGGTCAAAGGACCAAAATGATAGTGCCTTTTCTTGGGTACTGTCAACAATAAATTATAATTTTTCATTCAATGACCACACAAGTTAAACGTCAGCTAGCTTGTGTGGAAATATGCATGGGAGCATCTCCCATCCCCCATCAACCCCACCCCCCTTAAACAGAAACAACTGGTGTTCTACGTGTAATATCCAGGATATTATACCCTACTAGTTGTTGGTGTAGCTAACGAAGAACGCGTTGATGGAAGAATGAATCAAACAATCGGCAAAGTATTACTGTTCTTGACCCCTCTGTCTCTAACTCTAAGATCATCTCTTTAAATGTAATGGACTCTCTTTTTAAATCTTTACTCTTTCGGAATGGACAAGTCTTAACGTGTATGCATGCATAAAAGGTCACGTGCAAAAACATTTCCGTTCTTATTCGATAATTTTTTTCGAAACAATGTCTGTGTGCTGGGTTACTGGTTGTGCTCAAATTTGTTGGGGATTAAATATTATTTAATTTCCACAAGATGTTTACAAAACAAAACAATATATTGTGAAAGTCAGAAGTGAAAAATCACCTTTTTATATTATCAAACGAATTGCTTAATGCAAAGGAATTTTTGTTATTCGTTTTTATGAACATACGCATTTTGTTTTTTAATAACCAAGAAAACGCAACTCTTGACTAATTTATTTTGTAAACAAATAAACATTTTACCTCACGCGACTAACACTTGAGTATTAATTATCGCCTACTCACTTTTGATGTTAAAAACGGATTCCTCATAACTAATATTGTATCCTTTGTATAATTCTAAAAGACTAGAACTGGCCGTCGAGGTTGAAATCAATTGTCAAACACCAGCAAAAGCATGCTTTTTGTTGTTATTAGTTTAAAAATAGAACAGGAAGTTCACGAGCATTCGGGTTCAAAAGTTCACGCCTCATTAATACTTGTCAATAGAGGCTTTATTTAGTATATAAACAATAGAGGCTTTATTTAGTATATAAATCTCCCTCTTAGATTCTTAGTTTAATAATTACATCATACTATATTGTAATATATACATGTTTACCGAATGAACATTCAAAACACTTGTTTTGATGTAAAACCCTACTTGAGAACAAAATAAAAATATGGGGTAAAAACGGGATAGAAGAAAAGTTCAACATGATAACCAAGTGCAAGTAGGAAAAACTATAATTTTTTTTATTATTTACAATCTTATTCTATGTTATATTTAGACTTACTTAATGCGTCAAATAAATAATTATTTTTTTGTCGCAAGGGACGTAATCAACTGCGTTTTTTTTTCTTTTCCAGGGTCTAATGTGAATTCTCTTTTCAAGGGCTGTAATCAAGAGTTATTTGATCTCCAACTCGATCTGAACCCAATCACCACAATTATGTCAGCATGTGAACAAAAAATTATATCTGCAATATCTTTTTATGTTTCCATTGAACTGACATAATAGCCAATGACATCAGGCATTGCAAAAAATAGAAGGTTATGAAAGGTTGAAAGAGTAAAAAAGACTGTGTGTGTGCTAGGTAAAGAGATTGGAACACTTTTGTCTTTTTGAAACTCTCACGGACTCAATAGGGGTTCCATGGAAGAATATGGAGTTCTGGAAATTGATGGAGAAAATGATTCCCCTTTCTTTAACCCCGGGGGCCTTAGCTCCCTCTCATTGTGACCGAATAGAACAAACTGGAATTAGATGTTTATCTTGCTTCCTCAAATATTAGCATGTTTGCTCCTACAAACACACCCACCCACACACCCTCTCACCAACACACATACACACACACATATATATATATATGAATTATTCGCGCGGTTAGATCCTTTTAGCGTGGAAATATGGGTAAATAGGATACCATCATCTGCAACTAGGAGAAACTTATTTTGGAAAGTGCTTTTCAAAATTTGTTTAGCCTCAGCCCCTTCCCTGCAACCCCCTCCCCGGGTAACACCTAAATATAATTCTCTGTAAAAGTACAAGACTAAGTTATGATCGAAATCACTTTCTCTTTACTACGTAGCGTTGGAGAATAGTCTTACAGCGTAGTATGATTTTATTTTTATTGATAACGTTGGAACCTAAAATGGTTCGACGATTTCAGTGAGTCTCTTTCAGTATAATAACCTCGCAGTAGAACAACAACATCACAGTAGAACAACAACTTTACAGCAGAACAACAACTTCCCAGTAGCACAATAATTTCACAGTAGCACAACAACTTCACAGAAGAGCAACAACTTCTCAGTAGAACAACAACTTCCCAGTAGCACAACAACTTCCCAGTAGAACAACAACTTCCCAGCAGAACAACAACTTCACAGTAGCACAACAACTTCCCAGTAGCACAACAACTTCCCAGTAGAACAACAACTTCACAGTAGAACAACAACTTCCCAGTAGAACAACAACTTCCCAGCAGAACAACAACTTCACAGTAGAACAACAACTTCCCAGTAGCACAATAATTTCACAGTAGCACAACAACTTCCCAGTAGAACAACAACTTCCCAGTAGCACAACAACTTCCCAGTAGAACAACAACTTCCCAGCAGAACAACAACTTCCCAGTAGCACAACAACTTCCCAGTAGAACAACAACTTCACAGTAGAACAACAACTTCCCAGTAGAACAACAACTTCCCAGCAGAACAACAACTTCACAGTAGAACAACAACTTCCCAGTAGAACAACAACTTCCCAGTAGCACTACAACGTCGCATTGTTTTTGGGTGTGAAATCACTTCCAGACCAATATCTCCTTGACATCAAATTGCATTTCCCCAAGTTGCTTTCAAATAATTTCAATTCAGTACTAAACTCTTCTGTTTTCTTGCTATTAAAGTATTTAAAAAATAACATGACATTTTGATAGCTGACTGAAAGCTATATTTATGTCTTCTAATAATTGTAACACTTCACATTGCACATATTTATTATAATTAACATTTAGAAATTGAGTTAAATTTACTTAGATAACTCTTTTCTAAAAAAAAAATGTAACTTTTCTTAGTTTAATTATATTATAGTCTTTGTTAGAACCAAACAATATTCTACAAAAAGGTTCCGAGAATGAAAACTACAGTTATAATTAAAATGCCCCTTTCAATATGTGTATGTCATAGAAAATACTTATAGGAGTCAGCGAGTAATGGAATATGGAATAGTACTATCTCAGAATTATAATTGACGTAGAATTAGGAAAACAAAACTTTTTAAAACTTGAAAAAAGGAAGAGATGGAATTCGCCTTATCAAAAAGCCATCCGCTTGAATTATTCTTATGTAAAGGAAATGGATAAAGATAAGGACATGTCGTCTGCTTATTTATTAGTGAGCAACCCTGAAATCAAATCATTTTACACGATACATAATTCAAGGACAAAAAACAAGCCACGGAAAAAAGTAAACAGAAAACAAATATTCGGTGAAGTTGATCTGAGCGCCGGGTCATGTAACAGACGATATCCCATAACTCTTGATGAATATATTATAGAGAATGTTGGATTGCGAAACCATTTTTATAAAGCCTTTATTCAGTATGAGCTAGAGCTATGGGTCGGCGTAACCTACGTTACGCGTGCGAATACATGACACGCAGAGCGATTTTCAATGGCACGCAGAAGACCCACAAAAAAGGCAATTCAAATCTCTTGTACAAGACAATTGTTGGCGGATCAGGTTGACTTTTATTCTGTTGGCACGCTGGATGAATTTGAAATCCTACTTTGGCACACTGTTATCTAAAGATTGACGACCCCTGAGATAGAGTATACCAGACACAATATTATATTAAAGCCTCTCCTTGCCAACACCAGACTGGATGGGTTCGAGTCCTGCTTTCACCGTTTTCCCACTAGGAACTACCTTACTAAGTTTTCTATTAATAACTTCACTTATCAGGTTATATATTTATCTATTTATTCGATATGTTTCATTATAAAGATAAATCTTTCAATGATATATCATTTTATGAAATTCAAGTAGTCTAAGAGATATAATTATACATTAATATAGAGTGAGCAATAAGCACAATACGTGGTTATTGCTACGTTTTTTAGGATTTTTTAAATACTTTGTACTTTCCTTTCAGAAATTTAAAAATCTAAATAAGATCAGTCCATTCAAACTATTTCATCAAATTATCAATGGTTAGCTACAAGAGATTTCACCATTACTTCGTAGACTCTGCCCTATAAAGCGAATGATTAAGCAGACGTCTAGTTCCAGAAGTTAACTTGTTATTTTCATTTCTTTTCAAGTCCAGCCGATAGGAAACCGGGAGGTCAAATGACGTCATATCCACAGAAAAGAGAATCTGCGTCATATCTATCTATAATATAGCTGCCACAAAAATAGTTTATTTTACAAAGATTGTAACTTTGATAATAGAACATTTATTTTATGTAATGGTTCTCGGAAAAGCATGGGAACGCCTCTTTTTATTATGGAGAGTGACAAAATCATTAAATTACATAAATATACACATGCATACTTCATTAAATTTAAGTAATAAGTAAATCCTAGTAAAGTGGAAAAATTGAAATTACCAGTAAAAAGTACCAAACTGATCATAAGGCTGGTAAAGCAGCTTTCTTCAGTTTCTGAGGCAACGGCATACTTATTCGTATGGCAATGTGTGGGCAGAACAATGCCCAGCCGCCTTTACTTTACCCCAACTAATGTCAGGTACCCATCAGAGCTGGGTAGACTCAGGGACTCCCTCAAGTCTTGGGAAAAAATCTGGTCTCCACAAAGATTTAATACAGGACCTTCGGATCGCCAGGGCACAGACGGAAAGAGACAGAAGACTAGAAGCAATCATGGCGCGCTGAGAAGAGAGAGAGAGAATACTAGAATCAATCATGGCGCGCTGGGAGAGAGACAAAACACTAGAATCAATCATGGCGCACTGAGAAAGAGAGACAGAGACAGAACACTAGAATCAATCATGGCGCACCGAGAAAGAGAGAGAGAGAGACGGAACACTAGATTGAATCATGGCACAGTGAGAAAGAGAGAGAGAGACAGAACACTAGAATCAATCGTGGCGCACTGAGAAAACGAGAGAGACAGAACACTAGAATAAATCATGATGCACTGAGAAAGAGAGAGAGAGACAGAACACTAGAATCAATGATGGCGCACTGAGAAAGAGAGAGAGAGAGAGAGACAGAACACTAGAATAAATCATGATGCACTGAGAAAGAGAGAGAGAGACAGAACACTAGAATCAATCATGGCGCACTGAGAAAGAGAGAGAGAGTCAGAACACTAGAATCAATCATGGCGCACTGAGAAAGAGAGAGAGAGAGACACAGAACACTAGAATCAATCATGGCGCACCGAGAAAGAGAGAGAGAGAGACACAGAACACTAGAATCAATTATGGCGCACCGAGAAAGAGAGAGAGAGAGAGACACAGAACACTAGAATCAATCATGGCGCACTGAGAAAGAGAGAGAGAGAGAGACACAGAACACTAGAATCAATCATGGCGCCCTGAGAAAGAGAGAGACAGAACACTAGAATCAATCATGGCGCACCGAGAAAGAGAGAGAGTCAGAACACTAGAATCAATCATGGCGCACTGAGAAAGAGAGAGACAGAACACTAGAATCAATCATGGCGCACTGAGAAAGAGAAAGTCAGAACACTAGAATCAATCATGGCGCACTGAGAAAGAGAGAGAGAGAGTCAGAACACTAGAATCAATCATGGCGCACTGAGAAAGAGAGAGAGAGACAGAACCATAGAATCAAACATGGCACGCTGAGAAAAAGAAAAAGAGAACACAAGAATCAATCATGGAACACAGAGAGAGAGAGAGAGAAAACACTAGAATCAATCATGGCCCACAAAGAGAAAACTCTCTAATCAATCAAAGCGCACAGAGAGGGAGACAAAGAACACTAGAACCAATCATGGTGGATGTCACAATTCTGGATTTAATCGTGACTATTAGCACTTAGACAGATAGCAGTGTATAACTAGAACCTTAGATTAGCTTAAGTTAGCTAGAATAGAGAGAAGGTTAGTCTGACGTCACTATCTTCTCCCTCCCCTACGCAATTACATCTCCCCATCACTCTTTCTCACCTGTTTCTCTACCCTTCACTATACTCTTGTACTACGCCCAAATTCAGAGTCTACTGACTAATACGATCAACTTGGTACTACATCTTGGTTGAATGGGTACGAATGTGTTAGTTAGAATGTATAATATTTTATCCTATGCTATATTAATGTATTCATATCATGTCTTAATGTATTTATATCTTGTGCTATTTTAACGCATGTGTAGACAGTCATTACTCGATCCCTCACTCACCCCCTCCTCTTCGCGCCCCCGCCACCCCCCCTTATATCCCCTCAGCTTAGCGGCACGTTATGCAATTGCTTTGAGACGGTCGTTCCCTGAGCGAGTCATTACTCGATCCCTCACTCACCCCCTCCTCCTCGCGTCCCCGCCACCCCCACCCCCTTTTATATCCCCTCAGCTTAGCGGCATGTTATGCAATTGCTTTGAGACGGTCATTCCCTGAGCGTTGACCAGAGAACCCAGTTCGCACACATATAACTAATTCTCGTCCGAAACCCCCCCCCCCCAGCCACTTGAGTTAACTACTTAAAATTCTACCAAAGGGAGATAAATTCCCCCACTCAGCATGACGTCTGTATCAATTGTCTTTCATCTAGACCTCCCCCCCCCTTTTCGCCCTCGCAACCCCGACCCCCAATCCATTTTTGGCTCCAATAAGCTTTTCTTATGCAAATGTATATTCAATCTAGCCAATGAGAATAGGATGTAATTAAATGTAAGCCAACCAAATTAACCTTGGGTCAGGTGACTAATGCTCACGAAAAAGCCCGCCCAACTAAACTAAAGCAGATCTCCCCCAGCTCCCGAGCTAGACACATCGTTTTGGTCTAGCTCCCGAATTGTTACTTGGACTTGCAGATACTTAGCCAGTAATCGTAATTCCCTCATTATAGTTACGTAGCCTAAACTTGGATTCCGCAACAACACAGTATATTGAGTGTTAGACGTTCCTGTGCATATATCTCAAGCATTATATCTCCCCTGCATGTTAGTATGTGTATCTCATCATTGGATATTGAATTTGAATCATAAATAAACACCTGAAACGTAACCAGAGACTTGCTTGCCTAACTTAGAACTGTCTGTTTGTGTGTGTTTAATAACATCTAAACGAGCCAGTAGAGAACAAATAAATATTCCAGGTCAACTACAGCATTGGCACCTCATATCTCTAAGACGACCAGCCATTACTACCCCCCTCTCAATTGCCACATCGTGACAAAGTGGGACCTCGTGTCCGGGATTATCTGAACTTCAAGCCGTTCAGCGCACTGTCAACAGCAACAACCCGAGGACTACGCCGATTCTGAAACCGACCCTGGATGGGGGCTCATCTCTCTACAACACAAAGACTCTAAGCCAGCAACCAGACCCGTCATCCCAACGCCAGCAACCAGATCCATCAACCCATCAAACCAGGCTCGCCACTTTACGCAGCCAACGCCACCCCAGCCTACGCTTACGCCACCCCAGCCTACGCCTACGACACCCCAGCCTACGCTTACGCCACCCCAGCCTACGCCTACGACACCCCAGCCTACGCTTACGCCACCCCAGCCTACGCCTACATCACCCCAGCCTACGTCACCCCAGACACACCAGCAACCAAATTTGCCACCCCATTACGCCAGATTTGCCGCCCCAACCGCCAGGTCGCCACCCTCTGGCCCCGCATCAACGTACCGGCACCCGAGACGTCAGCAGAGAGACCCACCGCCGCCGCATCAGCC
The DNA here is from genome assembly GCA_949126835.1 of Anisus vortex. Lineage (NCBI taxonomy): Eukaryota > Metazoa > Mollusca > Gastropoda > Planorbidae > Anisus > Anisus vortex. The sequence continues at coordinate 39,052,779 of OX421492.1, read as the reverse complement.
TGCCCGACAACTAGAGACCGCCGAGAACCCGACAACTGCCCTGTCAACCTCCCCGTAGGAACCCGCCGTAGTTCCCGGTATCCAAACCCGGAAAAATAGACACTAACATTAAACGCTAATCCAGTCCCGGCACGGGGAAAGAGAATTCCTAACCAGCCCGAAGTTATCTGCACCAACAGCGCCGAGCGCCATATAAACGATAACTTTATGATTGGATATACGTGTGTTAGTGTATGTGTGTAAAATTCTGGAATTGCTGTCTGGTGAGTACCATTTTGAGTTGTATTACGTTAGCTAAACTCTGAACCCCAACACCCCTCCTATATTTTCCTTTCCTATCTCGCTATATCTCTGTCCGCCTCTAGTATCTTAATCTCGCCTCACTCTGTTACTATGGCGGAAGGTGTACTATTGCGTAAGCAGTTGAGAGAAGAGGCTATAGCTATAGGCTACATTGACTCAGACATCACTAAATACGTAGTAGAGCAGGTAGCGGCCCATGAGGCCAAGACAGACTTAGATTAGAACAGGTAGCTAGAGAGGAGAGAGCAGAACAGGTAGCTAGAGAGGAGAGAGCAAAGCAATTAGAAAGAGAAGATAGGCTTAGAGTAGAACAATTAGCTAGAGAGGAGAGAGAGAAACATAGGTTAGACGAGGAAGCACGCAGGGCACACGAATTCAGATTAGCTGAATTAGCAGCAAGTGTTAGGGCCCCCGATAACAACGACAACCCAAACTCCCCCTCATCATTTAGTTCAGCCACCCCCAACCATCCCCTCCCCAGAAAGGCTTCTCTATGGACCGACGTCCACGACCCCCGTTTAGAACAGTTTGACATTTACCTCCGGCGGTTTAGCGACTGCATGGAGTTGAATGAGGTCCCCCCAGAATTACATTGTAGGATCCTCGTCTCCACTCTGAGAGGAGAGGACTACGAGGCTTACTGTAAACTGGCCCCAGAAGACACGGAGTCATGCGCTGCACTGAAAAACGCGCTCTTAAACCGGCACCAGTTGCACGCGTCCCACTACCAGAAAAAGTTTCGGTCGTCCACGCTACGACCAGGGGAGAATTACACCCGATTCGTGGAACGAATACAATCCTACCTTCTTAAGTGGGTTGAGTTGGGAAATATCGAGCAGTCATTCGACGGTATGGTCACCCTCCTAATGACTGAGCAGGTAGAGTCACAAATGACACCTAAACTCAAGGCCTTCCTGATACAACACGGGATCGAAGGGTTACCCTCCTCCCTACAAAGCGCAGATAGATTTCTGCAAGCCAACAAGGTAGAATCGTCCCACCCCCGGGAGAAATCTCTCTCACATCCCGCTTCCCGACAGGAAAATGGGAGGTCGACACGGCCACCGGGCCATCTGTCCCGCCCGGGTCACCCACAGTCACCCTGGAATAACTGGGACAACCACCGCACCAACCCTCCCCCACTAATCAGCCAAACCAGCTTCCCGTCGTCCCGACCGGGTCCACCCCAACCCAGACCCCCCCCGCCCCCTCAAGACTCCCGACGTGCGGGCCAACCATACCAACCGACCAGGGCACAAACCGGCACCGGGCAAACCCAATCGACTCGACAAGGTAACTCCACTGGGCAACAGCCTAATGCACATACCGGCCCTAATCACTCCCGGAACCCCCCCCCCCGAGGAGTATACACCATCACCCTTTGCCCTGCGGACACCCCCCGGACGCAAGACCCAGAAACCGACACCCCCCCGCTTACACCCTCCGACAAACCGGAAACCAAGACAGAAAGAAATATAGAGATCAACTCTAAAAGAGCCAGGGCCCTTCTCGACTCAGGATGCCAGATCGATGGGTTCGCTAAGACCTCCTTCGTGAGTCCCTCCGATTACACCGGCGAGTCAATCCAATATAGAGTGGTAACGGGAGAAGTTGAGTCCCTCCCAACCGCCAAGGTTCACATCAAGTCACAACCATACACTGGCACGGCTACCTTAGCAGTCCGAGCCAAATTACCCTATGACGTCATCCTGGGGGAACGATACGTCAACCTTGCCGATGTCCCCCTCCCTCCCCTAGCCTCAGTGGCCACACGCGCGCACCCTGACCCTGTTCCCCACCCTCTCGAGGAATCCCCCACGGCCCACGAATTCCTGCGGGCCCAACAGGAAGACTCGACCCTGGCCCCACTGTTCGCTAAGGTCGGTCAAAACCCAGACCCCCCGAAACCCCACTCGTTTATTCAAAAAGGGAAACGACTGTTCCGACGGTCCAGCCTCCCTGACGGATCGGTCAGAGACCAGCTCATCATTCCCGGTCCCTACCGTAGACAAGTAATGGAGGCGGCCCACGACTCAACCCTGGGTGGTCACCAAGGGCAAGGGTCCACAATCAACAAAATCACCCATTATTTCCACTGGCCCGGCATGCACAATGAGATCAAACGATTTGTAGCGTCATGCCACCAATGCCAGCTCATGTCCAAGGCCCACCACACTAAACCAGTACCGTTAGGTAAACACCCGGTGACCGACACACCCTTTCAGCGGGTGTCAGTAGACCTCGTCGGGCCACTTTCCATAACACGTAAGAAGAACAGGTTCATACTCTGCGTGATATGTCAGGCCACCAATTGGCCGGAAGCGGTAGCGTTGCCGAAAGAGGACGCGAAACACGTGGCCGAGGCACTGTTTACCATTTTCACGAGAGTGGGGTTTCCCGAAGTCCTACTCTCCGATAACGGGCCCCAATTCACCGGTACGCTGATGAGAGAAGCGCTGCACATAATGAACACCACCCACATCCGATCCTCCCCCTACCACCCTCAATGCAATGGGCTAGTCGAACGTTTTAACCAAACTTTAATCGGGCTGTTAAAGAAAACCGTCGATGGCCCTCTGGATGAGTGGGACACACTCCTCCCCACAGCCTTATTCGCATATCGGTCCACCCCCCATTCTACTCTAGGCTACACCCCCTATGAGATGCTATTCGGTTCCCAACCCCGTGGGCCTCTAGAACTCCTCAAGCGCGCCTGGACTAATCCTTCCCCGCATCCCGAAGAACTCTCCGTCCACGCCTACATCAACAACTTAAAGGCTAGGCTTAACACTGTCCACACTATCGCCTCAAAACACTTAGCCAAGGAGAGGGAGAAACAGGAGAAACTATACAATCGGCGGGCCAAAGAACGCTCTCTGGCTCCGGGCGATAAGGCACTACTGCTCCTCCCCTCCTCTTACAACAAACTCCAGTTAGCATGGAGGTTACAAAAAAGTTACAAAAAAGCTCTCAGGCACTAACTACCTCATCAAAGTCGGAAACAAAGACAAACTGTTCCACATCAACCTGCTAAAACAATACCTCGAACGCCCACTCGACGATACGCCCCTTGTAGCAACCGCCATCGCGGAAGAAACAGAAGCCGATGACTCACCGACCGCGTTTCCCTTACATAAGGGAGAAACCATGGATGACGTAGGAATCTGTCCCCTCTTAACCCCTGAACAGATCAAAACAGTCAAAAACTTACTTTCCTCACACTCAGATGTGCTAACTGACACCCCAGGACGTACTAACTTAGAGACGTTCACCATGAAAGTCACGGACCCGCGACCCATTACGGTCAAGCCATATGCTATGCCCCACGCCAAACTGGACGTCATTGAGAAAGAAATCAATTATCTGTTAGCCCATAACATCATCGCGAGTTCAACCTCCCCATACAATGCGCCGATAGTATTAGTAAAGAAATCAGACGGATCTCACCGCATGTGCGTAGATTTCCGCCGGTTAAACGCAGTCACTGAATTTCAAGTCGAGCCCATGCCAGACCCTGATTCACTATTTTCAAAACTGAGCAACGCTCAATACTTTTCCAAGTTTGACCTTAGCAAGGGGTTCTTCCAAATAGAAGTGGAAGAGAAGTGCCGCCCTTACCTCGCCTTTACCACCGACCAAGGCCACTTCGAATTCCAAACCGTCCCCTTTGGCCTAAACAATTCCCCCTCCGTGTTCACTCACATGATGCGAAAACTGATCCAGCCAATTGACCGACCTGGGATCACCCACTTCGTGGATGACATCTTGATAGCCACGCCCACCTGGGCAGAACATGTGGAAACGATAACCGCTCTACTAGCTAGACTCCGCGAAACCGGCCTAACCGCCAGGCCGTCGAAATGCATGGTAGGTTTCAATAAACTGAAATTCTTAGGTCACATGATCGAAAAGAACAAAATAATGCCAGACGAAACCAAAGTAGAGAAAATTAAGTTAGCCCCTCAGCCCACCACCAAATCAGGTATAAGGTCCCTCCTAGGATTAACAGGGTATTACCAAAAGTTCATACCGCAATACAATAGCATCGCGGCCCCTTTAACAGACTTGACGCGGAAAAACCTCCCGGAAAAAGTCACCTGGTCAACAGAATGCCAGCTAGCGTTCGACCAGCTGAAGGCTGCTCTCACTAGTAAACCCATACTCCGTCTGCCTGACCCGACCCGCCCCTACGTATTGAAGTGCGACGCTAGTGGACGCGCCGTCGGCGCGGCCCTGCTACAACCCGACCCGGAGCACGATAATATGCTGTTTCCCGTAGCATATGCCTCGCGTAAGCTCAACGCCACCCAGATGAATTACAGTACTTCTGAGCTAGAATGTTGGGCTCTTGTGTTTGGAATTGAGAAGTTCCACGTATACCTATACGGTCGCCATTTTATCCTCCACACAGACCACCAACCCCTCACGTTTCTCGCATGCGCAAAAAACCTAAACAGAAGGTTAATGAGGTACTCCCTCACCCTGTCACAGTACAGCTTCCAGACCATCTACCAGTCCGGGAAGGAACACCATCTCGCAGATTTCCTGTCCCGGTACTCTGACTTAGATCCCGCCCCTGACTCAAGCCCCACCGACACCACTCAAACCCCGGCCTCAGACTCAGTAAATTAGGTATGAATCCACTCTCACGTGTATTCCAAATTGGCCCGGAGGGATGTCACAATTCTGGATTTAATCGTGACTATTAGCACTTAGATAGATAGCAGTGTATAACTAGAACCTTAGATTAGCTTAAGTTAGCTAGAATAGAGAGAAGGTTAGTCTGACGTCACTATCTTCTCCCTCCCCTACGCAATTACATCTCCCCATCACTCTTTCTCACCTGTTTCTCTACCCTTCACTATACTCTTGTACTACGCCCAAATTCAGAGTCTACTGACTAATACGATCAACTTGGTACTACATCTTGGTTGAATGGGTACGAATGTGTTAGTTAGAATGTATATATTTTATCCTATGCTATATTAATGTATTCATATCATGTCTTAATGTATTTATATCTTGTGCTATTTTAACGCATGTGTAGACAGTCATTACTCGATCCCTCACTCACCCCCTCCTCTTCGCGCCCCCGCCACCCCCCCCTTATATCCCCTCAGCTTAGCGGCACGTTATGCAATTGCTTTGAGACGGTCGTTCCCTGAGCGAGTCATTACTCGATCCCTCACTCACCCCCTCCTCCTCGCGTCCCCGCCACCCCCACCCCCTTTTATATCCCCTCAGCTTAGCGGCATGTTATGCAATTGCTTTGAGACGGTCATTCCCTGAGCGTTGACCAGAGAACCCAGTTCGCACACATATAACTAATTCTCGTCCGAACCCCCCCCCCCAGCCACTTGAGTTAACTACTTAAAATTCTACCAAAGGGAGATAAATTCCCCCACTCAGCATGACGTCTGTATCAATTGTCTTTCATCTAGACCTCCCCCCCCTTTTCGCCCTCGCAACCCCGACCCCCATTCCATTTTTGGCTCCAATAAGCTTTTCTTATGCAAATGTATATTCAATCTAGCCAATGAGAATAGGATGTAATTAAATGTAAGCCAACCAAATTAACCTTGGGTCAGGTGACTAATGCTCACGAAAAAGCCCGCCCAACTAAACTAAAGCAGATCTCCCCCAGCTCCCGAGCTAGACACATCGTTTTGGTCTAGCTCCCGAATTGTTACTTGGACTTGCAGATACTTAGCCAGTAATCGTAATTCCCTCATTATAGTTACGTAGCCTAAACTTGGATTCCGCAACAACACAGTATATTGAGTGTTAGACGTTCCTGTGCATATATCTCAAGCATTATATCTCCCCTGCATGTTAGTATGTGTATCTCATCATTGGATATTGAATTTGAATCATAAATAAACACCTGAAACGTAACCAGAGACTTGCTTGCCTAACTTAGAACTGTCTGTTTGTGTGTGTTTAATAACATCTAAACGAGCCAGTAGAGAACAAATAAATATTCTAGGTCAACTACAGCATCGGCACCTCATATCTCTAAGACGACCAGCCATTACTACCCCCCTCTCAATTGCCACATCGTGACAGTGGACAGAGAGAGAACACTAGAATCAATCATGGCATACAGAGAGAGAAGACTAGAATCAATCATGACTCAAAGAAAGATAACACTATAATCAATCATGGAGCACAGAGAGAGAAGACTAGAATAAATCATGGCACACAAAGAGAAAACACTATATTCAATCAAGGCGCACAAAGTGGGAGACAAAGAAAACTAGAATCAATCATGGTGGACAGAGAGAAACACTAGAATCAATCATGGCGCACAGAGAAGACTAGAATCAATCATGGTGGACAAAGAGCGAACACTAGAATCAATCATGGCGCACAGAGAGAGAACACTAGAATCAATCATGTTATACAGAGAGAGAACACTATAATCAATCATGGCGCACAGAGAGCGAACACTAGAATCAATCATGGCGCACAGAGAGAGAACATTATAATCAATCATGGCGCACAGAGAGCGAACACTAGAATCAATCTTGGCGCACAGAGAGAGAACACTAGAATCAATCATGTTATACAGAGAGAGAACACTAGAATCAATCATGGCATACATATTGAGAAGACTAGAATCAATCATGGCAAACAGAGAGTAAACACTAGAATCAATCATGGCACACAGAGAGAGAACACTAGAATCAATCATGGCATACAGATTGAGAAGACTAGAATCAATCATGGCGCACAGAGAGCGAACACTAGAATCAATCATGGCGCACAGAGAGAGAACACTAGAATCAATCATGTTATATAGAGAGAGAACACTAGAATCAATCATGGCATACAGATTGAGAAGACTAGAATCAATCATGGCGCACAGAGAGCGAACACTAGAATCAATCATGGCACACAGAGAGAGAAGACTAGAATCAATCATGGCACACAGAGAGAGAAGACTAGAATATATCATGGCGCACAGAGAGAGGACACTAGACTCAATCATGGCGCTCAGAGAGGGAGACAAAGAACAATAGAATCAATCATGTCACACAGAGAGAGAAGACTAGAATCAATCATGGCGCACAGAGAGAGAACACTAGAATCAAGCATGGCACCCAGAGAGATAGTAGGACACTAGAATCAATCATGGCACCCAGAGAGTACACTAGAATCAATCATGGTGACAGATAGAGAAGACTAGAATCAATCATGGAACACAGAGAGAGAGAGAAAAAAACTAGAATCAATCATGGCACACAGAGAGAGAAGACTAGAATTAATCATGACGCTCGGAGAGAGAACACTAGAATTAATCATGGCGCTTAGAGAGGGAGAACATTAGAATCAATCATGGTGCTTATAACGAGCAAGAGAATACTAGACTTGAACGTACGATGGACAATCATCACTTGTTCAACAAAAACTCCAGGCGATATAATCCGAGATAAAAAAAAAAGGAACAATAGAAAGCAGAGTATTGTGTAGTGGGCTGAGGCTGGAGTGTGGTGGGGGTGGGGTGGAACATTTGGTCAATAAATATTTACCCATGATACAACCTTGGTTTAATGAGAGCTTAGAGATGGTTTGTTGTTTTTCTCCGTTTGTAGGCCTTAGTACATTTTTTTATTAGATAAGAAAGTAATTTATACGTTTATTATAAGTTCATAATGATTTTTCTATATACAGGAGACGATTGCGTTCTACGCTTGTCCACAAACAAGCAGGCGTATCGTAGAGGAAAAGTAGTTTGTTTATATATTCTGATGAATATAAATGGAAGCATTTCCGTTGTACAAAGACAGTAGCTTAGCTCAAGTAAGCTTTTAGAAAAATAAATAGCATATACATGGGCAGAATAACACAAGAAACTATGATGTGTACAATCGTTTGTTCGGCGAAGATAAAAACGAAACTTCCGTTTCTGGCATTTGTAGACTTAAAGACAGGTAGAGATAGCCCCGCCTCCCCCCGCCCCCCACTTACCCAACCCAGGAATTCTATCTCCCTGACACACACACACACACACACACACACACACACACACACACACACACACACACACACACACACACACACACACTAAGAACACTAACTGGTGTAGCCAAGACAAACCCACCGTTTCCTGTTATACAATAACAATAATGTTTTCCAACTCATTATATTCTATGCTTGTCACGTGTTCAAAATAAAGACTTTTCTAAACGCGACATTTTAAGTTAGTCACGTGATCCAAATAAAGACTGTTCTAGAGGCAACATTCAAATATTGCTTTTAGAAAAACTAAAATTCTAAAAGAGCTACCTCTTTAAAGAATATATATTTTTTTCTAATTTACACACAATGCAATAAAAAACTTTGTTTCCTAATCACAGGGATGTTATTTTTTTATTGAAAAAAAAACTCTTTGACACATAATTAGAAATTGCAAATAATTTAAACAAATTTTAAATTAATTGAATGGAGCATTTAAAAATAAATGCACACACCTCCAATACGAAAGAAAAGATATCTGCATCAAACATCACGTTTTGTTTTATAAAACAACTATTTTTTGTTCCTTCCAACATTTGGAATATGTTATAAGACGTTTGTTTTAACATGTCATGTAGTTTGTAAGAAGAAAATTGAATGAAATTATTGAAATACTTGTGTGATGCTATTTGATTCATCCACGGAACGGATTCTTCATTAACGTCAGAATTTTGTTTAATGCTTAAATAGGGTAGTGGCGGATGTAGTGGCGGTTGTAGTGGCGGTTGTAGTGGCGGATGTGGGTACTGACAACGTCTATTAACTTAGTATTTTATGTGCGGAAGGGGGGGGGTGGGGTGGCAAAGTTCTTAGCGCTGTTACCGTTTTATAATTTGGAACAACAAAAGCATCAACGCAAAAAGTTCACTTTAATATAGGCTATAATAAAATAATATATTCAGTTCGTTACTTACGTATTGTGAATAGAGAAAGAAGAGAGAGATAATGCCCGTACATTGATACGGGTGTGTATGGTGAAAGATACTAAGTCTGACAGACATACAAGCAGGCAGATATTCAGACCGATTGAATGATCGTCCGATCGATGGATTGACTTACCTACAGTCATACATGCCTTCAGACAGTGGCTGCCAAACAGAGACAGCTAAAGACCGACAGAGATCGGTATAGACAGAGAGATAGCTTAAGATAGACATAGATAGCTAAAGATAGACATAGATAGCTAAAGGCAAAGATAGCTAAAGATAGACATAGATAGCTAAAGACAGAGATAGCTAAAGACAGAGATAGCTAAAGACAGAGATAGCTAAATACAGAGATAGCTAAAGAAAGAGATAGCTAGAGACAGACAGAGATAGCCAAAGACAGAGATGGCTAAAGCAGACATATCATTTATTAAACTGTTCTTCATGTAACGGTACTCATTGGTAGATTGAGTATTTGCCATGAACTTCACTAGTTCTCTCCACTTATCGCTACACAAGGCCACACACAAGTTGGCGTGCCGGACTCCGTTTTCGGCAATTAGGGAAACTGCTCAATAGAGGTGGCCGGGGCTGGCTGGCGAGACTTCTTATTTAAAGACTGGCTAAAATCAATTACCATTGACCGATTCCGATATCCAATCAGGAAATACGTTTGAAGAATGTGCTAAGTGCTTTGGCTCTCGGACTGCGAGGCTATTCAGCGGAAGACTCAACGTTCTCATAGTCAAACTCACGTCATAGAGACTACTAGCACTTTTAACCAGTGGAAAAAAAAAGTTACCGGTAGTTTCCTTATTTTTGTAATATTTTTTTTTTAGTTTCGTACATATTTCCGACACGTCTAAATTGAAATGTAATATTACATGGCGACTTTCTGTTACAAGATATAATATTAGATAGGAGGAATGTGACGTAGAGTTTGGAGTTCACAGTATATGTGGAGATTGTATGAACAAGGAAGTGCAGATAATTTTTGTTCGCCAGGCACCTGAAACTGTTATTTTTATTTTTTTGTTGCTTTATGTTTTTAAAAAAATAAACTAGCAATATTTTCCAAATCACTTACTGTGTAACAGTAACAGGTCTTAACGATTATGCATGCATAAAAGAGTAAAACATTTCCGGTCCCATTGGATCATTTAATAAAAAAACATGTTTGTGTGCTGCGTTACTGGTTGTACTATAGATATATATGGATGTACGAAAAGATGTAGATGATTAAATTTTATTTAATTTCCAAAAGAGTCGCCTAAAGAAAACGATGAATTGTGAATGTCAGACGTGAGGAATCATCTATTTATAATATCAACCTTATTGCTTGATCTAAAAGAATTTTCGTTGTAAGTTTTTATGAATATACGCGTTGTGATTTTTTAATAACCAAGGACGCAACTCTTGACTAATTTATTTTATAAACAAAGCTAAATTTAACTTAACGCAACTAACACTTTGAGTAAAATAATTAACAATTTAAAAATAGAACCGGAAGTTCATGATCTCTTCCATTTGAAAAGGTCACTCCTCATTAAGACTTGTCAATTAGAACCCCTCGGTTAAATAAACCTCTGCTCGGCTCACTATGTATAACCTGGAATTGTCTGCCCCCCACGCCCCCCCCCCCAAATGATGATGAAGCCTCCTTCTAAGCAAGTGATTAGTGAACATTTAATCCTAAATAGATGTCACTATTATTACTACAACCTAGGGTCATGCAGATAAATTTATGACCCCGAGCAATATAATACTTGAGACTTTTGTGTGGTTAAATTTTTTATTTTGCCGGCAAAAAACTAGCTTTAAAAATTACATGAAACAAATATAAATCCAACATTATGACCTTGTGGCACTGAGTGAATCTATTTCTCATTTTTTTCCGACTCCACCTCTGACCAAAAGCACTTTACGTAATGACATTAACATCATGAATTGGCCAGACTTAGGTGCGTTCTACTTTCTGAAATTATTTTATTTTTTTAAAGATTTATTCAACATATCTTCATCTATTTGACATTTGGTTTTATGATGCACTCACAACGAGCAAGTTTTATTGCTACCACTTTGCCTCCAATTCCCGTAAGCCCCTCACGGCGTACGCCCTTGTAGGAATTGATAACGTAGGTCACTCAGGATTTCTTATAGCTTAAAAGCATATTTAAAAAAAAGTAACACTACTCTACATTTGTCACATAGTCCACTAGATGCACCCTCTCAATTAACTTCACTTAGTGACAAAACTGTTTAAGAAAAACAATTTCTGACACGGGTGTTACGAGCTACGTTTAATAGCGGCAAAAACACAATTTTCCATGGTAGTTTAGCAGACGATCTCTTCAGTACAAGTAAACATGGACGGATGTTAAGAAAACATTTCACCGAAAAACCACAAACTAGTAGAAATTCAGATAGAGCGTTTGCTACCAACAAGGAGAGATATCCGTTTTGTTTTGCAATGGCGTAAATAGTTTATAACATAACGTATGAGGTGTAGTCTTACAAGCAGTCGATGGTAATATTATATGTCTTCAGTGATTTCTTTTATGAACATATTTATTCTACTCAAGATATATATTTTATTAGGCAATACAAAGTACCCAATCAAAAGGCTTCGTGCTAAGATGTTTTTTTTTCGACTTGTGTTACCAGACCACATTTAAAAGAAACAAAAAGTACACCCTGACGCATGCGCACTTTGGGTTGTTTTTTCTCATGGATTTTATGAGCCCATTTTATCTTCGCTGACAAACCAATCAACATTTAGCTAATGGATTCGCGCTGCCCTTCCTATGACCCATAAAATTGTTATGCATATAACTTTATTTAGACGTGACTATAACAAAAACTATACATATATATATATATATATATATATATATATATATATATATATATATATATAATATATATATATATAGGTAAACTCTAAAAGTTAAAATTGATTTATTACTCTCATACTTTTATTTCTCATAAATATTATATATTATTATCTTATATTATTATTTTATAGATACCTACAAATTATTACCGGTATATATAATATAGGTTATATCTACTATCATGAGAGTACGCAGAAACGTTTTAGAATAACAAATACATTAGGGGGGGGGGAGGCGGGAGAGGGTTCCATATCTGCATAAAGATAAAGGTGATGAATGAGGGTAACTCCAGATTTGTAGTGGTCTCAGTAAAAATTATCCCTGAAAAAACTCCCCCCCCCCACACACACACACTGCTGTCCCGTCTATACGTCGAGCGCAACATAAACCACCAGTAAATAAATTTTGTTAAGAGATGAAAAACACAACAACGGAGAATTTGATAAAGATTTTCATGTCTTGTTCAAGTTGTCACAGCCAAGGATAGTAAGTGCACATAAAATAGACAGGAGCTCACGTTAAGCTGACATATTTACGGTTTACATTTTTTCACACTTAGTTTTCTTTTTTTTTTCTGTTTCAAGAACCCCGGAGTTCAAATCCATACAATTTCCTTCCATTATTGGCTAGCTGACAGGCATGTTAACGCAGGTTCTGTAGCAAGACATACATTCTGTCTGGTGCGACATTTGGGGAATAAAAAAAGAAAAAAAAAAAGAAAGATGATGAAGGGAAGGGAGGTAAGCCATTGGAATCTTGCTTTAAAACACACCTCTCGTTTGCGGATTACTTTTGAAAATAGCTAGTTCTTTGATGAGACTATGTAATTAAATTTGGTGTCCCCTCTCCTTGATGTTCTAAGTTTAAGGGTTAATATAGCCCAGGTTACCAGAGATAAAAAAAAAACTGTGAAACTAGCGAATTGCGTTTTTTTTCAACTCGTGACTTCTTCTTTAGTTGCGAGAAATCGTTTTGAGCCATCATTAACAAAGTATACAACTATAACAATTACAACAACATTAACTCTAAAGCTCACGTTGACTCTCACCCACGCTAATGAAAAGTTCAATGGTTCTGATGGCTATATTATTATATGATATAAGGATCACACAAAACTTGCAGACAGATCTGAGAACATCCTCGTATAAATAAGCACTCGCCTAATAGCTCGCACATTTCAATATTGTTTAGAATGAACTTCACATCAACTTTAGCGAATAAAAAGGCAAAGATTGATTTCATGTATCCGGAAGTATTGCGGTCACTCCGTACCGGAACTAAAGTGTGCAGAAACTTTGAACCGCACCGTAAACTTCATTTTGTGAAGTTTTAAACCGAAATTTTTATGCTCGACGTAAATTCTATATTCAACGTTATTTTTTTTTTTCGATGTCAATTTTATATTTGAAGTGAATTTTAAATTGGACGTGAATTTTATGAGTTTATTCAATGGGAAGTGAGTAATTTATTTATAATTTATTTGATGGGAATGTTATATTAGTGGGGAATTGTTTTTTTTAAGTTCGATTACAATTTCTTTTCCATATTATAAATTCTATAAGTTCTATTATGACGCCAAGGAGGAAGGAAAAGGTAGAAGTGGTGGGGGGGGGGGGGGAGAGGGGGTGTGGATTGACGATGGTAGGCTTGCGCACACTGTAACTGGGCCCGCCTTGGTCGGGATCATTATTGGTACTTATTTAAAATGTAAGTTTTCATTTATTTATTTGTTAGTTAAAATGCGTAGAGGGTACGAAAGTATCACTTTGTCTCGTATGTAAACTTAAGCGCATAGGGCGCCAGGCCCCCATTAGTTACGTCACTGATTACAACGATTGTATAAAATGGCAGCTGCCAAATATGTCTTTAAAACTCGTCACGAACGAGAATTCTCTTTAGTGAGCATCCATTTTAAAAAAGTAAGATAACTAACTGCTTCCCTCATTAGACTATTAAGTGGCTATAAAGATCAGTGGTCTCGTCCAAGGGGAATAATTTTTACCCACGTCAGTAAACGATGGTCTGCCCCTTAGTCTGCCCTCTAGCTAATTAGAACTGTGTGTGTGTGGCGGGAGGGGGGGCAATGGTCAACTAGGTCATTAGGATTAAACAAAGAGAAGAACGTGTCAGGTAATTAAATATCTTTGACACAATCACTCACTCACTCACGCACCAACTCACGCACTCAATTTCAATCAATCAATTAAACAAGAAGAAAAACAGGAAGTATTAGTGACTTTTTCTTTAGTCAAAGATAAAGATAATATTGCCTTTTAATTACGAAGCAGTCATTTTGTTTTTCAATTGGTTTCAAAAACGTTCCAGTTGTTTTATAATTTGAAGTCAGCTCCAGTAAAACATGAAAACACTGTTCATGAATGTCTGCCATTGTCTGTGAACATTAGTCCTTTGTACACTATCATAAAACCAGGAATTCACTCAGAAATATCTTTTTCTCATTGGCTAGACCACAGAAATAAATAAATAAAGTGTCATTAAGAGTTACCATTGGAATGTAATCGCGCATAAGCTCTCACATATCAGTCATAACCTTTCAGACCTATTGAACAACTTTAATCAATTACAGCTTTTAGTTTAAATTAATGTAACATTTCCTTCACTTCAGTATTGATCTTACAAATAATATTATAAAGATAAGTAAAATGGAAAAGTTCACTCACGGATGATTGATGATAAGTAAAATGGAAAAGTTCACTCACGGATGATTGATGATAAGTAAAATGGAAAAGTTCACTCACTGATGATTGATGATAAGTAAAATGGAAAAGTTCACTCACGGATGATTGATGATAAGTAAAATGGAAAAGTTCACTCACGGATGATTGATGATAAGTAAAATGTGACCCTCCACGACGAAATGAGTCGCTTCTCACCTCGGCCTATTTTGAGCTAGAGTCAAAAATATGTGTTTGGGGTGAAAAGGATCGATTTTGGGATTTTGATTATTTCTAATTATTTATTCATTTCTTCACACATCAGTAATATTGTTTTTTTTAAATTAAAACTATAACTTATTTAAAAATTATTTTAAACATAATACCCTGTATGAATTTCATGTGAAATCTGCGTAAAATTGGACATATTTTGAACGCTCTTTTCTTCATAATCCTTTCGAGCTAACTCGCCATGTTTGGCATCATTGGAAAGAAAATTCTCCCTTTTATTATTATTGTCTAGCGTACACGTATACTTTAAAAATATCAACCAACCAAAAGGCTTAAATTAATAAAGGGGTTTTCGGGAAAAAATGTAAATAATGCCGTCACTAGGAAGGGAAAGCCGTTTTTCATTGAACGATACTAGCACGTGACTTTTTCTAACCAACCCGAGCGAGTGTTTATGCTTAACTTTTCAACATGGCTGCTTCCATTTCGAAAAAAACTACTATCGCTAAAGCACTTAATTCGGCAAGAAATAGAAATATTAATGATGAAAAAGATTTGGAAAGTGTTGAAAATATTATACAAGAGTATTTTACAACACCAGCATTTGATGACACTGACGGATCTAACTCTAGTGGTGAGTCTGAAGTGAGTGACGACGAAGAAAATGCATCTGCTCTGTGTAGGCCTACACTTTATCAACTTGAATCTAGTGATGAAGAAGAAAACGACCCACCTTTGATCGAAGATGTTTCTATAAACAATCAAAGCTATAGTGGCGTTATGCAGCCGCACGAAGAAAAGAATAAGGTGGCATCTTTTGATTGCCGGTGCTCGCTAATTTCATCGCATAATATAGCTCTGCCTCGACCTCAATAAAAAAAAGGGTGCATTGAATTGGACACATCACAGCTGATGACTGATGAGATTTTAGGGAGAAGGCTGGACATGCAGGAATTGACAGAAGGTAAATATATTATTCAGCCTTTTAGTGTTATTCCTAATATTTTAGGGCTAGGCCTATGGAATTGATCATGCTAACACTTATAACTATAACTATTATAGATATTAAACAATAAAAAAATAGGCTAATTTAGGCCTAATAGTAATAGTATTAATAAATTTACTACGCCTAAACCACTACGCTTATATTACTACTATTAAAACAGTTACTAATACTAAATGAATTACTTAGAGCTAGACTTTAGGCTTATGTGCAGTTGCCTAAATATTATGTCATAGAATGAACAGATGTAAGCTATGTTATTTAAAGACTATAGAAAGTTTATATTCTATCTCTTCAGCTGAAATGGACATGATATTTATAGGCATACTGGCTGGTAGCTCTATAAACAGCAGTGAGTTGACAATTTAATTGATAATTCTTGTCGACGAAAAGTAAGAAAGTTGGAGAGAACCACCTACACAGTCAATGGCAAGAATGTTTGCAGGGAGGCATTCAAGTTTATATATGGGTAAGTCATGTGGATGATTGATATTTTTTTAACTGTGATGCTCAAAAAGTATAACACATTTGATTTAATGTTAAAAACATTTTGGATACCAGGTAGTAAAAATCATTATTAAAACCAATGTTATTTTAATTTTAATGTATTTTTTAATGTTTCAGAATTAGCCAAAACAAGCTGACCAATGTCCAGAAAAGGCAGTATTCCAGAAAAGAAGTGGGGTGGTAGAAGTTTGAAAATTCAGTAAATTGTGTATTTTTACCGCCTTTTGGAAACATTTCCAAACTTGACAAAACACCATTTTCATTTCAATAAAAGTTTAAAATGTTACAATTTTAACCCATGACAAAAAATTGAGTTTGTTCTCTATGCATATGAGATTGTAATGAGTGCAAGTGATTGTGTTTAAGTCATTTACTTCTACAGATATGGCTTTGCAAAAATGGTACTTTATACTGTGTTTAAAAAAAAATCAGAATATCAAGATTTAAAAAAAATCATATTTAAATAACTATGGGGGATATATGAAAAAATTTGGTATCCACATTCTTAGAATCATTAGATCTCACTAAATCATCAAAATGAAAGCTGTAAAACCATTTTGGAAAATCAGTTTGTGGTACCTACTAATACACCTAAATACTTTTTTTTTAACTAAAATCTAAATTTTTATCTTTTCGTTTTTTACGCATAACAAAAAAAGTATATAACATTTTCCTTTCAAATTTGCCACATATCTTGCGTATAAAGTGTTTAACAAGTGTGCCTAATTTCATCAAAATCCATAAATGGTTGCTAAGGAAATTCTTAGCCCGAAAAATTTATTAAGTAAAATCATTTTTTCTCAAAATCAGGTCTTGGATAGTGGCTCCAATAAAATATTCATAACTAAAAAAGTTACTGTCCGATTTTCAATCGGTTTTCACCATTGTACTCAGAATTAAACGATATATAGGAATCAATAAAAATCTCAAAATGGCCATCAGGTGAGAAGCGACTCATTTCGTCGTGGAGGGTCACAAATGGAAAAGTTCACTCACGGATGATTGATGATAAGTAAAATGGAAAAGTTCACTCACGGAGGATTGATGATTAATTTTGGATGATAAGAACTCATAGAGATTGTATTGGAGGTTATAAAGCTGGACAATTAAATTGTCAATTAACTTGCCACAATTCATTTTTATATGGAATAATTTGAATGTGAAAATTGAGAGAGTAAATTGAGAATCTGAGACACAAGTTTAGGTAGGCTGCAGGTCGTTGTCACAGATACATGAGTTAACAATTTGGGATGGGACATATATCTATGGCAGTTGGAACTCTGCAATAAATAAATATACGTCTTAATCGCACTTTACGCATGTCCATAGACCTAGCATTAATTATTTACAAATATACTTAAATGATTCATCATCTGTGTGTTTACTTTTTCAAAAGATAGCATTAAACAGAAAATGTATAAATGATTTAAAAAAAACTTAGCAAGTAGACTAATTTTATTTAAAAATTGTTTGTCTTTCTTTTGGCAAAACTACTAATTACAGTTTTAAATTGTCAATTAACTTGTGTCAAAATATATTTGTCTTGCAATGTCAGACTCAATACTGAGCCTAGCCAAGTTGTTTAGGCGATCCCGACCCATGGTGGGCCTAAGATAATTTTTTTTTATGACCTTAAGTTTCCTGAAGTACTTATCTGCTGATGTTACTGTGTCTGGTGCTGTAAGGAACATCATCAAACTGACACTTAAGTTGGGAATAATATTGTATAATTTGTACTCTGCCAAAGGCATGCAACAGTTCCAACGCAGCCAACTGTTCGCTACCAAAATTGGCATTGTGAATCATATCCTGAACAAGGTCTTTACTGCCGATGTCTTTAGAATACTGGTCTGCTAATTTAGCTGCTTGGCTCTTCAATACTTTTTCTGACATCTTTTGATACTTTCAAAGAAAGCTGACTGTGTCAGAAATATGTTTTGCTTCATTTAAACAAACTGTAATCCCTCCAATAACATTATCCACTACTACATAAAATATATGTTTTCGAAAGGGGTCTTCCTCAGCGTATTCATCTGTTTCGTTCATTTTATTCACATTTTCATCAGCATGAAATCTCGTTCTTTTTCTGGCAGTTGTACTACTGTTCCTAAACAATTCTACTTCTATCTGCAGGTTGGATGCAACAAACTTAGCTTCATTCCTCATTGCTTTCCAATTGTTTTGCAAAGCAATTAGTTGTGCAAGTAAGCTTACTATGTTTGCAACTTCCATATCTAAAGTCTAATACTAGCTTGAATGGCTTTGTTTTAGAAGTCAATAGGGACTAGTATACTGTGCCACAGGGCTGACATTATGATGCAAGTGAAGAAACCGGCATAACATATAGGTTAGCTCCATGGATTTCGTTCCTAGTTTTTGACTTAAGATTCAACTCTAACAGGTCTTCCAAAGCCAACTTATTTAGGCCTACTGTTCCCAGGCAGAACTGTACGCCTGTGAGGCTACTCGGCCTATATGTGTAAGGGCTTTTGGAAGCAAAAATAGAGATCCAAAATGCTAAAGCACTGCTCGGAAATAATTATCTTACAACTATAGGCTACTTTGAATATTTAGCAAAATGTTCAAGTACACGTTCAAAGAAAACTAAATTTAAGGGCCCACAGGCTCCACATGAGATTGTAGAATATTTTTTTTTCAATTGTTTGTCTTTCTTTTGGCAAAACTACTAATTACAGTGTTAAATTGTCAATTAACTCTCTCATTCAAAGCAACAATAAAAAAATACTTGCTGAATTGACCATTTCATTTTTAAATATTAATATTCATTGGTCCCCTTAACTCTTATGGTTCCCGGTACGGCGCACCGACTTCGCCCCCCCCCCCTCTGTTCGTTAGACCCTGGAATATTAGTTTCGCCAGAAAGTTAAGTTATAGTTTTGTAGCTATTCACTGAATTTAATGGTCTGGAAAAGATTGACGTGATTAAAACACACGTTTCACCCAACAGTAAAACGATAATAAATTAGATTTGACATAAGGAAGCAGGCGCTGATTTTTTATTTTTTTCTCTTTCCAGTGAGTGCCCTTCAACACCTGTGTGAAAATCATCCTTTGAGCATTTTGTCCATGTTCTGAAGATGTTGTTCAAAGATCTCTTGACATACAGGATTACATGTTTGAAAGAAGTGTTTGGGGGGATCTTTCGGAGTTAAGTAGTTAATGCCTGATGTAGACCGTTTTAAAAACGCATTCTGCATAAATGAAGCATTTAGTTTAAAGAATGTACATCTAACTAATTGAAGAATACCTTGAAATGAATTTCTTAGTTAAAACTTAATGATTCATAACTGTTAACAAATAAAAGTAAAACACACACATTTAAAACTATTTTTGAAATAGAAAGTTCCAGTATTTAGCTACACAAAAATTAAATCATTAACCCTCCCTACCAGGTTAGGCACGTAAACTGTGTCTAAAAGACATTAAAATAGACCTCTTTAAAAAAAAATTGAGGATCATTGATAAACAAAGTTGTAGTAAAGTACAGTAATAAACATCAGTATTTATGTAATGGTATATAATTATTGTTTTGAATTATTTCGTTTATCTTATCAATATCTAAATCTCTATTTTATCTGTCATTTTATTTTCTCTTTTATCGTACCCGCTTTGTACAGGCCCTTTGATTCAACGTGAGAAGACAGACAGCTCCATATTCGGGATTCACTCAAGCAGTTTGATTTATGCCTTTATGTTTGTCTATTATTACATTAGCTAGACGTTGAGAACACACTTACACATACACACACATACACCCAAAGACAGACACAGCCTCACACTACGACCCCCCCCCCTCCCCAACCCTAAACTTTTCTTTCATATCATGCTTTAAATAACATCTTTCAGTCCGATGATAAATATTGATTCAGGAATGCGAGACCGATTCCTGGAGCACCGAAATGAAATAATTCTTCAGTCAGACGTCACATCACAAGTCGGAGAATGACTTTCATCCTTGGCCTACATCTATTTGTTTTGGATGAAACGCTTTTAGTCAGAGAAGGGAAACGAGTTGTCGAGGTGGAGGTACCGCCAAGAAAAGTACCTAAAGTACCGCCATACATAACGACTGATACAATGTTTAGAGAAAGAAGTTTGAAAATGTTTATCTTGTTTTTTTTTTCTAAATATTACTTTTAGTTTCACTAAGAAGGAAATTAAAGGTGCCGGTTTTCAGTGTCTGTGTTTAATGCTCTAATGCATTTTTCCGAACAATATTTTGCTGTAGTCTTTTATTAATTCAGTACCGATGTAGAGACTAACGAACTAACTGTTTATAAAACTATCCCTGTTATACGTTCGTTTAAGCGGGACATTGAGATAACGTGACCGAATTGGTAAATATCAGAAAATTACGATTTCACTGAAAACAATTTATTGTATTTAAAAGAATTTTTTGTCTAGATGTAGTGACGTTGTTAATGTAAATGGCGTTTAGAGCGGGGGTTGACGTTGGCGCCTTTTAAGAACGTTAATTATGATTTATTTACAAGCTATGGTTACAAAAAAGTGTCATTTTGGCGCCTTTCCAAACTTCGCGCCTGTCTTGTGTATCGTTTAGGTAGCAACAGTTATCTTTTCTTTAACAACATGGCTTACAACAATGCTAGTACAACTTTGTGTGCGGTAATAATGCCTGTGAAACAGAATTAGTTTCTGTGTCCAAAACTACGAGTGGGATTCTGTGGCCAGTACAACGTTAACCACTCCTCAGCCAATTAGATGAAATATGTTTAGAAGTGAATAGATTTAGCAAGCGGAACTTAGCCGACAACGGCAAGCACATTCCCAGGATTCCATCCGTAGGACGGATATCCACAGTGGATCATTAACGATGCGGCACGCCACCTATACCTTCACTTCCGCCCTGAGCTTAGAGTATTCAACGGAAATGCACCCCTCTAAAACGAGTACCGTAACGTACCTGGCTTTATGCATCGCTTCAGGGAGGAAGGCCATGACATACCTGCACCAGTCTGTCTACCGACCTCCCCCCCCCCCCCCCCGCCTTCCGGCCCCGTAGCTAGGTGGAACAAATCCTGCGTAACACAGAGGCTCTCTCTGTGCAATCATACTCGGGGCCACGACGGGGAGTAACCCACTTGTTTTAGTCTGACAGTGGCGTAGGCAAGAAAAAAAAAAGGGGGGGGGGGGCGCAAATAGTGCAAGGTAGGGTTGTCAAATACCTGATTCCGCACCAGTTAATTATAAACACGAGCATTTAGAAAAAAAAATATATAATATAACATTCAATGATTGAAACTTTAATTACATTCATAAAGTATTTGTAGGTTTTAAATTCCCTTTATCTGAGAAAAACAATTATCCCACGAAATAGTAATTTCCTCAAGAATTTAGTTTTAAAAAACGTATGCAGAACTGACACAGTTGTAGCTAGTCAGAACAATGAGTCGTATGTTGACAACCTTTTTAACAGAAAGCCCAAAGTTATCGAAATTCGGAACAGCATAAACTGGCCACATATTAAGAGCACTGTATAAATAGACAAATTAATTGGACGTTTTTTTAAAAAGTCTAATATATGCAAATGCAATTGTATTAACACACCCAATATCTCTCCCCCCCCCCCCCAAACTAAAACACCAATTAATCAGTTCCTGGGCGTTGTTAGCTTTACCTTGGCTTCGCCACTGCTTGATTCCCTCATTGGTTTACACTACACAGATCCGAGGCCTTTGGGCTTCAGGTGTGTGTGTTTACCACAACCATCCGCTCCATCTAACCAATGACCAGAAGACCAGAAGCTAAACTGATAAATAAACTGGAAACTAAATTCAATAGTCTAATCCATTTAGTGGATGGGGAAAAAAAGAAAAAAAAAAGGCCCAGTCCATTTGCGGGAAGAGGTCTATTCAAGCCTATAATTCTAGCGTGGTCATGTGATCGACTGAGTTAGGGGGACCGAGGGGGATGGGGGACTTCTTAGAATTAAATGAAAGTCACTTTTTCTGTGAAAAGTGGGAAATAAAATGCCGTTTCGAAAAGTGTTTTTCAAATATATTTTTTGGGGCTATAGAAACAAGTGAAGTTTAGTAAACCTTGATATAAACATTTTGTTTTCTGGAGAAATCAACTGACGTGTGAAGAGTTATGGAGACACTGTCCAATTAGATGAAAATTTATTCTGGTGAAAAGTGGTCCCGAAAAGTAAAGGATTTATGTTACTTGTATTCGAGGGAACACAATCTTTCAATCTCTGAATCAATCCTGTATCAATTTGTTGCTCCATTTTTCTGCCTGTCTATCTATCCATCTATCCCTTCATATGTCCATCCATCCATCTATCTATATATTCACTCATCTATCTATCCATCTGTAAGCCTATCTGCCAATCTATATATTTATTTATCAGCTTTTGGACAAAAGAAATTCGTGACTCACTTATCTAAACAATTTAAAAATAGCTCGTAACCTTGCCTATAAATATAGACTTAAAGAAAATACAGAGGCGTGACCAACAAGATGTCCGGTTGTGTAGATGCTTTCTATTGAAACTATTCAAAGATAAATCAGACCAAAAAAAAAACAACTTATATCTTATCATGTCTTAACCTTTGCCCTCAGAAATATGCAAATGTCATGGACGAAGACGCCTCGATGTTTATTGAATCCACATTTTCTATCGCAAGTCGAAATCTTTGCTTTTTGTCCAGCAGACCAATGAATAGAGACCTTAGAGATCACGTGGAAAGTTATCTTGATGTTTTGTACTGCTCTCTACTGTAGACTATAGATGTACTCTTGTGACTTCGGTTTAATGTTTTTCTACTTCAGTGATGGTTAGACTTTATAGGGAACTGGTTTTTGTTGTGATAGTCAACAGGAACGAATAGCTTTAAGTTTGGGTTTCTTTTGAAATCTAATTTTTGTGTAACACTTTTTTTGCTCTTATGTTTTTTAAAACAGAATTCTAAGTTGTTGTTTTTTTTATTTTTTTTGTTTTAATAGTAATACATTTGATCAAATCCACGTTTTCTATCACAAATTGAGATCTATGTTGTTTTTGTTTTTTGCGAAACAGACAAATGAATTTTGTATCTAGATCTAGTGATCACGGGGATTGAGATGTTATATCCACCTTTAATGTCTTCAATACACGCAGGTAGTCGTTTGTGTAGCATGTTCCAAAATTGTTTGTTTTTATATTAGTGAAACAGATTGCTTAAGAAAGTGTATATTTTATTCAATAGATAGGCTTCAATGCATTATACATAAAACTTTTTTAAAAAAAGCTATCTCTGAGAATTTTGATAAAAAATTACTAAGAATAAATAATATTATTGACAACAGACAAAATACTACAACCTTAACGAGAAAAAGATCATTAGCAATGGTAGAATTTTGTATTGTTTTGAAGATACAATTAAATAATAATAAAGGAATGTTGCTCTAATTCATCTGATTATTAATACTTATAATTACAACTCATATCAAATAGCCTACTATAAACAGAGATTGTAAAGACTTATATAATATAATAAAATATATGAAACGAAACTTCTATTGTAATGATATTCGTAAATTAAGACTAACAATTCCCATGTGTTGTAGTGAGGATTAGTTAAATAGAACTTATATGTTGACGTATGTGAATACTGGGTGAATAGCTAGAGTAATGGGCTATAAAAGTATTGTAGAATGATAACAAAAGTTACTTGTTACACCAATCTAGAGTCATACTTTTACAGTATAGATCTAGTCTTGCAGTTTGATACGAGATTTAAATGATGTTAAGTTATTAAATTTCCCGACTAGCCCAGGCAACAAATAGCATTGCCCGAATTGCAGTTAAGAAAACAAAAATAACGTATATATAATGGATTTGGCCTTAACTGTTTTATCGGATTGTCGTCTTGCACTACTATGGCATATTGTAGATTTTGTAATAATGTGAATGTTCTATGTATTATTGCATTAAACAAAAATCAACTTTAAAAAATTGGATTAATAATGTTAGATAAATTATTCGTTTAAATTAGAAATAGAATCACAATTTTATATGATTTTATGATTTAATGAAAATTAGAAGGAAAGAGAAAAGGAGAGTAACAGAGAGAGAGAGAGAGAGAGAGAGAGAGAGAGAGAGAGAGAGAGAGAGAGAGAGAGAAAGAGAGAAAGAGAGACTGGGAGAGAAGCTGTAGAAAATGTGTTCCTGCTTATGACCGTAAGAATATAATATGATGAACATTTTTTCGGTAAAATTATAACTTTATAACTTTTTTTACACTTATTGGAAATAATTTTGTACTGTCAAAAAAAAAAATATAAAAAAAAGCAAAACTAAACACAAAAAGTTATAAAACTAAAGCCATAAAAAAATTGAGCCACAAAAAGCCCAAGGCATCTTTCCAGAATGGCGAAAAAATTGCAATAACTACATGAAACATAAGCCACTAAATGGAAGCCCACACAATCAAGAGCCAAAATTTGGCTTGAAATGTCTCAAAGAAAATCTATTAAATTCTTCCATCAAACATTTCCACTCGTTGTCCTAAGACTCAGAAAATTGATCAGGAAACAACAGAAACGATTGTCTTCTGTTTTAGAATGAAAGAAAAAAAGTCTAAAAAAAAATAACGTTTAGAATAAGTAAGTTTGTTAGAGAATTTCCACAAAGAAAGCGTCTTCGTAAACTGTTCAGCTTGAAGCGACTCTTGTTCCTTGCGAAATTGCTATTTCCGCCAAAATTATATAAAGAAAACCAGAAATAGCTTGAGCTTATTTTTGGCATGTCCTTGAAATGAAGCGGAACGCCGAATTTTTTTACACTTTCCATAAAAAACAAATGAAAAGAAGATGGCTAAATGATTCCAAATACTTGTTGGGATTGCAAAAAGGAATAATCTTACGATACAAGTCAGTACCAGGCCCGGATTTACAGACTTCAGGCTCCTAGGCACTTGACATTTGGGCTCCCCCCCCCCCCCCCCCCCCACCATCTCGAAGCTATTTTGGAAATTTCGCAAATTAAATGCACTAGTACAGAACATATAATTCTTAATTGACTTTAATGACTTTAAACAACATCAGAATAATACAGTCTATGTTACTAACGTTATTCCATAAAATTTATAGAATCATATCATACGACGAACTGTCTTCTGTGCAAAAGAACGAATGACGTCATTATAGTTAATTGACTGCATTTTTTCCCACTCTATGTAGGCCTACATTACAGAGAGTGAATTGAGCTGCGATAAAAACGACCGTTTTGCTGAGCAGTTTGACGCTGGTGTACA
This sequence comes from Anisus vortex, assembly GCA_949126835.1. Taxonomy (NCBI): domain Eukaryota; kingdom Metazoa; phylum Mollusca; class Gastropoda; family Planorbidae; genus Anisus; species Anisus vortex. The sequence continues at coordinate 39,026,940 of OX421492.1, read as the reverse complement.
TTCGGAGCGCAATTCCTCCGTTTGGATAAATGTCCGAAAAGCCTTTTTCGGATAAGTATTTGTATAGCTTCAGTGACGATAACTCCAAATCTTCATCATTCTACGACAAGTGAGCTTGCAGGTGCAGACACTCGTTTTCCAAAGTCTTATCCAAATCCCCTGGATAAAAAGTTATAAGGTTTCTGGCTCCTTTACGGATGTCTTTAGATTCCAAACGATGTAGTTTCATAAGAAAGTCAAACTTTTTACTTAACTACTCATACGTAGTTTCGCGTCTCCGTAGTTGAGTAATTAGTCTGTCTATAATGACGTTAAAAACGGTAATTCTGAATCTGTCCCTGCCAGTGATTTCGGTCTCGTTTCCTTTTTCTTCGACAAACTGGACTTTACGCTCACGTTTCCTCTGCATGTCATATGCATAGCTATTTTCATCGGATTTTTCTATAACTTTCGACTCATAATGATCAAAGGTACTGGGTTTCCTTAAGTGTTCTAGGTATGTTACCAAAGACTGATACATTTCAACGATCGTACCCAGGTCGATGTTAACAGATTGGAGAGATTTGCTTTCTTTGTTGAACCTTTCCAAGATGTCATTCCAGAGAAGTGACAAAAAGCAAATTTCAATCGACTCTAATGAATTCAGAAGACCTGAAGCCTCAGTGCGCGTAGATGGTTTTTCATTTTCATCATTAGTAATTATCTGAAGAGCTGCCATGATCTCATCCCAGGAGCAACATAGACTTCGGCAGGCGTCAGCTCGAGCAGACGATCTTGTCTGAGAAATACTCTTCACAACTGATGAATTTTACTTCAGTATTGACATAAAAATTTCCCATCTGTGTGTTGATGCCGAAAAAAAATAGATCTGTACAATAACTGCAAAATACCGAATAAACATACATCAGCTTGACAAGACTCGGCCGCACGGAACCCAACAAGATTCAGTGAGTGAGCCGAACAGGGAACGAAATCTATCAGATGGTTCACTAGTCTTATTCTCGCTTGAAGACCAACATACACGCCCGAAATATTGCTCGCCTTGTCGTAAGACTGCACCCGGCAATTGGCGATATCCAAGTCGTGATTTTTCAATGTCTCTAGGACGACTTTAGCCAGGTCTTCCGCTTTATGGCCACAACTTGGAATGAATTTTGAAAATCGTTCGACAGGACATCCGTCTTCAGAGACATTTTTCACTATGAAAGACAGTTAATCTACATAAGAAATATCTGGAGTTGAGTCCACAGAGATAGAGAAATATTTGGCATGTTTTATCTCAGTCACGATTGTATTTATGACCTTTTCTGCCATGATATTGATAATTTCATCGCATATTTTTGACGAAAGATATGATGTTGTGTCTCTTCCTTTGTTACCGTGGAGTTTAATGTGTAAGTCCAGAAAAGGATCGAGCTCAGCCAAAAGTTCTGGGGCATAACATAGTTCCCACTGAATTTTGATCCAAATCTCTCATGGGAATCTCTAAACGGCAATCCGCGTGCAGAAAGTGACCGCACAACAGCCACAATGTGCCTCAAAACCTCATGCCAGTAATTAATTTTGATAACAAGACAGCATTCTTCCTAGCTAATAGTGTCGCAAGTGCTGACCTGAGTTCGTCCGAATCCTCATGTTCCTTCATTTTTTGAACTGCGTTTTTCCAGTCGTTGTACTCTTCATTAGATAGCAATCCCAATTTCCCAAACACCTTCAAGGGGCACAAAACACTGCACCCTTGCTCTTCGAAAATATGAGCCAAGGTCGAGGTCGTGTTTCACTGTAAGTTATATTATGAGCGCCCTGTTTTGAAAAAATGTAGTAAAAGTATGTAATTTAATATTATTTTCTACAACGCTTTTTGATAAGGCAAGCCAGGCTTTTGAGCTTATGTAAAGATTCCGCCACCGGGGCCCCTAAGCTGGCTGGGCCCCTAGGCCCGGGCCTTGTGGGCCTAGGCAGAAATCCGGGCCTGGTCAGTACATTTACATTATGGCTTTTGGTTTGATTCCATCTCATTGGAACTGTCTAATGCTTTATCTTCAATAATTCTGAGAAAGCCCCATAGAGTCATAAAACCTCTTAATACACAGACAATGTGGTCTCAGAATTTTACAAGATGACATTTTCTTTACCTTGGAAAATAAAATACGCTACAATAGATCTGTCCCGTTAAAAAACAAATGACTCTATCTATCTATCTATCTATCTATCTATCTGTCAATCTATCTATCTATCTTTCTATCTATCTATCTATCTATCTATCTATCTATCTATCTATCTATCTATCTATCTATCTATCTATCTATCTATCTATATATATATATATATATATATATTTATTTATTTATTTATCTATCTATCAATCGATTTATCAATCTATCAATCTACCTATCTATCTCTCTATGTATCTCTATCTATCTATCTATCTATCTATCTATCTATCTATCTATCTATCTATCTATCTATCTATCTATCTATCTATCTATCTATCTATCTATCTATCTATCTATCTATCTAATCAATCTATCTATCAATTTATCTATCAAACTATGTATCTCTCTAGTTGTCATCTATCTATCTAATTTATATATCATTTATATAATATGTCTTTCCATCTCTCTCGCACTATCTCGCTATAATGATTTCATATGATGCTGTTCACATGTGTAAATCAAGGCTACTAAAAAATTGTGGGCTTTGGGGACCATGTAAAGATGAATGCAATCTGGCGGAACAGAGCAGTGTGTGTCGTCAATGTGTGTGTGTGATGGTATAAAACAAATGGTGATGGGGTGATCGAGAAATGATTCCCTGCTGTTCCAGCTACATAATATACATTTGATACCAGTACGGCAACAGAAGTGGCCAAATGGAGCCACCCACGTTTTCCATAATAGCCACAGGTAGAGCTAGACAAATGTTTGGCTATAAATCTGTATTTGTTTGACATTTAGGAAAAAACTAAATCATCATAACAATGTATCTGGAAAAATATTTATTTACGTTAGCGTGAGAGTAAATAAATCTTTGTTTCATGTTGCGCGCCTTAACCAGATCACATGATTTATCAAAGCATACGCTCAAATACAGCGGTAAAGATTATTACACGGAAAAAGACATTTGTCGTGGTCATCTAATTTTATTGTAGTCCTCTTCTTTTTCTGTTGAAGTCCTTTCTTTTGGCGACCTAACGGACCATAGTATTATGAAGCCGGCTGGTCCAGCGGTTAGAACACCGGACTGTCAACCAAAATCATCGGACAGGTCGCGGGTTCGAGCCCTGCCACCGGCGGATCCCTGTCGCCCTGCAGGAGTTTTGGGACTAGTAGACGTAATAATCTACTAAAGCGCACTGAACATGCTAAAAGCATGATAGAAGCTCTATATAAAAACAATTATTATTATTATTATTATTATTATTATTATTATATAGTATAAGAACTTGGGTAACACTCAGAAATTTCATGGATTTATCTTTCAAGTTTTATTGTGCTTGACTAAATGTGTCTATGTAAAGAAGAAATATAAAAACAATATGTGAGATAGAAATATGAGAAAGAGATAGAAATATGGCAAGTAAAGAAAGATGAGATAGAAATATGGCAAGTAAAGAAAGATGAGATAGAAATATGGCAAGTAAAGGAAGATGAGATAGAAATATGGCAAGTAAAGGAAGATGAGATAGAAATATGAGATATAAAAATGAGATAGAAATATGAGATAGAAAAAAAACAAGAAAGAAAAGATAGAAATATGAAAAATGAAGACATAAGAACGAAACATGAAGAAGAAAGATGAAAACCAATTTTTGATTTAGGCCATTCTAAAAACGCAGATCACATTGTATATAAAATAAATATAAATGTATACAACTAAAAATCAGCTGCTAAATATTTATTTTTATCCTGTAAAGATGTTATTTATAAAAAAAAAAGCCATGTAAATACTTATGGCATTGACTATTGACAACATCTTAAAGACCGAAGCCGTAGAAACACATGTACAGACTTCCTTATTATTTTATTTAAAATTTATTGACATAACTGAAAGAAAATGTGGTCAGAAGGGAATGGAAAAAATCGATTCTAATGTTATCTTAAATTGTTGGACAAATCCCGTTACATTGTAATAAGCAATACGACAATTGACAAATCCGATTTACAAGAACAGCAAATATTATGTAAAGGAGATTTAGATCAGTGTTGGAGAATTTGAGCGTTTGTATATTTATAAAACAAAAGACAGTAAGCTCTACAAATGCCAATATATTTAAACCAACGCACACACACACAAACATACACACACATATACACACACACATACGCACACACAGACACAAACACACATACATACACACACAGACACACACACACACATACACACACACATGCACACCCATACACACACATAAACACACACACACACATTACACACACACACACACACGCACGAGTGCACTTTCTGTTTCTAACACAGCAAAATAAATGTTATGGTATTTTTTGTTGATTGAATAAAAAAGAACATACACAAACAAAATTAATTTTATTATCTTTTTATTAATGCTCATTTATCAAGTACCCGATTCGGAAACGTCGAGCAACTAAATATAGATCGATGTAGCAAGGTGGCTAAGTGGGTCAAGGTGGTTAAGTGGATCAAGATGCTAAGTGGGTCAAGGTGGCTAAGTGGGGCAAGATGGTTAAGTGGGTCAAGGTAGCTAAGTGGGGCAAGGTGGTTAAGTGGGTCAAGGTGGATAAGTGGGTCAAGGTGGTTAAGTGGGTCAAGGTGGCTAAGTGGGTCAAGATGGTTAAGTGGGGCAAGATGGTTAAGTGGGGCAAGATGGTTAAGTGGGTCAAGGCGGTTAAGTGGGTCAAGGTGGTTAAGTGGGGCAAGATGGTTAAGTGGGTCAAGGTGGCTAAGTGGGTCAAGGTGGTTAAATGGGGCAAGATGGTTAAGTGGGTTAAGGTGGCTAAGTGGAGCAAGATGGTTAAGCGGGGCAAGATGGTTAAGTGGGTCAAGGTGGCTAAGTGGGGCAATATGGTTAAGTGGGTCAAGGTGGCTAAGTGGGTCAAGGTGGTTAAGTGGGTCAAGGTGGTTAAGTGGGTCAAGGTGGTTAAGTGGGTCAAGGTGGTTAAGTGGGTCAAGGTGGTTAAGTGGGTCAAGGTGGTTAAGTAGACGCGCGCTCGGATGGATTTCTGACAATTTTTTGGTAAAGTAAATGCGACTAGACATTGTGGATGGCCACACCATCCCCTTGTATAGTGTGGCCGCAGGAAATTGTTAAGCGCTGCTTTAACTTGCCCTCATTGGTCAACAAAATTTGAAAGGGAAAGTTTACTTACTGATTTCTATCCCTTTGTGACTCAAGGGCAACAGACAATTAAACAAAAACTTGTATTTAAAAACTGTTTTACTAGCGGGTTATTTATAATAAAAGTATTTAACGAAACATAACAATGGATAATATAGACATTAATTGCATAATAAGTAATAATGGATACAGACAATCGGCAGAGGGTACGATGATATGGGTAATGAGTACTTCCGGTCATATTAAACTGACCAATTGCACAATCTCAAATAAGTTTCAGTACAACTCCGAGTTTAAGAACTAATCTGGTTTCTGAAGTTTGTCCATTACTCGCCAATTTAACCCTTCCCGTACCGACCTACTTCTATCTATGCTGCCTTCAGTTCCGCAATATACGCGCCCGGGACTGTAAGGGTTAAAAAGAAACAAAACAAACGATAGCTATAGTGTAAAATTAGTGTTTACGGACCCAATAGATTCGCTAATTTTATCAATGGTACCTCGAAACTCTTTGTCAAAGGAATTTTTTCCTGGTTAAGTTTGATGGAATTATTTATGTTCTATCACGTGCAATTATATAGAATTATTATTTCATTCATGATTTACATAACCATTTGTGACCAGAAGAAAGAAATATGAAGAATACAAATATACACACACAATTGAAAGGCATATAAAAAAACATTATCACATGATTTCAAATGTCAAAACATTCAAACTCTGTTATTTAAATAGACCCTCTTTGTCATTATATAGAAACATTAAAACATAAGGAAATCGGATGTTTAACTTTTGAGAAATCAGTCAAGATTCGTTTCAAAAACTTAAAATAATAGACTTTTAAAAGCGAAAACAAAAATACAAAAAAAAATAAATGAAAAGCAACAATTAGATCCATAATAACATCAAAAACAACAATAACAACAATAACAACAATAACAGTAATAACAGCAATAACAGCAATAACAGCAATAACAGCAATAACACCAATAACAGCAATAACAGCAATAACAGCAATAACAGCAATAACAGCAATAACAGTAATAACAGCAATAACAGTAATAACAGCAATAACAGCAATAACAGTAATAACAGGGATAACAGCAATAACAGTAATGACAGCAATAAAAGCAATAACAGTAATAACAGCAAGAACGGCAATAATGTTTATGGGTCTAATGGAATCCTGAGCTGACAATCTGGAGACAAAGAATTGTAATTAAGTAGAACCAATTTAGAGGAAAACGTAAGCTTTCATAATTACAAATTAAAAATTAAATTAAATTGGTTACTTATATAGCGCTTATATCCATGCTATTTTAGCATGCTCAGTGCGCTCTGTAAACACAATGCTGCCTGCTGGCGCAAATATGTTTACAGGCCCAAAACTCCTGCAGGACGACAGGGATCCGCCGGTGGTCGGGCTAGAACCCGCGACGTGTCACTTGGTTTTTTGGTTGACAGTCCGGTGAACTAACCGCTGGACCAGCCGGCTTACACGTATGCAATGGTGAATGGTGGTTAGAGGTCAAATGTTTTTATTGGAAGGGATTTTCTCGAATCGTTTCTTGCCAATAGACTTTGCTTTAGACAGACTTTGAATCTGTATTTTGGTACAGCTCGACTCTGCCTTAGACCCACATTTTGAATATACATCTTGTTACAAATCAACTCTGTGTTAGAACCACTTCAAATCTTGGTACAACTTGAATCTGCTATAGTCCCAATCAGGGGCGAAGCCACAGGGTGGGCTGAGGGAGGCTGAAGGGGGCTAAGCCCCCCCCCTGGAATTAAAAAAAAAAAAAAAAAACGTTTTTTGTCTTTATGTTTATCTGAGCATTGCAACATGCTGTTATTGGGTTGTATTTCTAAATTAGAGTTTAATGCCTAATGTATTATTAATACTTTACTCTTTGCCCTTCTGTCCTCTAGTGTTTCTAGGTTTAGTGATTTGACTAATGGTGTTACTCTTGTTAATTGGGAACATTCACTAGCTATGAACCTTGCCGCTCTTTTTTGAATTATCTCATATTTTTAAATGTTTTTTTTAGTTGATGGGTCCCATACAGATGATATTCTAGTATAGGTCTAACTAATGTCAGATAGTCTTTTAGTTTTATTTTCTTATTACATTTGTAAAAGTTCCTTTTATCTTAATGTTTTGTTTGATTTTTTAATTTCTTCATCAATTTGAGGATTCCAAGAAAACTTATCAATTATTATTATTCTTAAGTACTTTGCATTGTTAATTTGATTGAATGAAGTAGTTTGTTATTATTTGTTTCTTTTTCTTGGATACACTTATCAGTTGGCATTTTTCTGGGTGAAAAGATATGCTCCAGTTAGATTAAATGGCAACTTGCTGCTGTTTGGTGATAATCTTTCGTTCTTGAAACTCAGCATCTCACCTCATTTTTTTTATTACTCATCAGACTAGAAATTCGTTTGTACCTACAGCTGGGATCAGTCATTCCCTTGAGTAAGGTCGAGCATAGTGCGGCTGAGTTTCTGTAGGTGTCAGCAGAAAGTGGGTTCGGTCTCAAGCAGTATTCGTGAAAAATCCCGGCTAAAATTGTATTAAAACGCCTTTACGTTTTTTTCAATTGTTTGTTAGCAAATTCGATTACATTTTTTTGTAAAACTTTAAAAAAAAGTGTTTTGGAAGAGGGTTAGTAAAACAAAACTACTTTGGAATCAGGGCTGTTCGTACGCACAAAGGGTCAATGTAAAATTGTATATAGTAAAATCAAAACTAATACAGTGACTACAATAGATTTAGATCGTATTAGGTAGATGGATTCACATGGGTCGTGTAAAGACGCGTGTTAAAATTTGATTCATAATGAAACTAAATTCTATAATTATAAAAAAAATTATTTAAAAAAAACGTCTGCTTTAATAAATTGTATCCTTATAGAAAACAAACTAACATTAGGGAAACAGGAAATAGAAAGAAATAATTTATTTGTAATGTATTAATAATATTATTGTAGTATTCGTTACACACACAGAAATGATTATCAGAATGTGCAATGAGAAAAAGAATGAATAAAAGAAAGTTTATGCCAATAATTTTTACAAGCCATAAGACCCTAAGCTCCTTTATGCTGGTTTAACCAAGCGGGTAAAAATGGATACTCAAGTATTCTTAAGCTTTAGAAAATCAAGAGGCTTTTTCTGAACAAGTTTACAAGAACAACGGTTTGAGGAAGAAAAAAATTGCACTTCGTTATGTAACACTTGTACACAAGTTGAATTTTCTTAATGAGCTGTGCAAAAAAATAAAATAATTGTTTTTTAAATTAAATATTTGATTTACAGAGTGCTTAAAACTTCCGTTAACATTTGTAACAAAGGACTGTTTTTGTTTTTCTTTTACAATACATGTTGTTTGAGTTTGTAGATGCTTCAGAATACAAATCCAAACAAGACAATGGAACAAAAAGCTGATGAGAAATCAATAACTCAAGATAATATAATGTTGCCTAGCAGTATGACGACGATTGTTTTTGTAGTTATGTAATAAAAAAATATGTGCAATGGTCAGATTGAATGCACAGAATGTGACGCCCATTACCTTGATTGATGCCAAAAGCATCGGAGCCAGGAGAAAGTTATTTAAATTGCGTTACAAAAATTTGTCAGATATCTTGTCATTAGTTATGAGAGCGTCACATAATAACAACTATATAATATCTGATTCAAACATGATACATATTTGTGATAAAGCATTAAACTGAATAACTATGGAAGTTGCAGTATCAATCTGTAATTCTGATTTGAAGGAGAATCCGAGACGCAGTTCAAAAATAAAACCAACGTATACAAATCTTCAAATTAATTTACATAATATTGAATTGAAGAGCTAAGAAGACAGTTTTGATCTCAATGCTATGTTTCTTGTACCCTATACATTTCTTTAAAAAGTGCAACAAATATTTCGATTTAATACAGGTATTGGTCATACAACACTTATGTATTGCAGTAGATTACAATCTTTGTAAATTGTATGATATCACTTCAACCTAGACAGACCTGGAGAAAGTCAGTTGCAAACGTTGCAAATGAGGCAAAGGCTGCCTGGTCTCGTATGAACCCAACTGAGTGGAACCGCCCAAGATCGAGACCGTTGGCGAGATGTAAATACATAATACTAATATTTCCGGGAAAACAAATCTTTTTTGGTTTATATCTGTACGAAACAAGAAATCATTACGAAAAGTTCATTATTGTTATGTAAATAGGAAACAATTATTTCTGTATATACGCCACTCAAGTAAAGCTCGAATAGAAGAGATTAAAAGACAAAGTCTTTACAAAATACTTTACTGACCTTTCAATGCACACTGCCACCAAAGTGAGAACAGAGGAGTAAAGGGCGCAGACCAGGATGGTTCTGTCAATAGAACAAGCCACCTGCCCCAATTGCCAGCCGTCGTTCAGTAGGAAGAGAACTATTTCAGGTAAACCAAACAGCATGATTAACGAGTCGGCCAGTGCCAGGTTTAGAATCAGCATATTGGTCATGGATCTGTCGGAGAGATGATACAGAATAGGTTACAAATGATATTTATTATTGTTATGATACATTATAGTTATCACGTTGTAGCAAATCATAGCAATAGGCCGAATTGTCAAACTATGTATTATTGTTTTAAAAAAGCATGTTATCACATACCAAATGTATCACATTAATCAATTCTCTAAGGCATAGGTTTTCAACGGGGGCGTTATCGCCACTCGGGGACGGTGAGAGGCTTTGGGGGGGGGGTGGCGCTGGCGTTCCCCGGGGCGATTGGGGGGGGGGGGGCAGTGAAGGGCAAGTGGGTGGTACAATTGTACCTGATATAATTTCAACACCAAAGCAATTAGAATCGATTTGGTTTTTTTTAATGAACTGTGATGTAAACGCTGCTAAATATCTAATTTGCTAATATCAATAATATTTTGATCTCAATTTCACTTAGATGATTTGCAATTCAAAATGAGAATGATCACTATAGTTAAGCGGAATGGATACGTAGTAATCATACGAACTGGGTAGTTAATGTAATGTTTGAAAATATACATAGGCCTTTACATTCTTTAGTAATATATTTATATATTTTTCAAATACTTTTTACAGTTCGATCAGTCATAAATTTTAAGTAATTTTTTTTTTTTTTTATAAAAGAAAAAAAAAGAAGAAATATTAGCTCAAATGAAACAGGTTAATTATCTCCCTTTAATAAAAAAAATACTATTATTGTCTCGAAATAATTTTTTTTATTGTTGGCCAATTTTATAATTTTCTTGTTTTGTCTTTATGTATGCCTTTATTGCCTATTTATTGTTCTATTTTTTGTACCAAGTTTCAAAATAAATATTGCTCATTGTTCATTGACGAGGACTACAAGCGATGGCTACTTCACACAGAGGCGCGTTGGTTAGCAAAAGATAACCGTATAAATATAATGTATGAGACTTGGACTCGGTGCTCGAGTTTTAGAAAAGGCAAATGCTATTCTTTGGGGGGAAAATCAAACTGTTTCTCTAGCTCTGTGAGTTTCGGCAACAATTTTGTATTGCATTCTTATCAACCTCTTTTGTGGAAAGTGGATTTTATGCTAGTAGGCTACCATTTGGTTGTTAAAAAAAGAAAAACAAGACAAGCTGCAAATAGTGAAGCGTGGATACATAAGACTTTTGCAAACAAAATTGAAACAAATTTAGACTAACTACTAGCAACGCACCAGGTAAACGATTCACAGTAATATTGAATTTTTGTTAAGCCTCTTGTTTAGGTCATTTTTTTTTCTATTAATTCGTACAATATGTTTCCTTTTCAGTTTTTTTTATAGATAACAAGCTACATTGCCCGGCGTTGCCCGGGTGAAAAAAAAACAGGACTGTCTGGGGTGCAGATAACAAATTTATAAACTACACTTACTGAATACTTTTAGGAAAGTAAATAAATTTGTAATAGGGTAAAAAAAATAGTCAAATATTTTTATTTAACAAAATCTATATTGCCTATAGATTTACAATGTCTTTTGTTTTTAAAAGTTTGAAAAATTAATTGTCGAAAAAAAAAAGTATAGTCTCGAACCCTGGTCGCCCGTATAGCAGTCCACTACGTTTAACACTGAGCTATCGAAGACACATGTCCGATGTGAAAAATTATTAGACGGTATATTGGGCTAGGCTTAGATAGGTCAGTGACACACATGTTTTCAAATTGACCAATGGGGATCCTCGCGGGGCTTAACACTGTCTTTTTATATATATAGATAAATAAGCACACAAATCTAGTCGGCCCAAACAAAATTGCAGAAACTATAATGAGCCTTTAATTTCCAGAGGGGTGAGGGAGTGGGAGCAAAAAAAGTTGGGGGGGGGGGGGCGGTGAGCGGAACAAAATTGTAAAAGGGGGCGGTGAGACGAAAAAGGTTGAGAACCTATGCTCTAAGGTAACATTGTTATCAAACATCACATTCTTTGTTCATCAATTTTATCAAACCTCAATTGTCATCACATTTAACTGGCGTCATTAATCAAAGAGCAAATATATAAAATGTTGTGTAAAAGCATATTGTCATAGAATCAGATGTTATTTCTGAACACTAAATTTAGTAAGTCTAAATATCACATATAATTGGATTGTAAAAAAACAACAACAGTTTGTCCTACTTGCACTTGTTTATCATTCTTAACTTTTCTTCTTTCCCGTTTTTACCCCATATTTTTGTTTTGTTTTCAAATAGGAATTTACACCATAACAATTGTTTTGAATGTTCAGTCAGGAAAAATGTATATATTACAATCACTGATCTATAAAAAGAATGGACTGCGCCTTCTTAATAAATTGGTTTGAGCAAAGTGAAGAAAAGCACTGATCTATAGAAGAAAGGGAAAACTAAAAATTACCGATATAAACAAAATTGTGTCTAAAACTTACTGTGCCACTGATCTATAAATAGATCGGAACGGAATCTATGTTGCTGCAATTTTACACAATATGCAAATGGATGTTGCTGTCAAGCTTCTGACTTCTTATTAATAATATAAAAATAACAATAATACGATCAAAAGAAAACGAATACCAAACAATAAAAAAAGTTAATAATAAAAAAAGTACGGAAAAACCCGGTCTCGAACACACACTAAATTTGAAAGCATTTCAAAGGGACATCATTTGGAAACTGCGCCCATTGTATAACCTTAACATACGGTGATTAGTAATAGGTCTAAGTTTATTTTAAAAAATAAATTAACGAATTAAGCAATATTGTTAAAAAAATAAAACTTTATTTTGGAGGACGTTTCCGATTTATACATTTAACTTTTAACCCGATTAGTCAAACGGCTTAGGAGAATATAGAGCAGAAACAAACATCTAAATAAATTTTAAAAAACTCACGGTAATTATATATATTGATCAGTGACAGTATAAACAAAATGGTGGAAATTTCCTCAAGAATGTTACTTCCGAGCCTAATCCATTCTTTTTAGAGATCAGTGATTACAATATAGTATGATGTAATGATTAAACCATAGACTATGATACACATGGACCGCTTGTTTTAATATTTTTGCTATATGATGACTCGAAACACTTATGTTCGGAATTCCAAATTCTAAATGCACTTCCGGGGCGCTGCGCTGCAGGCGGCCTGATTACGATGTGCCGTTTTTCAGCTTTTCTACCATCTTATCAAGCCAGAATTTATTAATTTGTATATGCTTAAAGTATGTGAGTAGTTTGTATAACGGAAACTATTGTTCCTAAAACTTTTATGTCAAGAACCGCCTTACACGAAACTATTTTACACCATTGGTGTCCATACTAATGAACGAACCGCCATCTTGGATACAAATGACAACAAATAAACATGTCTTCACACCAACAAGGCGAACTAAATGTGGCCGCAGAGGAGGAATATGACTGTGGACATTTTATCTGCTTTGCTCAGACAGACCCGTCAACAGTGGCAAAGTAAAGTTGGATGGCTGGCTATCTATATCATCATCATCATCATCTGTCCTTTGGGTTCCTTGTGGAACATAGGGCCTCTGTCAAAGCACGCCACTCTTCACGGTCTCTTGCTAGTCGCTTCAATTCTTCCCAGCTCTTTCCAGTTCTTTCAGTTTCATCCAGTATGCTTCGTCTCCATGTTCGCTTGGGTCTTCCTCTATGCCGTTTACCCTGGGGATTCCACTCTAAGGCCTGTCTAGACAATATTACAATACCAACTGTTTTACAACAAAAGAAGAATATGCACACCAGACGAATAATTATTGCGCGTCAGCCTCAGGCTATACTATCTACCATAAATATATCGTCAAGACTTCAGTCAGCCAGAATACAGTGGATGACTGCTAATGAACTTTTTTCTTTTATGATAAATTGTGTGAATGTATGTGCGCTTGTCTATTTTATTAGCATATTTCTGTGCTTGTATACAAATTACAAATAATTATTTTATTTTGTTTAAAATATGCTGAGGGACAAAGCATCTGTAATCAAGACAAATTTCCATTTGTTTGGATCAATAAAGAAATCTTATCTTATCTTATCTTATCTTAAATAAAGTAGTTTCTATTGCTATACAAGTATACAAGTTTCGTTTTATTTAATCGCTATGATTTTCTCAATGAAAAATTAAAATCGAAAGTTGTATACAGCAGAAACATTTATAGATCAGTGTTGTATGCGCACGGAAAAAGAACATAAGCTCTAAATATAGAGCAAGTGGTCCATCTTATTGTAGTCAAAGATAATAGGAATAATAGGTCTACAAAGTATTTATTTAAAGTCGAAAAAATGCGATTTAATAAAACGGAACTTGTATAGCAACTACTTTATTAAGAATCGGGAATTACAAAACAAGAAGATTATAGCAGAAAAAAACTATGTATATTTCCACACAAGCTAGCTGACGTTTAATTCATGTGGTCAGTGAATGGAAAATTATAATTTATTGTTGACAGTACCCAAGATTAGGCACTATCCTTTTGGTCCTTTGAACGGGTGCGTCAATTCCGAACTGACCAAAATTGACACTTCGCCTCTGACTCTACATCTTTTTCTACCTCTTTCCATTTAAAACTGAGTTTTTGTGTTCACGGTGTAAATCTATTGATTAACATTAGTTTTTAAGATATTTTGGTATATTTCTATCACTCGACTATATAAACAAGACGTCCAAATCCTTTTTATTAACTTAGCAAAGTTGTGTATATTTCTGGGTGGCGGGCGACCGACTCGACCTCCGCAAGGCTAATTGACCCAATACCCGCCATGCTACCGACACGTGTTTTGTTTGACAACACATTCTTTCAAATTTGTAACCACATCACAACCACCAAAAATATTTTAATTGTTTTGTTTTTCATTACATCTTATGGTGCGCAGTTTAAATTCCGCATGCAGCACAGCTGTTTACATAATATGTCCCCCATTGAGGTATAAAATTATATAGCTAATTAGTAATTTCCCGTTATTTTAAAAACATGTACACATCTTTCGTCGGCATTTTACGTCTCGCGAGACTGTCTTTTTTCCCTGCAGACCCTCGTGTGACTAAATAGACCAATCCTGGAAGTACAGGCACGGTCACATTGGGTTCAGATTAATACAGCGGAGGGAACCATATTTACTTCCACCTTCTTGTTCCTTGCGGCATACTCTCCTGCGAGCTGTTCCTTGATCCCTGCTCTTCAGGTGGGCCTATCCTGCGCCTTGCTCTCCCTGTTGGGGGTCAATATCGAGGTGTTTCATGTCTATTTTGCAGACATCCGCTTATCTCAGTTTTCTCCTAAACAGCGCCAAGCCTGAGGACATCGACGAGCTCCTTGCTTCTATCTCCTGTTGTTTCCTGGACATCAAGAACTGGATGACAGAAAACAAGTTGAAGCTCAACAGCGATAAGACCGAAGCCCTACTCGTAGGAACGAGACAGAAGCTTGCTTCCCTCAGCGTGACTGACCTCCAGTTGGGTGACGTTACTGTGCCCTTATCCTCAACGGTAAATAGCCTCGGCATGTTTCTGGACTCCACTCTGTCCATGCAACCCCACATCTCCTTCCTGATCAAAACCTGCTTTTTTCACCTGCGACGTATTGCCACTATCCGTCGCTACCTCACTCCGGAAGCTTGTACCAAGCTCGTCATCACTCTCCTCTTCTCTCGTTTGGACTACTGTAACTCTCTTCTGGCCGGCCTTCCTGCCGCTTCCATTCAAGGACTCCAACGCGTCCAAAACTGCGCTGCCAGACTAGTCCTAAAGAAGAAGAAGTCCGACCACATTTCACCTCTGCTCTACTCTCTGCACTGGCTCCCTATTCAAAAAAGGATTTTATATAAACTCGCATCTTTATGCTATAAATGCCTCAATGACTCTGCCCCGGATTATCTAATTTCCTGTCTGGAAATATATACAAAACCACGCCCACTTCGATCGGCTGCTCACAAACTCAATTTGACGATCCCGCGGACGAAACTCGTGACAGCTGGTCAGCGGGCCTTCACCTACTCCGGCCCCTCCGCATGGAACACCCTGCCACTCCAGCTGCGACAAAGCTCGAACTTTAACATTTTCAAGACAGGACTCAAGACTCACTTGTTTATAATTGACTCCTAGCCCACTTACATTTTTTAAACATTTGTCTGTTATTGTCATTATCGTTAATTGTAATTGTAATAAATAATTGTAAATGTTATTGTTAAGCGCATAGAACTGATTGCGGGATATGCGCTATATAAGCTTCATTATTATTATTATTATTATTAAAAAATGCCCTGTGGGAGTCGACGCTGCGTCATTCGGTGCCCATGACCTTGCCAGCTGACTTGCCTGTTGCTGAGAGTAATGCGGATGCCTTAACACCCTGCTCTTTACAGGACCTCTGCATTTGGGATTCTGTCCTGCCATCTTATATCTAGGACACACCTCAGTTGCCTGAGATGAACACATCTTTAAAAATAGCATTTTGTGTGTTTCTTACTCTTACTGTGTAAGTAAGGAAGAGCAATCACTTCGGAAGACGTAACAAGGGTAGCAGGAGTGAAGCAGCGTTCACCTGTTTCTGTAGCCACGGCATACTAGGGTACAATTCCGTAAATGTTAACTTCATTCTGTGGATTTGCTTTTTCAGAAAAAAAAAACATTTAAGTTTTCCGTTTTTATATGTTAAAATTAAAATAAAGTTTTAAAATTATTCTTACTTACTTACGCCTTCTACCCCTCTCGGGGCATAGGCCACCAACAAGGGCTCTCCAGCCATCCCGGTCCTGAGCGAGTCTGTCCAACTGTCCCTAAGAATGACCTGATCTCTTGGCGTCGGCATCAAGGTCACGGCGCCAGCTGTTTCGAGGTCGGCCCCTCTTCCTCTTTCCTTGAGGGTTCCACGATAGGGACTGTCTGGTGATGTTGGAAGTTGGTTTTCGGAGTGTGTGCCCTAACCATCCCCATCTATTTTGCATGATATCCAGGTCGGCTGCCTGTTGACCTGTGCGACTCCAGAGCTCATCGTTACTGATCATGTCCGGCCAGCGTATATGCGAAATTCTCCTGAGACATGAGTTTATGAAAGTCTGGATCTTCTTGGTGTTAGTAGCTGTGGTCCTCCACGTTTCTTGCCCTCACATCGGCGTCGGTTCCACCCTTCTTATTGACGATGCTGCCTAGATAGGTCTTATTGACGATGCTGCCTAGATAGGTGAACTCTTTTATTTCTTCAAGCGCTTCACCATTGAGAGTGATAGGCAATGTGTTTTCTGCGTTGACCTTAAGGAAATTGGTCTTCCCTTTGTGAGTGTTGAGGCCAAGGCGAGTGGAGTTTTCTTTCACGATGTTAGTGTTTTCCTGCATCTGTTGCTGAGTATGTGCGAGTAGTGCCAGGTCATCCGCAAAATCTAGATCATCCAGCTGTGACTATAGTGTCCACTGGATGCCATTACGCTTATCTGCTGTGGATCTCTTCATGACCCAGTCTATCACTATTAGAAACAGAAATGGCGACAGTAAACACCCTTGTCTCACTCCTGTCCGTACTTGGAATGCCTCTGTTGGGTGGCCTCTGTGGATCACTGTGCACTTCATTCCTTCATAAGAATTCTTAATTATAGAGGTAATTTTCACAGTGACCCCATAGTGTCTTAGCAGCCTCCAAAGTGATGCCCTGTCCACGCTGTCAAATGCCTTTTCATAGTCTATAAAGTTGACATATAGGGGGGAATTCCACTCGAGCGACTGCTCCAGGATGATGCGCAGTGTAACTATTTGGTCAGTGCAGGATCTATCCTTGCGGAATCCAGCATGTTGATCTCGCAGCATCTTATCAACAGCATCCTGCATTCTTCATTCTAATTATAATTAGAACTAAAAAATTTTTTATAAACGTGAACTCCTTATAACTGTCTTTAGAATTATCAACTTATTATCCTTAACCCTCTCCCAAAAAGGAATAATAATAAATTAAAAAAAAGGGTTTATTGAAGGAATAGTACAAATATTAAAAACATTTAAATGAAACACAACAGTTTAAGAGCAATAACAAGAAATAAAATATATTGTTGTTCATATATATAATAATATTTAAGATTAAGCTTATATATCATCATCAATCATCAATATATATAATTATCGTGAGTTTCTTTATATGTTTATATATATATATATAAAGGTGAAAACATCAAGAAATCAGTTCTTTTCAGTATCTAGGCTATACAATAACACAGGAAGGCAAATGCAATAAAGAAATTAAGAGAAGAATCGCAATAGCTAAAAACAGCTTCATGAGCTTAAGCAGTATCATGAAAAACAGGAATATCAGAATATGTCCCAAAATGCGCATACTGAAGGGGTATGTTTGGTCTGTTCTTCTATATGGATGTGAATGTTGGACTATTGATAATGAAACAAGGAAAAGATTGGAGGCAGTAGAAATGTGGTTTCTAAGAAGGATGATGAGAATATCATGGACTGAAAAGAAATATAATGCAGAGGTGTTGAAAACAGCATGTACCTCAAGAGAACTCATTAATAGACAGATGAAATTTCTAGGACACATCTATAGGAAAAATGGTATAGAAAGATTGGCTTTGTGTGGGAAAATATCTGGTAAGAGAGACAGAGGAAGACAAAGGCTAACATATGTAGGAAGCCTGAACGAATGGGCCACGAACAACAACATAAGTAATAATAACTTTCTGCAAAAAGCTAACAACAGGAAAGAATGGAGAGTCATGACCGCCGATGTCTGTTCCAGACCTGGCACGTAAAGAAGAAGAAGATATATATAAATATGTTTGTTCGCTATAGGCACCTAGGCCGTTTCATGAATCGGGACAAAAGTTAAATGTATAAATTTGAAACGGTCTCTAAAATAAAATTTTATTTTGTCAACAATATTGCTTAATTCGTTTATTTTTTTTTACAAAATAAACTTAGACCTATTACTAATTATCGTATGTTAAGGTTATAAACCGAGCGCCATTTCCGAATGATGACCCTTTAAAATGCTTTCAAATTAAGTGTGTTTCGGGACCGGGTTTTCCCGTACTGCGAAATATTGCTGTCAACTTTTTTTTATTATTTACTTTTTTTTTATTGTTTGGTATTCGTTTTCTTTTTTCCTTTTGCTAGTATTATTGTTAGTTTAATAATATTTATAAGAAGTCAGAAGCTTTACAGCAACAATCCATATGCATAGCCAGGGCCAGGCGACCGTAAACAATAAAAAATAAGAAAATCTAAATACCAATAGAAACGTTCGCACCACAGTTTTTGTTATAATTTTGTTTGTTATTTTATCTTTCTCTTTTAACAAAACACACTGTATTCAGTCGTTTCTCCGTCGTGCAATAAAGCTGATAGTCTTTTAATCCAAATATATCAACTTGGTTCCTCAAGACTAAACACTACCCTTTTTTTTAAAATACAATTTCCAATCGTTCTGGTGTTTGTGATAGCAATAAAAAAATCTTAAGAACAATCATTCGATCATGTCCGAGTTTTCTCATATGGACAACTTTTGTCGCTTTTTTAGGTAAAAAAGTCCCAAGCGTGTAGAAAACAAACACTCAACAGACAACTACTGCATGATGAACAACAAATTATTCTCAATTTCGATTTTAAGGAAAAGTTTCATCTTATAATTTCTTACAGTGAAAAATGGAAGTTAAAGAAAATTGTGTTTATGTTTTATTTACCTCAGTAATTCAATGAAAATTTAAATATCACTAATTAGAATCGTCATTTCTTAAATTTAAAACCATGACTTAGGCATACTTTACTCCTGTTTCCCGACTTGAAAATATATACCAAATATATAAATACAATTCTAAACATAATAAAAACACATTAAATTAAATTATTTACCCACGCGGTTTGCCACGGGCTATTGCTAGTGATGAAATATTTGCTCACAAACTTTCCTAAACTTTAACAGTCGACGCCCAGTGTGCTCTTCGTGAAGTTCATCAGGCAGCAGCCATGCATTATGCTGACGTACTGGTACGCTGTTGACTTGCATTAAAAATATCTTTCTTGGGGAGCTATCTTGTGTGCCATTGAAAATCGCTCTGCGTGCCAAGTCTGGAACGAGTCCCTTAGGTTGCCGACCCCTGACTTAGACAAAAGAGCGCCTGAATGTCTTCGACAATATTGCAATTCTACCATTTTTTACTTTAGGAGTGTATTAGGCCTAGTTTTAACCATTGTGTTTAAGCACTAAGTCAGTGTAAAGTGAATAGAAATGCATTGTTAGAAAATCCCTTATAACACTGCTTCTGTGAATAAATATAAAAGTGCATATTTCCGCTTATACCAAAGTAGGCCAATTAATTGTGCACATTTGTGTGTATTGTGAGCCTGTGTCGAAGCTGTTGTTATAAAATATAAACTATTGTGCCACACGTCGCCTTCCGCATTCAGGTGGTTCAACATGACATCACACCTACCAGACAACAGTCAAACCTCTGCGGAGTTTATTTATAAAGGCCCAGCTGTTCCAAGGTCATTATCACAATCCTTAAATACATATGTTGAGGCTCTGACAGCTGCAAGTGACATGTTTGAATTGTCCAGGCTACAGCTGCAATTATAGAGTTGTGATAAAAACAGCTCAGAACACCGTTATACCTTTGTTAGTGGCCGGGGTTGAGAAATTTTTAAAGTATAATCATGTCAATGAAAATGCAATTTGAATTCCACAGAATCTAGGTAACCCGTCTCTACAGTTTGTTAGATTATCATTATTACACCCACCCCCAGAAAGAACAAAAACCTCTTTAGAAAATCAGGGTAGGTTACCTTTGGTTAGGTAAGGTTGGCTTATTCCCCTTTAACTGTTTAATTCTTGGCTTCGCAGTTATCTTTATGTACAGGCGCAATGAATGGTTTTGACAAATCCGTTCACTTAGTCGACCAGCAGAGCTGTTATACCAGATTCCTGCCAGAGTAGCTTGAAATCTCGACAGCTCCATTTATGTGAACGTTTTTCAACCACTAGCTTGTCTCAATAATTACTATGGATATCGACAACCTTATAAATTACTTAGGCAGATAAATATCTTACAGAGTCCTCTGCTTACACTATGACCTTGTTATAGTTATAATGTTTTAAATTAATGTTACTTAAATTATCAGAAAGATGATTTTATCTTGTACATTACATAAACTCATTCTATCCAGACGATTATTGCACTTATGTGTGGTTCAAGTTCAGACTTGTTTTATGATTTTAAAATGTTGTTAATGATGTTATGTTGATGGTTTTCCTGGTTTGTTCAGTTAGCACATTTCACGCCCGAATGCCACTTGTGAAAAAAAAAAGAAATTTTTCCTATAATATGCATTAGTCTTGGAACAATGATATTGAACGTTCTTATTAAACCAATAAGCTACGTTTAAAAGCTATTCAGTTTAAACAGGTTTTCCTTTAATTATATTTCAAACTTTGTTATCAGATAAACTACCACGCCTTTCTAAAATTAAAATTATTTATCTGCAGCGTCTATCTACATAAAATGTTTTTACCTTACACACACACCGTGAGGCTACTGGCACCTAGGTTTTTCTCTCTACTCGCCCTCTTTCTTTTTTTTTCTTTCTCTCTCTTCTCCTCTCGCTTTCTCTCACTCTTCTCTCTCTCTCTCCCTCTCTCTCGATTTCTCTCTCTCTTTCAGTCTCTCCATATCGCTTTCTCTCTCTCTCTCTTCTTCTTCTTCTTCTTCTTCTTCATAATACTGTGGAGACCCCGTTAGAACCGAGGAAAGAGTCCACAATTTAAATACACATAATAAATGTATTTCATTTATCCATCGTTTAGTTTATTCCATGTCTAATGTTTACTTCCTGTTCCATTTATTGCCATTTCTGTTTACTTCTTAGTGTATATGCATTGGGTTATCTATTTTTCATCTCTAAACTAAAATTATTGATAACGAATTATATGTTGTCTTTTCGTTTTACACTGATACAGTTTATGAAACCAAATCAACATTTTAAATTTTATTTCATCTGCGAATAATGCAGCGAGTCAGTACAAATGATAATCCAAAAAGTTCTTGACGCTGTGTGGTCAAGACGAAAGAAGAAAAAGACGCTGACAATGCCACTGAAACAAAAAAAACCTGCCTAATGCAAACATTGTTATATACAATTTGTTATCCCTACAAACTAAACATTGTCATACTCCTAAGCCTGGTCAACTAAGTTGATACGTAGATCTATAGTCTGTAGAATTTGAAAACTTCATATCGCTTTTATTTGTGTTGTGGGCTAATCAATTCTATAATAGACAAACGGGCTTGTCACTTTTTTTGTATTTAAACGATAAGTTATGAGAAGTAGCTGAATGTTCGATACAGACGACATACTAGAGGCAGGTATATAAAATAATAAACATATCTTCTTTTCTTCACGTATAATGATTAATGGATGGGTGGCAACGCTGTAAATAAAGTACATGCTTTTATCACATGGGGGGGGGGGGGGCACGAATCCTGGTGAAGGCTATGATATTATCCCGGGACTGGAGTGTGTTACCTGAGTCAACCCCCAGCTATGATGGGGACCTGACATTAGTTATTAGTATTCTTTGCATTAGAGATGATTTTTATAATGGTTTTGACTAACAATGGTAAGAAAAAAACACAGAAAATAACAAGAAACCATAACAGAAGAGTAACAATTTTTTTTTTTTTTTTTAGAAAAGCATAAAGGGTTTAAAGACTTGTAAGGGAATGCTAAAGGCTGATAAAGATATAACCAACTTGCAGCAGTTAACAAATGTATTACTTATTAATTATTATTTATTTATATTTATAAACATCGTGTCTAAAATATACGTATGTTTTTTAGTGTCAAGTATTTTAGAATGTATTGGTACCCAATTGAAACTATGTCTGAGTAAGCGGGCCTTAAATGAAGGCCTTGGGGCAGCCAGGGGAGTTCGTGCCATTGATTGGTCAGACAGAATCAGCGGTCAAGCGCCACTTAGCCCCTTAATGATGGAGGAAGGAGGATGTAGACAGAAAATAATACTGTTTTTTTTTTGTTGCTGTTGAGGATCCTATTAGCTGTTTCCCTCCATCTAGTCGCCGTGACGTACTCTATGCGATGACGTCAGAGGCTAAACCAGCACTTTTCTAACATGGGAAGGGGGGGGGGGGAGCCTAAGCTTTTGCGTGACAAACATTTATCAAATTTGTCGCGAGTTTAATAAAAAACAAAAAACAACAGTTAAAAAAAAATTCCGAAATTTTAGGGGGGAAATGGGCTTAGTCGTACTGTAATGACTTATTGTATGTGATGATCTACTCTTTGTAATGTCATACTGTATGTGATGACTATACTCTTTGTAATGTCATACTGTATGTAATGATCTACTCTTTGTAATGACGTACTGTATGTGATGGCTATACTCTTTGTAATGACGTACTGTATGGGATGAACTACTCTCTGTAATGTCATACTGTATGTGACCTTGAATGTGTAAAGATGCTTTTGTATGATTTGAAGATTTTGATCATGTTTATGTTCAATCCATAACATTTTGTAATTCTAAGAGATTTGCCAAATCTTTTGGGCTTTTAATAAATTCCGCTACAAGCATGAGGCTGGGTTACCAAATGTCCATAAGCTATGGTAATATGATAAAAGGCTCATTATTACAAAAAATTACAAGATACAGAGGTACACGTTATAAATACATATATCCGGTAGTCTTAATAATAATAATGACATTTGTATAGCGCTGCCGACAAGCATAATGCAAGCTCAGAGCGCAGTCTTCAAATAAGCAGTACGCTCACTTCTTACTCAGCTATTGTCAAATGCGATGGAACTATTTTTCCGTGAGTAAATATTTTCCTCCTACCTTTTCCCGCCTTCCCTCCCAGCAATTCAACAACGGATTCAGACACTTGGCGGAAGTTAGTGAGTTAAAAGTACATCAAAGATCATTCGACAGCAAGTTACTGCGCAAGCAGGTGTAATGCTAACAATAGTCGAATAGTAGGAGGGAGTTCGAAGACTTGTGTGGTAGGGGGAGATGGGTGTTGATTACAGAAAGCATATGGAAGCAAGGCGTTCACCGACTATACAAAATAGGTACGTAGTCATAGAGTGCTCAAAGCATAGTACTTAATCATAGAGTGCAGAACGATGAGTACTTTATCATAGAGTGCACACAAATGTGTACTTTGTTATAGAGTACAGAAAGATGAGTATTTCGTCACAGACTCCATGTAACAATCTATTGATTTGTCAAAGTTTACAACTTGCAGACTACATCTATAAGGACTGTGCGGTTTATAATGGTTGTTTGGTCTGTCATGGACAAAAATCAGTAATCGACACATGTTTTTTTTGGCACCGGAATTGTGTCTAGATGCCATTTTGTCATCCATTCAAATTGTAGGTGTTTATTGAAATGTATTAGTGACGGTTAACTTTTGAATGGTCTTATGGAACAGTTGTTATGTCTAAAACGACATTTAACCACTAGAGTTCAGCTTTAAGCGTAAATAACCTTCTTTTACGTCACTAGGAAATAACAAGAAAGGCTAAATAAGGATTTAATTTTTGTTTATTTTGTTTTTGTAAACAAGAGCTTAGTGTGTTTAGTAATGAAAGTGGTGTTTTACATGTCAGTACTTTTGTTTGTGTTGTTTTTATAACGCTGTCCAATTATTGAAAATGAATGAATTAAAAATTGCTCACTAGACCAGGGGTCGGCAACCATTTGATAATAGTGTACCAAAGAAGGATTTCTAAATCATTCAGCGTGCCAAAAGCTTCAAATGTATCGTCTGCTCTGGTATTCAATTTCTCGTAGAAAAGACTTGAATTGATTTTTTTTTAGGGTCTTTCGCATGCCAATAAAAATGTCTCTGCGTGTCAAGTCTGGCACGCGTGCCATAGGTTGCCGACCGCTGCACTAGATAGATACTGAAACAATTCAGTTTGTGCACAATATTGATAAACATTGATAAACTTAATGTAAACAGTTAAAAAATAATGCTTACATAACAAATAATGTTTACATAATATAGCAGAGAAATGTGTGATAGGAATATATTTCACCCTTCTTTAAATTGAAGTAAGCAATAATTTAAAAAATGATATTTTATAATGTCAATTTTTTTTAATGTTGAGAGAATTGCATTGGCAACATGAACTATTGCAAACAAAGCCCAATATAGAGCAGGATTTCATTAATTATGAAATACCAACTTCATCAAAGATTAATACATTAATACCAACTTTATAGAACCAAATTTTTTTAACGATGTTTCTTCTTCGGCATCCAAAAGTAAATATTGGAAACCTGGAAAGCAGACATCCCCGCTCTAAACCAACATTCTACATAGCAGGACGGCGGCCAATCAGAGAACGCGCATGGATACACAAACGGATGTCAGATTAAATCTTTCATTTCCCTCATTTATCGAAGGTCAAGGTAACATTTCTAATAGAACAAATAAATCTCAAAATCGCCTCCCCCCCCCCCCCCGCTTTTTTTTTTCATGTTCACTCTATGCTATTGGAATCAAATAACCCAGATGTACCGAAATAGAGAATCAGAACTGCTCCCACGAGAGTAAAAGATACAGAGAGAGAGAGAGAGAGAGAGAGAGAGAGGATAGGAGAGAGAGGGAAAAGCAGAGATAGGGAATAGAAAGCGCAAGAGGGATATATTAAGTTAGAGAGAGCGGGTGAAGGAGAGTAAGAAAGAGAGAGAGGCAGAGGGGGAGACTGAAAAAGCAAAGAAAGAGATAATGATGGAGAGAGAGTAGAAGAGAGAGAGAGAGGACAATACTAGGTCATTTATCTCCGAATGACTGCAGCGATTTATGAGTGCCGGCTTAGCCTTTCTATGGCACAAGTACCTTGGACGGACTATTGACCCTTGTTGACTTCCTCGTGATTGATGAGTTCAGCGAGACAAAGAGCATGATGGGTAACACCTAATAGTACACTAGATTCCATTGGTCCATTTTAAACGTATCCGCATATTTTCTTCCGGTTTTCCCACACATTCCCTCACATATTTTGTAAACAATAGAAAATAAAGAAACACTTTTGCAATAAACAGAACACATTTTTCTTATTGGTTATTGGACCCGTTTAAAGGGCATTTCCCCGTTAATGTGTTAGGCCAGTTTATACAGTGTTGGTTCTTTGTTGAGGCTTTTTTTTTTTAAATAAAAAGTCTTTTTGTTATTTTGCGTGCACTAATTGATGACAAGAACTTATGGGTCGACACCTTCTTAGTATTGGGTAGTTTAAAAATGTTTTTGAAAAATCCCCCCCCCCTCTCCCCCAATCTGATTACGCAATTTATTGTAGTAATTGCTTACATACGTTTAGGAGAAAGGCCCTTTGAATGGCTAGAGAAAGGCACACAAACGGCATACGGAAAGGTTTATAGATGTCTATAGTAGGCCTACGGTGGAAAGAATTGTAGGACTTCTACCTGTTGTTGTGATTACGCCAGACTGCCAGGACAATGTTGATCTCCTGTTAGTGTCTTTTTTTGTTTCAATATGTATTCTCTCTCTTGTGGGGGAAACTTAGGCCAAAAAGACTTAGATCTATGGATAGACACATTCTTTGTACCAGGTAATAATTGAAGAATGTTCTCATTACCGTTCCATTAGTTTTACCGAGTTTGCACACAATACAGGTGTACTTACTGTTCATATTGTAACATTCACACAGACTTAAGCATTATTAACACACAAAAAAAGATTCTTAAGAAGAAAACAATCATTTCACATTTAATGGGTATCGTAGACGAGACCAGACTCCAAAAGAAAACCACACCAATGTGTCAATGTCGAGAAGAATTTGTTGACATATTTTTTAAGAACGTAAGATCTACAACAGCCAATCGTTGCCCCGTTCGTGAAATGACAATCTCGCGTTTCGTCATGCGATGTTTGGAACTCTCTTTAGCAAATAAGTTTTGCGTTTTACTGCTGCATTGAGCCACATTGTACATCTCGTCTGCTCCTTTATTAGTTTTGGTGCTAACATCTTCGATCTCATTATAACGTTTTAGTGGTTGTAAATCTGTTCTTGTTGGCTTTTTTTTAATGAGTAAATTTGGTCTCGGTCTGGAAACATTTTACTAACTTGTTGAGCACAGGACATAATAATAGGATCGTAGGTTGATTGTATAAAAAAAAAAAAAAACGCACATACTCATAAACCCGAAGGTTTTGAGTTCAAATCTCCATAAAACTTGAGATTTTTGTTTGTTTGTTTGTTCAAAAGGTGTCGCGTCTGGAGTTTAGTCTGACAGTAAGAGACACTGAAGACGTCAATGCATTGTACGGGCCACGTAAGTCCATTGTATTTTGTGGACATTGAAACTGGTGAACTTTTTTTTCTGTTAGCTTTGTAATGGTCCGGAAAGGGAAATTTTGTTTTACACTGTTATATAAATTATAAAAATATGTTCGACACGCACTGTATCATTTGTTTCACACACATACACACACACATACACACACACATCCCTAATACAGTTCTATCAGTAAACGAATTAATCTATTGAAGTCCCTAAATCAAATTGTGTGTTTAGTTCCTAGCCAAAGAAAATGAAGCCTCCACTAACCTATTTTGGCCAGCAGATCTTTGAGCCCAAGAAAGCGCGTGATTTATTGACAATGTTATCTTCCCCCCCTCCCGCCACCCTTACCCTCTCCTCTCGACCCCCACCCTCCCCTCTTGACCCAGCCCACCCCACTGAAGCCAATACCGGCTCGTCTATCTCTAAAACTGAAGTCTGACACTCGCTCCAACAAAACTAATGGATTTAAGAGAGGATTTAACGCTCATTTTAATGAAATATCCCGGTGTTGTTGTTATTAATAAAGGTCTTCTATTCATAATTCCCGCTATGACTTGTGATTCTATTGATTGAATGCTCTTTGGTCCGTTTACACTGGGACATATGTCTGGGATCATTTTTTCTGGTTTTTAAAATGATGCTGTTTGTTAGGGAATAAGTGACAAATAGTTGTTTTAAACCAAAACATTACAGTTTGTTTGCACTGTTTCGTGATCATTATTTGCTTGGTCATCAAGCATTAATTCATACAGTACATCAACAGGGTGATGGGAGAATTTTTAAATGACATGAAATATAGTAAAGTAAAGTACCCGTCGGACCGAATTGATCCATAGGGCCGGTGAAGCAGCGTTCACCAGTTTCCGTGGTCACGGCATACTAGGTGATTGTGTGGCCAGCACTATGCACAGCCACCTTTACTTTACCCCGACTAAGGTCAGGTACCCATCAGAGCTGGGTAGACTCATGGACACCTTCAAGAGGTGTGAAAAAAAATCCTTTTCTTCACCAGGATTCGAACCCAGGACCTTCGTAGCGTAGCGAAGTTCTAGTACATTTGATCTTCTTTACAAGAAAGTTGTCAAACAGATCATTAGTATATCGTATATCGTATATAACGGATATTCAATTTTTGTTTAGTAATTATACTTCTGACTCAAAAGACCATAAAAACATATGAATAAAAAGCTAAGAAAGTGACAAATTACTAGTCGAAATGGTGTACATGCCACATGCCATTGTAATCTAAACTTTGATGTAAGATCCTTTAGATCTTGTGTCCAATCACTATCTGTTGATTTCATGTTTTGCTATTTTACTTCATTCTAACACAGTACATGATTTGTATTGACCAGTGACGTAGCCAGGACCACAGAATAGGTATAGAACAGAATGCGCAATCCCTATAATATGCGCAGTCACTAAAAGTGAAGCTCGATTCCGCCATTTTTTTTCGACGCAAGGCAGCGGTCGCTAGAGACGCTACTAAGGTAAATTGAAAAAGGATATCTAGGCGTACCATAAATATATACAATAGCCTATATTATATAGGGCCTATATTAATAATATTATATTTCATTATAGGCTTACTTTTATATAGATTTAACATAATTACCCATTTTCTTTTCAACATTATAGGTAGGATTAGGCCAAAATGATGTAAAATTGTATTACTCGGTACTGATATTTGATAAGATAGCCTAGGCCTAGGCGTAGCTCGGTACGATAATCAATCGTTTTCGCATCATTGTTGCCGTTTATTACACAACAGTTTTTGCACCTTTTGCCTGAAACATTAGATTTGGGTTTTCGAACTTGTAGATTTGAAGAAAAAGACATTGTAAATAAGCATAAATATAGCGTGTAACCAGGACAGCTGCGTTTAAATAGTATGGCGTCGGTATAACTTCCGGTAACAGAAAAAAATGCGATTGCGCATTCTGTTCTATACCTATTATGTGGCTAGGACTGCTAGGTGGGGGGGGGGGGGGGATGCAAGTAGTGTAAAGTGGGGTGGGGGGAAATAGTACAAGATGAGAGAATGGAATAGTCCGCGGTAAGGATCTAATTATCAATAGTTGAAACGTAAAATTCCATTGATTTACTATTTAAAACTTTCAATTTCTCATTTTCTGATAAAATTTGTTTGAGTCACAAAATGTCAAGACAGAGTGCCTGCTAGGTGTCAATAGTAATATTTGTTAATGTCTGTATTTTAATAGGAAGGAAGTGTACATAACAGTATTCAAAAAATGTGTTAAAACTAATATACCAGAAACAAAAGCACTGACTACACATTCTATAGGAGTACATGACACATACATGATTAAATGCGACTTAAAATAAGGTACATTAAGGATGAAAATAGAACTCACACTGCAGGAATAGGTCGGTATGTTATAAATGTTTACTTTGCTGAGGTATATTAGTGCGTTGGAGGTGGGTTGTGGGGGGGGGGGGGATAAAGCAGAGTTCAAAATTTCATTGATCACTTTCTACAAGCGCACAGTGTGGCCGTTGCAGAAACCAGGATTACACGAAAACAAAGATTTTGACAAAATATGAAACCATCGCGCATTAGAAATGCTAAAAAAGACTGAGTGTTGACATTATTGGAACGCTCTTGTTTTGATTGGCGTTTCATCTGTAAACATCGCTGTTAAAACATCTTAACTTCATTGCAACAAAACAATGTAGCACACACACACACACTTGAAGAATAAGTTCAAGAACAACAGCTAACAAACACACTCAGAAACCTCCCAAAAACCAATAACAATAACAATTAAGGGCAAGAAACCGCATCGATGATTGGAATAGAGTTTAATGAAGGGTTTAACAACGCGTTGATTGGGACTTCTTTACAATAATTATCTCCAACGCTAAGACTTCAAAGGCCGCCTTGATTTCGTATTATGAAAACTGTGACCGTTGGAGAGATGCAATCAGTTGTTAGCTAATTACAAACACCGAACGTGCAAGATAGGGTGAGTGAGATAGAGAGAGGAAAAACGGGAGAGAGAAAGAGAGAGAGAGAGAGAGAGAGCGAGAGAGAGAGAGAGAGAGAGAGAGAGAGAGCAATAACAAAACTAAAAGTGGTAGCGGCTAGAGCTGGAAGTCTTACAGCATGTGAGGTTAATGAGATCTTTTCTTTGCACCTGACCGCTTTCCCATAATGCCTCTAGATACGCGTTTCCACACCACGTGGAGGTGAGGCGTTTCTATTTTATATCATTGTTTGTTTAGGATAGTGTTAGACAAAAACATGTTGACGGCAGTGTTTTGAATATCCAGACAGGATACTTTCACAGACAAACCACAAATATTTTCTAGCTATTCAGTTTCTTTGTTAATTTGTTTTTTACTGTAAACTTTTTTTTTTAGTTCTTCCGTATTTCGTCCTAAATGGTACGTTATATTTGTACGATTTAGGTTTTACTTTTTTTTTTTGGAGCTAGGTTCAAAGCAACAGATACTTGCATAGATCTAGATTCGAAATAAAAAACTGCTAAAAATCCGGGTCTTCTGTTTCCTGTTTACGATATTGTTCACCATGAAAATAATAAACTCAAGCCACTCTATGAATGTTCAAAGAAGAATTTAATGCTTGAACGTATGTTCAAAAATTACATTCAACTTTACTGGTTATAATAAGTAACTTTCTTGTGGCTAATGAAATCAACAACCCGAACTGTAAATGTGTGCTTAATAATATAGATTTGATGCAGAAAGGACTAGAATCTGCGATTTACTATTAGATGTTTCCTTTCTTCTAAGTAATAATCTAATTATGCCTACTTGATCAATGAATAAATAAATAATGGAACAGGTATTAGTCAAAGTCGCTGCATTATTTAATATTTAAACTTAAACAATGTATACATAATACGAATTATAAGTGGCGATAATAGAAGTGGAGCTAAACAGCTTACTCATAAAATTACAAATGTGAAGTAAATTGTATAGTTTCATAACAAAGTGATTACACTACTGTCTGTCGTTAGCAGTTGAAGAGTGTCCAGATCGAAGTTACCAACATTTTTGTTACACAGTTTGATGATCACCGTAAACTCCAATAAAATGGTCAGATCCAATAATTACGCTTTAAACGAACAACATATAATACAATAATATACATCAAGAGAAATAATACAAGTATTCTAACCAAACAGAATAATAAATTATATAGTAATTTAGAAAACAGGACATCATTTCTACTTTATTTTGATGGGCATATCAATTAGTATAGTAATGCAAAAAGTACATTTTTAAGCTTGGTCTGTGTGAAAATGACTAATTTATGCATGTCTATGAGCGTCTAGTATTTATGTATGTAGTGATTTTAACTATTAATAGACCGCCTGTGATGTAACTAGGAAATAACAACGCCTGGAGCGGGGGTTGTAATGAGCGTCTATTTCAAATGTTATGTCTTAATGAAAATGCTATTTGTGATTTATTTGTAAGCTAACGTACGAATATAATAAGAAACGGTCCATTTTGGCGCCTATCCAAACATTTGGCGCCTGGCATGGCCGCCCCCTCTTAGTTACGCTACTGGGTCAAGCTATTGATTCAATCTAACAAAAAAAAAATTTCTGTTAAGCTTTTTAAAACTCGGCATATGTAGTACAACAACAGATAATATTACTGCAGTACAACAACAGATAATATTACTGCAGTACAACAACAGATAATATTACTGCAGTACAACAACAGATAATATTACTGCAGTACAACAACAGCTAATATAACTGCAGTACAACAACAGGTAATATAACTGCAGTACAACAACAGGTAATATAACTGCAGTACAACAACAGGTAGGCTAATATAACTGCTGTTCAACACCAGGTAATATAACTGCAGTACAACAACAGCGAATATAACTGCAGTACAACAACAGGTAATATGACTGCAGTACAACAACGGATAATATAACTGCAGTACACAACAGATAATATTACTGCAGTACAAAAACAGATAATATAACTGCAGTACAACAACAGATAATATAACTGCAGTACAACAACAGGTAATGTAACTGCAGTACGACAACAGGTAATATATCTGCAGTACAACAGCAGGTAATATAACTGCAGTACAACAACAGGTAATGTAATAGTACTACAACAACAGGTAATATAACAGAAGAACTTTGCTATTGCCTCCCTGGTCAGTGCAGAAAGCATCGGTTAAGGAAATACGCGTGTTTGTGGAAAAAAAAGAAGTTTCCGCGGGGCAGTTTCATGCACAGACCTATTCTGTGTTTTCATGTTTAGAAAGCATTCACTATGGCCTATCTGTGTGTCTAGTTGCATGAGTGTGTGTATCTGCCCTAATATTATTTACCCCTGAAATAAAGTTTACCATTTTTTAAAATAGATTGAACAAGACTTCTTGTTTGGTCCAGTAGTCTAGTAGTCTATTTTGATTGATGATTCGAGCGACAAGAAGTTCGCTATTCCCAGATTTTTGGCTTGTCTGTTTTTTTGTGTTTGTTTTTTTAGGGGTATTAAACCAGTTTGTGGAGTTTGTTTAATTTTTTTTTGGCCAGCCCCTTTCCACTCTCCACAACCCTCAACCAAAATCTCTCTCTCTCTCTCTTTCTCTCTCTCTCTTCCTCTCTCTCTATCTCTCTCTCTCTCTTTCTCTCTCTCTCTTCCTCTCTCTCTCTCTCTCTCTCTCTCTTTCTATCTCTCTCTCTCTTTCTCTCTCTCTCTCTGTTTAATAAGTTTCTTTTTTTTTTTACTTTACTGTTGACCTATTTAGCTAATAATGCATAACCAAAGGTCAAGGAAAAAGCATGTGTAAACGAATACTTTTCTACGTTTGCAACCAAAGTTTATGTACTAGGCCACAGAATCCCTTCACGCGCAATTACCACCAAAGCCACACAAAAAAGATGATCTACATTGTGTCTTCATATATTCACTAAAAGACAGACGTTTTCAGCAGACTTCTTATCTCTTATGTTACAGATGCTCTTTCTGTACGGAAGTATATTGCGTCTTAAAGCCTATCTGCGGTTAGAGTCTAACCTTGACGTCTGATAAAGGTTTCAGATGACGTTAGGTTGTTGATCTGCCCAGTGCCAATGCCACGTGTGAATAAATAGACTTTGTATGACATTGACCATGTATATAGAACAAGAGATGTTTTTGTTTACCAATGAGCTCTTCCTGTAACATCATTTAATTTTACTTTTAAACCAACAAAAACAGTAGCGGATTGTGATTTTATCGAGTGAAAAAGGAATTCCCCCCTTCACCCCCCCCCCCCCCCCGTGTAAACAGAAACACTAGGAACTACCTTGTGGTTGGCTTATACCAGTAAATGGCGGTCGGCCAGTAATTTCATTTCCATAATATATAAATAAAGTAAACAATACAATACCCGTCGGACCAAATTGATCATAGGGCTGGTGAAGCAGCGTTCACCAGTTTCTGTGGCATAGGCTACTAAGGGAACGCGTGGCCATTACAATGCCAGTCGCCTTTATTTTACTCTAACTAAAGTTGGGTACCTAACAGAGCTGTGTAGACTCAGGGACACCCTACAGACCTGGGAACAAACCCTAGCCTTCACCAGGAGGATTCGAACCCAGGACCTTTGGTGCGCCAGCCAAACGCTCTTCAGCTCGGCCAATGCGCCCCATAAATACATTTAAGCAGTAGTTTTATTATTTTAAAACTATTAAACACAACAACCGCAATATTTCAAGCATTACAAAAATAAAGTCTTTTGTTCCCTTAATTTTTTTCTGATTCCAGTAGTTATGTTGTAAACTTTATTTCATCGATCTAAATAACAAGATATTAGCAAGATTTTTTGGGAAAAATAAAAGCTAATAAAATTCAAATCTTGCGGAACTAAAAAAAAACAAAAAACCCAGTCGCTCAAAGTTTACATTAAGACATGCTTATAAAAATCTACCCAGCTTAAAAGAAAAAAAAAAACCTAGTTAATGAACATTACACGCACATAAAAAGGGGAGAGGAAAAACATCTCTTGATAACGAGACACGAAGGAAACGTGAATGAATTCCTGGGTGGGTGTGAGCGTATGTGTGAGCGTATGTTTGTTTGTGTGTGTGTGTGTGGCGGGGGATGTAAGTGGTAAGTGTGTGTGTATGTGTGCGTGGGGTTTGCGTTTTTGGTTTCCGGATTTTATTTTTTTGTGCATTGTGCAGGAAAAGGCTTTAATATAAAAAAAAACACCACAAGGTTTCACCAAGATTAAGGAGCGAAAATATAACAACAACACAACAACAACACAACAACAACACAACAACAACCCAATATCAACCGGCCTTAGAAAGAAGGTTTTTACAATTGTATTTTATTTATTGATAATTTTATCAATTTGAGACTTGACAAGCTCTGCATAAAGTCTGTACAGCACTCGATGACCAGAATTCGTATCAATATCCATTGTCAAGTCATAAAAAAATGATATTTTTACGAGACGACCATTGCAATAGTAAACTGTAGCCCATGACAAATGTAGCACTAGTAAAATATAGTCCTAGTCAAATGTAGAACTAGTCAAATGTACCAGCATTCGACTGTAGTACTGGTCAAATGTTGCAGTATTCAACCGTAGCAGTATTCAACCATAGCACTGGTCAAATGTAGCCATAGTAAAATGTACAACTAGTAAAATGTAGCAGTATTCGACTGTAGCACTGGTCAAATGTAGCTCCAGTTAAATGTAGCTCCAGTTAAATGTAGCACAAGTCAAATTTAGCCACAGACAACTGACTGTTACATCAATAAATGTATGAATCCTGGTTGGTTTTATCTTCATTCCGAATAGTTCAAGTTTTACAACCAAAATTTCATTAAGCATTAGATGTACTTTTACCATCAAGTGCTTTCCCTTGTTTTTATACAAACAGCAACAGTCCAAAGAAACCTGACAAAATATTTTTCAGGAATTGATTCCGATTCAACGGCGAAAAATAAAAAAAAGGCTCATAAATATGTCATTTAGTTTATAGTTTGCCTCCATCTTCTTTACGGTCCATCATCCCATGTGTTGACAACATTTTTTTTCTGACGACCTTGACAGACGAGATCGATCTGCCAATGTCCTGCTTTTGTCCAGACAACACTTTTTTTTAGAGTTTCCTTGTCAAAGTTTTAGAAAAAATTTTTTTTTGCGCCACAGATGATATGAACACTATTGTCTTCAGTTTCTAGCTCGTTTCTGCAATTCTTATGGGCATCGTCCAGTTCTATTCCCGTTCATTCCCACCAAGTTTTCCCTTATCTGATGAATGCCTTGCAAAATTGGTTGGGTAAATCGCTGCGTTCTTGTAATGTAGCCATGTTATTCACAGAAAGTGTAATTGCCCAGTTCGTGAAATGAGCAAAAATATACCTGCTAGTTTCATGAACTGGACAGTTCTCTGAAGAGTAAAAAAAAAATCAAATTACATTTAAAAAAAAGTTCATTTTAAAAAGTCTCCTTTGTAGAGAAAAAAGGTCAAGACGTTTCCCATTTAGTAAACGCGAACATTGAACACGACTTTATACATTCCAAAGTAATTTAGGTAGTGACGTCACTGCGCGGTTGTTCCCGCGTGGGATCATAGCACGTGCTGGTTTTAAATTGAATAAAGTTCGAGCCATCAACTAAGGGAAAGAACCTACGAAATGGTGTAGTAGTCAATGAGATTACGTTTCGCCGGGAACATCTTGTAAGCCGGAGAGTTTGCTCCCTCTTGCCTCAACACTTAGTCTACCTCCCATGAAGGGGGTAAAGTCCAACAAGATGATCAAAAACTCGACATTTGCTCATTAGATGGAGTGTAGTGTTGTTTTTTGTGTGTATGTGGATGTTTTGACATAAGGATCTCATCGTCTCATAAAGCGAGTGCGTTTAGCTGTAGGATAAGTTTAGGAACTGATTAATTTGGTCGTTTACTTATTTTATCTTAGTGATGTTTGTGTAAGGATTGGGTGGTGATTATTTGGAATGGACAGATGATTTCCTTTCCTAGGGTTAAAGATATTCAGATGATGGTGTCTGGATTACTGACATGTTTTAGTAAATGGTATTTCTCTACGTCTTCATTGCTCTTGATTGTACTATTTTTAAAGGCCCCCCCCCCCCCTGTAAGCGATGACTTGGGTCAAGGTTTCCCATCTCTGACAGAGTTTCATAGAGTTATTATATTTATATAGCATTTGTCAAGTGACATCATATTATTATGAAATATTTGGAGTGACTACGGACAATTTTAGCAAATAATAATTTTCAAATTCTATATGACACAGGGTGAAAGCGTTGAAAAATAAAAAGACATTTACTACGACCTTGAAATAAATGCGCCTAATCAATCTCTCTTACTTTTTTTTCATTTATTTGATGAAAACTATACCCATGTCTGCCTTTGAATTAAGACAGATTATATACATATTACATAGATTAGATTAGACTAAAAAACAAACAACTATAAACAATTCTCCAACATCGCAGCGTCCGCCCCCCCCCCCCCCCCCAATTGACTTGATGAACATATAAGCAACGCGGCCGAACGTACTAATCTAAAGTTATTTATAACTCTGAGACTCAGCGCGCTCATTGCGTTTATCAACAGTACTGCTGTCTCCACAAAATTCTATAGATCCGCTTGACAGAAAAAAATAAAGAACACCAATTTGTAGCAGCAGACAAACCAGAATCCCATTGACCAGCAGAACGCCAGGCGGAAATAGAGATGGATATGGCACACTTTACGGAAACACTCAAAAGACATCTCCAAACAGACTTTGCAATGGATCCTTAAGGAAAGAGACGGCTTGTCATAGGACCACCTGAAGACGTTCACGCTAAGAAGAAATGAAGAGCTGCAACCTGTCAAGTCTAAAAACGAGTGCGTTAGAGAACTGCTGTGGATGACCTATGTTCCAAGAGGAACCACTCGAACTTTGCAAGTTCCGCTATTTTGGAAACATTGACACGCTATAACGCCTTTGTTTTTGTTGGATGAAGCATATCAAATCCTAACCGCTAAAACGAATCATTGATGTGCATTTAGAAAAGTGTTTGCGTGTAGCAACAATCTCATCGATAAGAGCAATAAAGCAATTAGATCTAGTTCTGGCAAACAAAATGACTCACTAAATGTATTATTTTGTAAATATTTTTTTTAATCTATTATTTTTGTCCTTTAATTGCCAGCTCTGATGTAATAAATATAAGCTTATTTGAGTCTCATTTTTGTTAAAAGCTTCATTTACTTTGAAAAATGATTTTAAAATTTTTTATGTGCAGCCTGGTGGCAGCGCTCTAACGTGCTATATCTTAATCCCTGGTTCAATTCCTTGGGAGGGTCAGGATCTTTTCA
Organism: Anisus vortex; assembly: GCA_949126835.1. Lineage (NCBI taxonomy): Eukaryota > Metazoa > Mollusca > Gastropoda > Planorbidae > Anisus > Anisus vortex. Next base: position 38,989,420 of record OX421492.1, on the reverse strand, counting down.
GTGTCTAAAGCAAGGGTCGGCAACCTTAAGATAATTGTGTGCCAAAGTAGGATTTCTTAGTCTTTCCGCGTGCCAACAGCTTAAAGGTCAACATGATCTATCTATTTGTTTTATATTTTATAAAGCGCTGTAGCATGGACAAGGCTAAAAGCAATGGCGCTTTAAAGAAAAACCATGCAGATGCCAACTCAAAACTACTAGAAATTAATTTATTAAATTTTAAATGTGTCGGATGAGGATAGGCCTACTATATATTTACTTATATATATATTTCCAATTTTTTAAATTTTAATTATATATTGGCTTTTACATGTTTATCATCATTTGATTTTGTTGATGTACATTCATATAAGTAGCATTTTTTTTCTCATAAGCTGATTGTAACATAAGCTCTATATTTATGTTGGTTCGCCTTCCCAAAATATACGAACAAGTCTTTAATTTGGGTCTTTGGTGATGGATGGGGAGATCACAGTGTTGAATTCTGATAGATATAAACTCTGCCCCATTAGCAGAATACACTGTTAGATATGGGGAGATCACAGTGTTGAATTCTGATAGATATAAACTCTGCCCCATTAGCAGAATACACTGTTAGATATGGGGAGATCACAGTGTTGAATTCTGATAGATATAAACTCTGCCCCATTAGCAGAATACACTGTTAGATATGGGGAGATCACAGTGTTGAATTCTGATAGATATAAACTCTGCCCCATTAGCAGAATACACTGTTAGATATGGGGAGATCACAGTGTTGAATTCTGATAGATATAAACTCTGCCCCATTAGCATAATACACTGTTAGATATGGGGAGATCATAGTGTTGAATTCTAATAGATATAAACTCTGCCCTATTTTAGCACAATACACTGTTAGATATGGGGAGATCACAGTGTTGAATTCTGATAGATATAAACTCTGCCCCATTAGCAGAATACACTGTTAGATATGGGGAGATCACAGTGTTGAATTCTAATAGATATAAACTCTGCCCTATTTTAGCACAATACACTGTTAGATATGGGGAGATCACAGTGTTGAATTCTGATAGATATAAACTCTGCCCCATTAGCAGAATACACTGTTAGATATGGGGAGATCACAGTGTTGAATTCTGATAGATATAAACTCTGCCCCATTAGCAGAATACACTGTTAGATATGGGGAGATCACAGTGTTGAATTCTGATAGATATAAACTCTGCCCCATTAGCAGAATACACTGTTAGATATGGGGAGATCACAGTGTTGAATTCTGATAGATATAAACTCTGCCCCATTAGCATAATACACTGTTAGATATGGGGAGATCATAGTGTTGAGTTCTAATAGATATAAACTCTGCCCTATTTTAGCACAATACACTGTTAGATATGGGGAGATCACAGTGTTGAATTCTGATAGATATAAACTCTGCCCCATTAGCAGAATACACTGTTAGATATGGGGAGATCACAGTGTTGAATTCTAATAGATATAAACTCTGCCCTATTTTAGCACAATACACTGTTAGATATGGGGAGATCACAGTGTTGAATTCTGATAGATATAAACTCTGCCCCATTAGCAGAATACACTGTTAGATATGGGGAGATCACAGTGTTGAATTCTAATAGATATAAACTCTGCCCTATTTTAGCACAATACACTGTTAGATATGGGGAGATCACAGTGTTGAATTCTGATAGATATAAACTCTGCCCCATTAGCAGAATACACTGTTAGATATGGGGAGATCACAGTGTTGAATTCTGATAGATATAAACTCTGCCCCATTAGCAGAATACACTGTTAGATATGGGGAGATCACAGTGTTGAATTCTGATAGATATAAACTCTGCCCCATTAGCAGAATACACTGTTAGATATGGGGAGATCACAGTGTTGAATTCTGATAGATATAAACTCTGCCCCATTAGCATAATACACTGTTAGATATGGGGAGATCATAGTGTTGAATTCTAATAGATATAAACTCTGCCCTATTTTAGCACAATACACTGTTAGATATGGGGAGATCACAGTGTTGAATTCTGATAGATATAAACTCTGCCCCATTAGCAGAATACACTGTTAGATATGGGGAGATCACAGTGTTGAATTCTAATAGATATAAACTCTGCCCTATTTTAGCACAATACACTGTTAGATATGGGGAGATCACAGTGTTGAATTCTGATAGATATAAACTCTGCCCCATTAGCAGAATACACTGTTAGATATGGGGAGATCACAGTGTTGAATTCTAATAGATATAAACTCTGCCCTATTTTAGCACAATACACTGTTAGATATGGGGAGATCACAGTGTTGAATTCTGATAGATATAAACTCTGCCCCATTAGCAGAATACACTGTTAGATATGGGGAGATCACAGTGTTGAATTCTGATAGATATAAACTCTGCCCCATTAGCAGAATACACTGTTAGATATGGGGAGATCACAGTGTTGAATTCTGATAGATATAAACTCTGCCCCATTAGCATAATACACTGTTAGATATGGGGAGATCATAGTGTTGAATTCTAATAGATATAAACTCTGCCCTATTTTAGCACAATACACTGTTAGATATGGGGAGATCACAGTGTTGAATTCTGATAGATATAAACTCTGCCCCATTAGCAGAATACACTGTTAGATATGGGGAGATCACAGTGTTGAATTCTAATAGATATAAACTCTGCCCTATTTTAGCACAATACACTGTTAGATATGGGGAGATCACAGTGTTGAATTCTGATAGATATAAACTCTGCCCCATTAGCAGAATACACTGTTAGATATGGGGAGATCACAGTGTTGAATTCTGATAGATATAAACTCTGCCCCATTTTAGCACAATACACTGTTAGATATGGGGAGATCACAGTGTTGAATTCTGATAGATATAAACTCTGCCCCATTTTAGCACAATACACTGTTAGATTTAGTTTACACTCTTTTAAATACATCCTTTTGAAAATATTTATTGAAGAAAAGTTAAAAGTGTGATTGTCTGAAACTTTTTATGTTTATTTTCACAGGTAGTTTAAGTGCACTTTGGTTTCGATAAACCTCTTCTACACCTTTGTAACTGTAACTAAAACATTAATCAAGCAATGCTCCGAAATATCAAATATGATTTATATACGTGTGATATTTTTAAAAAGCAAACACGAATGTCAGAAGAAGACATATATTTATTTCCCCATTCCACCATTAACACTTTACAAACAACAACAAAAAAAAGACAACAAAAAAAAAACGGTTTGAACGAAATGTTTATGAAAGCAAGCGATTTTGTAAAACCTTTCACACACATTATAAGACAGGGAGAAAATGTTGAATCTGTTCGTTGATATTCTCAATATCATGTTTGTGAATTTCCTTTACACTAAATCATAGGTTCTCAACCTTTTTCGGCTCACCGCCCCCTTTTACAATTTTTTTCCGATTACCGCCCCCCTTCCCAAATTTCTTTTAGCACCCACTCCCCCCCCCCCCTTCCGCCCATCTGGACTATAGTTTCCACAATTTTTTTAGCCGACTAAACTTTTGGTGTGATTAATTATCTTTAAAAATAACTGAAAAGGAAACATATTGTAAGAATTAATAGATAAAAAAATTGCCTTAACAAAAGGTTTAAATAAATCAATATTAATGCGAATCGTTTGCCTGGTGTGTTGCTAGCAAATTGTCTATTTTAGTTTCAATTTTGGTCGCAAAAGCTGTAGGTCTAATAATCAGTAATATTTGCTATATTACAAAACGGAACTTTTTTGGCATCACTATTGAATCAAATATGGAAACATTTTTTAGTTAAAGGGAGATAATTAGCCCGTTTTATTTTAGCTAATATTTATGTTTTTTTTTCTTTTATAAAAAATAAATGGCTTACAATTTATAACTTTGAAATGATCAAACTGTTAAAAATATTTGAAAATTATATAAATATAATATGACTAAATAATTTATATGTATATTTTCAAGCATTACAACAATTACCCAGTTTGTATGATTACTACTTATCTATACCGCCAAACGATATATAGAGATAGGCAAAACCGTTCACCATGCTGATCGCCGCTCAATTGAGCGCTCACTAAAAAGATACGGATCCGTTGAACGGTTCCACGGATCACTTAGTAATTTACCCCCCCCCCCCCCCCCGCCTCCCTCCATAATTTTATATGTTGGATGTCAAGGGGAGAGAAAAACAACTTGGATCCCTTGTTGAAACGCCGTTTTTTTTTGTTACTTAAAACATTAAAAAATATAAATAAGAAATAATTGTTCTCAATTGTCTAGTTGTAGGCTACTAAACTAATTATAATAAAACTTTTGTTTTTAAGCTATAATTCCTTTTTTTTCACCTAATAATCTACTAATAAGTAAAATTAAAAGGGTAAATGTAAAATACTGTAATCATATTGGCTAATTATAATGCAAAAATGGTATCATCAACATTATTTACAATTGACAGCAATTGTACGATCACTCGCATTCGAAACCACCATATCGAAATGCAGAACGGGAACCGATCAGTACAGACCCATTCAGTACTGAGCGGGTCTGAGCCGATCAGTACTGAGCGGGTCTGAGCCGATCAGTACTGAGCGGGTCTGAGCCGATCAGTAATGAGCGGGTCTGAGCCGATCAGTACTGAGCGGGTCTGAGCCGATCAGTACTGAGCGGGTCTGAGCCGATCAATACTGAGCGGGTCTGATCCAATCAGTACAGACCCATATCAGTACTGAGCGGGTCTGAGCCGATCAGTAATGAGCGGGTCTGAGCCGATCAGTACTGAGCGGGTCTGAGCCGATCAGTACTGAGCGGGTCTGAGCCGATCAGTACTGAGCGGGTCTGAGCCGATCAGTAATGAGCGGGTCTGAGCCGATCAGTACTGAGCGGGTCTGAGCCGATCAGTACTGAGCGGGTCTGAGCCGATCAATACTGAGCGGGTCTGATCCAATCAGTACAGACCCATATCAGTACTGAGCGGGTCTGATCCGATCAGTACTGATCGGGTCTGATCCGATCAGTACTGAGCGGGTCTGAATCGGTCTGATCCGGGTCAGATCCGGATTCTAAGTGAACTATGGAAACCAACACATCGAAATGCAGAATGGGAACGGATCAGTACTGATCCGGGTCTTTTGACAGTGATCGGCTTTCGGATCCGTTCCTTTAAAAGACCCGGATCAGTTGATCAGTTCTTTAGTGAGCGGGTCTGATCCGATCAGTACTGATCGGGTCTGATCCGATCAGTACTGAGCGGGTCTGAATCGGTCTGATCCGGGTCAGATCCGGATTCTAAGTGAACTATGGAAACCAACACATCGAAATGCAGAATGGGAACGGATCAGTACTGATCCGGGTCTTTTGACAGTGATCGGCTTTCGGATCCGTTCCTTTAAAAGACCCGGATCAGTTGATCAGTTCTTTAGTGAGCGACCCATCTCTAAATTAAACACCCTCCGCTCTTTGAGTAAAACACATTAAGGACATCTCGGTAAAACTGAGATCAAAACATTAATATTAGCATATGTTAGGCGACAGTGATCGGTCAGCAGGGTTGACAGTCCGGTGAACCAACCACAGGTCCAGTTGCTCGCACACTATATTTGCCAAATACAGACCCCTACTTCATCGAAAAGTCACTGCGATTCCTATTTCTTATTAATATAATAATATGTAGGCATACTGTTGGGGGGTGTCACATATTTGGCAGCACTTGCGTTTACATCACATTTCATCCTCCAAAAAACTAATCGATTCAAATAGCTGAGGTGTTAAAATATATCAGGTACGTTTGAACCGCCCACTTGCCCTTCACCGCTCCCCAATCGCCCCCGGGAATGTCAGCGCCCCCCTAAAGTTTCTCACCGCCCCCCGGGGGGCGATATCGCCCCCGTTGAGAACCTATGCACTAAATTATAACTCAGTAATATTGTGTATATATCTAGATGTATTAATAATATTTACACATGCTCAGGTAGCCTTACAAATAAGTGAGTATATTTAGCTCGATGCAGTTTTTTGTGTGGAAATAAAGAATCATTTTTATGTTTTTATATTTTAATAATAGAGTTTTTTTCTAAGAGGTTCATTAAGACGGTTAAATTGGTCGAAGTAAAGATACTGTTATCGGTGAAGTTATTCGACGCTGTTTATGTTGTTGATAATGAGGCCGTTGATGATAGGCCTAGAGTTACATCATACTGCTGATGATGCTATTAATGATAGTGTTGACGAGAGTGATATTGTCAATGATATCAATAAATAAAAAACACACCACATAAATATAAAATATTATGATGTCGGTGATAAGTGTTGTTTTTGATGATTTTGATGATGTCGTTAATGAAGAAGATGTCAGTAGAGATGTGGATTGCAATAGCATTGATAATGCCTATATTTTGATGAAGTAGCATTTAAATAAAAAAATTGAAAAAATATCTTTAAATTATTTGAAAGCAATTAATCTACTGAGACTACTGATAACTTTTTCTTAATCTGTGTGGACTTAACCTTTAAAAGGCTACTGTAATAATAAACATACAGAAATAACGGTCGTAATATAACTATTGATTTAGTGGAACGTGCTTGAATATAAATAAACAACCAACTGATACACCGGGTTCTGTATACAAATATTGCTCAGGGCAAAGAAACTTTCAATAAAAGCTTATTTTCAAAGTAATCCACGCATACCCTGGTATGCTTAAGTAATCCACACATACCCTGGTATGCTTTAAGTAATCCGTAGAAACACTGGTATGTTAATTCAACGTAAACGTTGACAGTTAATGGAATATTTTCTTTCATTCTATTGTCCCGCATTGATCGTTGGACGAGAAGAAAATCGTCCACCAGACGTCTCCCAATACAGCTTAGTAAACAACAAAAAAATGGTCAATTATTGCCCTAATGATTTGTTTACCATCGAAGTGGTTAAAAAATACTCACAGATTATTAATTTTGTCTCGAAGTATTGAACATTGTATTGACTTGTTATTTTTAAAAAAATGTTTTTAAGCTTTATCATTCGTGTTATTATGATTATATGTTCTAATTACTATACTTCGTACTAAAATGTGGTTTTCCATATTCCTTTCAGCTGATTCTTTAATTTTTAAAATCCAGATATTTTGAAATTCAGAGTAAAACATAAGCAAAAGACTCAATTAGAAGTGGTTGAGGACTAAAACACCGAGAGAAAAAAGGGTCTTCAGAAATTACCACTGATCTATAAAAAGATTAGAGATCAGTGGAAATTACTAACAAAAATTAAATGGCTCTTTTAAATAACACATTTTGTATAATGAAAATGCCTATTTTGTGTTCGTGTATAAATTAAAGGATCATACATTTTTAAACTAATGTAAATCATGAGACTTTGTTTTTCTAAATGTCTTATTTCACTAATTATAATACATCCATATGTCATAAGGCGGATATTGTGTGAAACTTACTTTTATCCAATTGGTAATGAATATTTATTTTTGTATGCAAACATAAAATAATAAAAACTTACAAATTTAGAAGTTCACCGATGGTGACATAAAGACTGGTGGAAAATATAAGATATGATCTATTTTCAGCTTGTGATACTAATAATATATGTTGTTTGTTTTTTTACCAAGACCTTGCATCTTCAGATTTAATTTAGTTTTATGGCAACTATTGCAATTGGTCTAGTGTAGAGTATGGTGGAAACTACTGCAGTGTGTCTAATGTACAGTATGGTGGAAACTATTGCAGTGTGTCTAATGTACAGTATGGTGGAAACTATTGCAGTGTGTCTAGTGTACAGTATGGTGGAAACTATTGCAGTGTGTCTAGTGTACTGTATGGTGGAAACTATTGCAGTGTGTCTAGTGTACAGTATGGTGGAAACTATTGCAGTGTGTCTAGTGTACAGTACAGTGGAAACTATTGCAATGTGTCTGGTGTACAGTATGGTGGAAACTATTGCAGTGTGTCTGGTGTACAGTATGATGGAAACTATTGCAGTGTGTCTGGTGTACAGTACAGTGGAAACTATTGCAGTGTATTTGGTGTACAGTACAGTGGAAACTATTGCAGTGTGTCTGGTGTACAGTATGGTGGAAACTATTGCAGTGTGTCTGTGTACAGTATGGTGGAAACTATTGCAGTGTGTCTGGTGTACAGTATGGTGGAAACTATTGCAGTGTGTCTGGTGTACAGTATGGTGGAAACTATTTCAGTGTGTCCAGTGTACAGTATGGTGGAAACTATTGCAGTGTGTCTGGTGTACAGTATGGTGGAAACTATTGCAGTGTGTCTGGTGTACATTATGGGGGAAACTATTGCAGTGTGTCCAGTGTACAGTATGGTGGAAACTATTGCAGTGTGTCTAGTGTACAGTATGGTGGAAACTATTGCAGTGTGTCTGGTGTACAGTATGGTGGAAACTATTGCAGTGTGTCTAGTGTACAGTACAGTGGAAACTATTGCAGTGTGTCTGGTGTACAGTATGGTGGAAACTATTGCAGTGTGCCCAGCATATCTGTGTATACTATAGTCATTCATTCCTATGATAACTATTACAATACATCAACTGCTTAGAACTTCTCTATAGCATTATAGTAAAATCCCCCTTGACCTGCAATTCCTGCAATCTCGCCACTACTGAAATGAAAACTGAGTTCGTGTTTTCAAATCTCTTTTACCCTACAGGCAGTAAATTTAATCTTAAATCTAAACCTAATCCAATTTGCACACAACTCTAAATATTATCTGATTCGTTGATTTAGTTTTAAGACCTCTGCCTGTGTATAGAATGTAGTGCATGAAAGAAATGTAATACAAAGTTGTTGTTTTTAGATCTGCTTGTTATTTTTTAAATATTTATTATTTCCAGCAGCTATTCTCAAAAGTTTAGTGAAGGAATCTCTTTATTTTATTGAGTAAGCGTCTTATTATATGACATATATATTTGACATACGATAAAATAATTCGATAATACGTCAAGTTAGTGCTATAGTATATGTGACACGGTGGTTTAGCGATAGCGAGTAGCAATGCCTCTCTTAAGGTCTTTGTTCGAATATATAGTTTCTGGAGGGTTTTCGCTAGTTTCAACAACTCTAGCATCAGTGGGGGAGCGTAAAGGCAGTAGGGTTTTGTGGTGGCCACCCACACAATCCCAGTTCAAGCCGTGGCCACTGAAACTTACATTAATTCGTTAGCTACAGTATTATTTATAAACCTTGTGATTGTATAGTCTGTCTATGTATTGAAATAGTTCAATTTGCTACCTGAATATTTAATCCTACACTGCAATTATAAGTTTCCAAATAACAACTTTATTTTCCAAGGCCAGTAGATTTGTGCTTCTAACAACACTGCTGTTTTTGGTTTTTCTTTCCGTCATTATAAGCGAAAGATAATTGGCCGAGTGGGTGGTACATTCAATGGATCCATTCGGTCCTGCCATTTCATTTGTCAATAGAACAATTTCACAGACTTGCAACACCATCGAAGCTGTGATTACAAACGCCTAAGTAGTAATCTTCTCTTGTTGGATCTAATGAGCTATGTCAAAGTGTGTTCGAGAGATTGGTTTGAATCTTTTCTTGTTGTCAGACAGGAAGTGTAAAAAGTAAAATATCCCGCCGGACCAAATTGATCTATAGGGCCCGTGAAGCAGCGTTCACTAGTATCAGTGGCCACGGCATACTAGATGATTATGTTGCCAGCACTATGCACAGGCACCTCTACATTACCCCAACTAAGGTCAGGTACCCTTCAGAGCTGGGCAGACTCAGGGACACCCACCAGACCCAGGGAAAAACCCTAGCCTACACCAGGATTCGAACCCAGGACCTTCGGTACGCCAGTCTAACGCGTATATACGTCAGTAATTAACTTGCAACGTCGGAAGCTACACGCGTCAAATTTGAACTGGTTACTCTAAAAAATAGTAATAATGACGTATCGTTAAACCCACCTCTCACACACGTGGTGTACAATTGGCATCTTTAATTTACTGTACATTAAATAATCTCCCTCGCTATACCTTTCCTTGTAGTCTGGGAGAACACGAGTAAATAGGATAATAAATCAGATATATCCTAAATCTTATACACGTTCTTATACGGAAGGTTATTACTGTCCAACGCATTTCCATGTGTTAGGTCTAGTTTTGCATTTCGATACGAGTTTTTAAGAAGAAAAGATTGATTTTTTTCCTTAGTTGTACATAAGCCCATTTAATCGCCCTATTGCCGTTTCTTAAGAAAGAGAATTTACATGAACTACTCCTGGGATGTGGCTCTTTCTTTTGAATCCAATAGACAAAAGGAAGAGGGAAGGATTTCAACTATTTTATTTTTCATTGGTCTCTTAATTAAAGGGCTTCCGAAATTAGGTGAGTCCTTACAAGATGGGAATCCCTGGTGCAAACGTTGAAATGCAATACAGGTAAAGGTAGAAATTACGACAAATGTTGAGTTCAAAATTAAGGATGTGTGTAATCAGATACGAGAAATTGGTATGTGCATTGATTTTATCATACAATCCCTTATGATTGCAGGTCATTAAAGAGGTACGTGTGAAGAATTTATTAGCTTATAAAAAGAATATTTGGTAGAACAGAAAATAATTGCCTTGTGTACGTGATCAAAATGTTTAAAAAGTACAATATGTGAAGTTTGTAATGTTTTCTCATTTGTAGCTATTACTAACCGGGAGATTTTGCTTTTAATGTTACTACAATGTATCTATTTATCTAGAAGTCTGTCTTACTGTCTATCTTATCTATCTATCTATCTGACTTTCTATCTGTCTGTCTGTATCTATCTATATCTTTTTAAAACTTAGACAAATTTAACCCTGTTATTAAACCCTTTTTTTTGTTGTTGTGAGGATTACATGAAAAATACTAAAACATATATAGTAATATAGCCATTCACTTAAACAAATACAATACACTGTGCACACTTCAACACTGCTGCCAAAAAAAAACAACAGATCTTGTGAAACACAAGTTATAGGTTTTATAGATGACGTCTCCAAAGGATTAGATAATAATCATCAAATTGATGCATTAGTACTAGATCTAGATTTTTTCAAAGCATTCGATAAAGTTCACCATACTATTTTACTATTTTTGCTCGTTTTTTGGGGCATCTCTTGTCCCTTACATCAGTAAAATCAAGACTTTCTGGTAGACATAGAACAAACTGTGTAAATCGATTATTCTATCTATATCTATCTTTATCTTAAGGCAGTGGTTCCAACCTTTTTAATGCCGCGACCCTTTTATACAGCTTTTCACGTTATGGCGATCCCCAACCATAATTTTGTTTTCGTCGCTACCATATAGCTGTAGCCTAATGTGCTACTGTTATAAAATATATTGTATATTATATCTCATATGCAGGATGTATTTTCAGTGTTACAAATTGAACATAATTAAAGCACAGTGATTAATAAAAAAAAATCCATTTGAAATTATATATTGTGAAATATTTATTTCTAATTAAAACACAACGTAAGTGCTAAGATTGAGATTGCGTCTTTCTCATCGGCTTACACAACAAAGATTATCTTTCACAACAAGTCTACTTCTGTATTTAGATTCAATAATCAACAAACTGGAAAGCCCTTTCACAAAAATAAGTTGTTGGAGATGGAAGAAGAGGCACAACACAGTCTCAGACAAAAAATATACTTTGTATATCCCTTTGGCAAAATATTATCAAACGGTTGCCATTCCCTGGTCTAGACTAAAGAGTGTTGGTGCCAGGACACAACCTTGTTTGACCCCGCTACACACTTGGGGAGGGTTGTGAGGTGGCGCGATCAAAGAGTACTGTGCTGTACATGTTGATGTGGAAAGCCTCAATAAGACCATCAAAATAAGTGTTTTCCTTTGGACCTTGGAAATGGTCATTCAACCCCCAAAGGGGTTGCGACCCACAGGTGGGGAACCGCTATCTTAAGGCATCATGGCCTCTTGGAACAGTCCAGTCAGCTTACAAGAAGTGCCATCCCGATGTAATTAATGACCTTCTTTGTGCGTCTGACTCTGATCAGGTGTCAATTTTAGCGATGCTCGATTAGTCGGCTGCATTTGATACGCTTGAACATGCGATTATTATTTATAGATTGTCTACTACATTTGGTTGCTCAGGATGTGTTGGCAGCTGGTTGAAATCCTACCTAACTGAACGCACGCAAAGAACCATCATTGATGGATCTACCCCAACATGCTCGACTCATGCTCGACATTTCATACCACTTCTACGCGGATGATTCGCAGTTGCATGATTCTGTTGTTCCCGCTGTAGTCTCTCGTATAGCAATCAACCCCAGTCTTGCTATTGCTAGTGTCTGCACCTGGATGATGGAAAACAGACTTAAGATGAATGAAGATAAGACGGAGGTATTTCTAATTGGAAGTTAGAGTAAAATCGCCAAAGTTGAGGGTTTGGAATCATTGGTGGTCTTAAACTGCCATATCCCCTTTGCAGACAACGTACAAAACCTGGCTGTCATCCTCGATTCAAAGTTGTCTTTCGATGCCCACAATAGACACCTATGCAAAGGCCTTTATCTACAGCTGCTTAGACTTGGTCAGATTTGACCTTATTTGTCATTTGAAACTTGCCTCTGCCTTTATACTCTTGCACCTCGACTACTGTAATGCTATTGTAATCGGGATACCTGACGATAAGGTCGCCAAATTACAGTGTATTCTAAACAGTGCCGCCCATCTGGTCATGCGTAAGTCATGGCGAAATTCTTTGACAGTTCTCCTGTGTCGGTTCCATTGGCTCCCTGTGAAAGCCAGAATTCAATATAAAGTGGCGCTACTTTGCCATCAGTGCCTTTATAACAATGAGATGCCGTCCTATCTCAAAGAACTAGTTAAACCATATGTTCTGCAAAGAACGCTTCGTTTTGCCGACTCCTCGCTTCTGGACGTGCCCCGTTTCTCAATATTCGGTCCGAATGTGTGTAATATACTTTCCCTTCAACTCAGGCGAACAAGCTCCATTGATACTTAAAAAAAAACACTTTAAAAAACTCATTATTTCAATATTTACCTTAGATAACATGCTTTAGACCCCTACTGTCTTACCTATATTTTTGGTCGGTTATTTAGCTTTATTTACCTATTTGATTTGTTCTATGTTTCTTCTAAGTTTTGAATCTTCCTTTTAGTTTTATATTTCTTGGCCTATAGATTATTTCGGTGTTCTTAGGTTTATGTTGAATGTGCTCTGAGCTTGCATTATGTTTGTTGGCAGCGCTATATAAATGTCATTATTATTATTTCTATCTATATCGAGCAATATTTATCTCTCTCTATAAAAGTAAACTATCCCGTCGGACCAAATTGATTCATAGAGCCGGTGAAGGCCGCGTTCACCAGTTTCCGTGGCCATGGCATACTAGGTGATTGTGTGGCCAGTACTACGCACAGCCGCCTTTACTTTACCCCAACTAAGGTCAGGTACCCATCATAGCTGGGTAGACTCCGTGACGCCCTCCAGACCCGGGAAAAATCCTAGCCTGCACCAGTATTCGAACCCTGGACCTCCAGTACGCCAGCTGAACGCGCTGCCGCACGGCCATCATGCCCCATATCTATCTCTATATTTAGCTTATAAATGTTTGTCCGTCTAGCTGTCTATTTTCTGTGAATCTATATATCAATCTATCCATCCATCTATCATCCTGTTCCCCTATCTATCTATCTATCTATCTATCTATCTATCTATCTATCTATCTATCTATCTATCTATCTATCTATCTATCTATCTATTTATCTATCTAGCTAACTAGCTAGCTACCTATCTAGCTATATTTGTATGTGTCTATCTATATATATCTATATGTGTGTATTTAATTAGAGGGGTTACAAATTCAATAGAACGGCAAGTTTAGATAGTAATTTCCAATGACAGTCTTGATCAATAAATTATCTTTAATATTTCCATAAACGTTATTGACTATAGATTTTTTAAAAGAACAAATCAAATAGTTTACTGGCTACAAACTGCACAATCTAATTCTTCTCTCACATAGCTAAAGTACGCTAGATCTCACTTCTTTTTCATAGCTAAAGTACGCTAGATCTCACTCCTTTTACATAGCTAAAGTACGCTAGATATCACTTCTTTTACATAACTAAAGTAGGCTAGATCTCACTTCTTCCACATAGCTAAAGTAGGCTAGATCTCATTTCTTTCACATAGCTAAAGTAGGCTAGATCTCACTTCTTTTACATAGCTAAAGTAGGCTAGATCTCACTTCTTTTACATAGCTAAAGTAGGCTAGATATCACTTCTATTACATAGTAAAGTAGGCTAGATCTCACTTCTTTCACATAGTAAAGTAGGCTAGATCTCACTTCTTTCACATGTAAAGTAGGATAGATCTCACTTCTTTCACATAGTAAAGTAGGATAGATCTCACTTCTTTTACATAGTAAAGTAGGCTAGATCTCACTTCTTTCACATAGTAAAGTAGGATAGATCTCACTTCTTTCACATAGTAAAGTAGGATAGATCTCACTTCTTTTACATAGTAAAGTAGGCTAGATCTCACTTCTTTCACATAGTAAAGTAGGATAGATCTCACTTCTTTTACATAGTAAAGTAGGATAGATCTCACTTCTTTCACATAGTAAAGTAGGATAGATCTCACTTCTTTTACATAGTAAAGTAGGATAGATCTCACTTCTTTTACATAGTAAAGTAGGATAGATCTCACTTCTTTTACATAGTAAAGTAGGCTAGACCTCTCCTCTTTCATAGAACTAAATTATGCACGATGTTCTCTACACTTGATTGACTGCCCAGAGATGAGTATTCAGTGGTCAGTGTTCAGTATTCAGTGGTCAATTATTTATTCCATACTATAATTGTCTTAAAAAAAATTGATTTAAAAAAAAAACGGACGAGACTTCCGGCTATTATATTCAGGGTGTAACGATGTTCAGGGATGAACCGGAAAGGGGGGGGGGGGGGTAGGGGGAGCAAGTTTTGGTTTCCGCAGCCACCATGCACTATATTCTCCCACTGCGGAATTCCCCTCGGATCATTATCGTTTTGGCTCGCCAGTATCCCCGGTAGCGCCAAATCTCCTACTATAGGTATGGGCATCCAGGCACCAGGGCGGGGTTCAGACGGGGTTGCTGTGACGATGCGTTTCTAATTAGCCAGGAAATGTCGAAATGTCATTTGCGTTATTGTGTCGATTGACACCTGGGGTATCATCATGCTCTAAGTGGGGCGGCCAACGTCGTTTGCTCGCTATTGTGTACTGTAAAAACGCGTGGGGCGTAAATAATGATTACTGTTCTGTATTTAATGCATGTGATCTGCAGCACATATTGTTTTAATTAAATTATATTCTAGTGGACTGTTTTCTAGGACAATTAATTCTTAATCTTTAAAGTCTCTGTGCACATCTATAAGTTGGGCTCTTATATCTTTTATTCTTAATGGCTATGTTGTAAAGATTTCCTGTCTATAATAAACTGTGAGATAATTGTTAGAGAGACCACTTTAGCGTGAAGTCGTGTATGTGTTATGATTAAAATTGAACAAGACCCTGAAAGTAACGTAAATATAGCGGCATCGTTGAAATGTTCATACTACATCAATAAACTGAGACATTTTGCTTATGTAACAAAGCGTCGTTGTGGATGATTTTTTTCCTATAAGTGGGTAAACTCTAAGTGTTATTGATAATAAAGTGCGTTTCCATAAAATATAAATATCGTGCAGCAAATCTAATATCTCCCAAAGATAAAGTTCAGCTATCACACTCTATAGACAAATAAGCCAATAGTGTTTGACGTGTATAAAGTGAACATAGGGACAGCACCACTGCAAGGCGTATTCACGCTCCGAGTGGGCGCATGATAATGTGTGCCCCTTACTGGACACACAATCCCCTGTCTCGACAGTTGCTGCGCTCATTTCTTTCTCCCCACCGGGGCTTAGACCTCTCATACGAAAGTGAGAGCGAGGACACCCGGAGTCACAGCAGGGCCTGTAAGCCCACCGGTATGCTCTTGATTGAAGCGTTCTGGTAGTTTCTACACACTTCTGTACCCATGGGCCTCAAAGACTGGCGAAGTGTGTAAACCGCCGATACGATCCCATTAAGATGACACCGGCGGGCGAATGCATGGTGAACAGCTCCCGCTGCGGGTCCGAGACCCATTGCACTGCCGAAAGAACACGGGGGTCTCGGTGGGGAGGAAGCAATGGACGCAGCATCCCCGTCTCAGAACCACCCGTTGCCTGGATGTCTGTACCTATAGTGTAGGATTTGTGTTACTGTGTGACATTGCAGGTATAAGGGCGAGCCACCACGATAAGGATCCTTAGGGGAACCGCAGTGAACAATCTCTTGCTGCGGAATTCTTACTGTTACACGGCACGCCACGTCTTCGGCGTGTCGTGGGGTGGCTGGAGCCCGGACAGAGCTTTGGAGTGCCCTCTCCCCGCCTCCCTTAGCTCAACCCTAACGTCACGCCCTGGACAAAGAGCCCTTTGGGGCTCGTCCGTTTTTTTTATGAGACCTTAGAACTCGGTGGTTTCCACACTTCCCCAATTTGAGGGCCATGGGTACTGAAGTGAATTATTTATAATAGACCCAACGTTTTCATTATGTGTCCTGGGCACTATTTATGTGTTGACCTCGTATATAACTCCTAAGTACTTAGTAGGCCCTAAATTGAACAACTTATAGAATTTTTCTTTTAGACTGCGTGATCCATCTTTTGTAAAAAATAATGACGTTAAGGAACTGATGAGAAGTCTAATCTTTTTAGAGGATTTTGTGTGTAGCGGAATAGAAAACACAAACACGATATTGCTTCCCTCAGCGGATGTCGCGTACCCTTTAGATACAGATAGACCAATCTTAAAGGAAGGCCTCAGAATTCTGGACAACACTAGTCTAGTGAAACATTATTATTATTAAAAAAATTAAGTGTAATTTTGAAGCTTTGGTAATGTCGTGGTTCTTTTTTTTTTTTTACAGTAAAACATTTTCAAACCTCTTCATCACATATTTATGCTTATATAATACAAAAGCAGGTACATGATGCGTTCCCTAAACTGTACTGGAATAATACTTTCGAAATGGTAAGTAAGGCTACAATTGTGGACGTTTTTTATTTTGGATATTACTGGAAACAAATATATGTACTACAGTGAAAAAGACGTTTAAAAAACAAAATAAACGAGAAGATATTTTTCAAACGATCCCAGTGTTCAAAGTTTGTAACCTGTACATATCTTTCAAATGAACCGTAAATAAACCGTTAATCAACCGTTAATGACTTCGTTTTAGCGGGTTGCCGTAAATCCGTAAACACTCGGTAGAATTCGACGAAGACAAAAGAATCAAAATAACGGCAAAAGATAAACGGCATATTTATGTTTCAAACGTTTCTCATTCAGTGTCTACGTCTTTGTATTGGCAAATAAACGTCTTTATATAATCCCTATTATTATAGTTAATTGCAACATTGCATTCACAATTAGCACAAAAGAAGACACATTTTGTTACTGGTGCTATTCCAAGACGTGTTGGCCTGCTTATGAATAATTGTTAAGCCAGTTTATTATAAAAATCGATCTATAATATTAAGTAGATACTACTCAATCAAACATAATCTTACTACTTATTCGTTAGATAGTTGTTATATGGTTATATAGTTATTAGTTGTATAAGTCAAGTAGATCTACGCAACCAACAGTGCAGCAATATCTCTTCAGCTTGAGCACTTTATGGACTTCAACATTCCACTTCAAGTCGATGCAATTCAACATTCATCAATAAAACGAATATCTATAATAATAGATTTTCATCCCTATTTGTTTACATACGTATCGATCTAAGTTTTATCTTCAAACTATAGACCATATCCTTATTTGAAGCATTCACGAATTTCTTCTTTTTTCTTCTGAAAACAGGTTGTTTTTTTCCTGTTGTGCAAAAAGAACAAGTTTCATCCAAAGCAATAAACCATAGTCTCGAATGGTCTAGATCTAATATTTGTTTGTAAGACATTGATTTTAAATTTCGTAAACATAACATAGCCAATCAAGAGCTGGACGTTTCCATGTAGAAATCATTGTTTTATTTATTCATTACACATTAATTTTAGGGCTGGGGGATGCCAGGGTAAAGGTTAATATCGTGCAAAAGTTTAAATCCATTCAGACGTCATGATTTTTGTATCTTTTGAACTGGATCTATTGGATGACATTGAGTCCAGTTAAACCATTCCCTTGTTAACTGAATCTATTGGATGACATTGAGTCCAGTTAAACCATTCCCTTGTGAACTGAATCTATTGGATGACATTGAGTCCAGTTAAACCATTCCCTTGTGAACTGAATCTATTGGATGACATCGAGTCCAGTTAAACCATTCCCTTGTGAACTGGATCGATTGGATGACATTGAGTCCAGTTAAACCATTCCCTTGTGAACTTGATCTATTGGATGACATTGAGTCCAGTTAAACCATTCCCATGTGAACTGAATCTATTGGATGACTTTGAGTCCAATTAAACCATTCCCTTGTGAACTGGATCGATTGGATGACATTGAGTCCAGTTAAACCATTCCCTTGTGAACTGGATCTATTGGATGACATTGAGTCCAGTTAAACCATTCCCATGTGAACTGAATCTATTGGATGACTTTGAGTCCAGTTAAACCATTCCCTTGTGAACTGAATCTATTGGATGACATTGAGTCCAGTTAAACCATTCCCTTGTTAACTGAATCTATTGGATGACATTGAGTCCAGTTAAACCATTCCCTTGTGAACTGGATCTATTGGATGACATTGAGTCCAGTTAAACCATTCCCTTGTCAACTATCTCTGTCGGCAATTAAGGCCTGAGAGAGGTATTTCAGAGTTTATATTTTAAACTTAATACTAATAAAATATAAACCTTTTACGGTAAGACTGGGAAAGTTGAACGCTCATTTATGTGCACTAAATTTAATTAATCAATTGGATGAAATGCACTTTAAGATGTGACTTGTTTACGCATGTAAAATTAATGATGGCCCACACGCGCCAAGAAACTATTCGTTTGAAAATGTAAAATCAATATTGGACCACACATACAATTATCTAGCTTGAGGGCTCTTATTGTTATCATGTTTGTTTTAACTTTTACTTTATTCATTGTACATTGTTAGGGACAAAAATAACGTTCTTTGCCCCCGCCTTATCCCCTGTTTAATTGGCAGTGAAAAGAATAATAGGTTCCATGTTCGGAGATCTGCGTCAACAAGAATTTTAAATATCTACATGACTGATTTCTCTTTTCAAGTTGTTTCTTTATTTGGAATAAAAATATTTAAAATCAAGGTTCTTATTGGATATTTTGTGTTCAGCCAAATGATTTTAAAAATGTTTCTACGGTACAATCTAAACTAAAATTTGTGAAATCTATTGACACATTTATGTTTTATATAAATTAATAGTTTTGTCTTTTTTGTACGTGTTTTTTAATAACTTCTGATGCTTCATTATACTATTGTTGTATTATTTAGATTGATGATTATTTATATTTCTTAATAAAGCAAATGCATTCAAAGATCTTATTTTATTTAATATCTTACAGACGCTCCTTCTATATAGAAGATTATTGCATTTTCATTCGGGTTTTAAGAGATGTAAAATTTTTGGTTTTCCTGGTTTGTTCAGGTAACCCATTGACTGCTCGGAGACCGTTCAGGAAGAAATAGAACTTATAGCCTATGTGTTTGTTTTTGAATATGGAATAACAAGGTGTTTTATCCTAATATTCATCTGAGTATTGTAGTAGATTTTCGCAATCTATTTATGAGTTAAATAGCTAGATTGGTAGATAGATAGATAGAGAGAGAGAGAGAGAGAGAGAGAGAGAGAGAGAGAGAGAGAGAGAGAGAGAGAGAGAGAGAGAGAGAGAGAGAGAAGGGGGTGAGGAAATAAGAAGAGACCGAGGGAAGGTAACATCAAAGAGAAAAAGTCGTAATGAGAGAGCGAAAGAGTGAAAAGGAGAGATATACGCAGGCTTTTGGATATAGTCGAGATAGAGACAGAAAAGAGAGATTGAGAGAAATGGGATATGTCACAGTTACTAGACAGCTATCGCTTTAAAACGGTCAATGTATAAAATCCACAGAGCAAGTGATTGAAATCAATCCCAACATGCAACCCCCGCCCTCCAAACTCAGTAGATAAAATGTTTAGGTCAGTGACAACACTGGATCAAAATCTCACTGCCGCTTGCATGACAGAGTACAATGAAGCCATCGTCTGCTCGCGTTTATATCTATTGGCCGTAATACGAGACTCACAAATAATACCAAATCAGAGCAAGATTCACTAGAGGAGCAGATCTCAATCAATCATTCACAGGACTCTAGCGCTATGTAAAAGCTACTTGGAGGGCTTAGCAAAGAATATTCCAACACCAATGATGGTTTGTGTGTTATGTTACTAAAATTAAGTTTTACAGTGTTAAAATCTCGAGACATGGTGTCTAATAAAAGGTTTCTTGACCTCAAAGGTTTAAATATCGTTGTGGTTTGAAAAGAAAGACAAAAACATTTGTCTGTTTTAAGCCTTGTCACGCAAGCGTAAAAAATAATGTTCGTTTGGAAAGGAGAGCTGTAAATTGTTTCCGACATCAATGAAATACCATCACGGAACATTGACATTACGTGTCCAGTTTGAAATGTCGGAGTTTGACATTTTAGTGGATTGACTCGTATTTGTTTGCGGTGTTAGTGCTGTTATCAGATGAGTTGTAAACCTTTGGGTCAGCCTTGAGAGTATAACAAAGGATTTTAGTTTTCAAATTATATCAAATTACGTCGGATTTAACGGTTTATATCCAATTAGATATAGCTAGTAAATACATGTAAGGATGTTGTTAGTTAGTTCAGGACCGAGTGTAAAAGTGTTTGATAAGAAATCACATTTATTATATTTTGGTAATCCATAGTTTTAAAGATTATATCAAGTTGATATAGTTTTAGTCAATATATCCCGTGAAACATAATAAAAACATAACTTTTCACAATCGACATTGTCTATTGGAATTCTGAACATTGCTTAAATGTACGATCCTTTCTTTTCTTTAACGACCACTGAAAGTAGTGACCTTACAATAGACCCGTAAATTATACATATAAATGGATACCTTAAAAAAACAAAAATAAGTGTAGAAATTAGCTTAAGCTTGTTTAATCTATTGATGCCAATGTAGATAACATATCTAAAACAAACGAAGGTAACACAATATCTTAAGATAATATTCTTGTTGTGAACACTTCGTGTGGACATACACAACAGTTTATCCTTCAAGTCTCAGTCTAGTTTCCATGTTCTAGTCTAGTCAACAACGTCTGTAGTGCTAGACCGCTAGAGTATCGCAACCTCAATCACTTAACTGCTTCACCCATCAGGTCATGAAATTCGCTAGATCGCGCTTCCTATCGACCCTCGCCCGCCCCTGTTCTATAGTAACTGGATATGCCATTTTAGTTCTTCACAGTCTTAGCAAACTTTCCATTGGAATGGTTTCAGGAATGGAAAGATAATTACATCAATCAGAATTTTTTTTCCACTAGTGCTAAATGCATTCAATGGTACTATCGCTTTGACATTATACAATTCGTCACTATCCCAATGATACTGTAGCAATGACACTTTAAGAATGTCATTATTTCAATGACATTCTACCAATGACACTATACCAATGACACTATACCAATAATACTGACACACTATTAATGGTAAAATATGGCACTGTACCAATAGCACTGTATCAATGACATTATACCAAAGACAGGACAACAAGGCCAAATCGGAAGCCCTAAATATATAATATACAGTGTATCCCTAGTGAAAATCGATTGCAGTGTTGATTTTTTAAAGAGCACAGTATCGGCATAGCAGCTATATAAGGCAGAGATGGTCTATCTGCACAGACTTTGATCGTCATTGCGAATGTCTTGGGTTAAATTGAGATTTCAAGGTCGTCGTATGAGTCTACCAGCTTTTGGTGGTCGCGCAAAATCAATTGATGACGTCTCAAAGATCAAGAAGCCTCGATGGTGAAAACGCTCCGGGAAGAATAGTCAATTATGCTTTATCCGAGGTCTATAAGGCTCTTGCTTTTAGGGCGTTAAGTGGAGAAGGGTCGATCAAGTGGGGTGCGGGGGGCACACCAATCTGTAACCAATTAAGTCATATGAAATAACACACAAGACAAAGTGAAAAAAAAACAACAACACAAAATAACAACTTTAATAATTGCAATGTCTTTAGTCTCTTTAGTACATTAAAATAAGATTACAGTTTGTATAATAGAGTAACAACTCCATAAATAGCTTTTTTTTTCCAATATCCTACATTATAAATTCAATTTACTTTGGCCCTCAGTCTCTGTTGAATGCCGTCTGACGTGAGGGTGTCGTGGGGCGAAGGGAGGGTGTCGTGGGGCAATGGGAGAGTGTCGTGGGGCAATGTGAGTGTCTAGTTTCGACTTTAGCCTCTGGCACTTTTCTTTTGACGAAAGTGGACGACGGGGTTTAAATGTCTTGTGCAATACTTCCTTGATTCTTGTCGAGTTTAACCCAAACACTGTCAACACACACTTTTGCCCTCCCCACCCCTCTCTCCCGTTATCAACTAAAATTGAACTTTAAAAAAATGTTCAGAAGGTCAGAGAGTGTTATCGCAACATTGTTTAGGAAATGATGATGTGAAAGAAAAACACTGACACTCTTTTACTGACAAGATTCAGATAGTCATAGTCTCCTCCCTCCCTGCTCCGTTTTTTATCCCTTTTTTTTTGGATTAAAGACGGGAAAATATTTTCTTTGTTAACTTAAAATATGTTATAAAATAAGTATTGACTTTTAGTACAATTTAGTTATTGTCTACTTATTTTAGAACTATAGTAGTAGCGTCGGACCAAATTGATCCATAGTGCCGGTCAAGCAGCATTCACCAGTTTCTGTGGCCAAGGCATACTAGGGGATGTGTGGCCAGCACAATCCCCAGCCGCCTTTACTTTACCCCAACTAATGTCAGGTACCCATCAGAAAATCATAGCCTTCACCAGGATTCGAACCCAGGTACTTTCTGTACGCCAACCGAACGCGCTTCCACCTATTTAGAATTATTCTTCGGTAAACTTGTCAGCTTTTGACATGCATTTTTACAGTCGATAATGTAGGTGTACATATAATTATGGTTCATACTGATGGTGAAACAGCATAAACTAGTTTCCTTGGCCACGGCATAAAATAGATTGTGTAGCCAGCATAATGACTGAGTTGTAATTACTTTCCCTTAACTGATGGAAGTTACCCATCAGAGCTGAGGTAGACTCAAAGAAAACCCCTCGCGTTTTATCCTGGATTCAAACCCGCCTCGAAAACACCTTGTCTCATGCACTAATCTGATTTGAAAGAAAAACAGCAACACAAATCTTGTTGCCTTAAGACTAAACCAATTTAAATATGCCTATAGTGTATCTAACAGAAAGCTACAAGCCACTACAAGGTTTAAAATTTATAATTTCTCTTCCGCTATTTTGTGTTTGGTAAAACTAAGGGAGAAAATAAAACCCATTGATAGTGAAAGAGTTAAAGTTTTTATTTGGTCATGGTTATCTCCACTTAGCTTTCTACTTATACCCGTAGTCTGTATGCCACACTCTATACTCTATACCAGGGGTCGGAAACCCATGGCTCGCGAGCCAGATGTGGCTCTTTTGATGGCTGCATCTGGCTAGCAGACAAATGTTCGATTATTAAAAAAATGTTTTAGACTTTGTTTATCTACATATTAATTGCATATCAATACTTCAATCTACAAATGAGCTAAAGTCTACTGCAGCTCAGCATCAGAAGAATTCAGAGACATAATTATTGTACTTTTAGTGTTGTAATTACACAAAACGCACACATTTACTTGAATTTTTAGTTTTAAACATAATGTATCGCTCTCCTTGAATTACTTTTCAAAATATGTGGTGTGCATGGCTCTCTCAGAAAAAAGGTTCCCGACCCCTGCTCAATACTATACTCTATGTGAAGGCTTTTAAAATTTAGAGATGTCTTTCCTCTTCATTTTGAAATGGAGATGAATTACCATTTTTTATCCTTAACCCCAAAAGTTGGTTGTGCCTGTATTGGACCTACCCTGGTAGAGATTCCCTCTTGTCCTGTGGCCATTCTTTAATAGTAGCCCTGGATAATAGAACAGTGTCTTATTTGACCCACCTTCCAACCAGGATCGCCATAAGTATAGGACCAAGGGCTGTCTCGAAGCTGTCTTCAGGATACAAGTCAATGCAATGTAACTATTATGGGAATCGATAAAGCGTAATGGAATGGTTCTAGACAGACGAACGCACAATGAAAAATGAGAGCTAACATGATACTTACGTTCAGTGCTTTTTTTCTATAAAAAAAAAAGGTACCGGAACTCCTTTAAAAAGGTAACAGAACTCCTATTTATAATCCATTGTGTCATAAAGTAATAACACTGAAATTAGTAGTCTATGGAAAACAGGTGCCGGAACGCCGTTCCTGTGCGTTACATTAGAAAAAAAGAACTGCTTATGTTCATCTTGAGGGCAGTGTAGCTCCTCAATTAAGGTTTTGTTTTCAAGTTGTTAAAAAAAAAACTTAATAAAAAACAGTGGAAGACGTCTGACCTTAATTTTAAAGACCTAAAACTTAATTTTAAATACGCACAGCTTCATTTTAAAGACATACAGTTCTATTTTATAGACATACGGCCTTATTTTAAAGAGGTAAAGCTTAACTTTAAAGACGTAGAGCTGGATTTCAAAGACGTACAGCTAAATGTTAAAGACGTACAGCTTAATTTTAAAGACGTACAGCTTAATTTTAAAGACGTATAGCTAAATTTGAAAGACGTACAGCTTAATTTTAAAGACGTACAGCTTAATTTTAAAGACGTACAGCTAAATTTTAAAGACGTGCAGCTAAATTTTAAAGACGTACAGCTTAATTTTAAAGACGTACAGCTTAATTTTAAAGACGTCCAGCTTAATTTTAAAGACGTCCAGCTTAATTTAAAAGACTAACAGCTTAATTTTAAAGACGTACAGCTTAATTTTAAAGACTAACAGCTTAATTTTTAAGACGTACAGCTTAATTTTAAAGACGTACAGCTTAATTTCAAAGACTTTCAGCTTAATTTTCAAGACGTACATATTAATTTTAAAGACTTAATTCTTTATTTGGTACATGTATAGCTTACTTTGGATGATTTATTGGTTAATTTCAAAGACGCATATATTTATTTGGAGGACCTCTGGCTTAGGCCTATTTTGGAAGAAATAGGGCGTTTGCAATCACGAGACAAAAAGCACGTGATTTTTGTTTACTTTGTGTTTACTTTGTGTAGTGGTGTACATGTACATGGGCCCCTGTATTAATAAAGTTTCATATAGGCTCGAGCTTTTTTAAAATGATGTTTTGTGTTTTAAGTCTTATTAAGATTTAAGCTGTATTATGTCTGTTAAATAAAATAGGCTTTTTTATTAATATCATAGACATAGATCATAGACGATGTGAGCCTATTAGTGACTTGACTAGATAGCCTATTCACCAACACTATCACTTGGCATCGTAGCTGCCCTACTTAGCCATTAGCCCATTAGCCTAGCCTACAAAACATTAAAAGTGTAGGCCTATAAAGTGAAATTGAAAGAGTAAATAGGTCTAGTCGGCCCAAGCCTAATCACATTAATCAATTAATCTACAGTACTACTGTTTACCTTCTTATTTTTTAGTAGGATAGTCAATATTTATATGTGAATTTGTCATGATAAGAAACTTCACCATATGCCATATTTGTTCCTCAATAGTGGCTCTATTTACAAATGACGTCACTAAAAAACTTAAGCTCCGCACATTGCAAACGCTCTATATGTATGTATGTTTTTTTTTAAAAATAGAAAAAGTATTACTCTTCTTCGGAAGACGAATAACTTTGGAAGAAGTAAAACTACCTTTCGGAAAGGCATACGCCTTATTCTGGAAAATGTACGACTTATAACTGTTACTGGGTTTCTGACATATTTTGAAGGACATATTTTGATGAATTCGTAACTGTTTTTTTTAATTATTTCATTTTTACCCAGAATTTATATTTAAAATAATACCATCACTCATCACAGTTTCCTCGATGGTGCTTAGTAAAAGATATCATAACCTACACATTAGTTTTACTGGCGGCAGTAGACGCTAATGCACTAAACATGTTACACTCACTAACGATGTTATTATTTTTTCTCTCAAAACTACTACAATAATAACAACAACGACTGTTGAATAACCGGGTGTCTAGTAAGCGAGTCAGTCAGCGGCGTGCCCTTCTTGTGGGCCAAGTACTAAACGTCACATAAATAGAAGACCTTCGTAACGACTTGTCTGGAGAAGTTGTTTTTTTTTTTTTAATAGCCACTTGACAAGAATAGCAACGTCAGATCTCAGTTGGGGCCCAGTCAATGCTAGTCCTTGAAAAAGAGGAAGGGAAAAAAAAACGAAGCAGAAGAAAGAGAATTGGTTCGTCTTGGGTTCAAACTTCTGGGAGTGTAGCCAGACTTGACATGTCAAGAAGACTTTGATGATTTATGAACAGATAGAATATCGTTCAAGTGTGATCGCTGGTGTGAACGTCGGTGGGGATCATCGGTGTGAGCATTAGTGTGACCCTAGGTGTGATCATCAGTGCTATCACCAATGTGCAAAAGAAAAAAAAAGTGAAACTGGAGATTTGGAGGCATGTCATGCTGTGAGAATAATGGCATCAACCAGAGACTAGAATACGATGGACCGCTTGCTCTATTTTTAGAGCTTTTATGTTCTTTTTTTTTCGTGCACAACGAATAAGGCTGTCTTAAATGACTTCTATACGCCCCTACGATTGCATTAAAGGTATCTGCTATAGACTCTATACAACTTTAGATTTGAATCTTGATTTTCAATTGATAAAATCATAGCGAATTACTAAACCGGAAGTCTAGAGGACTTAGTGCGATCGGAAATTCCGAAACTAAGTGTTTAAAGTTATCAAATAGCAGACATATTAAAGCAAGCGGTCCATGTTATTACTGTCTTTGCATCAAGTATGTGCACGTATAATTTGATATCCATCCGTTTCACCACAAAAACCCCAGTACATCTGTTTACATCATAGGTTCTCAACGGGGGCGATATCGCCCCCCGGGGGGCGGTGAGAAGCTTTAGGGGGGCGCTGACATTCCCGGGGGCGATTGGGGGGCGATGAAGGGCAAGTGGGCGGTACAAACGTACCTGATATAGGCCTACTTTGAACACCTCAGCTATTTGAATCGATTCGTTTTTGGAGGAAATGTTATGTAAACGCAAGTGCTGCTAAATATCTGATATCCCCCAATAGTAGGCTATGCATACATATTATTAGGACTATATTAATAAGAAATAGGAATCGCAGTGACTTTTCGATGAAGTTGGGGTCAGTATTTGGCAAATATGGTGTGCGGCCGGCTGTTCCAGTGGTTGGTTGACTGGACTGTCAACCCTGCTGACCGATCACTGTCGCCCTAACATCTGCTGATATTAATGATATTTTAATCTTAGTTTTATTGAGATGTCCTTAATGTGATTGATACCTTCCACTGACCGCTCACTGTAGTTAAGATGTATAAATAAGTAGTAATCATACGAACTGGGTAGTTATTGTAATTCTTGAAAATATACATATACATTATTTAATCATATAATATTTAGATAATTTTCAAATACTTTTTACAGTTTGATCATTTCAAAGTTATACATTTAAAGCCTTTTATTTTTTATAAAAGAAAAAAAGAAAAGAAATATTAGCTCAAATAAAACGGGCTAATTATCTCCTTTCAATTAAAAAATGTTTCCACATTTGATTCAATAGTGATGCCGAACCAGTTCTGTTTTGTAATATAACAAATATGACTTATTATTAGACCTTATATTATTATTGTATTGCTTTTGCAACCGAAATTGAAACAAAAATAGGCAAATTGCTAGCAACACACCAGGCAAACGATTCACATTAATATTGATTTATTTAATCCGTTTGTTTAGGCAATTTTTTGATCTATTAATTCTTACAATATGTTTTCTTTTCAGTTGTTGTTTTTTAAATAATTAACCCACAAAAAGTCTAGTCCGCCAAAAAAAATTGCTAAAACTATATTCCAGACGGGTCGAAAAGGGGTGGGTGGAGTGGGCGCTAAATGAAAGTTGGGGGGGGGGGGCGGTGAGCGGAAAAAAAAATTTGAAAGGGGGCGGTGAGCCGAACAAGGTTGAGAACCTATGGTTTACATCCCAGTACATCCCAGAATATTCCAGTACATGCAAGTACTTCTAAGTAATCCCACTACATCTGAGTACATCCCAGTATATCCCAGTACATCAAAGTACATCTAAGTAATCCCAGTACATTTGAATACATCCCATTAAATCTAAGTACACCTCAGTACGTCTGAGTACATCACAGTTAATCCGGGAACATCCCAGTATGTCTGAGTACATCCCACTGCACCCAAGTAGACTTGGCAGTACATAGCCGAACAACTATCCAGTTTAAACTATTCCTATGTGAACTATGTGGTTAAATAGCATTCCTAGAAAGTTGGACATTTTACAAAAGTAAAGTTGGCAGTTGGCAGCATTGTTAATGTGTTTTCTTAAAAACGCCTTTTTGCTAAACGTGTTAGACAAAGAAGGACCATTAGAACACATTGTCTAATGACATAATTAACTAAGAAAATATAAACACACTTAGTTGTTACATTAGACATAGTTCGGCTTTTTGAAACTTTGTAACGAAATAGACAAAATATAATTAGTTGATACTGAAACACCCTCGAAGAGAACTAAAGCAAATAAAACATAAATTTTAATGTTTCCTAGTATACAAATGCAGCGGAAAAATGAAACAAAACAAAGATTAGGATTTACAAACAAACAACTTCATCAGATAAGGGTAATGAAATACCGGAATAAAAACCTAACATTCCCAAAATAGTTCAGAGAGAAAAGTGGGAAAGTGGCGTTCTGCCACTAAGTCATCAAATGGGCAGAAACATTAGCACAAACTGTTAGAAGATATATATATTTTTAAAAACCATCGGCCATAAGGGCATAGGTCCAGAAGACAGTGTTAGAGTAACCTGACATCACACCAGATTCCTAGCGGTACAAAGTAACCTAACCAATCGTAGGCGAACACGCTCAATAAAACATAAGAAGAGAAAGGAAAGAAAAAAAAACGAAACCAGCCACAACAAGAAGCAGACGATATGCCTGGCGTAACAAGATGTGACAGAGGTGATGGGCCTGAGTGAGGGAAGGAGGGGTTCCAAGAGTATTGGAATTTCTCAGATCTAAACAAAGAGTTTTCCCCTGCAATTAGCGTCACCTACAACGAAATATTTGGCGAGGACATATGGGCATTTGATCCTTTAAACAACAAGGAAATCCCTTTATAGAAAATCTGTTTTTCTCTTGTGGGCTTATGGTCGATGGTCGGATGTTAGAAAAAAGTCGGGGGGGGGGGGGGAGAGGGAGAAAGTGGGGAGCATAATTGACTGTTTTTAAAACACTCGTAGATATGATTAATTGTGGCCAGCACAATGCCCAGCCGCCTCTATTTTTTACCCCAACTAATGCCAGGTACCCATCAGAGCTGGGTAGACTCATGGACATGCTCCAGACGCTGGAACAAAGCATAGCCTTCACCAGGATTCAAACCAAGGAACTTGTATACGTCAGCCGAACGCGCTGCAGCTCGGCCACCGTGCGCAATATTTCTTTCCTAAACCTAGTCTATGTTTTATTTAATAGTTGAAGTACTTTCCTAAACCTATGTTTTATTCAATAGTTGAAGTACTTTCCAAACCTACAGATTTACAATAAGTATTCATCTACGATTATCTTAAAGTAATCTATATTTTCCTTTGGAATTCAAAAATTGCATGAATTAAAATCTAGATATCATTGGATTCTTTTCTTTTAATACTCTTGGCAGTTGACACTTTTCTGTATGGAAACACATGTTTCAGATAGAGAGACCCATTTATCAAATTCATTTAAAGGAAAATACGTGTTTCTGTTAGATTCCCATTTATCACATTCATCTATGTTTGTGTGTGTGTGAAATATTTTAGTATCTATTGATGATTGTATTGTCCTTATTTATTACATTACCATCAGTGAGAAACAACAACAGTAATTTGGTTTCTAGTTAAAACAATTAGCTACACAGTTTACATAAAATTCAAATAGTGGAGGGTCTTAATACAATTCTTTCTGGAACTCCTGAGTTTACAGTTGTTGTTTTTTTTTGTGTGTGGTTTATTTAGAGCATTGGGTGATAACTGGGTGATAACTGGTTGATATCTGGTTGTGTTCTCGACCCATCAGAAAGTCCGGAATACATTCATGTTACACTATTAATCAAGCGCCTGGATGTAAGATGAAAAGAAATGTTAACATTTAGTTTTTTTAATGATTTAAATGTTTCTTAACAGTAGAAGCTTAATATATTTATGTTTCCTCTAGACCTATGACTTTGATGATTCAACATCTCGATTTGTCTGTGTCTTAAAGTTACTGTTTCTTTTGAAAGACATCTCGTTTATCTTCTGTACCTGAATAGTTTGTTGTAGTTTTTTGTTTTGGATTCTGGGGAAATTTAAATATTATTATAATTAAACTGTAAGACTAGACTTAAACCACTGATATGCGTAGAACGCAACAATCGTTGGTATAGATAGATTGCCTTACATACCAATTACATCTGCCACTACAATTCACACCGACAACGCAATGAGCATGATAAATTTAATAGCATGGATAGAAGCGCTAAAAAAATTACCATTATTGTTATTATTACATTAGATAAGATTAGTCATCGCTTTAACATTGTATTTTTTTTTATCTACACTGATAACTAGGTATATTGAGTACATGATACGTTTTTTTTAAATTATCTTTTTATAAATGGAAATTAATTTTAGGAAACAAATACAATGTATTTTTTAATATATATATACATATAGGCCTATATACAAAGTTTAGAAACTTTCTAAACTAACAAAGAGATGTTTTTCAGAAACACAGGTTATTTTATATTACATTTATAACAACGTCATTTTGAAATTTAAAGACGCTCAAAACAAAGTTTTCGTATAAACCCTTTAGCTTCATAGTAAGAAAAAATACAGAATCGAAGTTGCTATAAAGGCAAAAAATTAGATCTTGACTCTCTAGACTCTAGGCTTAAAATGAAAATGTCAGTGAAACTCCAAACAAAAATGCATACATTGACTATATTCTCTAAAGAAAGAGACGCGCGCGATTAAATCAAAGTTATTACAGAAAGTTATGACAGAAAGTTTTGATGTTTATGTTCGTTTTTTTTTGTTATGCACTAGCCATTTTAAGATTTGTTTTTTTACCACCCACGATGTATGAAGAAATAAAAACAAAGTTCATATAAGTTCAATGAGTCATTTAGGCATATAAATAAACATATTTACTGAAAACCTTAATACCGAACAAGGAAAAACGATGCTGTCCATTGTTATAAACGAAACAACGTATAGACTATATTATATAATGAAAGAAAAGCACTAAATAAATTGTAGTTAAAATAATATTCTCTGTTTTTGAAACTCATTAGCCTTTCGAGATTTTGCCTCTTGCAACCCATAAAAAAAATTGAGAAAGTGCAATAACACACAATCGCAGTAAACAAATAAAAATACTATTAATTAAGTACATGCATTGAGTGCCCTCACATGGGGGGGGGGGGGGCAGAGGGGGCATATGCCCGCGGGCGGTCATTCTAGGGGGCGGCAAATATAGTCTAAATGTCTCAATATAGCACTAAACAAAGTCTTAGTAGTTACAGTATGCAAGGGGGCGTTGCTGAAACTTTTGCCCTGGGGCGCCACAAAAGCTTGTGAAGGCTCTGCATGCATTAAGGATTTATTAATGCGCACCATAAAGCGTACTGAACAAAAATCATTGAAAAACTTTTTGGAGGAGTTGGTGTGGATAGTAAAATGTATATGAGCCAGGTTTCAGCTCGATAAAATGACGGGAAGTGGTTCACCTAGCCTTTCAAATTTCTGGTCGGTCGGTCTTCAGAAAGTTTTGCAAAGTGAACAATATAAAGGATTTTGTTATAATTGTTTGTCTTTCTCAGCCTTGAACTATAGTAAGCCATTAATTAATTATTTCATACAAACTGCAAAAGTAATACAGAAATTATCAAATGTATTTTTTTATTATCTCAAACACACATTGCATAGTTTTCCACAAAACATGTGCCAAATATTGAAATAGAAGTAGACAAAGTGAGGGATTATATTTAATAGCGTTCTGAGTGTTTTATTGAGTGTCAATTTCTAAAGATGCTAAAACGTATCGACTATAATATAACAGAACTCTGGAATGGAACTTAGCTACCAGATGTCTGCCTTCACATAGCCTACTCACATTTGTATTCTCTCTCTCTCTCTCTCTCTTTCTCTCCCTCTCCTTTTCTATCATTCTCTCAAGAAAAAAATTAAGTAATTCTTCCCGACTTGGAACCAACATAAAAAGTGTTTTTAAACGGCGTTAAAATACTGCCTCAAGGTGCATAACGCTTTTTTTTCTGGGTGGGAAATAACTTGGATATCTTTGAATGGAATGCTTACCGGTAGTTTTATTGTCGTCTAGTTTTATTCTTTATATAGTATCATTATTGTCTAGTTTTATTGGCGACTGGTTACAATGTCGTGGTCTAGTTTTATTGTCGGTTCGTTTTATTATTTACTAGTTTTATAATGGTCTAATTTCTTTGTCGCATGCTTATTGTATCGAACAGTTTGGGTTTCTCGATTGGTTTATTAGGAAATGTAATTACTATTATTTCAAATGTATCCTCTCATTGTCTTTTTAAAATGCCACTCAGGCGAATAGTGACAGTAAAAAGATGAAAATAATCTGAGAAACTCAAATTAATACACAGCG
Organism: Anisus vortex; assembly: GCA_949126835.1. NCBI lineage: Eukaryota > Metazoa > Mollusca > Gastropoda > Planorbidae > Anisus > Anisus vortex. The sequence continues at coordinate 38,956,323 of OX421492.1, read as the reverse complement.
CAGACAGCCCTGGTTGTGTACGTTTTGAAATATTTTTTTTAGTAGGAAACAATAAACAATGTGGGCAGTGTATTTATTGACTGACCAATTTGAACACTTTATGGACATGACTTTTTAAAGGTCATTTTTTAAAGACTGAACAACAACCTCAATAATTGTAATGTGTGAACAAGTTCTGGTACTTTTAAATTTCCAGTCGACTTTAAGGTTTCCGATTTTCAATTTACTGTAATCTGATTGTCGTGTTCATCCCAGGAGACGGAGTCAGGGAAAGGAGAGGAGAGCATTCAAATTATATGCATAGACCTTCTCGTGTTCTTTGTATTTCAAAGCACAAGACTGGAAATGGACAGAAGAATATTGTACTGTAGTTAAGGAAACTGGATATTAGAAAAAAAAATTGCATTGCATTTTTTTTGTGAAGGAAGAAAAAAATGTATAGAATTGTTTTTACTTTAATTTTCTTTACTGTTTAAAAGTAAGATAAACATTTTTCTGTTGCATTCTGAAGAGTCAGAAACAAAGATTAAGATACAACCAGCCCATAGATTTAAAATATTGTCTTGTTTTATAAACTCTAAGACTAGAAAGTGAGACATCGTTATGTTTGATTGATAAATTGTTGCAATTGTTGAATACACTTTGAATACACATAATAATATACCAATACTATAAATAAAAATTGAGAACTTTTAGATACATCATGACTAAATGTTTGTGAATGCTTGGAAAAATACATTTTAAGACGCGATATTGATATTAATATTTCTCTGGGGAAATTAAAACAGAAACTCTGGGAAATAATTTCGAAATCTAGCAATTCTATACTCAGTAAAAAAATATAGATCTAATTACTTAAAAAATTGATAGCAACATTCCCAGTGAAAGTAATTGAACGTATGTGCAAGTGTAGAATTGTATTTTATATAAATAAATAAATATAAATGTGGGCATATACGTTATTATATATGTCTGTATGTGTCTGTATGTGTCTGTATGTGTATGTATGTGTATGTATGTGTATGTATGTGTCTGTATGTGTATGTATGTGTCTGTATGTGTATGTATGATTCTGCATGTGTCTGTATGTGTATGTATGTGTCTGTATGTGTCTGTATGTGTATGTATGTATGTGTATGTATGTCTATGTATGTGTATGTATGTGTATGTATGTGTATGTATGTGTATGTATGTGTATGTATGTGTATGTATGTGACTGCATGTGACTGTATGTGTATGTATGTGTCTGTATGTGTCTGTATGTGTATGTATGTGTCTGTATGTGTCTGCATGTGTCTGTATGTGTATGTATGTGTCTGTATGTGTCTGTATGTGTATGTATGTGTCTGTATTAGCCTGTATGTGTTTGTATGTGTCTGTATGTGTATGTATATGTATGTGTATGTATGTTTATGTATGTGTCTGTATGTGTATGCATGTGTCTGTATTAGCCTGTATGTGTCTGTATGTGTATGTATATGTATGTGTATGTATGTTTATGTATGTGTATGTATGTGTATGTATGTGTATGTATGTATGTGTCTGTATGTGTCTGTATGTGTATGTATGTTTATGTATGTGTATGTATGTGTATGTATGTGTATGTATGTGTATGTATGTGTCTGTATGTGTATGTATGTGTCTGTATGTGTATTTTAGAAGCTCGTTATGGAACATTTCTTTTTGTAAGAAGGTTTTCATAATAATATTCACTTTGTTTTACTATTTTCTTATGCAGTAAATTCAATATAATAAAGATAAGATAATTAAGATAATACTGATAATAACAACGTATTTTGGATACACCTCATTAATTTATCTTTTTCGAGCAAGGGAGAGGGTAGAGAAAAAAAAAACGGACACGACAAGTAGCTTCATAAATCGCAAGGATTCTGGCAGCAGAGTCCTGAAACAAAAACATACTCCCTTGACGTGTTTTCCTTACTCAGAGAAGAGGTGCAAGAATAGAAGACGTAGGCCAATGTATAAAGCTGTTTTCTTAATTAGGGAGATCTACATAGCTCAGGGAGTTTTCCCCAACAGGAGAGTCAAACCTAGGCGGTGCATTAAGGATCGGTGGGTAAATGGTAAAATTGCGGAGGAAAAGGCTAAATTTCTGGCATGTCTATTTCCTGTACTGCAGCGTTTCAGAAACGCATTTATTATGCTGACCCAGTTATTTTTATATGTTTACTTCGTGACCCACTAAAATTCGGATCGCTTATACTAGCCTACAAGTATAATACACCAGATCTGAAAGTCCTTGCAATTTTAGAGACTAGTGACGTCTATACTGGAGGCTATGGCTAAAATCTGGCATCAAATATTGCACAAATTAAATGTCCGCTTGGGGCTCAACATAGTCTAGAATTATAAATGTCTATCGCTAATACGTCTAACTGGGATTTTGATTTATTGTCCCTTATTCTTGCGACCCGGCAAGTTCGTTTTTTTGGTGGCCCAGTACCGGGTCTCGACACGGCATTTTGGGAAACGCTGCTGCACTGTCTCAAGGGTTAATGCTATCGATGCTTGCCCTATAAGCTTGGCAACGAATTATACTACTGGGAAAATAAGAAGTTAGCAACACAAAAACAATGAAGTCACCAGATAGAGAGAGATTCTCAGATTTGTATGAGAAGATGTTGGGGTGGGGTAAATATTTATGATTACCGACAAGGCTTTCGACAAAACATTAGCAGTTAAAGTCGGATTTTGCAGAAGCCGAGATAAACTTAAGATTTACCGAAACACAGGTTCTATAGTACTGCCAAAGAGTGATTGCGAAAAATATATTGGTAGAAAAAAAATATTCGAAGACACAAGGGTCCCGCGATTTGTATGAATGCCTCTAGTGTCTTGAATATCATTAATCTGCAACAGCCCATGTGAAAGCATGAATTTATGATGAATAACTTACCTTCGCATCTTGCTGTCTGATAGAACGATAGACACCACCATGACGTTCCCTGCTATTCCCACAGTCCCCACCACGAAGAATAAGGTGGAGAAAATGATGATGTAGCTGGTGGTCACCACTGCCTCGTTGCTGGACGCCGGAGACTCCAGGTGTGAGGAGGATGTGGAGCTCGACCAGTCGGACATCAAGACGGATGCATTGGTCGCACCGAGCTGTTCAGTGTTCATTTTACTGGTTTCCGACGTGTAGAAATCTCCAGCAGACACTTCGTATGTGATGACCAAGGAAAGGTTGGATAAGTCCCTCACCATAGCTGGCTCAACTAGTTCAGTGTTTGATTGGTCGTTTGGCCAGTACTGTGTGTTATGGGTCAATGAAGAGTTAACGGTACTGTTATTGGTAGTAATCGGTGGTAACTTAGTAGAATAAGGCAATAGTGAAGGTGCCGGTGTTAAAGTAATATAGTTCACCATGCTTTTAATGGTGCGTAGCTGTGTCTGGACTAACTTTCTGTGCTTTTTAATCACATCGGTGATGCATAATTTAGTTTTCCTTTCAAATTAAAATGACTTTTTGCCTATTTTAATAATAATGCTATTTATCCCATTAGCGTAATTCGCTTTCAATCCATTACAAATGATTTGTTTTTATCAAAGAAAGAAACAAAAGTGATAATGATAACAACCCCCTTAACGTTTGACGAATATATCATGCCAATTACCGCTATGTTTTTTTTCTTCTCAAAACGAAGCTAAATTCTAGGTTTATAAATTAGACGCGGGAACGTCATTTATATTTCTAAATTCTATTTTATCAGAGTCACTGGAACACAGTAGTGGACACTCAGGTCTAGTCACTGTCAGTGTAAATTGCAATTAGTGTTGCTGTGCGTGACAGTGAAAAAATAGCATCCGAAGCAATGAACTGGTCAATATGGCGGACTCTATTTTTATCTCATTGCTCATTGGCTAACTATAAAAGCCGGACAGTTGACCTCTTCTGTTTCCTTTAATCTACATTGTTGTCTTTCTGAAAATAAAATCGAATGTAAGATTTATAAGTCAAATATACTATATATGTAAGGGAACACACATTGAATATCGTTGGTTGAACGGTTTGCATAAAATAAAGATACTTCTATGCCTCTCTGATGGAAGCGAGCTAATGCAAGGTTTATATGTTAAATATATCAAGAAAATTGACACGAAATGTTTTCTTTGTTTCTTTTAACTATTTATAGAATTTAAATAGATCTAATTTTAACGACGTTATTTAGCTGCGCAAGTTTACCAAGGGCACTGGAATGTAGTTATAAATATCAGTAATAATCGCTTATTATGTTTTAATCCTGCCAGGTTTGTTTTGTAAAAAAATATATTTTCGTATCTTACTTTTGTTTGTATAAAATGTATCAGCAAAATATATCTAGTCTCAAATGACAATAAATGCATGTAACAAGAGATATTCTTAATTTATTGTTTTATGTAACAAACATAGTAAAGTGAGCAATCATTATTCAATACTGGTCATAGAGTCGCTTCAGTAAGGAAACTGACAATTCATGTTGAATGTCGGGCAATTGATAGAACTGCAATGTCTTGATGAAATCTCGATGATGTCTGGGTGAAATATTGATGATGTCTGGGTGATATCTCGATGATGTCTGGGTGAAATCTCGATGATGTCTGGGTGATATCTCGATGATGTCTGGGTGATATCTCGATGATGTCTGGGTGAAATCTCGATGATGTCTGGGTGATATCTCGATGATGTATGTGTGATATCTAGATAATGTGTGGGTGAAATCTAGAGTATATCCAAATGATATCTGGGTGACTTAAAACATGCAGTGTGTCAATGGGAAAAAAAATTACCAGTAAACTAATAAATGCTAATAACTTAAAGTGAATAAATTAATAATGAATTTCATTCAGTTATTTCTTTATTGATGTCAGAAGAAAAGATAAAAAGAAACCGAAACTCATTTACAGTCTAAATCGTATCGATCTACCATCCACGACTTTAAGCTTAGCTTTAATAAAGTCTTTTTAGGCTACTATAAGCTTTATATAGAGAAGCCTGTGTCTCTAAGTCTATCCATCTCCCACAAGTACCTGACAATATATAGGGCAAAGTAAAAGCGTCTGGACATATTTCTGACCACGCAATCTCCTATTATGCCGTGGCTACGGAAATATTGTAAACAGCTTAGTCTTTACTTACTTAGTGAATCACCTAGTGAAGGGAACTACGTGCTGATGAAATCTAACACAATGTGCAAGAAAAAAATGGAAACTGTTACAATCCGATGAAGTAATAATAAACTAGTAATAAATATCAGATATATAAGACGTTATTTGAGAGAAAACCGTGTGTTGTGGTTATTATCAAATAAAACGATTTGTTTTTCATATATACATTTTTTTAAAAAGCGAAAGAAAAAAAGGTTATAAGAATATCTATTAGCTTCTATGCTTGCGCCTGCTGATTAAATCAAATCTTGTTTAGCTGCACCGTAAGATAAGTTGGCTTATGTATCTTCTCAAATGGAAGGGTCATTTTTTGTAGCCCAGCACGCATGTCTAGAAGATAGTCTGATGTTGAGTTATCTCCCCATGCTGAGTTGTAATGTAAGCTAAACTTAGCGGAACATATTTTTTCTATTATTATTTTGTGTATACACCTGTATTTGGCTCATTAATTAGCCGTGACTTAAAAAAATATGCTCAATTTAAACACAGAATGTTGAATCTCTGTACTGGCAACTAGTGAGTCTTTTTTTTTTACTAGTTCTATTCTGTACATTAAACTGAACACAGAATGAAAGGAAGAAATGACTTTTAATTTTATATTACGCTTGAGTCATAATTTGTGCTTACATAACATTTGAATCAATTGTATAAAGAGCAAAGCTACGTCTCTTTCAATGAAAATGGAATGCTTAATTTAAAGGGTAAAATATACAATGTAGACTTTATTTTTAGATTTAAATATATAATAGTGTATACGATTTGTTAAGAGTGCCATTATTTGCACGTATTATAATATAGCTTTGATCCATTAATCAAATAACATATTATTTTAAAAACAACAACTCACTAATGACATATTTTGAGAAAACTTGAAATAGTTTTATGCGAGCAATCAATCAGATATAGACTCTATCTTATTTAACATATCTTACAATTTTTTTTATCACTTTGATATCTTTTATTTAAAAAAAATTTTTAATTACATACTTTAAGGACCCGTATTAGTATATTTTACATGTCAAAACACTGACCAACTGAGTGAGTATAGAATAGATCTATCTTTAAAATTACCTGCTAAATAAAACATTCAATTTTTTTAAATACTATGCATCCAATCATCTAGCCATTAAGCCTCAAGGTAGATTGTGAATAAAAAAGTAAAGTATCCCGTCGGACCAAATTGATCCATATGGCCGATGAAGCAGCGTTCACCAGTTTCTGAGGCCACGCATACTAGAGGATGTGTGGCCAACACAATGCCCAGCCGTCTTTACTTTACCCCAACTAATGTCAAGTACCCATCAGAGCTGGGTAGACTCAGGGACATACTAGGTGATTGTGTGGCCAACACAATGCCCAGCCGCCTTTACTTTACCCCAACTAATGTCAGGTACCCATCAGAACTATGTAGACTCAGGGACACCCTCCAGCCAGGGAACAAATATTAGCCTTCACCAGGATTCGAACCCAAGACCTTCGGTACTCCAGCCGAACGTCCACCGTGCTCCATGATGAATTGTACTGGAACAAAATGTACGTTTAGATTTTTTTAAATATTTCAGGCTTGGTTTAAAACAATAATCATATTAATCAGATTGTATAAATTTAATTCAAGAACAAAACACACTGACAGACACATTCACACACATACATACAAACACAAAAGGAAATCAAAGTATGTCTTTGTCTGAAGATTGAGTCCATGTTAAAAGTACACCACTAAAGTTACTTATCTGAATTAATTTTTTTTTAAGTTCGCTATGTAAAATGAACCAGGGATACAGAACTATGTGTCTGACAATGAGATCAATGTAAACAAAAAAGTACCCGAAATTAAATCAATCCATACGTATGAAATTGATAAATTGACTCCATTCTAAAAAAACATATCAATAAAATAATAAAAATAATAATTTGTTAAAAAATAAAGATTACAAAAAATGATTCCTGCTAAGAATAGCAAGGGGCGGCAACCAATAACGAATGGGATCGCTGAGCAAAATCCGGAAATGATTGCTGTAACTTGGAGTAAGCCTCTGCTCTATTGATCGCCATCTTGACACAGATAAGCAAATAAAGAACAGTGTCAAAAGAAAACTTTTGGCAAATTATAGGGCAATGTAGGGAAAGGAGGGAATGAAAACGTCACATTAGGGGGAGGGGCAGGGAATATGTTCGTCTGCGTGTATATATAGAAGGGAAAGTTGGTACTAGTTATAACATTTACATTCATGGTAAAAAAAGAATGACCACCAATTTACTGAGATGTTCATATTTATTATATGCTGACCTATCTGTGTGCCTCTGAGTTTATAAATAATAATACAGTGTTAGTGATTTTATAAGATGTATGCCGAAAATCACTATTACCCTTATAAGCGAGCAAATTATAGCAGAAAAAAATAATCAAGTTTTTAACATTTTTTAACGATAAAAAATAAGCTACATGTACATTTAATTCCAAATCAAAAGCTGCGACTGAAAGAAGAAAGAGAGGATAGAACAAAATGACTCATAAATAATTATGTAAAGAGGTGAAGTATTCCTTATAGTGAACGTGTTGGTTCATAGTTCTAGGGAAGCACCATTTACCAAATACCGTTGCTAAAGCACATAAAAGCACTATCTGGCCAGCACAATGCACAGAAAACTGTACAACATTCCCTCACACTAGTCTAGTGTCGGCTACCCACTATACTATAATTGACTTTAAAAAAAATGGAGGAGCCTTCCGGTCGTTATGCTCAGGACGTAACGATGTTCAGGAGTGAACCGGGGGGGGGGGGGTCGGGGCACACCAAGGTCCTGTCCGGGAACCTGCCACCCCATGCCGTGTAACTTAGGGTACGGTTTCCACAGCAACATGCACTATTTTCTCCCACTGCAGAATTCCCCCTCGGATCATTATCGTGGTGGCTCGCCCGTATACCTGCAATGTCGCCCGGTAGCACGAATCCCATACTATAACTATGGGCATCCAGGCACTAAGGCGGGGTTGAGGCGGGAACGCTGCCCTCATTGCTTCCTCCCCACTGAGCTCACATCATAATAATATGATGTAGATTGGTAGTTGGAGGTAAATATCAAGTGAAAGGGAGAGAAGAAAGATATTCGCCAAGCTGTTACATATTTTCAACTTTTCAGGATAAAAGTAAACATTGACCAGCGGTCAACGTGCCATGTTACTACTTCCTCATTAATCTAGATGTCATTAATCTAGAAGTCATTAATCATGATTTCATTAATCATGATTTCATTAATCATGATGTCATTAATCATGGTGTCATTAATCATGATGTCATTAATCGTGGTGTCATTAATAATGATGTCATTAATCAAGATGCCATTAATCGTGATGTCATTAATCATGATATCATTAATCATGATGTCATTAATCATGATGTCATTAATCATGATGTCATTAATCATGATGCCATTAATAATGATGTCATTAATCGTGAAGTCATTAATCCTGATGTCATTAATCATGGTGTCATCTTTGTCAAAGAGTGAAGATTAGTTTAACATCTTCTTTAGTTATCAAGATAGGATGTATTAACTGCTTCCTACTATATGTAGATTCATTATTTAAAACTATAAGTACAGTTTTCAACAATAATATATTATTATGTCTACACAACATCATAATTTTTTTTTTACCAGGATCATTTATTATCGTTATATTATTGTTATTAAATCGTTAAATCAGCAGTATCTCATCGTTATAGCATCGTTTCATTTTAATCAAACCCTCGATTACGAAAGAACGAAGGACGTTTTCTGAGACAAAAATTTCTTTTTTTACAGATGTATTTTCAAGCAGTATTTCTGTGAGCTAATAGATGTCTTTGGTACACTTTTTGACACATGTGCATGTTGCATGGCTTCTGGTGAACGCATCATGCTACTTGATAACTAATACACCCGATAAACGCTCTTTAATATCATACATGTCATACCTATTCTTCGATGCATGTATAGCAAGATATAAAAATACATAACAGAAGTATTATGCTTGCTATTTCACACAAGCAATGAGGGTGACGGATCTTGGTGGGGTTTAAGATGTTATCCGCCTTTATCTGTTATGGTTATGACTTCTAGTTGTTAGATGAAATATATCTGGACCTCTGAACGTTCTGCACAGGCGATTATTGCTTAACGGTATGATGACGCTTAAGTTTCTATCTCATTCTTGATCTTGAACTTTCGCACACTATTTTTATCTTGCTAGTTGGGTAAATCAGCGCGCCTTTTATGCCATGCATGAAGAATTCCCTGATTCTGTTCTGGATATAGTCTTCAAAGACAGATACCAATTATTGACATGTAAATGAGAAATGAAATTCCAAGTATGTATGTATATACACAAACACATATATATTACATTGGATCAAAGCCATATGTTCAGCTAGTTCACAAAACATTGACAAAGAAGCCACAAACTAGGCACAGAAATATATCTCCGGTGTAGATCTATACCCGATAATGCAAATAATGTCACAATAATAATATGTGTGATACTTAGAAGAGTCTAGTTTATAACCCCTTGAATGATTACACAGTGGACATCTAAGATACTTATTGACATGTGAAATAAACCCGTGGAAATGAGGGAGGGTTAAGTTTATAAATAGCTAATTTCGCTAAGTATCTGTCCCTTGGTTGTTGAATGTTTACCGTATTTGTTTATGTTTATCTCGATCTCATTTTCATTACAAAAAATCCTCAAAATACTAATAATATAATAATTATTGTTTTTATGGTTCATTTTAGCTGATTCAACAAATTCTTTATTGCTTACGTACTTAACATCAAAATGAATATTATTTAATAACCCATTAATATAATATTTAAACCTCTACAATGCTATTATGTAGGCTAGCTAACAGCCATGGTTGTGGTCTAGCCTGCACGCTTGGCTTCATCTCAAGGCTAAATCTCCCCTTACAACTGACGAGATTAAACTACACATAAATATTCACACTGGAAAGCAATATTTGTCTTTTTTTTTTTCTCTTAGGCTTTTTGTCTTTCGACAGCTAAATGGCCCATCGCCATTCCAGTTCAATGTGTCAAAGGTCATGGTAAGCCTGATTGGTCAAGGTCGAGACAAACCATCGGATGTGTAATCATTGACGTGAGATGCTTCCAGGCAGCACATTTATTGAGTATCAGATATTTGTTCAATAGCACACACACACGCACACAATAACATACAGATACCCGCTCATTCACTTACACACAATAACATACAGACACCCGCTCATTCACACAAACACACACAATAACATACAGATACCCGCTTATTCACACACACATAATAACATACAGATACCTGCTTATTCACACACACACACACACATAATAACATACAGATACCCGCTTATTCACACACACATAATAACATACAGATACCTGCTTATTCACACACACACACACACACAATAACATACAGATACCCGCTTATTCACACACACATAATAACATACAGATACCCGCTTATTCACACACACATAATAACATACAGATACCTGCTTATTCACACACACACACACACATAATAACATACAGATACCTGCTTATTCACACACACACAATAACATACAGATACCCGCTTATTCACACACACATAATAACATACAGATACCTGCTTATTCACACACACACACACACATAATAACATACAGATACCTGCTTATTCACACACACACAATAACATACAGATACCCGCTTATTCACACACACATAATAACATACAGATACCTGCTTATTCACACACACACACATAATAACATACAGATACCTGCTTATTCACACACACACACACAATAACATACAGATACCCGCTTATTCACACACACATAAAAACATACAGATACCTGCTTATTCACACACACACAATAACATACAGATACCCGCTTATTCACACACACATAATAACATACAGATACCTGCTTATTCACACACACACACACAATAACATACAGATACCCGCTTATTCACACACACATAATAACATACAGATACCTGCTTATTCACACACACACAATAACATACAGATACCCGCTTATTCACACACACATAATAACATACAGATACCTGCTTATTCACACACACACACAATAACATACAGATACCTGCTTATTCACACACACACATACACACGCAAAAACATACTGACATCCACTTATTCACACACACAATAACAGACACCCGCTTATTCACACACACACATATATTATATATCTAGCCCATATTATATTCAAAAGTATAAAATAAGATATGATATTTTGATACGACCACTGTCGTATTTAATCACTGTAAAACGATATCTACATATCAGAACGTCGTAGATTGATTGAAAGTTAAGCTTAAAATGTGTGCGGGGAAGGGGGGGGGGAGTGAATTAGTTGTATTTATACCACCAAATACAGGTCAAGTGCTAGTGTCCGTGAAAAAAGTCATCCACTACCACGAAATGATGTTGTTGTTTTCTGCCGCATAATATTACAAGACAAACTGGCGCGCTCTTCCCTACTGTTAGTTTCGTCCTACAGAGTTCAGATGCGGAGAATAAAACTAATAATGCAATTAAACCAAGGAATAAATCTATACTTCCGACTCTGACAGACAATCCATTATATTAAGGGAATGTGTTATGAAAAACACGGGATATGTGGGGGGGGGGGGGGGGGGGAAAGGGGTGTGACGAACCCGAAACTGCTGTTGGGGGTGGGGAGTGGGAATGGAGGGGTGACGGGAGGATACAATCTTTTGCGTCTTGACAATAAAGCTAGAATTTTTACTGATTCAAACAGGCGTTTTATTTTGGGGTTCTAATCTCTTGCTACATCTACTGAACTCTTCCTAGCAGTTTGCGGGGCAGTGAGTTCGATTCTCTCTTGAACAGTTTGTCAGCATGTAATAACGTAGTTTTTTTTTCATCTCTTCATCGCCGTTGCTGACGTTCTGCTGTCTCCAAAAACTAGTAGTTGGTAGGTAGGCAGTATGGTTTTGTACTTTAAATCTCGATGTTTGGGAGTCTAGATTGGATAAGCTTATGTCCCGCATGGCAGGAAGTTAATCAGAATATTAATACTTCAGTTCAGTAGCGTCGGGATTAATAAGCAACGCACGGTCACTGACCTGTTGGTCCCCAAATAAGATAGTCTATAGACACCCACACCAGGTCTGGTGACCAAAACTAGGTCAACTTCCGGAAATAGATTATTTTTTGTAGCATTTTCTATGAAAAAAAAAGATTTATTAGTTGGCCGCTTGTTGGCTTACCAATTGTTAGATTTTTTTTATTATTTCATTTACTTTGTTGACAGCGTGTTTACCAAAATGTTGAATTTTTATGGACCATTTGTTGGACTTTTATTGTGAAGTTATTAGCCACTTGTTGGACCATTTGTTGGACTTATATTAACCACTTGTTTGACAACTTGTTGGAATTTTATTTACCACTTTTTGGTCCCTTTTCCGACGGACCTTAAAAGACTACGTCTTGGACATTTTCTCACAGCTTGTTGTTATCTTTATTGATAATGTGTTGGCCTTCTATTGACCACCTGTTGAACGTTTCTTGGACCTTTATTTATGTAATTTTATTGTTCGCCTCTCGGCCACTTATTGGGACGCTTATTGACCACGTCTTAGTTTGTTAACCACTTCTCTTGTCTGCAAGGCGTTATTTAAAAACACACAATGTTTATATCAATAGATAGCCAGATGCGATGTGACCGGTGTGTGTGTGGGGGGGGGGAGGGTTAGTGTGTGGGGGTGGGGAGGTGTAGCTAGATTCTATCATAGCTTCACCCTTTACAATAAGTAGGCCTACTTGTGTTAATGGGCTGAAACCGCTAGACTCATACTCTATATGAAAAGATAATATGGGTGTCAATCAAATTGACCGTTGCTCTGTGCTAGTCTAGGAGTTCATACCTAAAACAGTCTTCTATCTAGTAAGTAAAGTACCCGTCCTAGCAAATTGATCCATAGGGCGAGGAGCCGTTGAGGCAGCGTTCACCATTTTCCGTGGCAAAGGCATTCTAAGGGATTGTGTGGTCAGCACAATGCCAGGCCGTTTTTTCTTTACCCCAACTAATGCCATCAGAGATGGGTAGACTAAAGGGACACCCTCCAATCCCAAGCCTTCACCAGGATTCCTACCCAGAACCTTCAGTACGCCGCTCTGCCACAATGCCCATTGTGAAATTAACTGGGTCACGAAATAAAACAGTTTGGGAAACACTGCTGTATGGTGTGGGCTGGTGGGTGTGGAGAGATTAGATGGGTGATGGGGGCGGTAAGAGCTCTATAGTAGGTTGCCTTCAGATTAGAAAAACCAAAGACGTGTGTCTGCTAGACCAAAAAGCTTAACCCTAACCCTTAACCAACCTTCTTTTAAAATAACTCTGGTCAGGCTGTGGGAAAGTCATGAAAACAAAGCCAACTTGACCGGGTCATTTCGGTTGGTCATTTGGGTGAAACCAGGCTAGGGATGAGTTACATGACGAGTCAGGAGTCTGTCCACGGCCTTTCATTTATACACGTGCAAGACTACTATTGAATAGCCGCTTTTTCTTTCACTTATACCTTAAAAAAACAAAACAACGTATAAAAATAATTGCTTGGTTTATAAAAAAAATATATGTCTCCTTAAAGAAAATGCCGACCCCCACCTTATTGCCCCACCACTGCTAACAAAATACATGGATGCAATGGTGCGAAATCACCAAATATGAAATGGAGGGGAGGGAGCAGCTAAACAGTTGTGAGGTTAAATTTATTTTAAAAGAAAAATTGTCAATAAAAACAGTGTCAGGATCTAGCAGACGATCTTTGTTTCTGTTACAAAAATAATAAAAAATAGAAAATAAACGAGACAATATACAGGAAGTGTTTATAATAAAAGTGCAAAGCGAACAAAATATTGAATGTTCTGAAGTTGACTTGACATGAGCAAATGATCTGGTTGACACTAAGAAATATTACTATTGAATATGCAAGCGTGTGTATCTTTTAAAATGAAAACCTAAAAATATCCTATTTTTCACAACATAAACAATACATTTAAGTTATGTTTTTTTTTCTGAGTTTGTAAGTCGCAGGTCTTTTTGTGGCGTTGTAGCGTGCAGGAATACACATATATATATGAAGAGTTCAGCGTACGTCTATTTATTGTTGTCTGCTAATACACTAGTGACAATATTTCTCAGGGAATCTGGTCACAATTTAACTGCCGGGTTCCATAAAAAGCAGATACCGTTAGATTGTACTAATTGTGATACATACCACTTGCTGTAACATGCATGTAGTCGAAGAACAGCCTACGTAACAGTTAAATAACGGCTATTCATATTTAAGAACCGGTACATTATATAAAAGGTCAGATCTAATGTGGTAAGGACGTATGACATCATGCATACGATCCATACCGAATTTTCTTGTGGCTTTGGCAAGCCAAATCTATAATCAAAGAGATATCAAGCATGCCTCCAAATAGTGTATACAAGAGAAAGACAAGCCATGTCAAATAAATTCAACAAATTCAATACAAAATATTACAACGTATAGCACAGTCACACTATTGCTGAGCAAACAGTGAAAAGAATCTGAATAAAACAGATACTGAATGGAAAAGTCTAAACTGTTTTATAAAACACTGTTTCTAAAAGGCATGCTTATTCAGTGGAAGAAGGACGCAGTGCAATATGGGTGGTTTAAGTTATATTCGGGCTACATCTCCATAGAGTTATTTCCATCGACCTAGATTAGTTTTACATTTGACTAAACAAACTAGAATTTAGTAGCCGACACATGAAGAAAAAAAAAGAAGATAACCTCAGAATATGAAATCGTTTTCGACAACCTAAATGTCTGCAATGGATCGGGCAGTTTTGTTTGTAAAAAATATATTATTTTTTTTTTACAGAAAATGTAGATACAACAGCATTAAAGAAAATCAATATCACTTTATCAATGAACTCATCTCGTCTGTGGGGGAGATTATTTGGATCACCTGGATTTAAAGGTTAAATATTTCTTGGAGAAAATTTAAAAAAAAGAAAGAAATTTAATGACAAATAGAATGTGTTAACACTGTTAACCTCGTTGGACTGTTTGATAAGTAATGTTTTATCAAATAAATAACACTGCATAAGCAATAATGCTGTAAATAAATAATTGAATATGTGTATAGTATCAATAGGCCTATATATTTAGATTATAAGTTTCCATATATTACATGTATGTAGCCTACACTTAGATATTTAAATAAACAGATATATTATTTAAATACATGCCTTTAAATATATAAATTATGTGTTTGAGATTTGTGTGTTGAGTGGGCATCATTAAATACTGTAACATCCATAGAGCAACAGACTTATTAAATACTGTAACATCTATAGAGCAACAGACTTATTAAATACTGTAACATCTATAGAGCAACATACTTATTAAATACTGTAACATCTATAGAGCAACAGACTTATTAAATACTGTAACATCTATAGAGCAGCAGACTTATTAAATACTGTAACATCTATAGAGCAACATACTTATTAAATACTGTAACATCTATAGAGCAACATACTTATTAAATACTGTAACATCTATAGAGCAACAGACTTATTAAATACTGTAACATCTATAAAGCAACATACTTATTAAATACTGTAACATCTATAGAGCAACATACTTATTAAATACTGTAACATCTATAGAGCAACAGACTTATTAAATACTGTAACATCTATAGAGCAGCAGACTTATTAAATACTGTAACATCTATAGAGCAACAGACTTATTAAATACTGTAACATCTATAGAGCAACAGACTTATTAAATACTGTAACATCTATAGAGCAACATACTTATTAAATACTGTAACATCTATAGAGCAACAGACTTATTAAATACTGTAACATCTATAGAGCAACAGACTTTTAAAAAGGGCTCGCCTAAGCCAGTGCCAACTTTGATTCATGAAACAAAGTACAGTATTGTATTAAATATATTCCATTTTAATAGCCTGCTACGTAATCTTGGAATTATATGTATAGACAAGGCAGGATAACGAAATGCAAAGATACGCCTATGCCAAAGCAGGTTAGTGGCGCGCAGAGCTTGGAGCTCTGGAGCAGGGTAATGTTATCCAAGAGATAACGCCTAGATGGAGTTGTTAATAATTACTTCTGCTCCGAGCTTCAAATGTTGAATAAAAATATTTAATAGTTTGAAAGCTTTTAGTATATGTTTCATGAATTCATTTACTGCTACTAATATCGAATTAAACTTATGACTTATTTATATAATCTCTTTAACCCTCTCCCACCCCCACCACGTCGGGCCCGTCCGTGATCATGGCTGGTATACCTTCTAAGTCTCAGCTTAAGTTGCAGTTCTTATTTTATAAGTTTTTTGACGCCAACGTCTATAGTGACTCTATAGAAATCCTATTGGTAGTTTGACCATTGTGATAATTTCTGTTAGGGGTTTTCTAGTTTGGCAAATAAAGAAAAACGAAAGCTTATGTGAATATGACCAGCGTTTAATGCCCGAAACGCCGTTAGTTTTCCCTAACTAATATTAGGGATACTATCTAACTAATATTAGATACTTATCAAAGATAAGAACGGAGGGGGGGGGGTGTGAGATCTTATCTACACCAAGAATCTAATCCCACTGTTCAGTATGCTCTTCCTGCTCGCCCACCATTCCCGGACACTGCATTTGAAATTTTTTAAAAAAGTTTGTTTCTCAATGTTTTTCTAAGTATTGTGTTCTAGTTAATGGAAGGAGGGGGTGAGGGGGGGGGGGGGGTAAGAAGGATTCGACTACCTGTTCCTTAAGCTCCTCACTCAATCCGCCAAGAGACTATAGTATCCGATTTAGACTAGTGCATAGTGGACCTTGACTTGGATAATACTGTGCCAGGTGTTGTTACCAGTAAGCGAGTTTAGTCCCCTCATTAAGGAGACAAAGGCGGTCTTTTGGGAGCTGCGGGGTTATAACTGGGGCAACTGACCTAGGTCACTCACTAGAGGGGTCCCTGAGATAGGAAAGTAGAAATGATTATAATCGAGTTTGTTGATTTTGCGTTCAAAATGCTTCTTATTATATAAGTTGGATGAAGGCTATTATAAGAATAGTATGTTATATGAAACGTAGGCCTAATTTAATCAAACGGCCAATGCGACCTACATAAAGCACGTGTTTTGTGACAATTTTAAGAAGGCGTAGAGCAGGGGTCGGCATCCTTTTGCTAATAGTGTACCAAACTAGGATTTCTATATCAGTCAGCGTGCCAACAGCATAAAAGTCAACCTGATCTATCATACTTTTATATTATTTTTATAGGACAATTAAAGTAACTCTGTAGCAAGAGTTCAACCTCACTTCACCGGAGTTAGTACGAGCCGAGATTAATCTCTTAGGGCTCGGAGGACAAACACACTTGTTCTACGCAGTGTAGTCACCATATAGGTTGGTGCCAATAATTGACCGTTCCCATCCACTCTATGCTCCTCCAAGGCAGGGCAGTCTAAAAGCACATTCTCGACCGTCTCTTCTGCTTCCCTGCAATTACGACACCGCGAATCATGGTTGGGCCTAAGCCTTCCGAAATAGTCCCTTATAGGGCAGTGACCTGTGCGAAACTGGGCTACTGTTGCATGATCCTTCCTGCGGAGTTTCCACCACGGGTCAGCTCGATTAGGTCGTTTTAGTTGCTGCCACACGTCAGACTCATCCCAGTCCTTAAACCACTGTTCTGACTCCCACGCACTTATTGATCTGCGGGTACTCTCGAATGAAGACAGACCACTCAGAGCGGGTACCAGGGACCCCTTCTTGGCCAAGGCGTCCGCTTTCTCATTGCCAGGGATCCTGCATGACCCAGAATCCACTGCAAAGTCACCGTTACCTTGTGCCTAAGGTTACGTTTGAGATGCCAGCAAGCAGTCGGGCAAGACCAAGGCCAAAAGCAAAAGGGATTATTTAGAGAGTAAATCATTAATTAAAGAGTTTTATACTTAATACAAAATTAACTTGTTTGTGATTATCATCCTTTTTATTTGCATTTATATCACATACAATATTTTATTACTAAACATTCACATTTATGGTAATTATAATTTTATCATTATCATTTGTTAGTCAAGATTCATAAGCTGACGATCTAAAACCTGATAATATTAATAATATTTTGATCTCAGTTTAACTGAGATGTCCTTTAATATGATATTGCATGTAGAGACTAATCTGACCAAAGTTGAGTGGAATAGATACGTAGTAATCATACAAACTGGGTAGTTAATGTAACGTTCTAAAAAAATATAATATAAATTCTTCAGTCCTTATAATATTCATATAATTTCAAATACATTTTATATTTGGATAATTTCAAAGTTATAAATTGTAAGCCATTTATTCTTTTATAAAAGTAAAAAAAAAGTAAAAAAAAAACTTATTAGAAAATATTAGCGCAAATAAAAGGGGTTTATTATCTCCCTTTAATTAATTAGAACGTTCCCACATTTTATTCAATAGTGATGCCAAGCAAGTTAAGTTTTGTAATATAACAAATATTACTGACTAATTACTATTTCTTTATATAAATCCATCATTATGGTATTACTTACAAGATTTAATTATTAGAGGATTAAAATAATTTACGTTAAACCGTTGTAAATAAACATTTCAGGCATTAATTTTGTGTCCATTTTTGTCCATTTAGGGAGTTTATCTATTAAACATTAATAATTACAGAAATTACATAATATGGTGCTATTAAATAAGTCTCTTATATTTATTAAGTAAATATTACAATTTGTCTGACAAATACTTTAGTTTACGTTTAATTAAAGAAGATGATCATAAAAAATCTTTTAAATGTAATTAGTCTGTATCAATTAAGATTAAGTATAGGTGACCTCTTTGTATGTTTAAAACAGCTTTCATGTGCGATAAATCTGTTCACAAGTGTAGGTTGAACGAAAAGCTAAAAGTAATATAGGGATGCACAAATAGTTAAATGTTTTTAAATATATGTCCAGTTTAAATACAAATGCATTCCAGTGATCTTTGTAAATGCATGTTCAACTAACTGAAATGTGTCGCTGCGTAATTCAGAACCATCGGCTTCAGCAGTCAGTTTTCCTCATTCAGAACCGGAAAATGTTGTTGTTTTTATCAATGAAAAACACCTCTTAGTGGTCTCTCGCGTGACAGTAAAAATATATCTTCGTGCCAAGTTTGGCACGGGTGTCTTAGGTTGTCGATCCCTGGCGTAAAGTCTACATCAATGGAAGCAGGCGAGGCCCATGGGCGTAGTGGTACGGTATTTAGCATAGACTTTAAAGCTCTCGGCCACGCATAGCACATTACCCTTAGGCCCCGAATACAACTTTCGCCGTAGGATCCTCATACTGCTAAGGGCGCCTCTGCTTGAAATAAGCTCTGCTCGGTAAAAATAATAATAAAGGGGGAGGGGGCCTTCGGTAGGTCAGGAGATATTCCTACGCTCCAACAACTAAAAGCCGTGTTCACTATCCTTGGACTTCAGAGCTGCAAGGCTCGTCCGGTTTAAGCATTTTAAAATAATGGATCAAGGCGAAGACCTGGATCTGACAAAGTTTGAACCGGAGTGGAGTTAAATCACCCACATAACATTGAGCACTTCCGATGTGTGCAGACATTGGCCAAAGGGATAATTTACTCCCCCTACCTTTCCAATCCCAAACTATGTGAGTTGGTATTAACGAGTCTTAATAGGCAATTTGGATGAAAATGCATTTCCGATATATTCCCGTAAACAATCGTATAATTATCTTTTCGACATGTTTCAAGTGCATTGTTGAACTTCCGGTTTCATTTTTATTTTGCTTACAATGGCAACCATTACGATTGAAAGCAGAGATTTACGCCTTGTTGCTGACTTAACATTCACGGATGTTTAGAAATTCATTGCAATTTCAACAGCAAGTTCAGGCCGACTACAAATAAACAACGCAGCTATAAGTATTATTGTAAGGATTATGTCTTCAATATTTATAGTGAGTATGCCAGAATTTATAGCAGAAGGCAGCCCTTTTTAAAAATCCAATTTAGCGAATAGGATCGGAAGTGATGTGTCATCCAAAATGTATGCATACATAAGATTTAAGACTCGTCAATGATGGGAACTGGTTAAAAACTGCTTTGGACACATTAGGCCACGAAACATTCTTAAAAACTTAGGGAAAAATTCATTCAATTAATTTCTGCACCAGACAAAGGCACGCATCGGTGCAGTTATGGTTGTTGTTTTTGCTTAGCGATAAAAAAAAAAACTACTTATTATTGACCAGTGAAGCTGAATGTTATTTTTGTACATTCGTTCAAACATTAAATTCTTTTTTAAACATTCATCGAGTGGCTTGAGTGTATTATTTCATAGTGAACAAGATCCTAGACAGACGATAGAAGACCCGGATTTGTAACAATATAGTATAGGATATCTTTGCATAATATGTAGGACTCTATGTCATATATTTTAGTTTAAACTATATATATACATATAGGCCTACAGTGGCATATGTGGAAACATATCCATTCTGAGCTAGACATTCGGGCTGGGATAAGAGGAGTGCATTCGGAACATTGCCCTGGGGCATAAATAGACCAGTACATAAAATGTTGCTAGGCCACCATCATTTAGCTTTAAATGGACCCAATGTCAGCCTTATGGGGCCAATGTCAGCCTTATGTGCCAATGTCAGCCTTATGGGACCAATGTCAGCCTAATAGGGCTAATGTCAACGTGACAATAGTTGTGGAAAAATAAAAAACGGCTAGGCGTTGTGCTGGCCACACTATCCCTAAATAATCCATGGCCACGAAAACGTTTGAAAGCATTAGATCAAATTTATCTGACGGGTCTACAAGTCAGCCTTGCTCCAGTATATTATAACATTCTCCACAGAACAGTAGGCCTATAGCCTATATTCATACTTCATACACATATATACTTCAGATTTTCTAAGAACACGGATGCAAAAGTCTGCTTACGTAATAAAGACTGCAAGGTACTGCTGTAAACTGTAAACCAAACAAACACTAGATTCTTATTTTTTCACCTTCTACATAATATGGCATTTCCAGTTGTCTTATCTTTTTTTTGTGTGTACTTATCCGAGATTTGGAGTTTCACCCGAGTGCTAACCCATGTTAAATATCTTCCGAGGCGCTCATTGTCCCTGGAGGCAGATAGGACTTATCCTGTGGCGCATACACTGCCAGCATAGCTTTTAATTTTGTATACTTGCGTCGTATGCTTTTAGGATGATACTCATAGTTCGTAAAATAAAATATAATATGTCATTATCAGCTTTCAGATTTTGGGCTTACTTTGAAATATGGAAACAAAGGGGAAGCCACTCACTTACAACACCAGGAATTGTTCATAAAGAAGACATTAAACGAAAAAGGTCTTGGAAAATGTTTGGATCCTACTCATGGCTTGTCATGGACCGAGAGACACAACGAGGGTTGTATGCTTCACTTAGCAAGAAGGATATGTAACTTGCTTAAACCATGTGGTTCCTGGTATTGAGGCTATAGTAACACTATAGTTATCATTAAATGAGACTGCACGCTATTTACTATCTATCCGTTTATTTTTATTTTCTGGTCTCTATGTCTATAATTTCAGTCACTGTTGTTATATTCTACAACGGCCTGTCTCTTGCTCATTGTCTTCCTAAATATGTGTCGTTATGTCACTTTCCTTATTTATAATGCGAGAACTTATGCATAAAAGTACTTTTTCTTCCCGAGTGGCATCCGAGCCGGAATGGGTTGCCTGAAAAAGCCAGGAAAATCAGTAATTTATCATAATTTAAAACACTAATGGAATTGCAGGACTGGACGCAATAATATTCATTATAGAAGGAGCGTCTGTAATGTATAAAATAAGATATAAGATAAGCTAACAGATAAGATGTGATCTATCCATGTCCAGAATCTGGGTAAATATCTGTAGGTGATGTATATGTCTATATTTGTCATCCTAGAGCCTTCATGATTATTTCTTTCTGTCTCTCTATCTTTCTCTCTCTCTCTCTCACTCTCTCTTTGTTAATCATAGTCTATCTGCCCACCTGTCACCAGTAGGTATCAGTTTGTCTCTGTCTACCGCCATCTGCCTATTTCGTTTTCCCCCACCTGTATGCCTGTGTATGTTTTTCTCTCTATATGTCCTTCTCCCTCCGCGTGTTTGTGTCGGGTCTGATTGAAATGATCAAAGTAAGACTTTTGAGACAGGATATAGGCCTACTCATTAAAAAGTTCTACTTACTCGGGGAAGATTACTTCAATGCACTTTTTAAAAAAATGCTTACTATTCCAGAACACAAAGTTAATCCAATTTATCTGCAATATATCCTTTAACAACGAAATCAATATTCACCACAGAAACAACTGAAATAATATTTAATTCTCAACTACTTGTATCAACAGCCGTATCCGTGTGCGTAGTTGTTCATTGATAAAATTGTCACGACTGTTAAACCAATGAGAAGTCAGATATGAATCCAAGTTTTTTTGTGTTGGTTTTATTTTTTTTGTGTGTGTGGGGGTCCATTTAAAAAAAAAAAGTAAGCACGGGTTATTGCCCATGTTTCTACCGCTCTCTCCGGCGCTAAGCGTCGCGTGGCGCTAGTGTTTAAGATAGAGAGAGGGTGCCAACAATGCCAGGTTTGTCGGCTCTTGTCATTCATGAGTTCCAAGGGAGGCTACTGGCTTTGACTTGCGGTTTCATTCATGTGATGAGGTAATTAATGAGCCTCACTGTCATGGACTGATGCCCCAGACTGTAAAAGTGTTTACATTTTGTTATATTATGCATTGCCATTTCAAGAAAAATTAAAGATACTGATCTCCAATTACTACAGTTGAGCGCGAAGCACAGAAAGTAATATTACAAGATAAGGGCGTTTCATGGCATTGTGACCAGGACAGTTTATAAAAAGGCAATAATGAAACTGACCACAATGCGATACTAGCTTTGGCTGCGAGCATACAAGCATGTGAAAGGAAATATATTAGTTTACTCATTAAAAAGGGTTGGCCCCCGTCTCGTGTTTCATTTCTAGAACAATTAAATTCTCGAATTACGTTTTATATTTATATTTGTTTCGATTTAAAATTTAAAAGTACATTTGTAAACGTAAATATCTTGTTAAATTGTAAACTTTAGCAACCAAGCTAAATTAAATTACTCCGACTGAAATAAGTTTTAACTTCCCAACCTAATTAGCGCGCTTCCACTAGTTAGCGCATTCCTGTTTTATTTACATTTGTATTCCTGTTTGTGTGAGTGTATGCACCTGTGTGTGTGTGTATGTGTTTATGCATGTGTGTGTATGTGTGTTTGCATGTGTGTGCGTGCCTGGTGTGTTTGTATACCTGTGTGTTTGTATGTGTGTGCGTGTTTGAAAAAAGAAAAGGGAGAGATAGCATATAATACCTTCCTGTATTGGAGATCGTTCCCTCTACATTAGCATGTAACAAATATACCCTCGTCTCTGTTCTCAAGAACAGATTGACGCTAACAGAAGCTGGCGTAGATGCTTCGGCTTAAAGATAGGCCTACGTAGTTATCTATAAGGTCACCTGCATACGTTCACATCAATGTCAGTGAGCGCCAACTACTTCCATTAAAAGGGGGTGGGTCGTGGAAAAAGCTTCTAAGAATTGAAAAGCACCTTCTTTTTTTCAAGCTGAAATGTCCCTTTTAAACATGAATGAATACGCCCATGAATTTGCATAGAATTTTCGTGTCCCAACAAATATATTACGTTAGTGCTTTCTGAGAAAGTAAAGAAAAATGTTATTTGGGGGGCTAGATGGGAGGGGGTGGGATTCTTGCAATCATAATTTTTGTAAAGAAATTATTTTGGGTCGTACATGAGTGTCTGTGCTCCCCCGGTACATCGGGCGTACCTTGGCCTGAGCTACGACCATATTAAGTTACAGCCGGCGTCACAGCTGGGCCCTGCCCCCCTTGTGTTTAGAGTTTTACACTTATATAGATTTCGGTGACGTTGTATTGGTATTATATGTATTTATGAAATTAGGTAGCGCTTGGTGTGTGTGTGAGTGGGGGTGGGGGTGGGGTCAAATCATGCCTGATAGATGTGACTATATTTTTTATTTCGTTCTTTCAACCCCACAACATTTCACACTTAACACTAGTGTTCATAGCGCGTGCTATTAAATAGTTTCTTACCGACTCTTGAAGTTGTATGACATAACGTAGAGCCATGAAAGGCCATGAGCTCTTAAAAGATTTGGTATGCTGTGGAGCGTTGTCTATCTGCGTGCCATTGTTTACTTGTCATACATTTAAGTTTTTTAATTTATAGTTCTCTATTTAACTTTACATTTAACTTGCATACTTCTGATTACCTTTTATTAAATTGCATTAAAGGTACTGTGTAATAAATATAAATTTACTGTTTAATAAATATAAATGTACTGATTAATAAATCTAAACGTACTGTTTAAATACATCTGTTTTATTTCTTCTTAGTTTACATGTCCGCGGGAGGGATATCTGATATGCAAGGTGTATTTCCAAGCATAGTGATTAACCACACAAACAATATGTAGGCCTAATAATATATTTTGTTATATTTTTTTATTTTTTATTTTTTTATTTTTTTTGGTCTAATTACAAATAAATCAAATTTTGCAGAATGGGTAAAAATTTTAATAAAACAACAGTAAACTACATTGCTAGATTTTGCGACAGTATGCGTAAAAAGCCAACGTTATTCTACTTCTCTACTTTGACTTAATAACCAACAAGCTGGAAAACCTTGTTTCATAAAGATCTGTTGTTGGAAATGTAAAATTTAAGAGCAACACAATTTCAGATAGAATAGGATAGGACTGCAAACACTTGATCCTAATTTTTTTTATTGGCTTTGTAGAGAAATTAGTTATCGCTGCATCGTTGTTAAAAAATTCAATGAACTCATCTTGTGCTGTCCCAAGAACATCTTCAACTGACTGTGAATGGACTTCTGGCAAGTGCAGTGAGCTATCAGGTAGAGTTAGAAAATGCATTCGTCTGCAAGCCTGTTCAAATGTTTTTTTATGCAGAAATGATCATCGTAAGGCTTATTTCTGGTTCAATGTCAAAGAAAGCAGACAAGGCAGGCAACATTTTATTTTCATTCATATTTTTTGCCAAAGCTAAAGTTTCATTTGGAATGATCGGATAATTTTCAGACGAAACGATTCATGTTACATTTGATACATTTAACTCAATCAAAAAGACAAAGACAAGCATCTCACTTCAGTGTGAAAGAGCAAATTTAAGCATTGTTGGAGGAATCCAACTTGTTGCCCAGTCGACTGTTTAAAGTGCTTGGTTTTACAAAATTGACACAACATTATGACGCTTTTGATTACTGCTTGTAACACTTGTGGCAACGTCTTCGTTGCTTAAAAGCGCCGACGAATCTTACAGTGAATTCGTACAAGACAATCGTAAGACATATTTACGATGGTCTTGGTTCGGATGGCTTTCGGCGACTCATTCAGTACCAAATGTTGAAATTCAGATAGACATCCTAGCATAGCTGGAGCACCATCTGTGCAAACACCACAAACATTTTCCCAAGAGATCTTAAGCTCTTTCAGAAATGAACCAATTATGTCGAATTGCAGCAGTTGTCGATTCAAAGTTTGCAAAAAGGAAACGTATATTTAAAGTCGAGTCGCCATCATAAATATACCTCAATATATCTAGATTACCTGATCAAGAATATCAGCAGACAGTGTCGATAGCTAAGGAAATTGCACTCAATTTTGTAGCAAATTCGTTACCGATCATAACTCGAACAATGTCATTGGCTGCTGGCTACTGTAAGTCTCAACAGTGGTGCGTGTTTTTCTAGCTCTGTTGATTCTCAGAGTCACCAAATTTAAAGCTTTAAAGGCTGCTACCTTTTATTTGTTGTACTTGCCACCAGTGACAAGTCTAGGATTCTAGAGTCTATCAGCTTTGCTTCTAAATAGTTTGCGTCCTTGTCTGCAAAGCTAGGTAGCTTACTATCATATTCCCCTGTATTTGTACGGGCTCTGTGTGATGGGGTTGGCCGCCATGATGTAATCAAAGCCTATCTGCACGTGGGCGAACCCGCCTGAAGACAGATACAGGAGCGGTGTCTAGGTTTCTAAGAGCATAAAAAATATGTGTTTTCCGTTAGGCGACCCCTATGAAAGAATCGTTCGACTCCCAGAGGTGTCGCGATCCACAGGTTGAGAATCGCTATGTTAAAGAGTAATCAAGGAACTAAAATGTTGATTATGTAAAAAGATATTTAAAGAAATGAACAGCAGCGGTACAGTCTTTGTTTTGTCCTGACTAGTCTACTACTTGTAACTTGTAAGTTTGAAGCAACGTATATTTTCAATCACAGCCCTGCAGTGTAGCCTAGTGAATCGGTCGAAGTCAAGAACATTATTTAAGAACTTTTTCTATTCCATCCCATCAGTGTAGCCCAAGTACGGTTTTGGCCTGTCTTATCACATCCTTCCAAGACCTATCAAATGTTTATCCTCTTTTTAATGTTTGTGATCAAGACGTAGATCTAGATCATTCTCATTCATGCATTTTCCTTTTTTTTTTTTTTTTAGTGATATGCGACTTTTTCGCGTATTTCTGTTTTGTTTTCTTTGTTAAATAAATAACTGAAAATGGAGAACAATTCATACATACACAAGTGAACCAAAAAAAAATTGATTTGTTTGGGGCATAAAAGACTTTATTATAGCACAGGGTAGACAACCATATTGCAACCGGTGTTTCGGTTTTGTATATCCCAAATCCAAAGTATTTGTATCCCACTTTGCCATTTACAGACATAGCCTTACAGGAAATGCAGTTTGAACCTACGTCATATGAGGTACGCCACAACTTTCACCTCACCCTCCCTCGCAGCGTCACATACCAAGTGATAGTAAGGTCTTATCCGTATCTTGAATTTTGAAAATAGCTTTTCAAAGTCCATGTCTAACAGTGATCACTCATGCGTAATACCTGCTTCTTCGTGTCTCATATTATATAGACCTGTTGTCGGACGTCAATATTATGCTCTAGATTACGGTATTTTATTTAACCGAGCTTAGATCGTGTGACAGTACTGTCACAGTACACAGGAAGTAAAAAAAAAAGATATACTCTATAGCAGAGGTTCCCAACCTGTGGGTCGCAACCCCTTTGGGGGTCGAACGACCATTTCCCAGGGGTCGCCAAGGACAATCGGAAAACACTTAATCTTGATGGTCTTATTGAGGCTTTCCACGACAACATGTACAGCACGGTACTATCGATGGCGCCACCTCACAACCCTCCCCAGTGTGTAGCGGGGTCAAACAGGGTTGAGTCCTGGCACCAACACTCTTTAGTCTAGACCAGGCTGAAACCTTTTGATGTACGAAAGTGGGATTTCTAATTCATTTACTGTGCCAACATTTCTAATAGAAGATACTTGAATAGAGTCTAGTTTTTTTTAGGAGTCTTCCGAGTGCCATTTAAAATCGTTGTGCGTACTAAGTCTGACACACTTGCCGTAGGTTGTCGATCCCTGGTATAGACCAAAGGTCAGCAACCTTTTGATAATAGTGTGCCAAAGTAGTATTTGTAAGTCATTCAGTGTGCCAAAGTAATATTTGTAAGTCATTCAGTGTGCCAAAGTAGTATTTGTAAGTCATTCAGTGTGCCAAAGTAGTATTTGTAAGTCATTTAGTGTGCCAAAGTAGTATTTCTAAGTCATTCAGTGTGCCAATAGCCTAAAATGTATCCTGCTCTTGGACTCAATTTCTTGTAGAAAATACTTTAATTGCCTTTTTGGAAATCTTCAGCGTGCCATTGCAAGCCTCTCGGTGTTCCCATTTTGGCACTCGTGCCATAGGTTGCCGACGCCTGGTCTAACCTATTTCTCTTTTCTTAACAGTCTTGAAACCTTTAAAATAAGGCTGTTTATTAAATTAAGTTAAATACAAATTGTTTTATTAATTATATGTTAGAAGTAAATGCATACTGATGAAAACAAGCTAGTAGCTAAAAATGTGTTTTAAAAATTACTTTTATAATGTAAAAACATTAATTAATTATTTGTTCATTTTACGTATTTTATCAATTTGAGTAACGCTATTGGTATATGCGTAGACAATTTATTTTGAAATGCAAATTGTGTAGTAAAAAAATGTTTACTAAAATTATTACCCCAGAGACTTAAATTTAGGACTATTATCTCCCTTGATTAGATTTAGTATTTGCGTAATTATTTATTTTTTTTGCTAGCATTGATTATTTTTAAACAAATTAAAAGAATATTTTTATTTTAATAATATACCAACATTATTTACTTAATCTTAATAGAGGTCAAAGAACCATTTCATGGAGGTCACCTAAGACCCCCGGAAAATACATATTTTATCAGTCTACAGGCGAGCTTTCCAACTTGTTGAATATCATATCAAATACAGAATTAGACTTGCTGTGAAAGATGATCTTCGTTGTGTAAGCCAATGAGAAAGACGCAATATCAATCTTAGCTCTGACGCTGTGTTGTAATTAGAAATAAATATTTCACAATATATAATTTTAAATGGATTTTTATGATTATAATAATCACTGTGCTTTAATAATGTTCAATTTGTAACACTGGAAATACAGTCAGCATATGAGATATATACATTACATTTTATAACAGTAGCACATTACAGTTATATAAGATATTTACATTACATTTTATAACAGTAATACATTACAGTTATATGAAATATTTACATTACATTTTATAACAGTAGCATATTACAGTTAGACTATATGAGATATTTACATTACATTTTATAACAGTAATACATTACAGTTATATGTAATATTTACATTACATTTTATAACAGAAGAACATTACAGTTATAAGGTAGCGACGAAAAAAAGTTTATGGTTGGGGGTCGCCATAATGTGAAAAGCTGTATAAAAGGGTCGCGGAACTAAAAATAATGGAATAATGCTCTATAGCAGTAAAAAAAAAGAGAGAGAGAAACAGAGAAAACACGTGACCCTAGTGAATAGAATGCAAGAAGATTTCACCACTAGATAGCAAATGTCCAGTACTGGGTCATGGAAGCAAAATTACAGGGTCTCAAAATATAGCAATCTAGGTCTTGGTCAGATTATTTTGATGTAGGCCTACTAACTATAGTGTAGACTTAGTAGATTTTGACCAAGCGGCCATTTTGTGATTGACATGTATCTGATCGTTACTAAAATTTTAGCTCCAGTCCTGGAGGGCTTATATACATATGCTATATTTAAATTTAAATATGTAAAATATAGTTTTTCAAAAACAATTTAAAAAAAAACACGAAAATGGTGTAAAAATGCATTTACGGTATATCTTAATTATAGGCGATATAAAATATAAGTCATTCACAAAGTAGACGTTCAAGAACAAAAAGTTTGTAAAGTGCTGCTTCGATGCATTTATAAAAACAAAAAGACTATTGAACAAATTGTACAATGAACCAGATGGTAAAGAGACATGGTCATGGCCGGTGAAGAGGTTTAGTATTTTTAAATAAGCAGCTCTGTCTATTTCAATATAAATAGATTTATACATTTTAATCCTTACAGTCCCGGGCGCGTATATTGCGGAACTGAAGGCAGCATAGATAGAAGTAGGTCGGTACGGGAAGGGTTAACAAATTATGGATTACGTTGTCGTTTCATATTTAAATATGTCATAGAAAGTTGACGGAATCTAAAGATTGGAATAATGCAATTTCCTCATCTCCCGATGACTCATCTCTTTCTCCAGGAGACACATGTCTTACTTGTTTCAGCATATTTTCATTTTCTTATGTTTTCTTAGATTTCTATTGTGTAGTCTTATTGTTTCCTTTCTTTTTTTGAAAAATGCCAGTAGCTGAAAAGTAGATTACAAGGCATAGGCCTATATTTATTATACCTATTAGCTGTTTATATTCTTCAATGAGAAAGCAGTGAGCGCAGCGTACTCGCCTCAACCCCGCACTGGTGCCTAGATGCCCATACCTATAGTATGGGATTTGAGCTACCGGGCGTCAA
The DNA here is from genome assembly GCA_949126835.1 of Anisus vortex. Classification (NCBI taxonomy): domain Eukaryota; kingdom Metazoa; phylum Mollusca; class Gastropoda; family Planorbidae; genus Anisus; species Anisus vortex. The sequence continues at coordinate 38,925,989 of OX421492.1, read as the reverse complement.
TGCAAGTATACGGGCGTGCCACCACGATAGTGATCCGAGGGGAATTCCGCAGTGGGAAAAATAGTACATGACGGCTGCGGATACCGTACCCTAAGTGACATGGCACGCCACAAATTTGGGTGTGCCCCCCTACCCCGCCTGGTTCATCCTTAAAAATCGTTACGCTTTAGACTTAAGAGCCGGAAGGCCAGTCCGGTTCTGGTTTTTTTTTTGGAGGCTATTCTACTATGGTGTTAACACTGGCCCGAACCATAATCTTTGTGTACCTAAGATGTGTATGTGGTAATCTATTCTGTCCGCAGAATAATTTTTGGTATAGATTACCTTCTTTTATAAAAGACCTACTGACCTACATAATTGCAAAAATTACTTTGCTATTATAAAAATGTCTGCCAGATTATCTCAGTAATAATACTGCAACTCTTCTAGATCTATAACACCAGAAAAAAGGAATAAAACTAAGATATGTATTAAATTTCTGTTTATTTTTTTGTCCTCTAAAACTAGCACATACAAACATCTGGGCGAAATCCTGATTTCACCACTAATCGTAGGCCAGCGTGTAGCAAGTAAATAATTTAAATACAAACTATCTTGTTAATGGATCTCTGAAGACATCTCTGCTTTGCTGTGCCCCTAAGCTATTCTCTTGGATCTCCATTTCCTCTGCGTCATTAGCTAGGACAACACGTTTGGTCTTGGAGTCTTGGCACCCTTCGTTGTCATATTGCCAGCTGCCAGATTGAACAAAATCGCACTGAAAAAATATTAGTTTAGCTACAAAAAAATTAAATTATAGCAAATTGTTTAACAATGTTATCCAGTAAGAGGTAGCCCATAATCAGAGGCCAACCGAAAGCACATTTTTGGTTTCGGCCGAAAACGAAAATATACCGAAGGTTATAAATTTACTTTTGCCTAAACCGAAGCAGAAACCGAAAGTTTAACTACACCTTCGGCCGAAACCAAAACAGAAAGATAAACCGAAATCTCCAAGTAGCAAAAGATTTTAAAAGACTGCACAGTAAGTAGCCCCACACTCCATTTTTTGACATTCTTTGGGATGATTAAATAATCCGTTTATTAGCCTATTAACTTCAATCTTCTACTTCAGACAGATTAATTCGCAACAGATTAACTAAATGAAATTATCAATATGCAGAGTAATAGATGCAGAACTAGGTTGCATTCTGAATTTTAAAAGTTAAAATAGATATTCGGCTGATGACCGATCGTCAATATCAGTTTCGGCCGAAACCGAAAGCGAACCGAAATATAACTTTTTGGCTTCGACCGAAACCGAAACTACACCGTAAGAAGCCATTTGTCTACTTTCCGCGCCGAAACCGAAATCGAATTTCTGTCGGCATCTACCCACAATAACCAATGTTTAAAAAAAAACATTAAACTGTTACAATAACTTTCTTTCAATAATATCTATCTATAATATTTATCTATAATATCTACAATATATATCTATAATAGCTATCTCTCCGTCTATTTATCTATCTGTCTACAATAAAATTATCTCATATCATTTATCTATTAAGCTATCCAACTATTATTGTGTTTCCAAATGGCAGACATAATTACAAAAAGCCTATTTAGCCATCATAAAAATGTCTGCTAAACACCTCAATGCATTGAACCTATTGGCTTAAAAAAATAGTTACAAACTGTCGCAATGCTAAGTTGGTCAAACTATCATAGGGCTGGCGAAGCAGCGTTCACCAGTTTCTGAAGCCACGGCATACTAGGGGATGTGTGGCCAACACAATGCCCAGCCGCCTTTACTTTACCCCAACTAATGTTAGGTACCCGTCAGAGCTGGGTTGACTCAGGGACACCCTCAAATCCCGGGTAAAAACCCTAGCCTCCACCAGGATTCGAACCCAGGTCCTTCAGATCGCTAGTCCTCCAAGAGGTGTTTTTTATTCATTAAAAAAAAACATTGTCCGGTTCTGAATGAGGAAATCTGACTGTTGAAGCCGATATTTCTGAATGACATATCGACATATATCAGTGAATTGCATTTACAAGGATCACTGGAAAAGATTTCATTGAATATGGACATACATTGGTACCTGCCATGAAATTAATTTCAAAACATTTAACTACATGTAAAAAAAAAACACATCCCTATATTAAGGCATATATTAAGATATATAGTTGGGCTTTTTCATAAGTACATCGAAGCACTCAACGCGGAGTTTTCTAATCAAAGGCAAGACTTTAAAATTGATGGACTCATTTTTTCATACCGCATCAAGCCTGGTTTGTTATTAATAGAACCATCTTAGATTTAGGTATATTTTTTTAAGGGATATTGGCGATTTTAAAATGCTGCAAGTTGAATTTTAAACATTTAAAATATATGTGCCCATTTGCGGATAAATTGTTGAAGGAAGCTGCTTAGCAAAGTCATCTGCTGTTCTCAACTACTAGGCATTCACTCTTTAACTTTCAGCTTTAGGTTCAACATTCACTTGTGAGCACTTACACTTGACGGCTCATTAATTAATACAGACTATTTATAATTACATTTAAAATAGTTTTTATGCTCATCTTCTTTAATTAAACATAAATATAAGTAATTCTTAAACAATTTTTTTTGTATTATTAATTTAATAAGCATAAGAGACTTATTTAATAGCATTATATTAGAATCTATGTCATTTCTGAATTTATTAATGTTAAAAATATAAAATCCTTAAATGGACAAACAATTAATGCAGGAAATGTTTATTTACAAGTGTTTAACGTTAAGTATTTTAATCCTCTGATAATTTAATCTTGTAATGAATACCATAATGTTTGATTTATATAAAGAAATAATAAATAATTAGTCATACGATTTATTTAGTGCCGTAAGCAAGACTAAAACCAAAATAAAAAGTAGCGTAACAGAGAAAATCATTAAAGCGTTTTATATTTAATAAAAAATGTACCTGCTTGTTATTATCAGCTTTTTAAAAAAAATCATTCATATCTAATGCACAATTTTATTACTCAACTTACACATTAATAGTTATCAATATTTGAATTTAGTTGTCACGAAATTTTTCTAGTAATAATAGAGAAGACCACAGGGGAAAAAGGGCACATGTCACATTTTCCAATTATTTGAATTATGTCCACTACTATCATACTATGTAAACATAAGCCTGAAGGTTAGCAAAATAGTAAAATCCAACCCAAAATAGGCCTATGTAATGCTACAGAAACACCCAAAGAAAAGGCAAGTAAGAACAAACATAGCGACTTTCAAAGACAAAATTTCATTTATCTCAAAAGTGGAAATGTGTGACATGTGCCTTTTTTTCCCTGTAGTCTTCGACATGATTTATTTATTATTTATTCTGATATAAGGTCTTTCGTGTTCGATCTCAGAATAACTGAGATGTACTCTAACATAATATCATAACCTGATGGAAAAATAATGCATACAAAAATGTTCAAGATGGAAATGAAAAAGAAGAGATACAAAATAATCATACTAACTGGGTAGTTATTTTAAAGTTTGAATTTGTACATGTACAGTCTTTAGTCGTAAAATATGTATATAATTTTCAACTATCTTGTGTAATTTGATCATTTAGAGTTATAAATTGTAAGCTATTATTTTTTCAAAAAGGAAACAAAAATGAAACAGGTTAGAAATATTAATGTAAAGAAAACGGGTTAATTATCTCCCTTCAATTAAATTCTCCAAATTTAATGCTAGTGACACCAAACGAGTAATTGTTTTAATATAACTAGTGTACTTCTAAAAATGCTCATCTATCTTAATTCGCCTTAAAATAGGGAAAGAGTTAAATTTTTGAAATTGATTTCACGGAAAGATATGCCCATTTTTCAATGCAAATCCATTCCAGTTGCCCAACACTTCAAGTGCTTTTGGACCCAGTCTTGTAAATGGAAGTTTAACTCACTGAAACGTGTCGCCAAGTCATACAGAAACATTGGCTTCAACAGTCAGTTCTCCTCATTCAATAACGGAATTTTTTGTGTCCATTAAGATACATCTTAATTGCTTCCAGACAAGAAAATAATCTATCCAAGACTTTACCTATACTCCGTATGACTTTCTTCTAGAAGAGACTTGAGAAACTATACAATTGACTATCTTAACAATATATTCAATCACAGATTGCAAGTCCAATGATGGGAGCTTTGCATACAAAGATTTCTGAATTAAAAAGTAGTTGTCCAGTGTGATTCCCGTGTAGTTCGCCATGCAGCCCCCACAAATTATGCTGACATACTTTGTTTTCACTTGCATTAAACAATATTTTTTGAGGTCTTTACTGAAAATCATTCTGCGCGCCAAATCTGGCACGCGTGCCTAAGGTTGCCGATCCCTGATATAGAGCATTCGCGTTGATTCTATAATACTTTTCGATACTAGATGTTCATTCCGAAAATGAGCAGTAGATACAATCAATTTTGCAGAAATTCCCATCACTATTAGTTGCTAGAAAAAGAATCGTGAATGGTTAAATAAAAACTGCACTATTATACAGTGTGTGTATCCTGAGGCACAGGGTTTTCTTATAACACCTGATACGTAAGAATTCTTAGTTATTCTATTAATCTGGAAAAATTGCTAAAAGTGGGGCCTTTTGTCTAAAATTTCGCTCTCTCTAGCGTCAAAACCTGGCTACGCCACTGGTTATATTACAAAACATAACTTTTTGGCATCACTATTGAATCAAATGTTGAAAAGTTTTTTTAATTAAAGGGAGATATTAATCCGTTTTATTTGAACTAATATTTTGAATTCTTTTTTTTTTCTTTTATAAAAGAATAAAAGGCTTCTAATGTATAACTTTGAAATGATCCGACTGTAAAAATTATTTGAAAATTGTATAAATATTATAAGACTAAAGAATTTATATGTTTATTTTTAAACATTACATTAACTACCCAGTTTGTATCATTACAGTGTATCTATACCGAATAACATTAGTATTTAATTTGCAATATATGCTCCAAATAAATCAAAGGACTTCTCAGTTAAACTGAGATCAAAATTATAATAAACATTTGCAGGTGTTAGATCCTCATCTTAAATAACAAATGATAATATTTAGACAATAATTAGGCCTACCATATATGTGACAGTTTTGTAATGAAATATTGTAGGCCTATTTGATATAAATGGAAAGTAAAAGGATGATTATAACGAACACGTTAATTTTGTATTAAATATAAAACGCTTAAACCATTTTCTTTATAAAAAAATCTTTGCTTTTGGCCTTGGTCTAAGGAATCCTAGTTTAGCAACACTGTTAGGAAAAGGCTGCCGAACTCTGGTGTAGGCCATCTAATGTAGCAATATTTCTTAGGTCATTTAATTTCACAATGTCGCATATTTCATCTATTGTCGTTATGTTTTGTAGGTCATCTCATATTACAAGGTTGTATAGGTCATATAATGTCGCAACATTGTTTAGGTCATCTAATCTCACAAAGTAGGCCTAATGTTGGTCATCTAATGTCGCAATGTGTGTTGGTCATCTAATGTTGCTGTAAGCTTGAGCTTGAGTTCATCAAAACTTATCTTATGTCCACCACGGGACTGTTTCGCCTGGACAACTTGGCTAGGCCAGGCCTGGATTAACCATTAGGCAAACAAGGCACGTGCCTAGAGCACCAAGCGTTTGGGGGGGGGGGGGCACCACAAGGCCTCAAGAAAAAATTTTATATTGTAAAAGCTAATACCTTTAGAGCAGAAAATTTACGAATTATTTATTTTCAGTTAAGCAACAGGTGGAACATGATTTTACTGACACCATCAATCATCTAGATAAGTCTACTATAGGCAGAGGCGTATTTATAAAGGCAGGTTCCACATCTTTCTATGGAACAGGAGCCCCCACACAAAAGGGGCCCCCACACATTCCAAAATAAAATTAGAATAGTGCTGTTGTAGAAGCAATAGTCATCTAATGTTGCAATTTTGTAAAAATCACCTAATGCCGCAATTGTAATAATTGTAATAGGCCAGCCAATAGCTTAGTTTTTTTGTATGGGGACTTACTTAGGCCTACATCTTCAATAAAAAGGAGCAGTCAAGAAATTTATGTTGGTAATAACAATGAAATTACAACTGAACTCGCTAGTTGAATAGGCCTACATTTATTATCCTTTTAAATATCTTTTCAAATGTTATTAAATATGAACTCATATTATAGATTAATTATTAGCACATTAAACCAGCAGGTAGCCTACACCAAGGCTATATAACATTTCATTATAGGGGAGAGCGCCTGAGAGCGGGTCTAGAAGTCGTCCTTTTATAATTTATTATAAGCTTAGGCCCTATATAGGCCTATATATTAAAAAAATGGTTTGTTTTTTTTTCAAATTAATATTATGGTAAACACTGAATTGCATATTATTATTTGATAGTTCATAAGTGACGTCACGCACCTTAGATTGTGACGATTTGTGACGAAGGGTGGTGAAACAAATTTCGTCACATAAAAAAATATAGGGCCTAGGCCTTTAGGTATTGCGCTTCTTTAAATGAAATAGGCCTAGGCCTACTCTTAACAGGCCTACAGCAATTTTGTTTTTGAAAACTTACTAGGCCTACCTACTATAATAGGAGAGGATGGGTGCAAAAAGTGCGCTTTATTTAAAATAATAGTTCTTAAATACCATATATGTCATGATGAATTTGGGCACAAGAAATCGCCCGCTATTACCCCCCCCCCCCCTTATTCCTCCTTTTCTTAGACTACACAGTTCTGCTCATATCCCCATTTTATATAGGATAATATATAGGTCTAATTAGGCAATAGTTGAAACGTAATATATGAAATTAGATTGAAAGTTTAAAGACTTAGGTTCTTTTTTCTCAGAATAAACATTGTTACTGTATTTACAAAAATGTGTAATAGGCCTAACTCTAAAGAAATAATTAAATGGCCTAAGTTTTAAAAAAAGCATAGCCTATAGACTATATAGACTATAGGATAGGTATAGGCTATAGGCTATAGACCTACTTTTCTATGGAAATCAAAATCAACTTTTAAAACAGCATAAAATAAACTTAAATTAACGCTATTTTAAAGAGGCTTACGTAGAAATTTTAAAGCAATCTTCATTTTAGTTTCTTTTAAAAAAAACAACAACAACAACATACAATCTAAATAGGCCTACATGTAATTTAAGCCTACAACCAACACGGTATGGGGAAAAAAACGAATATCATAAAAAGAAATCCTTAACACCGAAAATGTAAACGGATGTACATTTCCAACCTCGTTTTGAGATATTATTGATTGAACTGACGGAAGAGAAAAAAAGTGTAATGATAGAATGTTTACATTTCAATGTGTAACAATATGTACAAATAATGTCATCCTGGATTATGGCCAGTAACCGAGGTTGCATGGTTACAATTAACATAGATTGCTCTCAGTACCATCTCATACCAGTAAGTTTTGGAAAGGATAAATAAACAAATTGAGATATTGATATGGCTATGTCATAGCTATGTGAATGTGAAAGTTCACTGAAACTGAAAGAAAGTAGGCCTATGTGACACTATGTCACAATGTGAGTGTGAGGCTATGTGCTATGTTACATAGTATGTACTATGTAGTATGTAACTATTACTATATGGCTATACTTTAGTGTAATTGGTTCTATTTTTCTAGAACCAAGTACACTAAACTGACTAAAGTATTACCGTAGCCTAGGCCTAAGCCTAAACTCTAAACTCCTAAACTTCCGAAAGTAAAGTAGTCAAAAGGCAAAGGAAAGGATTTTTCCACCCAATCCCCAATCCAATAGGCAATAGGCCTAACTACTAATAACTAATAACCCATGTTTGAGTACAGTTAGTTCGGTACTCAAACTCAATGTCACAAAAATTAACACCCTGCCTGGCCTATTCTATTTTAATTCCGTAGGCCTACCTATATTATTTTATTCCTATATTAGGCCTATATTAATATAGGCCCCTATCTATAGCCTACTAGGCCTATTTATATTAGTATTAGTAATTAGCCCATCAAATAAAGTTATTAACTATTTTAAATAAAATTAGTCTTCTATTATAAAATTATAGTTGTAAAAAGATGGCATAAAAACGTTTAAAAAATCTGTTACTGTTTGTTAGTATTTATATTAGGCCTCTCCTACATTTGTCTTCTGACTTGTGGTTTGATGTAGGCCTATATATTTAATATTATATTATGTTTAGTAATAAATAATATAAAACAGTTATGAAATATGTCAGAGGGTTTTTATTGACCATAGCACAGATTAGGCCTACTGCTAACTTTCAGACTAAATTAGTAAGATTAGGCTACCTAGGCTAGGAGTATGCACACTTAAAGACTGAAACTGAAAGTCACTCTTTTCACTTTGAAAAGTTGAGAGCATTATAATAGCTTCAAATTAGTTTAAACTAAACACTTAGCCTAACTAGGCCTACTTAAGCATTTTTAAATACAATTTTCAAATATACTACCATCAATGCTATCTTTCTACACTCCATCACACTTAAGATTAAACCAAACATTAAAGTATGACTAGGCTACTTTAAATCTTGTGAGAGTCATCAACTTTCTAACTTAGACAGATTCTTAAATGATCAAAATATTTATGTATTTCATTGTGTTTGTACGCTTTTGAGACCATCAGTAGGCCTACAATGTAACACTCAATAAAAAAAAATACAAGCAATGAAAAATGTTGCAATTTTCAAAAAATATTTGGGATAAAGTAAAACATTACATTTTGAAGACCCAAATTACAGTGTTAAAAGCTGTCATGGTTTATGGTTTGATGTACGTATTTGTTTTTTATAATAACCAAAAATCTCAGGGGAAAAAAGTAAATTTAAAAATCAGATACTGTAATAGGTAATTCCCCAATACTTCACTCCTCATTAATCAGGCCAATCTATACGTCACTACTTTGAAGTTTTGTCCCAGCGTTTTATTTTACAAATTGAAAGATAAAAAATCCTTATAATTTCCATCAAAATAAAACTTTGCTTTTATCTGCCTGTTAAAATGAAAGCAACAATTATTTTTAATGAATAGGCCCTATTGGTGCGACATCAAGGTTTCAGTTATTGTTATCAATGATGTAGAATCGTCACCTTAGAACACTATATATGCCCTACATTGTCACATGGTCCAGCGACCTCCTATTTTAATTTTCTCTCTCTAATGTCCTCATATGGCGAGCGTATTTGTAATAAACGTGTTCGCAGAAAAGTGAAAAATATAGTCCAATGAAGTTTTGTTTAAAGTTGATTGCTGCTCATTCCTCCTAACTAATGGTAAAATTGCTATCACTGAACGAAATAAATATATATACAAAAATACATATATGAATGTATAGAGTAACCTTGTCTGGTCTAAATGTGCTACATCAAAATCTGATCAACAGTCTTAAAATATGCTTTTTAAGCCAGTTAAATTACTCCTATGAAAAATTACATGTACGCAGGCAGCTCATACAGGTATCAGCTATCATGATATTCACATACAATTGTACATACCTTTTCTATTAATTTGCTAGCTAAACTTTTTTTGTATTATTCATTGTTGGCTTTGTTTGTTCTAAAGCAAATTAGTGGATAACTTTAACCCTGGAGCTAAACCCTTCTAAAAAGCTGGGAATTCATCCTCTCCCTTAATATACATTATATGTATATTTATATATGTGTTAAAGTTAAAGCTAAAAGCTTGTCCATTTTTTTTAAATACAAAGTTTGGTGGCCTAGCGAAGGTCCTGGGTTCCAATCCTGGTGAAGGCTGGGATTTGTTCTCTGGTCTGGGGGGTGTCCTTGAGTCTACCCAGCTCTGATGGGTACCTGACTATGCAGAAACTGGTGGATGCAGCTTTACTGGTCCTACGGGTCAATCTGGTCCGATAGGGGATACTAATACATATAAATAGAGGGTTAAATGTTTTTGTTTAATTAATTATATTACACTATGCTACTAGCGGATGGGCATTGTGCTGGCCACACATCCCCTTGTATGCCGTGGCCACAGAAACCCGTGACCGCTGCTTTACTGGCCCGATGATCAATTTGATCCAACTGGTACTTTACCGTTACTATGCTTGTCAAGCAAAAAAATTTTTAACGTGAATATTGAATTGACAACTAATAATCACATCCTACACAGATTAACAGGTGCAATAATCTAATTATAGAATTTAAATTATTTTGTGAATAACTAGTACGTGAAATAACATGAAATAAACTCCAGTTGTGCCTTCTATACAAACATATAGCCAATGTATAAAACTGATTTTAGGATTGCTGTGAAGTTTTTATTTTTCAGTTAACATATACTTTAAAAAAAATCTTCAACAGCTGCTGTCATATGGAGATGTCTGGTTCCACACTAGGGAATGTAACCAATGATAGTTTAGTTCACAACACTGGTGATGCCCTGGTTTCTGATGGCATGGTGCAGGCGGCCACTTCTTACATCAATGCTGGTAAATCTGATTTCACAACATTTCATGTTTGCTAGAGCTTTTGCGTATTACTATTTAATATAAGAAAGATAGACCTTGTTATTATCTGGTATTTATTTCAGCATCAGTGTAAATGTTTCTTGATCTTTTCACTGACCTAGCTATATTTTAACTGGAGAGCTCTTCATTGGAAGGAAAAGGGCCATCTGGAGTTGTCTGAAGTCAATCTTTTTATACTATAGTTAAGCCGCAAGCAGCAGTAATATACTGCTTTCTCTACTGCTCTTCATTAGGAAAACTTGTAAAAAGAACTGATGTATTTTAAAACCTTTTTGTTAAGAACTTAATTCTGACTAGGTATTCTTTGCGCCTTCCTAGTAAGGAAATATTCAAGTTGACGACTCGGTAAATTTTAACTAATGGGTTTTCAATGCAGTACCAATTGCTTATTTTCCTTCCAATCACTAATTGGCATCATAGAGGACATGCACACTTCAGGTTATCAAATATATATAAATCAGTGGATCTACCAGATCATGTGAATAAGTACTTTTTAAAAAGCAGCCATGATTTTTTGCACAAATTTAACAATAGTCTTTGACCCTAAATAGATAAACTAAAATTTGCAGGGGAATGCCTACAGATCATGGCAGTATGAAATGAAAGTCACATTTTCTCTCTTTCTAGAGAATCAATACAAGGGATTTAACATTTTCTTGACCCTGGCCAAATTAGAGATTAATGTGATCTCGGCATTCGGCCTGGTTACTCTAGTTCACAGGATGCAATTTCCTGTCATAATATTTATATTCAATTATGTCTCTCGTTTCTAGGAACCTTATCCTTGTTTGACCAAATTCATTCTGCATTGATATTGATTTTATATTTGACCACCAGGCCCAAAGATTGCTGCAGATATTGGAATGGCCATTGTAACATCTGGGAATAAATCTGATGGAAGGTAATTATAAAACAAATTTTCTTTCTATAATGATTCAAGGATGGGTTTTAACAATGTCAAATAATTTTTAGTAAATTTTACTTAATAATTGACAAATATTTTTGACAATAGCAGTAGCAAATATTGTTGCATTTTGTTTATGATATGGCATATATTGCATAAAAAATTCATTTGCCAAAATTTAACTAGAAAATAAAACTAAAATGCTACCTAACATTAGTTAGACTTATACTGAAATATGCAATTTTTCATATGGGTGGTGAGTGTAAGACCATTAGTTCAGTGACTAAATTCAAAAATACTTGAACTTGAAGAGAAACAAAAAGTTCAAAAGTCACACTAATCCAGTGAAATATTTAACCATCAAGATAGAAAGAAGTACCTGTCTAGTTCCGTATGCATGGACAAACTCTAACAATGTGTCTTTCTTCATGAGTGACATCCCAGCATGAAATGCATACCTGGGTACCTGTAATTTTTCATATATGTTTTTATATTTTTTATACACCAATAATTATTATCTTTACTCCATTTTTTTACATCTTGTAATTTGCAAAAGTTAGGTGTTAATAATGATTTCTGTGACTGTGTCACTTTGTAGGCCTACTCATTAATTCTTCTCTAACTCGAGTTCTAAAAAATGTAATTGTAAACAAGGACTAGATCACGCTGACACTTTAGAGAAACATTTAAAGATTTTTTAAATAGATTTTAAACTGACATCCTGCCTATTCAAATTATAATACCGAAATTGTTCCTTTTTAACTTATAATATATTTGTACGGGTTGGTGTGTTTTTTGTTCATTTTTTCACCATTTTATTTTACTCTGTCTTAACCCTTTGAGCCCTCCCCACCGGTTGCCTAATTTACCCTACCGCATGGGCTCCTGCGCATTTTATGCCTATTTTGCAATATATCATGATTGAGCGACCACTGAGGAAAAACCGTCAAAGATAACAACATGAAATTGAACATGCAAGTAAAATAATAGGTCTACCTGTACTATAGCGTTAAAATTCAACTTTAGTATGACAAATCTTCAAAAAATCAATAATTTCTTGTGTTGAGAACAAGGAAGTACGTATCCTTTTGTCCCATGGACCTGGTTGAGGCTCGTCACGATTCATGATAAAAAAATTGAAAATTTTCATCACAAACTCAATGTAAACACACAATCAACAAGAAAGCAGACATCTTTGATAAACACCAAACCTAAGCACGCTACAACGAAACATCTGATTGGCTGTTATAGGCAAGACTAACCAATCCACGTAGCTGTACTATCGCGATCCCTTTTTAGCGGGGGCTTGGTCTATGAAGTGATTACTGTTACACCCGCTTTAGCAGGGGCAAGGTGTCAAAGGGTTAACTTTTAGGCCTGACTGAGAATACTGAGATACACCTTAGTTAATTTAAGGTAACTTTGAATCATAACATTAGCAGCAAAAAATATAATTCAGAGCTTAGATATTTTTGTATATAAATATTTTTTAAATAAGAAAACTTTAAAAAAATTGGTTTGGCTATATTTTCCGCTTTTCTTGTTGTTTTTTAAAATAATATATACCATAATGAAGTAAAAAAAAGTTGAGGTAGCATATCTTTCTTTTTTACAAATACAGACTCAAATGAACACATTAGATAGGAAATAAAAGATTAAGATGTTACTGCGTCGTATAACAATGTTCAGTAGTTTTAGTGTTCTATTGTGAAGACTTAACACCATTGAAGTTCTGTAATTATAAAAACAGTGGCATTGTGGCAAAATATATCAATTATTCGTTGCTTTAATTTTAACAGTCTGATAAAAAGTTGTTTCCGTGAGGAAAAAAGTTTTTATTTATGCATTATGTACTATATGTAATGCATAATGGTTAAAGTGTTCTTCAAAAACGAGAAGTAAAGCATTCAGAAATTACATTACCAATCCAACTATACAAACATAGGCTTCTTGAAGATTTGCTATTTTTTGTTGACATTTTGGGTAATTTCATAACTTACTGAGGGTATGAATACAGTGAAATACTGACAGGTACCCAGGCATGGAAATAATTTACTTAAAACTGTCGAAGAATACCAACAATTTGTCATCATTTAAAGGTCATATAATAATGCAAAAGTAAAGTCAAACCATGGATACGAGTTGGATGCAATAATCATTTGTATAGAAAGAGCATCTGTAACACTGAGCTCTAATATATGGAGTGCTCAAAGGGTAAATTATAGGAGAAAATGCTGACTTTTTAATATAGATAGGTGCACCCTGTCCTGAACTATATATACATAAAATTACATAAAATTTGAAAACGGTTTAATGGTTTAATTATTTCCCTTCAATTAAATTCTCCAAATTTGATTTTAGTGATACCAAACGAGTTAATTGTTTTAATATAACTAGTGTACTTCTGAAAATGCTTGTCTATCTTAATTTGCCTAAAATTAGGGAAAGAGTTAAATGTTTTGAAATTGATTTCACGGAAAGATATGCCCAGTTTCAATGCAAATCCATTCCAGTTGCCCAACACTTCAAGTGCTTTGGACCCAGTCTTGTAAATGGAAGTTTAACTCATTGAAATGTGTCGCCAAGTCATACAGAAACATTGGCTTCAACAGTCAGTTCTCCTAATTCAATAACGGAATTTTTTTTTCCATTAAGATACAATTGCGGACTTAATAAATTGGTTTATGTGCTCTTTTTAGTTAGGCTGTATGTGAAATGCGCTATGAGCTTACATTATGTTTTGAGATTTAAATTAAAAGTATAGTAACCAAACTTGTAATTAGTTTCAATTTGTTTATTCACACGATAAAATTCTTATTTAAATTAACACAACATTAGTATAAGAGAGTATATATAAAGTCTATATAAAATAGTTAACTTTTATCAAATTACAATGACGCAATTACAAAAAGTTTTCAAATTTTATGTAATTTTATGTATATATAGTTCAGGACAAGGTGCACCTATCTATATTAACAAGTCCGCATTTTCTCCCATTTTTTCTTCTCTATTTTAATTGCTTGAGCACTCCATGTATATATAGCTCAGTGATCTGTAACATGTAAACTCAGAATGTAATGCCAGAATAAAGTAAATACAAATATCTATTGATAAATGGGACATTATTCAGCATTCTGCAGCAGGTTGTATTTTCTTTCAAACCCTTAGACAATTTTTTTTTCTTTTTTTTTTTTTTGCAATGCATAAATCTACCTGCAATTTACCTGTTACTTTTGTATGTGAAAACAAATGAATGTAAGTCAGCAGAAAGAAATGAAGGGAAATATTGCTCTATTGCTTGTCTTTTCAGACGTCTAATTTCCAGAACTATGCCAACCATAGGTTTGGAAATGCCATCTAGAAAAAATTGGTAACTTTCTATCAGACAGAAAGTGTAAAATAGAAACTATAAACTTTTTGTCTCAAAATGAATCTCATTTTACTATTTGTTAATTAACATTTTAATTTAATGTTCCACATCAGTTTTCTTTATTTCTTCATTTTGCACACTAAATGAATAGCTGTTATATTTAGTGCCTTTAAGAAAGCATATAGCTTTATACATGTTTGATAGCAAATTTTTTGTTTATTGTTTCTAAGTTTTAGGGCATTAATTGTTAGAAATAATGGGTTTCTTAGTAAAAAAAATATCATAAAATAGTCAAATAGAAAAATGTGAGACGAAAAGTTATATGGCTGTTTTATTTAAAAAGATTCATTTAAAAAAAATTAAAATGTTGGGAGTTTAATTGAATATTTAAAAGGCTGGAAAACATTTGAAAAATAAAGTACATTTTCTTTAACCCTGCCTTTTTCTGTACATTTAATAAACATCTATCTATTTTTCACTTAACACAATTTTTTGTTTGGTTCATCATTCACTTGGAGATTTTAGCACACACAAAAAAAATCATTCATAGTTTTGGAAAAATAATTCTTGTTTGCATTTTCCTTTTATTTTTAAAAGCTTGTAAACAATTTTTTGCATTTAATTTTTTTTTTCATTTCTTTACATTACAAAAGTATTTAGATATATGTACTTAAATACCACTTTCAGATATAATGAATCAGAATTGGTGCAAACGTTTCATTTATATATCAGGTAGTACCACATGCTGTTTTGTAATGCCTTGAACTGATGTAAATAGGACACATGCTATATGACCATGACTGTGTTAAAATATGATTTAATGTGCATATAAAGAGAAAATAAAGTATACAATAGTAATATATATGTATGTCAAAACAGCTAGAACCATTTTATTTTCATTATATTTTGGTAAGTGGGAAAATGTTTGGCATAAAAATAAATGTGTTTGACAATTGAGTGTATCTTTTAAATGCACTTTTGTTTTCAAAAGAAAAAAAAAGGCTTGAAAAAGTTAGAGATATTTAAGTTTTTCTGCTGTCACAGTAGCATTGTTGACTCTTGTATTTCTTATGTTGTATTTTAGATATGATTTAGTAGCTAAATAAAAAAAAGCAGTAATCAAAAGATGCATGCACCATATATATAGGTTAAAGTTGTGAACAAAGTGCTTTTATTTTTATAAGTTTTCTGCTTTAGATATTTTTAACCTTTTTCAATTTCTTCTTTTTTTTTTTTAAATAATATATTTTATGTGTATGTATATGCAAAAAAAAATGTAACTTCAATATTTATACATCTGCTTAGCATAGATTAACTAGTAGATTCTTTGTGTTTGAAAAAAAAATGGTTTTGATGATTTAGTTTTAAATTTTAGCTTTATTCAGTTTTATTCATCTAGTTTGTGTACAAATGCTATCTGAGTGCAGAAAAGAGTATGGGTGTATTCCTTAGGTCTCACCATATTGATGTTTAAATGTTTATGATACACTACACTATTATAATTATGACTAACATTTTGTCAATATTTATTATGTGTAGCATTCACTGCAATTTGTGTGTGTGTATCATTTAGCATTTCTTTAATGTATATAAATATTTTTCTTTGCCTCTTAAATATTTGCTTTTGCCTTTTGCGTGAGGTTTTCTAAATGCAATAAATTTTATGAATGCCTTTTGTTTATAACACTGAGGTCATAATTTAATCATTTAGGGAAAACAAAAGTTTACTGCTTTTTTATAGAAATATAATTAACTTGAGATTCTTGAATGCACAGAGCCAATCGATAATCTTTCCTTTTGGAATGTTATTTATAACTAGATATAATATTTAAGAAGAAATGCTTTTCATTAAGGAAAATGACATTTTAGTCTAATTATTTCATACTTTTTAAATTTGTATTGACAAGAATCACGGTAATTATCTACAGTTTTTGATATTTCAATTAAAAACCAAATTTATCAGTAAGTGGAGAGCTGTGTTTATTTTTCAGCCCGAATCCGAGTCCTAAAAGCCCAACAAAAAGAAGTCAAGATTCATTGGTGAGCTTTGCACAATTTTTCTTGTTTTTTAAATAGTTGATAAATATGTAGTTTTTGTGATTGACTCTATTTGAACTCAAGCCATTAAAAAAAAATTCCCATCCAGGATGTACCAGTCAACATCAACAAGTCGAGAAATAAACGTTTTCACAAGTTGTTTAAATCTGCCCCTGTTGAGGAATACCCAATTGAATGTAAGTTTCACTTCAGTGCACTTCACATTGTAAAGAATTAAAGCAATGTTCAGTTTTTATGTATATATGTCTGTGTTTACTCTAAAATTTATCAGAAAAAAATTATTAAGTGGATTATTTCAGGAGGGATTTGAAAATCATGATTTTTGGATTTGCATTTTTTTTTGTTGTTCTTGATTTTCATAGTTAAGTCTTTGAATATTTCTCTATCTTGTAGAACCCATTCCTGACTTTTGTTTAATGCCAATTGCAATAAAAGATACTATTATATTTGTTTTTTGTTGTTGTTGTAATCTCTTGAATTGTCACCCTTTCCTCAGCCTTTTCTTGTGCCTTTAAAGGAGATATACTTCTACATGGCCAGTTATACGTCTCTCACAATTGGCTGTGTTTTTATTCTAAGATCAAAGCAAGAGGACGCTGTGTACGTGCTCTCCCCTTATACATTTAATATTATTTATAATACACTTTTTAAATTCTATAACTTGTTTTAAGCTATAAATGTATAAAAAAAAATAAGGCAAATGCTACTAGTAGTTTTATTGCAACTTAAAAAATAATTGTGTCATATAATATCATCTTTTTATAGATTGAGATTCCATTTGATAAAATTATTAGCATTACAAGGGAAAAATTGGCCCTTTTCATCCCTAATGCTATTGGAATACAGATGGCTGATCATAAGGTAAATACACTTTCCTAAACAGTTTTATGTCTTTTAGGCTGCCCTCTAAACATTCAACACAAATTTAACTACTAACAATTTAAAAGTGCATCTTAAGAGATGGCAATTAAAAATCTATATCACATTGAGTTGAAATTTTGATATCTGTTGCAACTCTTCTGTCAACTTGATTGGTATATTCAGCTTAAAAATAGTTTACATCAACACCTTATAATTTGTTTCTGGCTAATTTTCCTGATTCAAATGCATGTCTTAGTCAATTGCAACTTCAACTTTAATCTTTGCAGTATGTGTTTGGGTCATTCATGGCAAGAGATTCAGCTTATAAAAAACTTGTCTCCCTGTGGAAGCTAAACCAGGAAATGGTAAGTGGACATTTAGTGGGAAAACTGTTTGATTTTAATGTAGTTGTTTATTTGAATGATGAATACCATTTCATACTTTAAATTTTCCCTAACACTTTTAGACGAAAAAATAAATAAATTAAAACCATCAATTTATTGTCCCAATGTTGTGATAATTTTTATTTTACAGGATATAGAGCTAGCTAACAAAACGCCCTGCAATTGCAATAAAAAAAAGTAAATAGAGTTTTGCTTAATAAAATGTTATATATTTAAAAAACAGCTTTGTCATAAAATTTCTGCCTGCCTTTTGCTGCAGATTCACACTTAAAAGCTTATTCAGGGATGTGACAATTTTGTTTTTTGACAGCGCTATTGAAATGAAAAAGGGAAGAAATTGTAAAAATAATGCAGAAAAAAATAAAGCCAATTGTAGTTTTACTGATTTATTGCTGACATATGTTTTTCAATTTCCTTCTACAAATACTTCTCATTGAACTATACCTATATATATATATATATATATATGAACACAAAAATAATATCATCAGACTTTAAGAAGGTCTATTTAAATATAATTAGAATTTAAAAAGTGAAGTTACAGGCTATAGGTTAAGATTTAATAACATTTTCCCCAAAAGTATCTTAGGTAATTTTGCCCTCAGAGTAAAAGGAAATTAAAATATTTTGTTTTAAATTATTGGTGTAGGCTAAGCCTAGACTATACTTATATGGATTTTTTTATTAAAAGTTAGTGGTACATAAAAGAAAAACAAACAGAACATCACAATATTTTAATTCTGTAAAGATTTTATGAACAAATATTAATTTTGTTTCTATGCCTATCATCAGGTTATGTTAAATAACTTCATGCATGGAGAAATATTTTCCTTTTATAGTCTTTCTGAAGTCTGGTCACATACCTGATTATTATGCATTGTGAGATAGCCAGAAGTCTATATTGTTGCTTGACATTTAACTGTGCTTCAGGTGCTGACATCATGTAGGCTTGGTATTATCTTTAAAGCAATATAATTCCATTGAATATATGACTAGAAGCTTAAAGCCTTGTGTAACCTGGCAGCGTGCAATTGTCTGGTGGTGTCTTTCAGTTTTGTCACCATAGCACTGAGTTTTTTCTTAACATTATTTTTAAAATGTTTAAATAAGTTGAAAATATTTTAGCCAGAAGAACATTTTGATCATTTTTGATCAATTAAATAAATACTGTTTTTCATAGTAAATCTATGATGACCTATATATTTTTTGTAATTATGCAAAGTCCTTATAGGATAATATTAATAAATATAACAAATGAAGCTTAAGTTGTGGAAAATACATTTTTACAAATACTATAATAAGATGAACTGCTTGCTTTGATATTTCTGGTATTTGATAAATTGAAACACTTTGTTTCGGAATTTCCGTTCGCACCCTGTTCTCTGAACTTTCAATTTAGTAATTTGCTATGAATTTCTCAATGGAAAATTAAGATTAAAATCAAAAGTTGTATACAGTGAAAGTCTTTACGTACCGAACATTTAGGAGTCATTTAGGACAGTGTTATGGGCTGCGCATGGAAAAATCAACACTTAAGCTCTAAAAATAAAGCAAGCGGTCCATCTTATTATAGTCTATGATTTTCATTAGGCATAAATCTGATTTTTATGTTGAGTTTGATTTAGAGTAATGCAACAAGATTTTATTACAGTTCATGATTTAAATTTTTACAACAAAAGTGATTTTGTTTAAAAAAAGTAATTTTTAAAGGGGATTTAATCTTAAACACTTTGTGGCCGGAGTTTTTTTAGCTGTTTTGACGGCGTTTTATTTCAACTTATTTTGTATATCCCAGAATTTTATTTTTTTCTGCATCAAATTTTGTAAATATATTTAAGTGTCATATATCAAATTAAAGGTAATTGGATGCTTAATGAAAGTGTATAACTTTTATTTTGAAATACTTTAAATAACAATCTTTAAAAAAATAATCCACAATTATTTATATAAAAAAACACGTAATTTAGCACAAAAAAATTAGCTAAAAATTCTTTTTTATTAAAAAAAAAATAACAAAATGAAACAAAACTATTAAATTATAAAAACACTGTCCATTTTTCTAACAATATCACTATAAGACATAATAATCTAGTACTTAGTCTGCTAGTAGTTGCCATTTCTTTATCCGTCACCATTACATATTCAACAACAAGAAAAAAAGAAAAAAAAAGTCACCACAAAAAAAAATTAATTAAAGTCTATAAAACAGCAAAAATCAAATGCAAAATATTATTTTGGTTTCTGTTTAAAAGGAAACAGAAGTTATTTTTATTTTTCAAAACATGGATTAGACGTAAAACAATAAAAACAATTATAACCGAAAACGACACCACTCGTGTCGTTCCGTCAAAATTGAGTAGACCGATCGACACGGCTCGTGTCGTTCCGGCCACAAAGGGTTAAACTTAAAAAAGCAAATCAGATCTCTAAGTATTGTGTACATTGGTGATTAAAATAAAATACTTCAAAACACATTATTAAAGAAAAACTATATCCTATTTAACCAATGAATTATTTGAACACTACTCTAAGACCACAAGATTTTGCATAAAACTTTACTGACTGGATGCCTTAAACACAAGATCTCTTTTATAGTTGCTATAGATAGACACAAGTTTTCTAATGTTTACAATGTATTACTATAACGACCATCCATGATTGAGTGATTATGATTTTTTTTTTAAACATGAAAATTACAATATAAGTATGTTTATATAAATATAAATATTTTTAATTTCTTTAAAAAGTTGTTTTGTTTTCCAATCTATTTTTAAAAACGGATTTATGCTTCATTGATTAAGCAAATGTTGACTAAAAAAGATACACATTTTACTTCTTTGCTTTGTTGTTGGCATCATCTGCCATTTGTACTACATCACTAAGCAATTGATGGCATTTATTTCATATATTATGCACTGCTTAGTCTACAAAAGAGTCTTGCCTCTATCTGCTCTGTATAATACACAATATTTAGCATGGTTCAATAAATGTCTGTACTTAAGGGCCAGTGTGCATGTATGTGCAAAAGTATTCATTCAGACCAAACTG
Organism: Anisus vortex; assembly: GCA_949126835.1. Classification (NCBI taxonomy): domain Eukaryota; kingdom Metazoa; phylum Mollusca; class Gastropoda; family Planorbidae; genus Anisus; species Anisus vortex. The sequence continues at coordinate 38,904,823 of OX421492.1, read as the reverse complement.
GTGAAGCATATGTTTATGCAGTTGCTATGTGAACATAATAATAATAATTCATGTGAGCCATGAGTGTAACATGAATCTGGGTGTAAAAACTTTGACATGTGTGCATAGTTATTTCTTTCAAGATATTTTTAGAATATTGGATGCTGCTTTGTTTTTTTTAAGCTTTAGTTTTTGAATAAAAAAAAAAAAAAGAACAAAAAAGAAAAGAAGAGAACATTGACCTAAGTAAAACAAAAATATAATAGGTTAATCATGACACATTTTCATTGTAGATCTAATTCTCAGCTGAATTTTGCTCTTCAAACTAATTAATTGAAAATCTGATGTGTTGTTTGCTTTTTCTGCACACACATAAACATTGATAAGTGTTTTAATATGTGTCTACATTTTTGTGCACGCCCACACAAACACTTGTTCATAAATGTTTGTAAAAATGTGGCTACCTCTCATACAATTCACACCTAGCACAAATCCATATAATTCTTTCATTTATATTGTCCATTGTCCAAGCACTTAAAAAATGGAACATAATATTGGCGGCTTTTATGTGACAGTATATTATTCAGAGTAGTCTCTCTTCTATCAGACTAAAAACAGATAGACCATTTTAAGTGATAACTCTTTATTATGGAATATTCTGAAAATTTGTGTGATTCTAAGTGTTTTTAAAAAAAAGAGGTTTCTGCATTAACAGTACATGTTTTTTTTATGATTTAATTTGTATAAACAGTACACACCTTTTAATATCAGTTTGTTGTCCCCTCACATTCATATTTAAACTTACATCTATATTGCGACAGATGTTGGACCATGAAAGCATTGGCCTGGTTGGGGATGTGCTGACACACAGGGACAGCGAGGTTAGCTCAGAGTCTGACACAACGGAGGATGATGTGGATGCGGCTGGTCAGTTGGGGAGAGTTCTCAGCTCGGTCATTCACCGGAAAAGTGAAACGGATGCGACGAAGTCTCCTGAATCTAATGCAATAGTAAAACAACCTTCAATAGTGAATCAGCAGGGTGGGTTTAACTTAGTGAAATTGAAGTAGTTCAATGTATGTAGTCAATAGTGAATCAGCAGGATTAGTGAACTTAGTGAAATAGTTCAGTGTAAGTGTATGTAGTCAATAGTGAATCAGCAGGGTGGGTTTAACTTAGTGAAATAGTTCAGTGTATGTAGTCAATAGTGAATCAGCAGTGTGGGTTTAACTTAGTGAAATAGTTTAGTGTATGTAGTGTAGTCAATAGTGAATCAGCAGGGTGGGTTTAACTTAGTGAAATAGTTCAGTGTATGTATTCAATAGTGAATCAGCAGTGTTGGTTTAACTTAGTAAAATAGTTCAGTGTATGTAGTCAATAGTGAATCAGCAGGGTGGGTTTAACTTAGTGAAATAGTTCAGTGTATGTATTCAATAGTGAATCAGCAGTGTTGGTTTAACTTAGTAAAATAGTTCAGTGTATGTACTCAATAGTGAATCAGCAGGGTGGGTTTAACTTAGTGAAATAGTTCAGTGTATGTAGTCAATAGTGAATCAGCAGTGTTGGTTTAACTTAGTGAAATAGTTCAGTGTATGTATTCAATAGTGAATCAGCAGTGTTGGTTTAACTTAGTAAAATAGTTCAGTGTATGTAGTCAATAGTGAATCAGCAGGGTGGGTTTAACTTAGTGAAATAGTTCAGTGTATGTATTCAATAGTGAATCAGCAGTGTTGGTTTAACTTAGTAAAATAGTTCAGTGTATGTACTCAATAGTGAATCAGCAGGGTGGGTTTAACTTAGTGAAATAGTTCAGTGTATGTAGTCAATAGTGAATCAGCAGTGTTGGTTTAACTTAGTGAAATAGTTCAGTGTATGTAGTCAATAGTGAATCAGCAGGGTAGGTTTAACTTAGTGAAATAGTTCAGTGTATGTAGTCAATAGTGAATCAGCAGTGTTGGTTTAACTTAGTGAAATAGTTCAGTGTATGTAGTCAATAGTGAATCAGCAGGGTAGGTTTAACTTAGTGAAATAGTTCAGTGTATCTCTGGAAAGCAGTTGTAAAAGCCATAACCTTGTAAATGCTTGGATTTTATTCTGGGGCTATAGCATGCCCCTGAATGTGCCTAGCTTTAGTGGCTTTCTGTTATTGGATTGAGGGCTTGTCACTTCTTGTATGCCGTGGTTAATGAGAACCATTGAACCATGCACTGCCTCTTTTATCCCTGCGGATAGAAATTATTTGAAAAAATTGGCAATATCTACTTCAGTTAATGCAAGATTCGAATTGGCTGGGAAAGTAAAGGAAAATAATTTGGTTATTAAAGTTTGTACTTTTTTGCTGGACAGTATGAAAAATGGTGTGTTTTTGTTTTAATTTAATAACTATGTCATTAACTCATTTGATACTACCATGACTGAATGTGGCATACCCCCCCTCCGTACTAATGCGCCCAAAAGTGGCGCCATGTGTGTGACTAACCTATCGTCGTTTCTTTATTTTTTCGCCATGCGTTCTGTTGTTTTTTTTTTATTTCAAGCACGGCTATAAAAAAGTAGGAAAATAGTTTGTTTCGTTAAAAAAAACGGATGTTTTTATTATGATTTGTTTTTTTGCGGTGCGCTTTCAAAGTACGGGTAGTTTTCACCGGCATTTCGTCTTGTAATATTTTTTTATAGCCTTCGCCTTTAATTTTTTACTTTATTAATCAATAGCTCTATATCTCCAACTTTATTAATCAATAGCTCTATATCTCTAACACTTAACAACAGTTCTGATAATAAGGATGTTTCAGATATAGACTTAGATGAATTTCCAATACAACTCTATTTATGGGCTTTATTATACTTTATCGGACTTCGTCGCTAGGCCTAGTGCAAATATTTAGCCAATAGGGTCTCAACACGCGGCGAATGATTCTACCAATAATTCGACATTTTTTTGTGTATAAAAGTATATATTTCCAGAAAGCTAAGGGATTTATCTATTTTATGGTGTAATTGTTATTAACTTTGGGGAATATTTAGTCATTAAAAAAATATTTAAAAATAATTTACTAAATTTAATGATGAGTATGGCTAGTATTTTGAGGGGTGTCTTTGGAAAGTAGGTTAGTAGCAAATGAGTTAAGAAGTTCTTTACTAGTATCATATATTGTTAAAATTATTCAAGAGTTGTTTCTTTGTTAAGTGGCTACTAAAATTAAAAAACATTTCCACTAAAATTTCAATTTGGATTACCAATATACAAATTAGCAGTTGATATTAAGACATTCCATAATGTTTGGTATATGTTGATTTGTGAACATTATGAAATGATTTTAGAGTAGGAATCCTGTGATAATAGTTGTTATCGGTTGTTTGTTTTTCTCCATACTATAGTATCTTATAAAATATTATCTTGTTTTATGTTTTCAGGTATCAACTGCATAGATATACTGAATATCTTCTACTCCTTCTCATTAAAACTCCAAAGGTTTGTTCATTACTTCTTTATTCCTTTATGATATTTATAGAACTACTAACATAAATCTTCGCTATCTTTATGTAGAAAGGAAAAAACATTTTGCCACTCACTATAATGTCAGATCTGTATATTGGATTTAATATTTAGTTCTGGTAAACAAAATGTGTGGACATTACTTTTCAGCTGCCAATATTTAAACTATGATCCTCATAATATGCCATAAAATGTTTCTGTCCTTGTTTCTACAAAACTTCACGTCACAATATTTTTCATTTTAGCTTTTAATAACTGATGTGTAAGCTAGAGAACGGAAATGTCAAAAGTGAAACAATAATAATTTATTTCACAACACTTCACTATGTGCAGGGATGTCATTGGTGAAATGTTCCTTACCAATAGTAATGCCTTGAAGCAACTATAGTCATAAAATTATATATATATATATTGTGTATTTTGTTGTTTTTCAGAATACCCCATACAAACATGTTACTCGGTGTTTGTACTATACTGTAAGTTGGTTTCATTTATATCTCACGCATGTAGCTTAAGCATACATAATTTTCATATTGCATTCAAATGTGATCTTATGGTAGTCTTGTTTCAATTTTAAAATGACTTTTTTTTTTTTTTTTTTATTTCACATGGTAGTGTTTTTTTCTTGCTGTTGTCCGCCATGGGTCTGACTTACAAGATACTTCTACTTCAGAGTAAATTAGAAATGAAAACTGTCTGGGGTCCTCGTGCCTCCGTGAATATCAGGTAAGGTTTGATTTTACAGTCACATAGATAAAAAGTATACAATTTTAATTGTGGGTAAATCATTAGCCAGGGTTCGTACAGCTCCTGGAAACTCCTGGAAAACAAAAAATTGTGTTCCAGGACCTTAAAACTCCTGAAAAAACTGCATTTAGTCCTGGGAAAATACTAAAAACTCCTTTTTTTTTCAAGGGAGATAAATTATGAATAAAAAAATCGTATTCACTGCTCTTGGATTGTACTTTCACTTTTCCAGAAAGCCCTATTCAGGGTTCGTACGGATCATGGAATTTTGGAAAAGTTTTGGAAAATTGATAGGACCGTTTCCAGTATGAAAAAGTTTGGGAAAAATGCATTTTGATAACTAGATCATGGAAAAGTTTTGGAATTTTTAAATTGAGATATTTTATTGCAAAATTTCGCTGAACCTGATTTTTTCCTTTTCCAACACGCGCATCTCTAAATTATAAATACCCGGTACGCTAATTCCGCTGTTCTTGCAAACCTCCCATATGTAAATTACGGGAAGCTCTCTTGTCTCGCTTTTTTTGGTTCGGTGAAGATGGTACCAGCCTATGCTTGCCACTCCTCCCTTTCACTCCTTCCCCCACAGTTTGGTGTCTGCTAGACTAGATAAGTTAACAGACCTGTCAACCCTTTCGATTTTCTCGGAGTTTTACAGATTTTTACCCCTCATTCCACCCATTCCGACAAATCCTTAAAACTCCGATTTTTGGAACATTATAAGTACAAGTTTTAATATTTTTTTAACCACTATAAAAAACAAAAATCCATGATTCAAGAAGTGGATCGTTTAGATTATTCCATTTTTGTTTTTTTCTTTTGTACTTCCGTTAACGAAAGCGCATCGCGGGCTGATTACTTTCACTTTCATGGTTTGCACTTGCACATTAGTCATTAGGCCTACGCTGATATTTTGATTGTCAAAGCTGGTTGTTACTAAACGTTTTCCTGTTAAAATGTGGCCGCTTAAGTCCGATTACAACCTTTTTTCATTAAAAAATTTTAGCGATTTCAAAAACGACCCGATATAAAAAAAATAACAAAAACAATGAATCTCTAGGCCTACCGATGCATTGCCAGCCATAGCGGCGCCATGCCTTATAAATTACTTATAATATTAATGATTACCGGCTATCGCATTTGTTTAAATAATAAAATACAATTTTGTGTGACATCGACATCTAGTAGGCCTATTATATTTTCTTGGAAAGCGTCACATGTTTAGCTCTAGGTCTAGATGTCTACATATCTGTATTATAAACGCTTTTTACTCTTTTACTTTTCGACTGACTATTAAAAAACAAAAGTTGAATAGTCTATTAGTATTAGGGCACTTGGACTAGGACTAAAGAAAAAAAAATGTGGGTCAAAATAACTACAGAAAATTTTATATATTTTCTAAAAAATGCCTAGGCCTATAGGCTGCTATATGACATAGTGCATAGCCTGTCATGTTGCTCACTATTATCTAGTACTAGGTTAGCTATAGGCCTATGACCATATAAGAATAGGCTATACGTTATAAGGTATAGGCTAAATATGAAGAGGCCTGTTACTAGCATTTTTAGTAGGTCTATTAGTTACTAGTATTCTACTATTTAGGCCTATTACTAGTATTAGGCCTATGCTATAGAGCCTTTATTACAGTATTTTGCTTTATAATTATTGATATTTTGTAGAGTTAAATACACAGATTGCTATTAATTAAAACTTTAAAACTAATTACATTAATAACAAACAATAGGCCTACTAGTTATTTTCTTTCCAATTGTAAATGCATGACTTGTGCTACATATCAATACAGTATTATAAAGTTTTCATTATTAATAGTCTGTCACAATCTGATTTACTAATAGATTAAGCTGGAAATGAATTAATCTGCTCTATTGGTGATGAACTCTCTTATTATTTTCCGTATTTTATTATTAATATTGTTGTTTTTTTTACTACTCTCTTTTGTTTTCTTGTTTAACTTCTTTTTTTTTATAGTGTAAACAGTTTTATATCAATACAAGCTAAATTGCCCCGCCTTGCCCGGGTGGGAAAAAAAACAGGACTGTATAAGGTGCAGATAAAAATTGTATAAACTACAATTAAAAGAAAGCTATAAATCTAATAATAATTAAATGATTTTTTTTTACTGGAGACGTTTAGGAAAGTAATTTAAAATAAATATTGCAGGCCCCCTAATCGGGTAACAAAATGGGCAAATATTTTTATGTACTCTAAATTGCTCTAAAACACTGACTTTTTATATATATAGATTTCATTGGTATATTTCGGGATTTTTACTCAAAAGAGGGTCTTGGAAATTTTGTACATTATCATGGAAAAGTTTTGGAAATGTCATGGAAATTTTATAATCCAAAGTTGTGGGAACCCTGCCTATTGGAGTTAACCCGCTTTGCCGCTTTCTATTTCCGCGCGAAAACGTTGATGACACCAGTGATGCCACTCCTTGGTTTTTTGTTACTTTATCTTGTTTTTTTTCAATCCAAACTTGGGATGTAGGCTATAAAAGTCCCCGTAATGTTGTAAAACTAAAAAAGCTGTGTAGTGAGGTATTTTTTTTTTTTTAAAGAGCTCAGCTTGGCGTTTTAAAAAATTTACTCCTGAAAAACTTCTGGAACACTCCTGGAAAACTCCTGGAATTTTGAGACAATTTTTCTGTACGAAACCTGTTAGCCTTTAATGAACTAAAAATTAAAGTTGAGATTGATTATGTTCGTCAAACAATGGCATATATTGGTGTACAAATACATTTTAAAAAAAATACAATGTAAAGCATATGTTAAGAATGAAGAATTAGTTCTAATAAATGTATATGTTGTTTCTTTTCTTCAGAGAAAGGACTTTGAGTAATTTGTATTGGTTACAAATGGAGAGTCATGCATCTGTTGTGCGTCACCTACATACCATTTTGGAAGCCAATGTTCATCTTTTAGAAGAGGTTTGTCATTACTTGCTACAAAAAATTATTTTTAAAATGCAACTACTATAAATATAAATGAATTAGTGTGATATATCTCATTACGTGATAGTTATTACAAACTCTAGCCACAAGCTTTAAATACATGTCAATGTATACATTTAATCCACTTAGAGAGGTGGATTAATGAAAATTAGTTCAAAACATAACATATTATTAAATTGTTATCATATCAATATGAACTGTAGTGTGTACTATTCTGTGATACCTCTGAATGTGCCTAATCTGTTCCAGACCATTACACTTAAACCAAACAAATTGTTCATATAAGGAATAAAAAAGAAAATGATGAAGCTATTCCCATTTAAACAATTTTATTGTTTTTGGTATTTCATATTTGGATGGGGTTGTTCTGGAAATGCATAACATTTTCATACTTTTCTATGATCTTTTTTTTTCCACCATGATGATGCTAACTGTTTGACCTTTAACTCATTTTGAACTCATTCTTAAAGAGTTTATTTAACACATGTATCAGAGAGGAATACACAAACATTTAAAGAGTCAATGAAGGTTACAGTGCATGCTGTTCAATGAAAGGTAGCTGTGGCCTTGTCTCCATAGAGACAAACAAGGTTAACACACAGCTTTATGGCACAAGCTATGTCATAGAGACAAACAAGGGTAACACACAGCTTTATGGCACAAGCTATGTCATAGAGACAAACAAGGGTAACACACAGCTTTATGGCACAAGCTATGTCATAGAGACAAACAAGGGTAACACACAGCTTTATGGCACAAGCTATGTCATAGAGACAAACAAGGGTAACACACAGCTTTATGGCACAAGCTATGTCATAGAGACAAACAAGGGTAACACACAGCTTTATGGCACAAGCTATGTCATAGAGACAAACAAGGGTAACACACAGCTTTATGGCACAAGCTATGTCATAGAGACAAACAAGGGTAACACACAGCTTTATGGCACAAGCTATGTCATAGAGACAAACAAGGGTAACATACAGCTTTATGGCACAAGCTATGTCATAGAGACAAACAAGGGTAACACACAGCTTTATGGCACAAGCTATGTCATAGAGACAAACAAGGGTAACACACAGCTTTATGGCACAAGCTATGTCATAGAGACAAACAAGGGTAACACACAGCTTTATGGCACAAGCTATGTCATAGAGACAAACAAGGGTAACACACAGCTTTATGGCACAAGCTATGTCATAGAGACAAACAAGGGTAACACACAGCTTTATGGCACAAGCTATGTCATAGAGACAAACAAGGGTAACACACAGCTTTATGGCACAAGCTATGTCATAGAGACAAACAAGGGTAACACACAGCTTTATGGCACAAGCTATGTCATAGAGACAAACAAGGGTAACACACAGCTTTATGGCACAAGCTATGTCATAGAGACAAACAAGGGTAACACACAGCTTTATGGCACAAGCTATGTCATAGAGACAAACAAGGGTAACACACAGCTTTATGGCACAAGCTATGTCATAGAGACAAACAAGGGTAACACACAGCTTTATGGCACAAGCTATGTCATAGAGACAAACAAGGGTAACACACAGCTTTATGGCACAAGCTATGTCATAGAGACAAACAAGGGTAACACACAGCTTTATGGCACAAGCTATGTCATAGAGACAAACAAGGGTAACACACAGCTTTATGGCACAAGCTATGTCATAGAGACAAACAAGGGTAACACACAGCTTTATGGCACAAGCTATGTCATAGAGACAAACAAGGGTAACACACAGCTTTATGGCACAAGCTATGTCATATTTCAATTTATGGTCGTTGGCCAATCAAAATTTTTCATGCCCAAACTGGACATAGACCAAATTGGACCTATCACTAAGGTGAACTATACTGATTAAACATTATGAATTGTGCACGTTTGTTTCTTCTCAGGTCCACCTACTGCTTAAAAGTTTGCACAGATCCCCAGACTCATCATGCCCAGCTAACTGTAGTCTTGGATCAAAGTGTTAGCATACTTGAAATCTCACACTGAAACAGTCTTTTTAAATTACCAAGTAGAACAGACAAAGAATGTTCACTGGATTAATCCAAGGAGTTTAATTTTTGTGTTGATCTAGGTTCCATGTAATCAACACATTGTTATTTGACAGTGGCTGAATTATTAAATACAGTTGTTTTTTTATGTTGCTCCTGATTCGGGTAATTTATTTTGTTTTGTGGCACATAACTTTGGTGACAGAATCGAATGCCTAAACTTCCATTATTCTTACAATATAGCTGAGATAGCCCATCCCATACAGCAAACTTACATTGTACACCATATTTTAGTTTAATGTTTCTATTGATTTGGCTGTGTTCAGTAAACAGTAATTATTGTCTGGTGAAGATTTTTTTTGTTGACCATCAAGTTTAATTTAGTCTTTGATTTTTAAGGACTTGTACGCTGCCCCAGAATAATTTTATTTTTTATTACAGCCAACTTCTGCCATTTTTTTTTTTGTTTATTTTTTTTTGGATGGATTGAAAATGAGCCAAATATATATTTGTTTAAAATTACAACTTTACACATCTTTCTTTTAAACAGTTCTTTGCCTTTTAAAAAATAGTTTTTCTATTAGCAAAGTTACTGCTTGCAAATACTGCTTTTTTTTGCAAATACTGCTTCTTTGCTGAGAGACTCTTTAAATTGTGTATATTATAAAGAAAAGAATGTTATTCCTTGAAATATTTGGAATCAAATTATTTTTTGTCAGTATTTATAAACTTTTTTTATCATTGTGCCATCAAACTGTAAAAATGTTAGTCCCTATTAAAAAAGGATTTCAGCACTTTTCTGATTATATTGTGATTATATTGTGTGATAATCTGACATTGTTACTGAATCTTATGTTTTATCATTTGTTTATACTTTTGTCTAAATGTAAATTATGTTGGTTCTGTTGTTTTTTATACCCTGAAAGACAACGATGACCAATAGAATGGAAAGAAAAATTATTTTTTTTATGTTGTTGTCCAATTTCTAAGTTGTGATCATCACTGACATAGTTAACGAGATTTTTTCTTTAGTAATTATTTTCAAACTGATATTGTTTCACACAGAGAAACATTGTATTGATAACATTCTTCTTAGAAAAATACATAGCCTATAACAGAGAATATCCAAAAAACTATTTTGTAAGTCTTCCTAGAGAAATTAATTTTTATTTCTAAATTTCTTAAGAGAATGTTTTTTATTCTTTTAAGACTAATCTAGTTTTTGTTCTAGTTTTAAAAGTCAATTCAGGCCCCGTTTAAGAAATTTTGAATTAGATTTGTTTTTTCTTTGTGAAAGAAATAAACTTTATATAAAGCTTGCAAAGCTTAAAGCTCTTTGGATTTGATACTTCCCTGATTGGCTTTACTTAGCTCAGTTGTTGTTGATTAAAATAACTTTTTTTTGTTCAAGTCAGCTAATGTCAAATTAATAAAAAAAGTAATTTACAAAATGTCTGTGCACCTGTACAAGATTGGTATAATTATTCTAACAAAAGCCATCAAGTAATTGAGAAAAATTGAGTGCTTTATTTATTGGCATACCTCAGTAGAATTGATCAAATTTTTCTAACGTTTGTTACTCAAGTTTCAATAATCGTTTCAAATATAGTTTAGCACAAAAAAATTGTGTTTTCGTGAGAGATTTGTCAGGAAATTGTTTGTCAATTACATATGTAATTTTCGATCTTTCATTTTGTGTATTTTTGTTTGACTCATCTGATACTTATTGTTTCATCGATTGACAATTTGGGAAACAGTTTTGAACTCCTGTTTAAAAAAAAATAATTTAAAGGTCAAATAAAGCCTTTAGCTATTTGGTAAATGTTTGGAAAAGATAGCACTAATAATTCTTGATCTAAACTGTGTTAGTAGCACCAATATTTAGTGGTTGCCAATGTAAAAATTGTATTAAAAAAATGTCTTATATAAAACGTATTTTCATATATCTGTTCATATTTTAAAGCACTCTATATTTCCATGTATATTTTTTCTATGTGATGTGTGAGACTTAAAGCAAGCTGCCAACTTACCTATTAGGTGAGAAAAAAACAACTCCGTTCATGTTTGAGGAATTATTTATTTTATGAACACTTGTTCTGGTTGTAGTTTGCAACAAGTTCAAAGTTTCTCACTTTTTAAACATTGTATTATAAAAATATGTTGTTGTTTTTTTTAATCTTTTATTGTCCAGTAGTAGAAAAAACTTCATTTGAAGTAACTCACTAGTAGACTGTAATACAATTTTCACAGAGTTGGTTATAGTTTATTTGACAATGTGACCTACTTGAAAGGTTTTATATCAAAATATAAGAATAGTAATTATTACCTTGCTCCTAAAATGCAAAAATATGTTTCAGAAAGTTTTTTTCCAACATTTTTAGTGTTACCATGGTGATAACTAGGCATTTCATATAGATAGATGTTTTCTAGAAAGTGTTATCAAATGATGATCAGTTGTCTCATCATGAACATTTTTATACGGGTAACAATTACAACACAGGTACTTTTAACTTAATAAGCTACATATATTCCAGTGGAATCTGTCATGAATGAGACTAACCAAGCTAATCCCTTTGACCAAAGCTGGTTTATCCCTGCTACTACATACTTAAAGACTATTTAATATACTTAAAAATTCTTCTTATAAAAAAATACCAGTTATATTAAAATACGAACTAATCTTTCTTTTTTTTTTATCAATTTGTACATGTTCTTGTATATTTTGTAATCTACTCATGCCGGCTTCCTAATCTACATCCTATAATTTTAAAATCTTTCTTCTCTAGCTACCACGCTATCTACTGTATCTGCTGATTAGTTAATTTTCCTATTTATAAAGATGAAGGATTTTCTTTAATTTTGAAATATATTCTATTATAAACATACTCTGGTGCTTCTGATTGACTGCTGTGTGTTTTCTTTTTTTCTCAAACCCAACTGCTGTCATATATTTTACTCATTGGCAAAACTTAAGTTTCAGAAAAAATACACTTTGCTTGGGGCATTTATTTAGGCTTTGAAAGACATTTGCGTTTATATGGCTGTAATATTTTAAAACCTGAGTTGCCTCTTTGTCTTTGTACATGTTTGGGTTTGGCATTTTTTCCTTCGTTCAACCCTTAGAAAATGTTTAGAGTATTTGTAATTAGATTCACTGGTGACTGGTTGTAGTTTATATTTACATGCAATAACACAGGCTCTTGTATTTAGTTTTAGGTTTATAGTCATTGTCTCTAGATTGGTTTCATTTGGTTTATTCATTTATATTTTTTGTGTTATGCAGGCAGATTGCTGGATTGCTGTAGCTGTATTTATATTTAGCTGTTGTATGAAAACAATGCTCATATTTATATATAAGACTTAACTATATTGGTAAATGACTACACTTGTAGAATTGTTTCCTGGACTAGTGTTTTTGTTTGGTTGAGTACACAATCTGAGCGTAAAACTCAATTATTCTATAAATTTACCTCAATATAGAAAATACAGTTTTCAAAGATAGAAAAGTTTGGTTATTAACTTATAAAATTATTAGAGCTAGCATCTGTAAATGAAGTCATGGTCTTTTTTTAAACACAATTTTAATGCCAATATGATATTCTACAGGTACCAGAATTTTTTATATCATGAAACATTTTTATACTTGTTTATTTTTTGGCATGTATGAATGAAAACTTGATGAGTTAGACTATCACTAAATAATTACCTGGAAAATAAATATTTCAAGCTTAGATAAAAAATAAAGTTTTAAATAATAAAGCAGAAAAAAAAATATTTCATTTTAAGCTCTTTGATGGTCCATAGACCTGTGAAGGCAACAGTCATTAGGATTGGTTACAACATTGTGGTTAGCACAATGCCCTGACACTTTTCATTGCCCGAGCATTTATCAGGTTAGATACCAGAGATTGGGGTTAGGGGTGCACTTAGGACTTTGTAAAGAAAAAAATCCTGGTGCTTTTTTCTATATCATGATTTGAATTAAAAATGAACATAATGGCAATCTGATCCTAAAGTCCCTATACTCCAGCATCCAGTTGATATGTCTAAGTCCTAAAGTCCCTATACTCCAGCATCCAGTAGATATGTCTAAATCCTAAAATCCCTATACACCAGCATCCAGTAGATATGTCTAAATACTTAAGTCCCTATACTACAACATCCAGTCGATATGTCTAAGTCCTAAAGTAACTATACTCCAGCATCCAGTAGATATGTCTAAGTCCTAAAGTCCCTATACTCCAGCATCCAGTCAATATGTCTAAGTCCTAAAGTCCCTATACTCCAGCATCCAGTAGATATGTCCAAGTCCTAAAGTCCCTATACTCCAGCATCCAGTAGATATGTCCAAGTCCTAAAGTCCCTATACTTGATCAAGTTGATTGCTTAGTTATTTCCTATAAAACTAAAGAGTACTGTGAATGTTTTACCAAGTAGTTACACAATCTACTTTTGTACATGATGAGTTGTGTGTTTATCTGTGATATATTTTTGGTCATTCCCTCCTCCGCATTTGTATATATTAGAACCCTCTGTAGTCCTGCAACATGTATCAGTAGTATTTTTCTCAATTCTATTGTACATTTGTGTTATTCAGGTTATCACTGATAGAGTTCCATTGGAAAGCTGTGGCCCGGAGAAACCTCCACTGCACCAAATGGAATTGTTTTGTTTTTTTTAGTTCATGTCCATGTGACCTACTTAGATTTGAAGGCCAAAGATCTTAAAGTGGGAAATACTCTAAACCATTTATTGGGCATTGGATCTGTTAAAATTGAAATGAAAATGTTGATTTGTATATATAACTAGTTCAGTAGTAGCTATATTTTTGGATAGACTAATGACTTCAGTCAATTGCTTCCAATTTATCTAATTCAGCACACATGTATTGTTTAAAAAAATAACACAACAGTGTCAAGTAAATGCCCTTCAAAATTTTTTTTGTATAATTCCAAAGTAATATTGATGTATTCTCTATAAGTAAATCTTGGCTTTAAGTGGAGTAAATTATTCATTATTGTGATACAAAGTTTCAGAATTTATAGCTATAGCTTTATTTAAAAAAACACATATTTACTTTATTTTTTCAATAACAAACTGTACAACTGTTCACATTTGTAATGGAATCATGAATGTATAACTTTAAGAAATTTAACACTATATGTCTTTGTACATAATTTGGTCATGTGAATTTTAAATTACTTAATTAACTTTTTTTGTTTTTTTTTCTTCTCAACTCGGTGAAAATTAAAGTAGCTTTACACTTATTGATGAGTTTACTTTGTATCTCCTTTAAATGACTACTTTAAATGACTACTTTAAATGACTACTTTAAATGACTACTTTAAATGACTACTTTAAATGACTACTTTAAATGACTACTTTAAATGACTACTTTAAATGACTACTTTAAATGACTAACTTTGAGGTTTTCTCTTTTACTTTTATACTGTTACCGGTATGTATATGTGAGAGGGAGATAATTCATGGAATGTATACAATAAAGGGAGCAAAATGGAAGGGTTGCTCATAAAGACAATGTGAAACAAAGGGGAAGGGGAGGGGGGGAGTCTAAGGCCCTAAGACCAGAGAATTCTTTGCTGAACTCAAAGCGTTTGAAAAACTAAGCTTGGTGTGACGTTGGTTAGTCTTATGCAAATAGCCAATAAAGAAATATAGATTCTTTGAGTAAATGTAATTATTGATTGTGTAATAGATATTATAATAAAACATCTAAAGAAATGAGAAATTTGTAAAAGTGAAGTAGAAAGAAATCATTTAAAATATGAATCATATCATATGGTTTTGGCATCCATAGGGAAAAGAAGACCAGCTCACCCTTCAAATACTACAAAAAAATGTGGCTCACCCCCCCCCCCCCCCTCTTATCCAACATCTTGGGCAAAATTATTTAATTAATTCTCCCTTTTCCACTTTCCCCATCTTGACGGAAGAACAATTAAAATCACTGTACATTAAAGTGGATTAAAATAAAACCTTTTTATTGAATTATTTTTGTGCTTGTTTGTTTACCTGGCAGGATTCTCTCCCTTGTTTAACGTAACGCCTGCTTTTTCATAGTTCTTTGCTCACCAGAGTGTGTGTGTCCATGTGTTGTGTGCAAGTGCCTGCCGGTCAGTTTCCTCCGTGCAGGTTTTATTTACAGGTGTTATCATCTCTAGCCCTTACGTAGAAAAGGTTGTGAAACCTGGCCACAAATTTGCAAGGCACCAACACAGCAGAGATTAACTCTAAACTTTCGTAATAAAAAAACAACAAAATAATCTCGTTTTCTTTCTTACGGCTGCATCCCCCTTTCAGTGTTTCTGATTGGCTAGTACATCGATCCTGCACTATAATTAGACCAATAATATCAGCACTTACGTTTCGGTGTTATAATACGTGAAGCTGTGGTTTAATGTCTTTTATAATTTCGAGTTTCACGGTTATTTAGTTGAATCAATACAACACGCTTTTGTGTTGTTCAGACACGAGTCGCAATCAATAGTTGCGGAGTTAGTTTAGAATAGATAACTATTGAATGGTTACATTTCTTATCTTAGTAATTGATACAGACGCATCAACTTTACAGAAGAGTATTGCGTCTAACGCTTACTTATCCACGACTGAGAGGTGGTACGAGAGCGCAAAGAGCTTGCTAAAATGGAGATAGCCTGGATAGACGCGCTTGATATAAATGTCCAATAATTGCCATCAGTATTTATTAATTTGAATTTCTAATGATTTTCGGCATTTTACCCGAAGGCAACCCATTGTATGGATGGGTGTCATTTAGTTAGCCTTTTCTTTCTTCTCTTGAAATGAAAAACTTGTAAAACGAAATATATTATAACTTTGGTAGATCAAACGAACGTTATATTGATAACTTTTAAAACAAACAAATTAAAATAACACAATTCATACGTTGATTGTAGTTTAATTTTTAAAGCCATTCATATATAAAGTATACATAATATCACAATTGAAAATAAAAAACACATATCAATATAAATATAATATCAATCAACATCAAACGGAGCAGTGGTTTGAAGATGTTTATTTCATTGAACCCTTCTATTTTAAAAAGCTTGGGGTTCAACAACTTAATGATCGTGGTTTATTAATGTTTTCTACATCTACATGAAATAGTCATGGTTGCATTTATCTTTGTATATAAGATTATCGCCTTTCTATGTGTTATTATATCTCTTGTTTCTGTGTGGTTATATATAACCATAGACTATAATATACATGGACCGCTTGCTTTAGTATTTCTGCTATAAGCTTATGATGACTCGAAACTCGAAACACTGATTTTCAAAATTTCCGATTCGTTGTTTCCTTTGCACTTCCGTTTTATTGAATCGCTTCGATTTTGTCAATGAAAAATTAAAATTGAAACATTTAAGAAACAACGAGGAGCGTAGGAGTAATTTAAGACAGCCTTATTGGTTGTGCACGGAAAGAAAAGTTGATATAAGCTCTAAAAATTGAGCAAGCGGGCCCTATTTTTATAGTCTATGATAGTTTGTGTGGGTTTATAGACTATATCATGTTCGTGTGTCTATATCTCATTTTTGTGTGCGGTTATACCTCATGATTGTGTGTGGTTATATATCAGGTTTGTGTGAGTGTATATCTCATATTTGATTGTGGTTATATATCTCGTTTTCGTGTGTCTATATCTCAGTTCTTGTGTGTTGTTATAAGTCGTGATTGTGTGTGGTTATATCTCATGTTTGTATTTGCTTATATCAAACAGTTGTCAAATGTACGGTTATGTGTCGTAAATGTCGCGGTGGCTTTCTGTTTTGGTTATATATCATTATTGTATAACAATACTTGTGTTTTATTGTAGTGCTTGGCCTTGCTTATACATGTACCCCATGACGGTAAGAAAGAAAGGAGCGCGACTTACAACAATTAAGTAACACGGAGAGAAAGACTATCAATAGATTCCATGGCAGTAAAATTCCAGTCTTTAAATTTGATACAAAACTGAAGCTTCCAAGAGATTTCATCTAAAACTACACTCTTATATTTTATAAATGCATGGGGTATAGGGCCTACATTAGAATCTCTGATCTATATAAATAATGGATTGCGCCTTCATATTTAATTGGTATGAGCAAATTGAGGCTATAATTGACGAGTCTTAAATCTTATGCATGCATAAATTTTGGATGACACATCACTTCCGATCTTATTCGCTAAATTGGATTAGAAAAATGGGGCCTTCTGCTATAATTTCTGGCATATTCACTTTTAATATTGAAGACATAATCCTCACAGTAATAGGCCTACTTAGACTTTGTTTATATGTAGTCAGCGTGAACTTACTGTGGAAAGTGCAATGAATTTCTCAACATCCGTGAATGTTAAATCAGCAACAAGGCGTAAATCGTAATGGTTGCCATTGTAAGCAAAACAAAATGAAACCGGAAGTTCAACAATGCACTTGAAAATGCCGAAAAGATAATTAATTATACGATTGTTACGGGAATTTAGCGGAAATGCATTTTCATCCAAATTGCCTATTTAAGACTCGTCAATTGATTACATCATTCACACTATTGACAAGTCTTTTCAAATGGAAGAGATCACGGACTTCCGGTTCTATTTTTAAATTAGTAAACAAAAAAAGAATGCTTTTGCTGGTGTTTGACAATTGATTTCAAACTCGACGGCCAGTTCTAGTCTTTTAAAAATATACAAAGGATACAAGATTAGTTATGAGGAATCCGTTTTCAAAAGTTATTAGGCGATAATTAATACTCAAATTGTTAATCGCGTTAGGTAAAATTTAGCGTTGTTTATAAAATAAATTAGTCATGAGTTGCACCCTTGGTTTAAAAAAACACACAATGCGTAGATTTATAAAAAAAATATTGGCATCAAGCAATTAGTTTGGGATTATAAATAGGTGATTCTTCAAATCTGACATTCACAATCCATCGTTTTCTTTTGGCAACATCTTTTGGAAATAAATTAAAATTTAATCTCCTACATCTCTTCGTACCCAACACACATCCATTAAAAAAAAAAAAGATCGAATTGGGATGGAAATGTTTTTTCTTCGACCTTTTATGCATGTATACTCGTTAAGACTTGTCAATTCATATTATCTATATAAGCAAATCGATAAAAAGGAAGTCTAAGTAGCTTGAAATGTATTTACAGGTCAGTGTTGAAGAGTTAATGATTTTTGCTTCAATAATATAGTTTCCTGGCCCAAACCATTCTTTTTATAGATCAGTGATTAAAAAAATTTATTACTTTTGTAATCACAGAGGTTTGCTTTATTGGCATGACTTTAGTCTTTTTTTTTCCCCCAAAGTTCCAAGCCTTTTTACATAATCACATAATTTACATAAGATAAAGTTCTTGTAATGCATAATTAATATATTTATAACATTCGCAGCCATTTTGATCTATACGAAAACACCCGTATTTCCAGAGTAGGCTAATTTGAAAACGTATAATATTATCTTTGGCTCCATTTCTAAAAAAAATAATAATCTGAACTATTGTGTAACTTTACTTAATAAGTTAAATATATATCATTGGGAAACCCCGATATTCTAAACATAAATAATAACAGGAAATACACACAAAATATCATTTTGTTTCGTTTAAAGACAGAAAAAAAAAAAAACAACGACAAAAAAACAAGGAACATAAGCATACATTTTTAAATGAGCAAAGAGATCCATTGACTTTCTGACAGATTATTTGCAAGACATTTCTCACATTACATTTCTCACATAGTTGATAGATAATTATAAGCATAAACAAGAATCTAGACATTTGCCGCCCAGGCTGAAAATGTTATTCGATACAACCTCATTCAGTTATAAGAAGAAAAAAAAAGACCGGAAACATACGTTGGAAGTAATTTTGATTCACGATGTAAATAAATATATTGTATGCCTTACGTACACATGTAGTTGGGGATAATTATAGAGGCCGACTCCTCCCTTCCGAAATAAAAGGAAAAGAGTTGAAGTTGTATAGACTCTAATATGTTTCCCAAACACATTTATTGATGTCTAGTATTTTTTTTTAATTTTTTTTATTTCGTGCCCCATTAAGATTTATTTGCATTTACGAAATATATAGGCTAGGTCTAAAAGATTTGAATTTTCACACGATTTTAAAGATTTTTTTTTCATCTCGCGACCAGATAACTTAGTTTTTGTTGCCTGCGGTTGGCCTACGGAGTTTCGACCCCGTTTTGGGGAAACGCTGAAGTTGTAGATAGGCCAGATAGTTGTTTGTACCTTTCATGTTTCGCTCTATAATGTATCTGAAAAGATAAAATATAATAGCTATACACTACATTGCGGTAGAAACAGCTATTATAGGATTGGAGAGGACTGGAGGGAATTCTCTAATATGTCCCAATAGAATTCTATATAATATAATACATTTCATATAATGATTTAGAATAGCAAACACACAGACACGAGGATTTTACAGTTTTTAGCGTTTTTAACAATTAGCAGAGATCTTTATATGTATACAGACACCACGTTTTGATAAAGTTACAGTTCTCAACATAATCTATTGACAGTCTAAGACATGTAGTTTACACATCGAGAAATATTGCCTTATAGTAAGGAGGCACTGTCTATGTAATATACCGACTATATCAAACATTCATTATATACACCATATAGACGTGGAGTATTCTATTTTGTTTGTGAAATAAAAAAGTAAAACCCTTTGGTAAGAATATATTTTCTGTTCTAAATGAATGAAAATTGAAAGAAAATTGCACTGCGCTTGTGCTAATTAAAACGGTTAGATGGTCGGATTGAGATTAAGACTGAATTTAATTGCTGAATGCATATGGAACCTCTATAATTGTAGGCCTAATTAGTGTGTGCAATTGTTGTTGTTTTTTCTAGTTTCTATCCATTCAACTACGAATTAATTGTAGAAATGAATTAAAACTAAACTTTAACTGAATTCAAATACGGAACATGTTTTGTAAATGAACAAAAAAAACAACAGTTAAATTAATGGTATGGAAGGGGTTAAGATTTGTTTTTAATACTTGTAAGGTCGCCAAATGGTAAAAGCAAGGTGGGTGACTCGGGGTGGAATTTATTGTGCGTTCCCCCACCCCACCTTCCTTTCTTTCTCATAACTGGCACAAAATACTGAACATTACCTTTTGAATGATAAGCCCCTTCCACTTAAATGAGCCACGAAACTTGGATCTATTAAACAAAATGACTCATTAAAACGAAAATAGCAACGAAAGTTTATGATTATTCGCAAGCAAAGTTTGATTTAAATGTCATATAAAATAAATTACATCAACATTAATGACAGAACATGTTTTATTCGTTCTCTTGTTAGTTTTGTTTCGCTAATATGAACAAAATACGCAAATTTTTCTACTTTCATTAATTCAGCTCCGTTTCTTTTTCTTTCCCAGTTTTTTCTTTTTGTTTTTCTTTCTTTGACGTTTTGAACCTTTCAACTTTTTGACAACACCGGTCGGTTGTTTTCTGGGCTGACCCTTGACCTCAACAACCTTACTCTTGTTTTCCCCTTTACTTGATGACAAACTTTTGGCAGACGTCTCCAGACAATCGTCTGCAATTCGAATCCTTTGGAAATTAGTCGCGTAGCTCAAACAATTTCTTGAAATGGGCAGTCTGATAGACTCCTTCGTGCATAGATCTTTTGCTGTGTTCTTATCATCTACAGAGAGAAACAAAAAGTAATGGCCCATAGTTTTTAGTATCTCACTATTAGTCTAGGTGGCGCTTACTTATCCTACGCTGGTTTTAACAAAGAAAGCTAAGGAAATATGGAGAAAATTAAGGCAGTTAAAAATTGATTAAATACATAATATAACCAGATACTATATTTTTTTTATCAATAGCCTACAAAATTCACATAAGTGAGTGAATCATGCTTTATTTATGCATTTTCATTGTCTCTTACATTGACCTATATATGCCTTAACAACGTGTCTCCATTTATTAGCAGATAACATTTTGTTAGCAAAATAAGTCTTAATTCCGTGACATTGGACTTTTGAGATGTAAAAAAAAATTGTCAATTAGAATGTTGACTTTTAAAAGTTATTTTCAGCAATGTTTAGAATAGTTGATTTAAAGTTCTACTCATTGAATGTACAATATTTATTAGATAAGGCAGAGTGGCATTGGGATATTTTTATTTTTAAATTTTTATTGATAATCTACTGGATAATTTTTAGGGGAATATATGTCTTATAGGGAAATATATTGGATGATCTACAAAATAATATATTTGATAATCTAATGCATAATCTACTAAATAAAATATTTGATAGTCTACTGGCCTAAGCTACTAAATAAAATATTTGATAATCTACTGGATAATCTTTCGGAGAATATACTGGAAATAATACTGGATAATCTAAATAATCAATTTGATAATCTACTCGGTAATCTACTAGATAATCTAGTAGATAATACACTAGATAATCTAATGGCTAATCTTTTTGATAATCCGCAGGATGTTTTACGAAATTATCTAGCCTATTTAATTGTGATATCTTGGAAGGACCGCATAACAAACAACGAGGTCTTGCAACGGGCTTACATGCCTAGCATGATCACTCTCCTTCGCCAACGACGTCTTCGGTGGCTTGGCCATGTTTCCAGGATGAAGGATGGGCGAATCCCAAAAGACCTGCTATATGCTGAGCTCGCAGAAGGCAAGAGAGCTACCGGCCGCCCCCAACTCAGGTTCAAGGACGTCTGCAAACGTGACCTAAAGGCTATAGATGTAGAGGTCGGAAACTGGGAGAACCTTGCTCAGCACAGAAATAATTGGAGAGGCACCTTACATAAATGCGGCAGAGGGCAAACTTCTCCTTATGGCGGAGGCTAAACGAGCAGCGAAGAAAAGTAGGCTGCCCCTAACAATCTCCAACGGTCCAGCTTTCAAGTGCCAGAGATGCGATAGAGCCTGTCTCTCAAGGATAGGTCTCCACAGACACAGTCAATTTTGCAGGGTTGGCCAAATCACAGACGCGCAAATCTAATCGTCTTTCGAGACTATGGAGCCAATGATGATGATGATTTAATTGTTAAATACTGGAGGGGCAATCTACAATATTAAAAAAATAATTTACTTGATAACCGCCTAGACATTTCTAAACTGGTAAAGTTATTTTTTTTTCTCGAGCGTTCTATGTCTGTAATAATAACGACATGGTTTGGTGTAATGAGGCCATACTTAGGTTGAAAAAAACATATTTTGCAAAATTTCCCTCACAAAAATATTATTGTAGTCTTTAATTGTAGGCCTACTCACGTTCTATTAAAGTGAAAAGCGACTTTTTCTCAAGAAATATTGAATTTCTGCAGGTGTGACTGTCGTTAGATCCTGAAGTAACAAAATAACAGACCAGCAAAAGTGTCACACGTATCCAATGGTCACACCAACTGTCCTCCATAAGACGATTTGGTTACAACTTTTGAGAAAACAGAAGAAAGAAAAGATAAAATCATTTAATTTCAAAAGGCACAGTGTGGTAATGAAAATAGTATAATATAAAATATTAAACAATTTAAATACCTAAATATCAACAACATGTATTAGTAGCAATGATTTATATCAGTGGCTACAATTTATATAAGTGGCTATAATTTATATAAGTGGCTACACTTTATACCATTGCTACAATTTATGTATTATTAATGTATGAAGGGCTACATTGTATTGTAGCCTTTCATTATCAGTAGCCGCAGTTTCTACATGTGGCTGCAAACTCAAGCATTGGCTACAATTTTTTATAGTAGAAGTTGTCTTCATTCTATAGCAGTGGAGACCATTGAATGAGGTAGTTCCAACTGCCAGCACCTACTTCTATTTCATAACGCTAGTTGCTATTTGCTATCTTAAAGCAAACATAGAGGGCAGAAACAAAAGGGACAACCCCCAAGTGGAGATAGAAGCAAAGTTCCCCGAGGCTGGAATGACGTTCTGAACAAATAACAAAAGGGACAACCCCCAAGTGGAGATAGAAGCAAAGTTCCCCGAGGCTGGAATGACGTTCTGAACAAATAACAAAAAAAAAGGTAATGATCGGCGCTAATTCTGGGTTCTCTAAAAAACTTCTATTGTAGGCGTGGCTGCAGCATGTGTCAATAGAAATAACCAGCTCATGTTTAATGGACCTGTTGCGTGCTCCAACAGCATTGATCTAAACACACAGAAAATAGTTGTTGTTCTGATGCATCTATAGGCTCACACTGCGGTCATTGTTCAATGTAACTACACGTAGATATTTGTGTACAATTCACTAGACCATTGGTTCCTGTAGTATATTTGACCTGACAGAATTTGTTAAAGACTCTAACCCTGTCACAATGATTTCTTTCTACGAGGTGAATTGGTTTCGACTTGAGTTATCTTTATCGTTTGTTCTGCACACTAATTTTAATGAAGATTATTGAATGAAGAACTTCAGGCCCATTATTGAGAGCCATTTAGAAAAAAAGATGCGCTCCTTAGGTAAATTGTACTATGTAAATAGTGCACTATTTTAATGTATTCTCTGTCATACAGCCTAGTCTAAGTTCTAAAAAAACAATTACCCCGGTACTTATAAGTTTTACAGACGTTCCTATTAGAAGATTAATACGTCCACTAGGCCCAAAACTCCTGCAGGGCGGCAGGGATCGGTCGGCGGCAGGGATAGAACCCGCGGCGTGTCGGTTGATTAGATCTAAATATATTATAGACTATATTGATTTTTGACCTTAAGCTTATTATCTTTCTCCTTTTACTGGTATTTTAATTCTTTTCACGCGTTTAAGCTATGCTACATTTACATGACAATTTTAAAAGACTTTATAAAATGTATAAAAAATTAAATAAAAATAACCATATTATGGACAACATACTATTCCTCACTTTAATGTAACAAAACAAATGTTGTTGTGTCATTGTTTTATTTGCTTTTTTTTCAGTGGGGGGGGGGGGGGGGATTGAAGACCGACACTAAGAAACCTAAGCAAATATTTCTTTCAAATTGTCCTGACAACGATCATCGCAAAGCCGCAAGAGGTAAAGGAAACTGTGTCATGAGTAAATGACAAGTGTCATATGTAAACCGGCAATAGAGAAACAATCTAAGTACAACTTGTGACTACAACACAATCGATTTGTTAAGCTAATCAATGTCAATACCACGTGTCATACAGCCACACGTTTAAACACTTTAAAGTAATTCACAAAGCATTCAGCTATTATCAATTTTTTACTCACATAGTCCTAATTAGAGTTTAAGTAAACATCATTGAACAAGTTCTCACATTGTTTCATTACTTTTATATTGTTTGCAATTGTTCACGTGCAACCAACACTTGGGCTAGATCAGAACAATGGCCACGATTTCTTGAAGAGGATTTCTCGAAGACGATTTCCAGCCAAGTATAATTTATTGGTGACAATTTCTTGCCCCCGGATTTCTCGAAGAGGATTTCTACCCAAGTTTTATTGGTGAAGATTTCTGGTCGAGGATTTTTAGATTATACTGTCCTGTCCAGCATTTCTCTATTTCTTGTTGAGAATGTCATTCTTTATGAAAATGTCTTTTAGACGCCTTGGTTTTGAAAAATGTTGAGTCTTTCTGGAAGAGGGTGGGTGTGTGTGTGCCTCACTTCACCACCATGGCCTACATCATTGCAGTAGATGTGTGTTTCGAATGTGCCATATGCAACAATATATTACATGCTGTAGTTGTAGTAATACACAATGCAAAAGCTACACATTTAATTTAGTAGGACATTAATGGCACAAAGGACAAATAGATAATAACATATTTTATAATAAAAATAGTTCGATTGCAAGCACTAACTATTACGAGCGAAAATTGGTTATGGAATGGGTTGCCTAAACAAACGATAAAATCCACAAAAAAAGAATGTTTAAAAACACTTTTTAAAACGCCAGATTAAACTCAAATTTGTGAAAAATAAAGAAGATTTCAAAGACCCTTTGAATTGGTGGATCTAATTAAAGTGGTCATTTTAGTAAGCAATAATGCATTTAAAGGATCAATTTAAATTTGATTATTTCTAAGAACCAAAGAAAGAAATAACATGTTTAATCACCTTGTATTTTAAATGCTAAGTATGAGCTAGGCCTACACAGGAATTGTTATATACTAAACCTTAAGATCAAGCCTTTACACGCCCTCACAGACACATACACAACTAGTTAAAAAAATCCGCTTAATTGCAAAACAAAACAATAGAACCACCTGAAAGGATGTCGTGTGTTGTCTGTGCGACGTAAAACTCAAAACATACAAACAACGCATTAAGTCAGACATTTCTGTTGTTCTTCCTAAATGCCAAATCTATTCCCTAGATTTTTTATTTGCTCTTGAAAGCCTGGATACGCTTCCCCGAGTCGCCCGTTGTCAAGACATTTCATGTTTCGAGATTATTGTTTATTAAATTCAGATTCTCCCCGCCATTCCCTTGTTTATAAATTCGTTGAATGTTAACTGTGTAATGCGTAGATTATTATCTCAGAAATTTTATTTGCCCGTTTTATTCGTTTGCGATTCAAAAGTTATTTGTATGGCTGTTTACAATTGATTAGTTTGGTTCAGTGGTTCTTAAACTGGTTACCTCTGCCCTCTAGTGATTCATCAAATGTGACTCGGTGATCTAGCGAAGGCACGTGGGATTTACTTTCTAAGGGTCTCTGGTTTGAATACATGTAGAATCTAGATAATACAGGTAGAATCTAGATAATACAGGTAGAATCTAGATAATACAGGTAGAATCTAGATAATACAGGTAGAATCTAGATAATACAGGTAGAATCTAGATAATACAGGTAGAATCTAGATAATGCAGGTAGAATCTAGATAATACAGGTAGAATCAAGATAATACAGGTAGAATCGAGATAATACAGGTAGAATCTAGATAATACAGGTAAAATCTAGATAATACGGGTAGAATCTAGATAATATAGGTAGAATCTAGATAATACAGGTAGAATCTAGATAATACAGGTAGAATCTAGGTAATACAGGTAGAATCTAGATAATACAGGTAGAATCTAGATAATATAGGTAGAATCTAGATAATACAGGTAGAATCTAGATAATACAGGTAGAATCTAGATAATATAGGTAGAATCTAGATAATACAGGTAGAATCTAGATAATACAGGTAGAATCTAGATAATATAGGTAGAATCTAGATAATACAGGTAGAATCTAGATAATACAGGTAGAATCTAGATAATACAGGTAGAATCTAGATAATACAGGTAGAATCTAGATAATACAGGTAGAATCTAGATCAAAATTGGAAACGCCAGAATATTTGATCCCAGATTTCTTACCTGTCCCTGAGATCTGCCAATGTCTTATGGATTCCTGGCATTTGTTGGGGGGGAGGGAGGCCGTAAAGGCGGCTGGTCATTGTACAAAATAATGTATTTTAAAACCAGCGAGTTTGTCATAAAACTGTTGAACGTTTCTCCACTTAATCCCATGGACCAACACGTTTTTAAGTTTTAAATTAATTCAACCATTAAATGTACACATTTTTAAAATCAATGTTTCAATGTCTGTATTTTTACAAGTGTAATCAATTTACCAATTAAAGAAACGTGAACTAAATACATTTTCAAATTAATCTAGAATAGAATGGGAAATCTCTCACAAAATAAGTTGGACAAGGCTAACATTTAATTAGCTCAGAGGTAATGTGAGCTGCTTTCATTGTATACATTATTTTAAAGACTATTGTTCTCGTAAAAAAGCCTTTTTAAAAAAAATAGTTTTGTTCAAAAGTGGAAGCATAATACTGATATATCAGAGAGAGAGAGAGAAAGAGAGAGAGAGAGAGAGAGAGAGAGAGAGAGAGAGAGAGAGAGAGAGAGAGAGAGAGAGAGAGAGAGAGAGAGAGAGAGAGAGAATTAAAGAGACAAGAATTGAATGAGCGAAAGAGTTTAATAAAGAGAGAGAATGTGAGAGACAAAGAGAGAGTGAGAGAAAGGTGAACAGACAGAGAGGGAGGGGGCAAGTTTGTATTCTTTTAAATTTATATCGGTAAGCTCACACATATAATCAGCTTAACCGTAAGAGTGCTTTTAAAAAAATAAATTTATATTAAAGAATTTTTTTGTAGTCTTAACTATAATTTTAAAAACACAACATATTTTAAATAAAAAACCACACCCGTTTATGTATAGCAGAATGCATTTTTATAGGGCAGTATTGCAAGGGAAGTAATTATTTTTACTTGCACAGATATCGCAGACGTGAACTATTCGAAAGAGAAGAAAAAGAAATTGAACGCTATTGTGGCACTCGGTAATATATCATTATGACTGGAACTGATTGTTTGTGAGGTCATCCTGTTCTGGAGGTGAATTGCAATCAATATTCAGCAGATCGCTTCTGCGGAATTTTGTAAGTTTGAAAAAACAACAACGAATAAAACCCATGCATGTCTGAGAGGTTAACGTTCTTTGACTCTCTGCGTAGACAAACTTTTATGTAATGTTAGAAAAGAAATTATTTAATATAAAACTTTTAATTTTATTTAATATGTAAGTTTTTATGTTATTGAAGTTGTATTAAGAAGTAGTAAAATATGACAAAGTTAATTCGGTAGGTCTGAAAATTAAACGTTTGTATGTTAGTTATAACTTTTTACTTTTTACTTATGTTACTTAGCTCTATATATCTAGCTGTAAGTAAATTGTGGTTGTTTGTAAGTTGAAGTTGTATATAAGTTGTAGTTGTATATAAGTTGTAGTTGTATGTAAGTTGTAGTTGCATGTAAGTTATAGTTGTATGTAAGTTGTAATTGTATGTAAGTTGTAGTTGTATGTAAGTTGTAGCTGTATGTAAGTTGAGTATGTAAGCTGTAGTTGCATATAAGTTGTAGTTGTATTTTAATTTGTAGTTGTATGTAAGTTGCAGTTGGATGAAAGTTGTTGTATGTAGCTGTAGTTGTATGTAAGTTGTAGCTGTATATAAGTTGTAGTATGTAAGTTTTAGTTGCATGTATGTTGTAGTTATATGTAAGTTGCATGTAAGTTGTAGTTGACTGAGAGTTGTAATTAAATGTAAGATTTAGAAAATAAAGCTTAGTTATCTATATGTGCTAAGATAAGAACATATAAAACTGTCCACATATAAAGCATAGCATCTATAAGGCGAGATGTTCGCAAATGCTAGAGAAATCCATGTCCAAAATGGAAACTCTCCTAAATCTAAGTTCTTTTTGCAAATTAACATCAAAAGAAAAGGAAATTGTATATTATAACATAAATAAGTTGTAGACGTAGGTAGGCCTATGTCTAAACAAGAATACCGGTATGTCATATTTGTTTAGGTAAGTTACATATGTTTTATAAGTATAAGTAAGAATATCTGATATCTGTCAAGATGACATAAATAGGTAGGCTACTACGTATCCAGATAGGAATATGGTCTATTATTACAGATACCACATATTCATCTATGTCCATAAACCAAGAACACTTCCTGTATGCCCAAAGAACTTTACAAAGGACGATATTTTTTTGAAATCTAATCAAAGACGAAGTCTCTATTTCCATCTACATCATTCGATCAAGAAAGTGACAGAAGTTGTATCAGGAAGTTGGCGAAATGGCCATCTTTATTGATTTTTTTTCCCTTCTTGTGTACTGAGGGCTTATTCTTTATCCGCCAGTAAAGTGTTGAAAGAGAAAATACACGGAAAGTTATCATATGACATTATTTTGTTGTTATGTCCAGATATATGGGTTTATTATAGGAAAATACATAATGTATTTTTAACAATAAGTGAACTATTTCAAATGTATACATTTTGTAATCTAATATGCTTAATAATACTAAATGTTCATGGTTTTTGCGCGAATATTTTTTAATAGACCTATATAGATTTAGTGCAGGAGATACATGATAATATAAATCGCAGATAATCAGTGTGCATGATGATTCTATAGATTATAGTTTCAACAAAGGGCCATTGTTGACATTAAGAAGACTAAGTGTCTTGTTAGTTTTGTTTATGTACAGTTTTTTTTTTTATTTCTTAATTCAGCAATACATTCAAAAAGGGCGAGTGGATAGACGAAATTGCATAATAGTTATCATTGCTTTACGCTGTATAGTTCAAAGGTCAAAGTAACTTGTATTTCTTGCTTTCGAAACTCTCAATATATTGAGTCTCGAATTCTACACGATACTAGTCTACAGCAAATATACTACTATGGGCGGGATGAAGTTATCACATAAGGATTTTGACCTGATCCGCCAAATTTCGATGACGGTCGGGGAGTGGCAAGTCTTAATGAGGCCTGATCTTTTCAAATGGAAGAGATCGTGAACTTCCGGTGTCATTTCAGACATTTCTGTAAACAAAAAAATAATGCTTTTGCTGGTGTTGGACAATTGATTTCAACCTGGACGGCAGGTCTGGTCTTTTAGAAATATGCAAAGGCTACAAAATTAGTTTTGAGGAGTCCGTTTTTAACATCAAAAGTGAGTAGGCGATAATTAATACTCAAGTGTTAGTTGCGTTAAATTAAATTAAGCCCTGTTTATAAAATAAATTAGTCAAAAGTTATGTTCTTGGTAATTAAAAAACACAATTTGTCGATACATAAAAACAAAAACAAAAAACGAAAATTATTTTTCATCAAGCAATCAATTTGAGATTACAAATAAATGATTCTTCACGTCTGACGCTCACAATCCATCATTTTCGTTCGGCAACATCTTTTGGAAATTAAATAAAATTTATTCCTCTACATTTTCTATTATTCGCAGTACAACCAGTAACGCAGCACACAGACATATTTTTTTAATCAAATAAACGAATGGCACCGGAAATGTTTTACTCTTCGACCTTTATGCATGCATTATCGTTAAGACTTATCCATTACTGATCGCAATCAATTCTGATCATGAAAAGACAGCTACGTTCTCCACCCCAAGCTATGGTGGTAATAGAATAATAGCCAAGTTCTAAAATGGGTAATGGTATATTTCTTTCAGGACCACTTAAAACTCCCAAAATGTTTCTGCGCGGCTAGGGCCGGGTTAAAAGGTATCATCGAATCTGCTCAGTTGTGATGAGTGGGCTACTCAATAATAATAAATAATATGGTGGATAATCAATCCAATCGGATGCTACAACCAATAAGACAGGCACACTTATATACACTATAGATCCTCATACAAATTCATACATACAAATTCGTCAAGGGTAATTCGGTCCTTTGAAAAATGGAACACAATAAGTTCACACAAGTCTTTCGTTAAACACAATCTCTGATGTTTAGATTTCTCTTACATTTTCTTGTAAACAATTGAGAGAAAACTTAGTTTTAAATAGAAATAATTATGCACGTAGCTATTGCACGTTTTCACTAGCAAGTTGCAATTAAAGACATAGTAAATTAAAGTTTCTTTGTACCGGTAATCATTTAAATTAAATAAATACATTTAAGCGGTACACGAACATATTTAATTTTTGAAATATTTTTAACCTATGGCCTATTCATCGAATTTTTGAAGTAAGGACATATATTGTTCTAATATTGTTAAAGAGTGTGCCATTGTTTTGTGAAACCAAAACACTATATAAAAAAATGGACCGCTTGCTTTACGAATTACTAAACCGGAAGTCTAGAGGACTTAGTGCGATCGGAAGTTCCGAAACTAAGTGTTTCAAGTTATCAAATAACAGAAGAACCAGAGTTACCTGATAAATAACACAATCAGACATACATACAAACATACAATCATGCAAATGATACTAACCTGTTCTGTTTTGCTATAGCAACTATGTTAAAATACTGTGTAATTTTCATATATTTGTTTGTATGCGTAAGTCGTTATAAGTCACTAGAGTCGGGGTCGGCGACCTTTTGCTAACAGTGTGCCAAACTAGGATTTCTAAATCATTCAGCTTGCCAACAGCCTAAAAGTCAACCTGCTCTATTATACTTGTTTTATTTTTTTTTAAGACAATTGATTTAACTCGTTAGCCAAAACCAAAGAAAATCTATAGATATCTAGAGAAAAATGTTAAAGCTTTGTATATTTAATAATAAAAATAACGTGTTTGTGATAATCATCCTTTTTATTTGTATTTATACCAAATACAACATTTTATTAAGAAATTTTCACATTTATGGTAACTATTTTATAGACATTATCATTTGGTTGTCAAGATAAGGATCTAGCAACTGTTAATACTGATTATAATATTTTGTTCTCAGTTTAACTGAGTCTTTCTCTACTTTGTTTAAGACTATCAGATAATAATGTACGGAATGAAAGAGTGAAGACTATCATTAAGAGGGATTGATACGTAGTAAACATACAAACTGGGTAGCTATTGTGATGTTTAAAAAAATGTGCTTATAATTTTCGAATCATATAATAGTTATATAATTTTCAACTACTTTTACATTTTGGTCATTATAAAGTTATAAGTTGTAAACCGTTAATTTTTTTTATAAAAGAAAAAAACAGAAACATACTATTTAATATTAGAAAAATTAACGCAAATAAAATGGGCTTATTATCTCCCTTCAATTAAAATAATGTTTATAAATTTAATAATAATAATGACATTTGTATAGCGCTACCAACAAACATAATGCAAGCTCAGAGCGCATTTAACATAACAACTAAGAAGACGGATACAATCTATAGGCCAAGAAATACAAAACTAAATGATGATTCAAAACTTAGAACAAACATGGATCATAGAACAAATCAAACAATTAAAACAAAACA
Source organism: Anisus vortex (assembly GCA_949126835.1). Taxonomy (NCBI): domain Eukaryota; kingdom Metazoa; phylum Mollusca; class Gastropoda; family Planorbidae; genus Anisus; species Anisus vortex. Next base: position 38,872,802 of record OX421492.1, on the reverse strand, counting down.
ATAACCGACCTAACACCAAGTAAGATAAATATTGAAATAATTAGTTTTTAAGTTCTTTTCGAAGGTATCAATGGAGCTTGTTTGCCTGAGTTGAATGGGAAGTAGATTCCACACCTTCGGACCGGATATTGAGAAGGCTCTAAGGCCAACGGTCTTCAGAGAGAAGCGGGGCACTTCCAGAAGCGAGAACGAAGTGTTCTTTGCGGGACATATGGTTTAGTTAGTTACTTGAGATAGGACGGCATCTCATTATTTTAAAGGCATTGGTGGCAATTTGATTCAATAGTGATGCCAAACAAGTTATGTTTGTTATATAAAATATATTAGTAACTACCGTAATTAGTATTTATTTATATAAATCCAGCACTATACTATTCATTACAAGATTTAATTATTATAGGTATAAAACTAAAAACAACACAATCTTAACTATTGCAACACTATGACAGCCACATAATTTCACAGCAACAAACTTACAGTAACAGCAACAAAAATACTACAAAATAATCAAAAATACAACTAATACAACCACAGCAACAAACTTACACAAATACACATACGAATAAATGCAACCACACGAAGGAAAATACATCTATACTAGTAGAAACACAACCACACCAACAAAAATACATCCACACTGATAAAATAACAATCACACCAACAAAAATACATCCACATTGATAGAACCACCATCCACACCGACAAAAACGCATCCACACCGATAGAAAAACAACCACACCAACAGAAATACATCCACATTGATAGAAACACCAACCATGTCGATAAAAATACATCCACATTGATAGAAACACAACCAGACCAACACAAATACATCCATATTGATAGAAACACCAACCACACCGACAAAAATACATTTACATTGATAGAAACACCAACCACACCAACACAAATACAGCCACATTGATATAAACACCAACCACACCAACAGAACTACTTGCATACTTAGTCTCTCTCTCTCTCTCTCTATCTCTCTCTCTCTCCAAACACACACACTCCGCCTGATATAACATCGTCCAGTATACGTCCTCCATGCGTGTTTACACAGCGGGGTTGTCTGAACATCTGGTCGAATATCCCCCAGCCATACACCAGTCTACTTTAACGAACCCTTTGCTGGCAGCCTATAGACTAGACCTAGTTGTGTTTGTTTAAAGTTGAACAAGAACATTTAAAATAATTTTGTTTGAGTGTGTTTTTTATAAATAATGAAATAGTCGCTGATGGGCTAGCGGAAAAGTTGATACAGCTTGACTACGCAATTCACTTGTTATATGTCGCAACATATCTTGTTCAGACTGTCGGAATAACTATATGTTTGATACATAGCATTCATCGCGGTAGATGATATGATAACTGCGTATTATATAATGTCAAGTTTACCTTTAGTGTTGTAGATATTGGACTTAGCTTACCTAGACCTTGTTAAGTTGATAAATTAAATGTCATTGTCAAATCGATTTAGAAAATAATAACATATGATAATGATATACACAATTCATGGCTATAGTAAGTACAAGTACAGTAATCTCGTCGGACCAAAACGATCCATTAGTCCAGTGAGCAGCGTTCACCAGTTTCTGTGACCACGGCATGCGAGTGGATTGTGTGGCCAGCACAAGACCCAGCCACCTTTACTTTGTCCCCAACTAATGTCAAATGCCCATCATAACGGTGTAGACTCATGGACACCAACGGGACACAGGAACACATCCTACCTTTCAAAAGGATTCGAACCCAAGTCCTTCGATACGCCAACTGGACGCGATGAACGAGTCTTATTTCATGGCCTATGACTGTAAATTGAAATCTTTATCATTAAATCTACAAGTTCGCTTTTCAACAATAAAGAAAGAGATTTTTACTCTTTGTAACAGCAGCTTTGTAACAACTATGCTTATATCAACAAAGGCATTTTAAAACTAGTTGTTTTTTGTTCTTTCTATTTGGATGGAAAATAGGAAATAGCTCTTGAAAATGGAAAAAAAAGTATTAATGGAATGATAACATTGGACTGGACTTTTATTGAACCATTAGGGAAATCAATAACAGAAAAAAAACAGACATGGTCATCAGTGGTCAGTTTAACGGTTTTCAAGATTTAATAATAATATGATCTGTAGTGAAACAATCAAATCAAGTTTTACAGCGGATTGAATGTTTTCAACTAAGGTAACAGCAAATTTATAAACAGCCGAGAAACGACACAAACATTTTTATCAGGGCTAGTGACTGAAAAAAGACCATTGACTGCATCTAGTGGAGCAACAACTACAGACTCCCATCTCTCGTCGATGACCTCACAGCCTTAGCTTGAAAAATCAATGTTGATATACTTTTTAGTTGAGTTAATTTTTAAAAAACACACATGATTATTAATAATTTAGGATATTTTTTAAAGTCAAAAGAGATGATCAGTGGTTGGTGTTATAGGGTGGGGTGCCAACATGGTGGTACAGGATGGGGTGCCAACATGGTGGTACCATTAGCATGAAGTGACAAAAGTGCATTTCCTAGCTTATTGTCAGTTTTCGAAGTTCCAATCCCAGTAAATCGTCCCACCGAATATGTTAAATAGAAATCTTGTGTTATCTATAGAAGCGGCGCTCTAATTCCAAGTTACGTTGTTGTTTTTTAAATGACAAGAGTTTAAAAATGTAGCAATATTTATTTCTGAATTAAACTCAACATTTACTAGGTTTTGAAGTCAAGGCACACTTAAAAAATACAGACTTTCTGCCTGTGTTTGAAGAAGCTTTCGTAATATATCAGATAATATGTGTAATTTAAGATATAGTGATAATTAGAAGTAATGATATTTGTAATTGAAGATAAACTTGTTTAAATTCAAGAAGACTTATTTTTATATTGGTTTCCTTAATAGGTAGGCAATATATAATGTTCTAACTCCAGGACGATAATAAATACCGTCAAGTGTGTGTCGTCAATAACGTCAGTTCACTTTCTATAACTCCGCACTAGTCTCATGTTTACTATTAGGTATCAGAGATTTCCTTAGTATCTACGATATAGGATATATGATTAATATCTCTTTCTTTTGTTTCATTTTATGGGTGTATTTGTGTTGACTTACTAACACCATATTAGTATAAATTATTAATTGACGTCAGAATCAAGAATAAAAAATGGGGTTATTGTTGATTTGTATTGTTATCAGGTATTACTGATTTATGACACTCAGCCATTGGCTGACAGGTTTACTATAACTTATAACCCGTTAAGATGTGTTATAAAATATAGTCTATTTAATATTTCGTTTCGTTCTTTTTTTTCAGTGAAAGCAATACGTTTAGGTGGGTGTTGAAGAAATCTGAAGGATGCTCTCGCACACAAGCTAGTAGCATTCAGCATACACATACATAGCAACAGTATACACATACATAGCAACAGTATACACATACATAGCAACATTATTATACACACACATAGCAACAACAAACTTACACACATATACAAAACAGCATATACATATATATCGACATCATACACAAACACAGACAACAGCTTACATGTACTTAGATGACAAGATAAGTGTACACAAACAACGCATAAGATATATAGACCACAGCATACGCGTACATGAACAACTGCATACACGTACTTAGACAAGCTAGCTATTGCACACCTAAATACGTACATACATACATAAATACAGAGATAAATGCATACAAAATTACAGACATACATACATACATACATAAATATATACATAAAAACGTGCATACATAAATACATACATACATAAATACACACATAAATATATACATACATACATTCATACATAAATAGATACATATATACATAAATACATACATAATTACATATATAAATACACTCATATTCAAATTGAAAAGATAACTACAATCTATATTCATAAACATTGACTAATGACTATGTATTATATTCTTAAATTGAACTCAGCTGCATGGTTATTCTTGATTTTTACTATTTAAAAATGTCGAAAATACCATAGTTAGTAAGTTAATAACAGTTGACTCGACTGGTCAAGCAAACGGAAATGACTTCATATCTTGTAACGCGAATACATTCCAGACATGAAACAAACTCCAGATGTTTGTACTGGTAGTGAAAAAAAAAGGGGGGGGGGGAGTCTTAATAATAATTCCACCAAAATTGTATTTCTTGCATTTCAAATGTTAGCATAATTAATTGTATTTGTAAATAATAGTTTTTTAGAAATTCTCGGTAATCTACAATGTCTATCAATTTAAATTTTCTTTTTAATTTATTATTTTATTATAAAAAGTTTGTAATAATATACGACTGATATAATATATATATATATATTCCTTGAGTGGTCAATCATTTAATAACAAAGCATACAAATGTGGAGAAAATGCAGACTGTTATAATATAATAGATAGATAAGTAAACCGTTGTAAGATGGCCGATTTGACCCAGAAATAGAAATACATACAATTTAAACACTTTCCGTAAATGCGTCAATGATATTTGATGAAAATTAATTCTTTTACACTGAACATACATTTTATGAATATACTCTCGTTTATGAGTACCGTAAATTGTGTTATTGTTAAGAACTACCAGACTCTTTAACAAATTCCATATAGGCTATTAAACTTAAAATTAATATTTTCTACATTACGGTATTTACTAAAATTTAAAGTATTTAAAACAAGATCATAAAGTAAATAGGCCTTTTTAATTGTAAATATTTTCGTCCATCTTACCATGGTTCACTTATCTATATATAAAAGTCCGCATTTTCTCCGACAATTTAAGTGATTTAGCAACTCCATGTATATATAGTTCAGTGTATTGTACGATGAGTAAAACAAATATATTAAATAGTATCACACATATAACTGGCTACAAGATGATTATACAATAAATTAGTATTAATATAGAATTTATTTAATGCTAAAAGGCTGAATTCTTCTATACGCTTTTCTAAACTCCATGTTGCTATTTAAAGTCATTTTTTATGTTTATCAAAACTGTTCACATTAGGCATACAGCTAATTACATTCCAACACTTTACACATTAAACTTTTTATACTTCCTGCTCATTACTGATCCATCTTTTAATACATGCATTTTTTTTTTACTAATCCATTACTTTACTGATCTATTTCTTCACTCATTCAACTTTTCACTCATCCAACTCTTCACTCATCCAACATTCCACTCATACAGCTTTTGTCCACTCATTCAACTCTCCTCTCATACAACTTTTTCACTAATTCAACTTTTTACTCATCCAACTGTCCACTCATTCAACTCTACACTCATCCAATTATTTCCATTGCAAATCCCCCTCCTTTTCAACGTCTCTGAACTTATGATTTTTTAAATATAATTTAGCAAGGGCAATGAATTCGTGCTTTAGATTTATCTCCACTTGATATAAACTTTCATGACACTCCATTAGATGATATCAAAACGTGCGTGTGTCTGTCTGTCCGTCTGCTTGTCAGTGCGCTCGTGCTTGCGTGTGTGTGAAGGTGCACCAGATAATCTCAGGAAAGGCCACGGAGACTGAGGAATGCCGGGAAGTTGGACGTGGCACCTGGTCTGTGTGTGTTGTTAAAGTCCATTACGAATCTAATAACGGAGGACCAGTCTAGTATCATCTTTCTCTCTGTGTGTGAGGGTGTGTGTGTGTGTATGTGAGGGTGTGTGAGTGTGTGTGAGGTTTGTTTTATTTTCAGAGTGCTTCCTTCAAGTAGAAGCAGGCAAATGTTCAGTAGAGAGACGGGGCAGTTGTCAATGGAAACAAGAGTTGATTGACTAGATCGTCTACCACTGGGCTTTTAAGACCTTTATTGATATTTTTTTATGACTGACCCCACGTTACCAGGGATAACTTTATTGATATTTTTTTATGACTGACCCCACGTTACCAGGGATAACTTTATTGATATTTTTTTATGACTGACCCCACGTTACCAGGGATAACTTTTTTGATATTTTTTTATGACTGACCCCACGTTACCAGGGATAACTTTATTGATATTTTTTTATGACTGACCCCACGTTACCAGGGATAACTTTATTGATATTTTTTTATGACTGACCCCACGTTACCAGGGATAACTTTATTGATATTTTTTTATGACTGACCCCACGTTACCAGGGATAATTTTTTTTCTTTTTACTGGGAGATTAAAAAAAAAAAAAGAATGTATTAAAATGACTCAGACAGATAACAACGTCTAATTAGTTTTAATTATGTGTGAATAGAGTTACTTGTCGGCATAGACTGAGTCAAAAGGGGGGGGGGGAGAGAGATTATGCCAAGATATTTATTTTCATAGGCGTGGACATAGGTGGGCGGTTTTAAGCTAAGAGATTTTTTTCCGTAGGCGTGGACATATGTGGGGCGTTTTTGGCTAAGATATTTTTCATAGGCTTAGACCATAGTGGGGAGTCTTGTGCCAAGAGATTCTTCTATGGACGTGAGCAAATTCATGAGCGAATTTTTATGTTAAGAATGATATTGTATACATCGAACTGTGTTGTTTTTAAATAAAACCCACGTTATATCTCGTAGATAACAGTTTCAAGGCGTCCATATATTGGTATAAGTATAAGTAACGTTTTGTTCACTATATCATCATTTGCACCATAAAAGAATAACAATTAGAATGGCAACACTTCAATACTAATTTTTACTTTAAATTAGTTAGCGATGGTTTCTGTAACATTGTTAATATTTTACACCTCAGTCTTAAGAACTAAACTGATATAATCAAATAAAATACTTAGAAAGACATCTAATCTCACCTTATATAGGCCTATTGCAGACGCTCCTTTTATAAAGAAGATTATTACGTCCTTACGCTTATCCGTGGTCTGTGTCTAGTGACAGTCTAGTCTTGCATTTTTATTAATGTTTTAAATGATGTTTAAGTTACTGGTTTTCCTGGTTTGTTCAGGCAACCCATTCCATGCCCGAATGCCACTCGGGAAGAAAGAGTACTTATATGCATTTGTTCTCGCATAATATAGATATATATAGACGTATAGATTTAAAAAACGCTTTACTTGTTCGATATGCAAGGACCAATTCAAATAAATTCTCTTTCTTCCCGCTTGTTGATGGCTCAGTGAATGGTGGTCTGAACCAAAATAAGAAATTTACTAGATTAAATTTTAACAACTAAAATGTAAGACTCGACTCAAACCACGAAATAATCTTCTGTATAAAACTAGAGTGCGCCGCATATAAGACAAGGCGCGAGTGTTCTACAGGTGAGAGAGTATGTGGTCTTACGGTGAGTAGAAGTGGGATTCTGGAGATTGAGAACCGTTGACCCTGATTAAATACAATTTAAACGATACAGTCCAGATAACTCGTGTGTAAAATAGCGACCTGTACGCCATCTCACCGTAAATCTAATGGGAAGGTTACACATTTCTTTTTTTTATTTCGTCCCATTTTGTACAGAGTTCTACCCCATCCATTATCTCCAATAGAGTCTAGATTCCAAAACCCCCTTCAATGTAAAACAGGGTATGAAAATGAGAATCCACGAGTCAGAACCTGGCACGGCTGTAAGCCATGAACGATTTTTGAATGGTAATTTATTTTTTTAACAACAGACAACATTTTTTTTGTAAAGCAATGTAAATCATCAATCATATTTGCCATTATAGGCTAATAATATACAGAATTAAAGCTCATACACTTATAAATCTTAAGACATAATATATCATTTCTCTTTTTTTTTCTCTTGTCATATATAGTCGTAATATCGATATATGTGTGTGTTTGTGTGAATGTGTGTGTTTATATTGGCCCTATGTTAATCCCGTCAAATATCAAATCACATATAATGAAATATAAAAGCATAACATTATAGTCTTTAATAACATGGTAACATTAACTTAATTTTTAACGTCCACTAATACTCAGGAAAACTCAAGAGTTAAATTTTCGAGCTATTGGCAAAAAGCTTCCTTAATTGTTAAACTTAGTTCACAAAAGGAAAAAAAACCCACACAATCCAGTTTTATTATGTTGATAGCTGTATGGCCTTAATGCTGTATAAAAGAAAATCCCATTTTTTTAAATAGGAGGAGTGTGCATTGAATATTAAACCCTCCCTCGCTGTTGGTCTGATTGGATCTTTGTGTTTGACATTTTAATCGCCCAACTTGTTATGGACTTCAGGTGTTCTCTGCTTAAAATTATGGGATAAGTTAATTTGTAAACAAGAACACAATGGATTTGTAGACAAAAAAAAAAGAAGAAAAAAAAAAAGCACCGTTTTTTTTTTCACGGAATAAAGAGAGTGTCACTAAGTGTCAGACCGAGATTTGAGTAAAGTCGGCAGGACATTATGCTATCCACACAATCCCCTTGAATGCCATGGCTATGCGGAAACGGATACACGCAGTATCGAAAGTCTTAAAGGACAATTATGGTCTTATATTTACACAAGTGTGATAGTGTGTGTAGTGTGTAGGCCAATAGGTTTGTGTTTTAATGTTTCTTCTTTGTGTATGTTTGCATGATTGTTTGTGCCATATTGTGTGCTCCTACGTTTTATGTGTTTACTTATGTTTGTGTGCGTGTGTTTGTGTACAATTGTTGGTGTGTGTAGGTCTATATTTGTAGGAGTATGTGCGTATGTGTGAGCACAGTTGACCAAAGGTAGATAATGCTAAATAGATTAGTGCAAATGAATTAGCTCTTAGAAAGAATACAGAGGCGTTTTCGGAATGGATTTGAACAAAGGCCTAGACATGCGGAAACTATAACAATAATAATATAATACTTAATGGTATGCTTTAGGTTAGCCTACGTATTTCTAGTTCTGTCAATTGGGTTACGGTATATTGTGAGTTTTTATGGCTTTGTATTTATTTATTTGTTTTTATAGGAATAGGTATCACTGAGTTTGTATAAGTCTGAATGTTTACATGTATCATTTCAACTCAATTTCAAGGTCTGGGTCGTACCACTGCAAACGTAAACGCCTGTAGTCTGTATCACACGACCAGTAATCTATACATAACTCGTGTGTGTGTGTCCGTGTGCGTGTGTCTATACATATAAGCTGTTTACTAACTAGACTAAATGCGCAGCGCTGGTGTTGATTTTTTTTTTAGGAACATTTAGACCACGTGACTTTTATAGCCTAGGGAAAAAAACACAGTGGAGAAATTAACAAGCAATTAGAATTAGTTGTAATTTTAAAGACAGAGTAATACACGAGAAATTAATTCAAGACAATAAAAGTAACCAAATGATGAATAAAGCGTTTGTTGAACAGGGCTACACATTGTTGGTGCATACAGGTATTAATTATATAATAAAGATCTATATCTATTTGAATTATACAAATCATCAAAATAATTCACTTTTCTAATGATTTGTTTTAGTTTGTAATCGACAATATAGCCTAAAGATGTTTTAAAGGCAAGTCCTTTGTTGTCTATAGCAGGCATGTCAAACGTGCGGCCCTTTGCAAGCACGTGTGCGGCCCGCACAAAGGATACTGCAATTGTCTCATTTATCGTGAATATTGCAGTTTTAATACTTTAAACTGGGTGTATAAAACAGAAATATGGCACGGTGCCACATATAAGTAAACAATACGGCTATTTTAAGCTAGTAAGGGTTTTTCTATCTATGAAAGTTAGGCAACATTGACCGGAAGTAGCAGACAGGTTGTTATTAGCTTGTTATTGCCATGTTAAAAACTTAAAACAATAATAAATTGTATCTTGTGGAATCGTGCCGGTAATTATATTATTAGTATTTATGAAGTAGGCCTACTGCCTAAACTTTTTTAACTGACACCGTTTAAAATGGCTACAGCACCTTCAGCTAAAAAGAAAAGGACACTTGATGAAGAAAGAAAAATGGAAACTACAGTATGTTTGTACAATTGTAAATGGAAAGATACATTGTTTAGTATGCAATAACAGCATTGCCACGCCAAAACAGTACGACTTAAAAGACACTATGAAACCAACCATCGATCCTGCGATAAATATGAGGGCTTAATGCGTGTTTCAAGACTCAAGGAATTGAAAGCCAACTTAATACAGCAACAGAAATGTTTTACAAAAATAGATCACGCTGTCGCTCCCGTTTCTGCAAGCTATGAACTCAGCCGAATGGTCGCCATTAGTGGTAAATCTTACAGTGAAGGAGATTTCGTAAAGCATTGCCTTATGAAAGCGGCTGACATTGTGTGTGCCCACAGAAGGCACAGTTTTTTAAGAATATTTCGTTAACCAGGAACACTGTTGCTGCAAAGAACTAAAAAAAACTAGGCAAATGCCGAATCTGTACTTACCTTTGCTCCTTTGCTAATTGTGAGAGTCACATAGAGTTATTGTCAAAAGAGTTCCAGAAAAGATTTAGTGATTTCTCATCTTTTGAATACCATTTTGCACTATTCTCGGCAACTTTGATGTTGTCAAAGCAGAGGAAAATGTGCAGATGGAGCTATTAGAAATGCAGTCTGATTCTACACTCAAAGCAAAGTATCTAGAAGCCGGGATACCTGGCTTCTATACATACCTTCCTGAAAAGTTTACAAACTTCAGAAAGTTTTCAACTTGGATTATGGCAATGTTCGGTTTCACCTATGTGTGTGAACATTTATTTTCCTTCATGAAATTAACAAAAACTTCTCAGAGAACAAGGCTGACCGATGAACACTTGTCATCCCTCATGAAAGTCGAAACTGCAAATACATTTCAGCCAGATATACGAAAAATAGTCATGAAAAGGAGGCATCAAACCTCAGGACAAAACACTTGATTAAAGTGTAAAAATAATTGAATGTTCTTAAATAAATTGTGCATTACAATTGTTATATTTGGCGCTGTGGGGCGTTAGTATAGTAAAGCCGTTTTAGTAAGCGCGCAAATTAATTAAATATAACTCAATAAGATTACAGTGTTTCTCAGATTTGTTTGTGTGTATCAAAGAATCTTATGCGGCCCATGGTGCTTTTTTAGTTTGACACGTCTGGTCTATAGCCTGTCAAATTACACCAGTTTAATTAAGAGACATCGTTAAACGTGTTGACTTTTTATAAACTCCTTTCATCTTACCTAAATTACTATTCATCATTCAAAAATCACCTTATCCCTATATCGTTTTAAAGACAACCCCGGGGAAGACTACAAATAACAACTAACTATGCAGGCCTATATATTTTGTAGTTTGGGGAATAAAAGGAAAACAATTAGTAACTTAATCATTATAGGCCTACTTCTTATTACATATGGATAGTAACTCTGGCGTAGTGTTTTACTTTTTAAATTAGGTAATAAAATTTAGGGCTGCAGAGCCCTTGCAACAGCTCCCCCCCCCCCCCCCCCGCAACTTCCCCATAAACAGTACCACACACATAATATTTATTTTAAAAAATGATGTAAACAGAAACTGAGAATTGGGTGAGTCTAGTGTAACATTGGCGTGTCTGATGTAACATTGGCGTGTGTAGTGTAACATGGAACATGTTTAGAATTTGATGTATCTAGTGTAACATGGACAATGTTTAGAATTTGATGCATCTATTGTAACATGGACAATGTTTAGAATTTGATGTATCTAGTGTAACAGGGACAATGTTTAGAATTTGATGTATCTAGTGTAACATGGACAATGTTTAGAATTTAGTGTGTCTAGTGTAACATGGACAATGTTTAGAATTTGGTGTATCTAGTGTAAAAAGGACAATGTTTAGAATTTGGTGTTTCTAGTGTAACATGGACAATGTTTAGAATTTGATGTATCTAGTGTAACATGAACAATGTTTAGAATTTGATGCATCTAGTGTAACATGGACAATGTTTAGAATTTGGTGTGTCTAGTGTAACATGGACAATGTTTAGAATTTGATGTATCTAGTGTAACATGGACAATGTTTAGAATTTGGTGTGTCTAGTGTAACATGGACAATGTTTAGAATTTGTTGTGTCTAGTGTAACATGGACAATGTTTAGAATTTGTTGTGTCTAGTGTAACATGGACAATGTTTAGAATTTGGTGTGTCTAGTGTAACATGGACAATGTTTAGAATTTGATGTATCTAGTGTAACATGGACGCTGATAAGAATTTGGTGAGTCTAGTGTAACATGGACAATGTTTAGAATTTGGTGTATCTAGTGTAACATGGACAATGTTTAGAATTTGGTGTGTCTAGTGTAACATGGACAATGTTTAGAATTTGGTGTGTCTAGTGTAACATGGACAATGTTTAAAATTTGGTGTGTCTAGTGTAACATGGACAATGTTTAGAATTTGGTGTTTCTAGTGTAACATGGACAATGTTTAAAATTTGGTGTGTCTAGTGTAACATGGACAATGTTTAGAATTTGGTGTGTCTAGTGTAACATGGACAATGTTTAGAATTCGGTGTGTCTAGTGTAACATGGACAATGTTTAGAATTTGGTGTGTCTAGTGTAACATAGACAATGTTTAGAATTTGGTGTATCTAGTGTAACATGGACAATGTTTAGAATTTGGTGTGTCTAGTGTAACATGGACAATGTTTAGAATTTGGTGTGTCTAGTGTAACATTGACAATGTTTAGAATTTGGTGTATCTAGTGTAACATGGACAATGTTTAGAATTTGGTGTGTCTAGTGTAACATGGACAATGTTTAGAATTTGGTGTGTCTAGTGTAACATGGACAATGTTTAGAATTTGTTGTGTCTAGTGTAACATGGACAATTTGTAAAATTTGGTGTGTCTAGTGTAACATGGACAATGTTTAGAATTTGGTGTGTCTAGTGTAACATGGACAATGTTTAGAATTTGGTGTGTCTAGTGTAACATGGACAATGTTTAGAATTTGGTGTGTCTAGTGTAACATGGACAATGTTTAGAATTTGGTGTGTCTAGTGTAACATGGACAATGTTTAGAATTTGGTGTGTCTAGTGTAACATGGACAATGTTTAGATTTAGGTGTATCTAGTATAACATGGACAATGTTTAGAATTCGGTGTGTCTAGTGTAACATGGACAATGTTTAGAATTTGGTGTGTCTAGTGTAACATGGACAATGTTTAGAATTTGGTGTGTCTAGTGTAACATGGACAATGTTTAGAATTTGGTGTGTCTAGTGTAACATGGACAATGTTTAGAATTTGGTGTGTCTAGTGTAACATGGACAATGTTTAATTTGTTTAGCTCTTCGAGTCGTGGTGGACTAGTTTGTTTATCTCAAGAATGTTCCTTGTGTAATTCCCCCCTCCCTCCCCTTTGTTCGTGTCCATATGGATTAAACAGTTTCTGCTGACCTTGGCTCTGCTGATATGCACGCTCACGAGTCTGCATGTGCGATGCGTAAGTGTGTGTGTGTGTGTGTTCAGTAGTACGCATCTGTGTGTGAGTATATCAAATCACGTCCCACCCACTTACGGCGGATCGTTAGGACTCCGCGCTGTCAGCCAATGAAAAGAGGAGGATTTTTGTTTCCTTTTTCTTTCTTGTAAATTTTTTTTTCTCCTTCTATTATTCTGTTTGTTATCCCGACTGTATAATCAGTATGTGGTTAGGTTTAGGGTTTGGAATGTTCTAGATTGGGATATGGAAAACAAAACAATAAAAAAAAAACACACGCCTACATGAATACAGAGCCATCGTTATGTAAATGTCTTTTCTAGATTATAATGTCGCCATGGCAACGCAAGGATCTATGAAGGCGTTCTACTGTCTCGCTATATACGAAAAATAAAACAAAGAAACGAGACTAAATTACAACGTGGTCTTCTAGAAAGATTATGAAATTTTGTGTTGGCCTGAACAAACAGTTCCATTGTAAAACTGAAAAGAAAAAAAAATAGAAAAACAGCATTCCAGTCCACAATGCCCAGATATCTAATGTGTCTCTCTAGAGGCAGTGTGATTAAGTTTGTTGTATAAAATAATCTCCGTATCTTGTTTATAAACATTACATAAACTTTACAAGTTATTATTGCATCAATATCATCAAACCCAGGGCCGGTTCGACCATCACACAATATAAGCACATGCTTAGTGCATCAAAGAAAAGGGGTTAGGGTGCCAAAGAAATGTTCCGTAGCAAGAATTCTCCATGGTCCAAGACCTATATTGTGCAACATTGCAAAATGATGTAGATAAACCAGGATCCACCCACTGGCCATCACATTGAAAGGTAAAAGAAATATCGAAGAAAAAGCAATTAATTTTAAACAGTAGGAATTAAGAGAACAATCAACACCATTATGTTCCATCTAACTGTAAGTTCTGTTCATTTGCAAAAAGAAAATTATTGAAATTTTACGGTTTATTATGGTTTTTCACTTTACATTTCACGTATAAACGAGGACTATTAGAACTAAGATCTCTGTTAATCTTTATCAGGCTATGGTCGTATATATATAAGCCTTTACTTACTGCAATTGATTTTTTAAAAGGGTTTCTTCGAAGTTTACATTTGACTATATTATAGTCGTTGCCGAGTTGTAATGCCATGTGGTACAGTAAAGATTATGCATCCTATAATTCATTCATTCGTTACAGTCGGGATAAAACTCAACAGTCAAGCATGGCGTAGTAGAAACTCCAACTGCCTTTCCACCCCACTCCCTTACACAATATGCACGTGTTTTTTCTTCACTTAGTTATCGTCAGCCTGAATCATCACAACATGCTGTCAAGGGGACCGGACCGATGGTCATGGGTTTGAATCTTGGTGTAGACTAGGATTAGTTCCCGGGGCTGGAAGGTGGCCACGAGTCTACCCAGCTCTGAATACTCTGATGGATACCTTACTTTAGTTGTGGTAAAGAAAAGGTGACTGGGTATTGTGCTTGCCACACAATCCCCTAGTATACCGTGGCCATAGAAACTGGTGAACCCTGCTTCACCGGCCCTATGGATCAATTTGATTTGACAAGAATACTACTGGACGGTATCCCACGAGTACACTCAGATCTTATAGGTACCTGGCCATTAGTTTGAGAAAGTAAAAAAAATAAAATTTGCTTGACTTTGGGTTGGCAACAAAATCCTCGTGTATTCAAAGACCACGAAAACTCGCAACGCTGATTCACTTGCCCTAATACCCTAACGGTACACTTTTTTGGTCCAATATTAGTCCAATATAGATAGTGTGCTGTTTGTGTATGGTCTTGAAAGTGACATATTGTAGGCCTACAACTTATTATTATCAAATGCCCCATGTAATGACATTCATAAAAAATCATTGCATAACAAAACGTGTAATAAATTTTCACACGTATTGACTTGTGCACAGTTTGGTCTGTCGTATTATCATGAGATAACATCAAAAGATATTTATGTGCAACTATTTCGAATCCCTCATGGCTACTTAAAGTAATCTATGATTTGTTTTGTCAAATCATTTACTACCCGTTATGGTCTGCTTCGATTAGGTCAGATGTAAAACAGATTCGCTAAGTACAAACATCTGCCGTAAACCACATACGCTAAATACACCCCTCGGTCGTAAACCACTTACGCTAATTACACTACTCTCAGTCGTAAATCACATACGCTAAATACACCCCTCGGCCATAAACCACAAAGGCTAAGTCATTTCCTCAAATGTAAATCACATACGCTAAATTCACCCCTCTGCCATAAACCACATAGGCTAAGTCATTCTCTCAAATGTAAAACACATACGCTAGATACATCCCTGTGTCGAAAACCTCATTCGCCAAGTGCATCACTACGTCGTAAATCCCATACGCTAAATAAATCTCTCTATCGTAAACCTGACACGCTAACAACGACCATTTGTCGTAAACCACATTACAGCCTGATCACGCTTTGTCTGCTAGACACCGGCAGTGTAAAATCAATCACACAAAAACAAAAACGTCATTAAAAAAAACTGTGTTATGAAATTATTTTTTTAAAAGTTATTTTACAAACTTACCTAAAGCTTACATAGATTCCACAAATCTAAGTTGTAAAAACCCAAACACAGATGATTAAATCCATCAATACTTGACTATCGTCTGCTAACCACCTTGCGTTGCTAGATTCCTTTAAAAGTAGCGCTTTATTCTCAGTTTTCTTGCTGAGAGCTCGCTGTCCCGCGATCGATGAGGCCAGTCTTCCTCTCTCTCCCTCCCTCTCCCTTCCTCTCTCTCTCTCTCTCTCTCTCTCTCTCTCTCCCAGTCTCCTTCTCCCAACTTCTCTCTATCTCACGTTCTGGCTCTTTTACGGCATAAAATTAATCTCAAACCACAGCCCTTAAAATCAGCGCGAGACTGCCACGCTCTGACCTTCACCTTTACTTCGTGGTGAGCGCTGACAATCAAGAGAAAAACGCCGGAAGGGTGGAAAAGAAAGGGGGGGGGGGGTGCAGAGATCGAAGCAAACCTTGACTTGGGAAAGTTTTGGCTTTGAAGGAATAAAGATATAGATCTAAAGATTTTTTATTAAAAACTATTGCGGGGGGTGGGGGTGGGGTGGGGGGTGGTGTAATAAGTGATGGAGAAGGCTTGCCATGTTTTAAGCTATTAGGTTGTAACTAGAAGCCTAGGTCTAGTGAAGCAAGTTACTTCTGAATACGTACATTCGTTGTTTTGAGTTTCGAAAACAAGCTAAAGCCATTTTTATTTTTAGCGGCTAGTAGGTATATGTGGGTGTTTTATTCAAATATAACAGAACTAATGGGGTAAAGTTCATTTCAATAAAACTATATTTTTTTTCAAACTTCTAAACATGATTTCTCTGATGTTTTGGAAAAACTGCATTAAACATGACTTCTCTCATGTTGTTTAAAAACTGCATTAAACATGACTTCTCTCATGTTGTTTAACAACTGCATTAAACATGACTTTAACATAGATTATGAATACAATGATACTTCATGGAGGTTTTTCTTTTTTCAGCAGTTTCGTTACCATGCCAAAACTTGTGACTTAAAGTCTTTTTGAACCAACAGATTACAATGGCCTTGTTGGACAGCAAATCATCCAACATTGAAAGTTTAAAGACAAGTATTACAAAACAATGCTAACTGAAAACAGGTAAATAGTCTAAGTTCAATTTATTAGTAAGGATTTGAACTAAACCCTTATACCCTAAACATATCGAACTACCATTAGGACTTTCATCTTAGAAAGATGTATATTTAGCATTGATTCCCTGGCGTTTATAAACAATAAAGTTATTTTTTAAAACTTAATACTGTTTATTTAGCTTTCTGTTTTTTTTTAGTTTTTTTTTTTTTTTTTGCTGTAAAATTCTGTTTATATATAACGATTACGATAGCATTTCAATTTCTTGTATACCAGCTATGTTGTAAAGAAATGTATCTCACATAGCTTTTTTTGTTTTTTTAAGTAATAACCTTTAAAATAATATTCTTTTTTACAAGAAGGAAGTAAAATAAACCCATGGACATTTATTGAAAACAAATCACCAGTTTGTAATAAGGCCTTCTGTTTACAGTTAGCTCAATTACGTGAAAACATTAGGTCAAGTTCTTCACATTGTTATCAGTTTTAAAATAGTCTCTTTACGCCCAAACGTCTAAACTCTGGTTTCGTCAGGTTTTGAAAACATGACAAAGTCAATACTCTGTGACCGACTGTCGTGTTCGTTTTTAAAGTAACTAAATTGTGAAGGTCACTTCCAGTCAACAAATTGTGTTCGTTGACCAGTTTCATTACAACAACAAGCAGTTTATGTACTTCATTGTGTGGTGTATGTACTTTGGTGTGAATTCATACGATAGTGGAGAATAAAAAAGTTAATAACGGACTACTATATAAATCTAATCACTAATTCACTAGCAACTAAAAATAGTTTAAATATTTTATGTTTTTGCTGATTATCGATTATCTTTTTTTTTTTATAAGTTGATTTGAA
This sequence comes from Anisus vortex, assembly GCA_949126835.1. Taxonomy (NCBI): domain Eukaryota; kingdom Metazoa; phylum Mollusca; class Gastropoda; family Planorbidae; genus Anisus; species Anisus vortex. Next base: position 38,854,926 of record OX421492.1, on the reverse strand, counting down.
ATTTAAAAAAAAATTGATTAAAGATAGAATTATAGTCTTTGATTAATGATTTGGTCTGTTATTGGGGGAAATCTTGCTGTTTCTTTTATGGACTTATTTAAAGATTTGAGACACTGTGTTTTCAACATAGAGATCTAAGAGTAACTGCAATGTCACGGCGTCACTTAGTTATGATGTAGATCTAGATGTTGATGATTGATGAGACTACGGAAAGATAAAAATTACTTTTGGATAAAACCGTCTGTTGTTGAGATTTAACTCAGGTTTGTTTTGATAAAGTTTTTGTATTTTTGCTCTTACAGTTATAAGCTTACTACAATGTATGTATACAATTAAAATAGATTTTTCAAATATCCAAAACTAAAAGGCAAATATTTTTCTCTTTTGTTTCACTTAGATTATATTTATGTTAGGAAATTAGTATATAGTGGCAATTCTTTTCTGCGTATCGGAAAAATTGTGGATACGTTTTATTTATTTAGTTGTTGTTTTTTTCAAATATTTAAGGCAAAAAACAAAAAAAAGAAAAAAAAAAGAAACCGAATGAAATAATTATGTAGTTCATTAACATGAATAAATAAATGAATTAAATAATGGAACAGTTGAATCCATCAATTATTGTTACATCTATATCTATACATGATCTCATTATCTCGAATGTCCTATGAACCGAGATTTTTATTTAACGTAAGAGAAAAAACAACTAGAATGAACATAAAACTATAATAATATTTTTTTTAAATATAGATCTAATTATTAATTATTTACTGAAAACATTTAGGAAAGCAATTGAAAATAAATATTGTAATCGAGTTAGCAAAAAGACTTGTCGTTGTATTTAACAAAAGGTTTGGACTATCCCGGGCTGAGAATCGAACACCCGTCTACCTCATGTCTAAAATATAATTATTAAACTTATTACTGAAAACCAATAGAGTAGCCAGGTGGGGGGGGGGAAGAACCATTTTCGAAAAAAAGGGTCTTTTCGGGGAAAAAATTATTTAATAAATAATTTTAACAAGCCACAAAGCACAATTAATGCTGTTTCTATTTTTTTTTCTTTTAATTGCATTTCAACAATTTAATTAATTACAATCATTTTGAATCATTCAGCGTGCCAACAGCGTGAAAGTCAAACTGATCAACTATATTATTTTTATAAGACAATTTATTTAGTGCCGTAGCAAGACCAAGACCAAAAGAAAAGGAGCGTAATTGATAAAATCATCAAAGCGTTTTATATTAAATTAAAAAATAACCTCTTTGTTATTATCAGCTTTAAAAAAACCCATCTATTCGTAGTTAATACACAATTGCATTACTCAACTTACATATTAATAGTTATCAACATTTGAATTTAGTTGTCACTAAATTATTCTAGTAATAGATATAATATAAATTCTTTAATGTTTGATCTCAGAAAAACTGAGATATTTTTTTTTTTGTTTTCACAGAAGTTTATTCGTTGAAATTGCATAACAATATCAAAATTTCATTGAATTTTAACTAAGGGGAAAGGAAAGAAGAAAATTTTTTACATTGTTTACAAAACAAAAGAGATAGAAGACAGTAAGGGAATTTATTTAAATCATTTTCTTAATGGGAAATAGAGAGAAAAACAGGAATTTTTTGGAGTTAGTACATATTCATATTGTTTCATTTTGCGTATAGAGAGGATAGAAGAGCATGATTTTAATTTTTACACATATAAAGGATAGAAGATAAATGTGGAGTATTTGGAGTTATTTCTTTTTATTACAAATTTCCAACTTAAAAAAGCCATTCGTACGATACTCTTTTGTTTTAATATATACTGTTTTCAAATGAGAAGGAAGGATAGGAGGAATTTAATTTCATCATTTAACAATTCCAAGGGATAGAAGACATTTTAAAATCATTTATTCCTCACTTATTTATTTAAAAGGATTGTAAAGGAAGAGCAGTGATTTGCTGGGCGCGTGCTGTTCCCCTTGCAGCACTGTCCCATGTAGTTGGGAAAGTGTGTTGTAAGTTGACTGGTTTGAGTTGAACACGAACTCAGAACTGACGCTGGTATGGTGGGGATTTTAGTCGTTAATGATGAAACTTAAGGGAAGGAAAGGAGGTGAGAGAGAGAGAGAGAGACAAAGTACAACTTGGGGTAGGGTGGGAGTGTTTTTACTTCGGTTCAGCGAACCATACGCGGAGGTTAAGGAAAGGGGGGGGGCTGAGAAGAAAGGGGAGAGTGAAGGGGGGCCTGTATTAGTTACTGTCGTCTTAAGACGGAGTTGTCAAAAGAGGTGACTGTCGCTACAAAAGACCATTTTAGAACTTAAAGAGTTTTGCCCCTTAGTTACAGAGGGACAAATTATAATATGGCATACATTATGGAATCACGTGTTATAATACAATAGTATGATATATTGGCTGTATATTAGTCATTGTTATACAAACAGTAAAACCTAAAAAAGGTTATGTGCCGTTCATTGGAAAGCTATGTATAAAACAATGTATAAAACAATGTATAAAACACATATGAATAGTAAACAAACAATGTAGTATGATGAGGGTGGTCCACCTACTCAAAGACTTAACAAAGTGCCACGTATAAGTGCCGGTATCACGAACAGAAAGGAAGTGTACACAAGAACTAACATAATTAGAAATAGTACAAAATGAAAACAGTAGTGGGCCTTGTACTTACAAGGGAAACAAAATTGTATTCACATCTTTTAAGGAATTGCATATTATATAATATTATTCATGATGTAAAGGTGCACATTTGACAAGTGGTAAGGTTTAAAGGAAGTACATATTAATAAGAACATTCCTCGTAGAAAAAAATACTAAATTGTTCAGTTGCAGTTTCTTTTGATAGGTACATATTATATATGAACATTCAGGGTAGGAAATACAACATTGGTAGGAAGGTTTAATAGGGGACTCAGCGTGTTGCCGGGTGTCCCTTAGAATTTATGGTTAAATCATGGATATTCACAATTATATTAACTGTGTAGGACATGTAATATTGTGTAATTTCTGGCAAAATGAAAAATAACATGAACGAAATGTAAGGGGGGGGGGGGACAGAAAGGGGGAACTCAAGTGTGCTACGAAGTCTACCCCATGCTTGACCTGGCAACCGGCATGTTATGGCTTTAACGCAGGCGGTCGTTGTGTTATAAGTCTTGTCCAGTCCCTGTGTTGTTTGTTCAGTCATGTGTCGTTGGTTTTGAACATTGGAAAATGTTTAAATATAGCTATTTAATAGAGAGATTTTGTCTTTTGTCTTGTTTTTAACGTTGGTTTGAATGATGTGGTTTTATTTTGTAATTTAGGGTGTTGTGTTTAGTAGTTCACGTCTTATTTGTCCATGTCTATCTCGAGGGAGGGTGGTGTCTGTCGGGGTCTAGATAGTCGGAGTCGTCGATGTCTTCTGGCGAAAGGGGAGGTTTTCTTCCAGTCACTTGTTCATATGCACTGAAAGTATAGTTTTCGTTGTCTTGATCGTCTTTTTCATCGAGAACATAGTAGCCATCATCGGGTTTTGTCATATCTTGCCCTGGGTATAGGGTCACCCCGTAACCATCAATATATGCCACCTCACTGGGTTCTAGGGGGGGAGACAATTTTCCGAAAGGGGCGCCTTGTCTTAGGGCGTTCTTTGTTAGGGGATCGGGTCCCAAAGGGGGTTTCAAGTATTTCTTGTATTTGAATTTGGGCTTAAAGGGTGGTCTCCTCCAGTGGGGCATCCTCCTGCTGGTCAGTTTCTCGGGGAGGTGGGGTCTTATCGTGATCCATCTCTGTGGGGGTCCGGTCGGGCCTTTCTATGGGGTTCTGGTCCCGTTCTTCTGTGGCTTTTGGAAAGGGCGGCTGTTCATAGTATATTATATTTCTAGTACAATCCTTCTCTAAGTTTGAAACCTTGTTTTTTGGGCTGGGTGAATATTCACTATGCGATGTCCTGCATCTAAAAAAAACTGAGATATTTTGTAACATATTATTTTTACTTAAATATCAAGTGGAGCCAAAATTACTGTAAAATGAGGAAGAGATACTTGATAATCATTCAACTGGGTAGTTATTTTAATGTTTAAAAATTTACATGTACATTCTTTAGTCAATAAATATTTATATAATTTTCAACTATCTTATGTATATTGATCATTTTAGAGTTATAAATTGTAAGCCATTAATTTGTTTAAAAGGAAACAAAAAAGAAACATATTAGAAATATTAATGTAAAGAAAAGTGGTTAATTATCTCCCTTGAAGTAACTTCTCCAAATTTGATGCTAGTGATACCAAACAAGTTAATTGTTTTAATATAGATCTAACTAGTGTACTTCTGAAAATGCTCATCTATCTTAATTTGCCTTAAATTAGGGAAAGAGTTAAATATTTTGAAATTGATTTCACGGAAAGATATGCCCAGTTTCAATGCTAATCCATTCCAGTTGCCCAACACTTCAAGTACTTTTGGACCCAGTCTTGTAAATGGAAGTTTAGCTCACTGTCATTCAGAGACATTGGCTTCAACTGTCAGTTCTCCTCATTCACTAACGGAATTTTTTTTCCATTAAGATACATCTTAATTGCTCTATACAATTGACTATCTTAACAAGAAATTCAATCACATATTCTAAGTCCAATGACGGGAGCTTTGCATACAAAGATTCCAGAACTGAAACAGTCGACGCCTAGTGTGATTCCCATGTAGTTCACCATGCAGAACCCACTAATTATGATAATTATTTCACTTGCATTAAACAATATTCTTGGAAGTTTTTCGCGTGCCACTGAAAATTGTTCTGCGTGCCAAGTCTGGCACGCGTACGCCCGATCCCTTCTATAGAGCATTCGCGTTGATTCTATAATACTTTTCGATACCAGATGTTCATCCCGAAAAAAAGCAGTAGATGCAATGAATTTTGTAGAAATTCCCATCACTATTAGCTGCTAGAAAAAAAATCGTGAATGGTTAAATAAAAACTTCACTATTAAACAGTGTGTGTATACTGAGGAACAGGGTTTTCTTTTAACACTTGATACGTACGAATTCTTAGTTATTCTATTAATATGGAAAAATGGCTAAAAGTGGGGCCTTTTTCGTAAAATTTTGCTCCCCCTAGCGTCAAAACCTGGCTACGCCAATGCTGAAACATTTTAGGAAAGCTTTGAGCCCTGAAATTCTTTAGAATCTTTTTTTAAAAAAAGTAATATTAATGGAGTTTTTTTAAGTAGCCACCTATAGCTATTACAGAAAATATTAATGGAGTTTTTTTAAGTAGCCACCTATAGCTATTACAGAAAATATTAATGGAGTTTTTTTAAGTAGCCACATATAGTTATTACAGAAAATATTAATGGAGTTTTTTTAAGTAGCCACCTATAGCTATTACAGAAAATATTAATGGAGTTTTTTTCAAGTAACCACCTATTGCTATTACAGAAAATATTAATAGAGTTTTTTTCAAGTAGCCAGCTATTGCTATTACAGAAAATATTAATGGAGTTTTTTTTCAAGTAGCCACCTATTGCTATTACAGAAAATATTAATGGAGTTTTTTTTCAAGTAACCACCTATTGCTATTACAGAAAATATTAATGGAGTTTTTTTTCAAGTAGCCACCTATTGCTATTACAGAAAATATGAATGGAGTTTTTTTTCAAGTAGCCACCTATTGCTATTACAGGAAATATTAATGGAGTTTTTTCAAGTAGCCACCTATTGTTATTACAGAAAATATTAATGGAGTTTTTTTCAAGTAGCCACCTATTGCTATTACAGAAAATATTAATAGAGTTCTTTTCAAGTAGCCACCTATTGCTATTACAGAAAATATTAATGGATTTTTTTTTCAAGTAGCCACCTATTGCTATTACAGAAAATATTAATGGAGTTTTTTTCAAGTAGCCACCTATTGCTATTACAGAAAATATTAATGGAGTTTTTTTCAAGTAGCCACCTATTGCTATTACAGAAAATATTAATGGAGATTTTTTCAAGTAGCCACCTATTGCTATTACAGAAAATATTAATGGAGTTTTTTTAAGTAGCCACCTATTGCTATTACAGAAAATATTAATGGAGTTTTTTTCAAGTAGCCACCTATTGCTATTACAGAAAATATTAATGGAGTTTTTTTTCAAGTAGCCACCTATTGCTTTTACAGGAAATATTAATGGAGTTTTTTTTCAAGTAGCCACCTATTGCTATTACAGAAAATATTAATGGAGTTTTTTTCAAGAAGCCACCTATTGCTATTACAGAAAATATTAATGGAGTTTTGTTCAAGTAGCCACCTATTGCTATTACAGAAAATATTAATGGAGTTTTGTTCAAGTAGCCACCTATTGCTATTACAGAAAATATTAATGGAGTTTTGTTCAAGTAGCCACCTATTGCTATTACAGAAAATATTAATGGAGTTTTTTTCAAGTCGCCACCTATTTCTATTACAGAAAATATTAATGGAGTTTTTTTCAAGTAGCCACCTATTGCTATTACAGAAAATATTAATGGGTTTTTTTTCAAGTAGCCACCTATTGCTATTACAGAAAATATTAATGGAGTTTTTTTCAAGTAGCCACCTATTGCTATTACAGAAATTATTAATGGAGTTTTTTTCAAGTAGCCACCTTTTGCTATTACAGAAAATATTAATGGAGTTTTTTTTCAAGTAGCCACCTATTGCTTTTACAGAAAATATTAATGGAGTTCTTTTTCAAGTAGCCACCTATTGCTATTACAGAAAATATTAATGGAGTTTTTTTCAAGTAGCCACCTATTGCTATTACAGAAAATATTAATGGAGTTTTTTTTCAAGTAGCCACCTATTGCTTTTACAGAAATAATTAATGGAGTTCTTTTCAAGTAGCCACCTATTGCTATTACAGAAAATATTAATGGAGTTTTTTTCAAGTAGCCACCTATTGCTATTACAGAAAATATTAATGGAGTTTTTTTCAAGTAGCCACCTATTGCTATTACAGAAAATATTAATGGAGTTTTTTTTCAAGTAGCCACCTATTGCTATTACAGAAAATATTAATGGAGTTTTTTCAAGTAGCCACCTATGGCTATTACAGAAAATATTAATGGAGTTTTTTTTCAAGTAGCCACCAATTGCTATTACAGAAAATATTAATGGAGTTTTTTTCAAGTAGCCACCTATTGCTATTACAGAAAATATTAATGGAGTTATTTTCAATTAGCCACCTATTGCTATTACAGAAAATATTAATGGAGTTTTTTTTCAAGTAGCCACCTATTGCTATTACAGAAAATATTAATGGAGTTTTTTTCAAGTAGCCACCTATTGCTATTACAGAAAATATTAATGGAGTTTTTTTTCAAGTAGCCACCTATTGCTATTACAGAAAATATCAATGGAGTTTTTTTCAAGTAGCCACCTATTGCTATTACAGAAAATATTAATGGAGTTTTTTTCAAGTAACCACCTATTGCTATTACAGAAAATATTAATGGAGTTTTTTTCAAGTAGCCACCTATTGCTATTACAGAAAATATTAATGGAGTTTTTTTCAAGTAGCCACCTATTGCTATTACAGAAAATATTAATGGAGTTTTTTTTCAAGTAGCCACCTATTGCTATTACAGAAAATATTAATGGAGTTTTTTTCAAGTAGCTACCTATTGCTATTACAGAAAATATTAATGGAGTTATTTTCAATAAGCCACCTATTGCTATTACAGAAAATATTAATGGAGTTTTTTTTCAAGTAGCCACCTATTGCTATTACAGAAAATATTAATGGAGTTTTTTTCAAGTAGCCACCTATTGCTATTACAGAAAATATTAATGGAGTTTTTTTTCAAGTAGCCACCTATTGCTATTACAGAAAATATTAATGGAGTTTTTTTCAAGTAGCCACCTATTGCTATTACAGAAAATATTAATGGAGTTTTTTTCAAGTAGCCACCTATTGCTATTACAGGAAATATTAATGGAGTTTTTTTCAAGTAGCCACCTATTGCTATTACAGAAAATATTAATGGAGTTTTTTTTCAAGTAGCCACCTATTGCTATTACAGAAAATATTAATGGAGTTTTTTTCAAGTAGCCACCCATTGCTATTACAGAAAATATTAATGGAGTTTTTTTTCAAGAAGCCACCTATTGCTATTACAGAAAATATTAATGAAGTTTTGTTTTCAAGTAGCCACCTATTGCTATTACAGAAAATATTAATGGAGTTTTGTTTTCAAGTAGCCACTTATTGCTATTACAGAAAATATTAATGGAGTTTTTTTCAAGTAGCCACCTATTGCTATTACAGAAAATATTAATGGAGTTTTTTTTCAAGTAGCCACCTATTGCTATTACAGAAAATATTAATGGAGTTTTTTTCAAGTAGCCACCTATTGCTATTACAGAAAATATTAATGGAGTTTTTTTTCAAGTAGCCACCTATTGCTTTTACAGAAAATATTAATGGAGTTTTTTTCAAGTAGCCACCTATTGCTGTTACAGAAAATATTATGGAGTTTTTTTTCAAGTAGCCACCTATTGCTTTTACAGAAATAATTAATGGAGTTCTTTTCAAGTAGCCACCTATTGCTATTACAGAAAATATTAATGGAGTTTTTTTCAAGTAGCCACCTATTGCTATTACAGAAAATATTAATGGAGTTTTTTTCAAGTAGCCACCTATTGCTATTACAGAAAATATTAATGGAGTTTTTTTTCAAGTAGCCACCTATTGCTATTACAGAAAATATTAATGGAGTTTTTTCAAGTAGCCACCTATGGCTATTACAGAAAATATTAATGGAGTTTTTTTTCAAGTAGCCACCAATTGCTATTACAGAAAATATTAATGGAGTTTTTTTCAAGTAGCCACCTATTGCTATTACAGAAAATATTAATGGAGTTATTTTCAATTAGCCACCTATTGCTATTACAGAAAATATTAATGGAGTTTTTTTTCAAGTAGCCACCTATTGCTATTACAGAAAATATTAATGGAGTTTTTTTCAAGTAGCCACCTATTGCTATTACAGAAAATATTAATGGAGTTTTTTTTCAAGTAGCCACCTATTGCTATTACAGAAAATATCAATGGAGTTTTTTTCAAGTAGCCACCTATTGCTATTACAGAAAATATTAATGGAGTTTTTTTCAAGTAACCACCTATTGCTATTACAGAAAATATTAATGGAGTTTTTTTCAAGTAGCCACCTATTGCTATTACAGAAAATATTAATGGAGTTTTTTTCAAGTAGCCACCTATTGCTATTACAGAAAATATTAATGGAGTTTTTTTTCAAGTAGCCACCTATTGCTATTACAGAAAATATTAATGGAGTTTTTTTCAAGTAGCCACCTATTGCTATTACAGAAAATATTAATGGAGTTATTTTCAATTAGCCACCTATTGCTATTACAGAAAATATTAATGGAGTTTTTTTTCAAGTAGCCACCTATTGCTATTACAGAAAATATTAATGGAGTTTTTTTCAAGTAGCCACCTATTGCTATTACAGAAAATATAAATGGAGTTTTTTTTCAAGTAGCCACCTATTGCTATTACAGAAAATATTAATGGAGTTTTTTTCAAGTAGCCACCTATTGCTATTACAGAAAATATTAATGGAGTTTTTTTCAAGTAACCACCTATTGCTATTACAGAAAATATTAATGGAGTTTTTTTCAAGTAGCCACCTATTGCTATTACAGAAAATATTAATGGAGTTTTTTTCAAGTAGCCACCTATTGCTATTACAGGAAATATTAATGGAGTTTTTTTAAAGTAGCCACCTATTGCTATTACAGAAAATATTAATGGAGTTTTTTTTCAAGTAGCCACCTATTGCTATTACAGAAAATATTAATGGAGTTTTTTTCAAGTAGCCACCCATTGCTATTACAGAAAATATTAATGGAGTTTTTTTTCAAGAAGCCACCTATTGCTATTACAGAAAATATTAATGAAGTTTTGTTTTCAAGTAGCCACCTATTGCTATTACAGAAAATATTAATGGAGTTTTGTTTTCAAGTAGCCACTTATTGCTATTACAGAAAATATTAATGGAGTTTTTTTTCAAGTAGCCACCTATTGCTATTACAGAAAATATTAATGGAGTTTTTTTCAAGTAGCCACCTATTGCTATTACAGAAAATATTAATGGAGTTTTTTTTCAAGTAGCCACCTATTGCTATTACAGAAAATATTAATGAAGTTTTTTTCAAGTCGCCACCTATTGCTATTACAGAAAATATTAATGGATTTTTTTTTCAAGAAGCCACCTATTGCTATTACAGAAAATATTAATGAAGTTTTGTTTTCAAGTAGCCACCTATTGCTATTACAGAAAATATTAATGGAGTTTTGTTTTCAAGTAGCCACTTATTGCTATTACAGAAAATATTAATGGAGTTTTTTTCAAGTAACCACCTATTGCTATTACAGAAAATATTAATGGAGTTTTTTTCAAGTAGCCACCTATTGCTATTAGAGAAAATATTAATGGAGTTTTTTTTCAAGTAGCCACCTATTGCTATTACAGAAAATATTAATGGAGTTTTTTTCAAGTAGCCACCTATTGCTATTACAGAAAATATTAATGGAGTTTTTTTTCAAGTAGCCACCTATTGCTTTTACAGAAAATATTAATGGAGTTTTTTTTTCAAGTAGCCACCTATTGCTATTACAGAAAATATTAATGGAGTTTTTTTTCAAGTAGCCACCTATTGCTTTTACAGAAATAATTAATGGAGTTCTTTTCAAGTAGCCACCTATTGCTATTACAGAAAATATTAATGGAGTTTTTTTCAAGTAGCCACCTATTGCTATTACAGAAAATATTAATGGAGTTTTTTTCAAGTAGCCACCTATTGCTATTACAGAAAATATTAATGGAGTTTTTTTTTAAGTAGCCACCTATTGCTATTACAGAAAATATTAATGGAGTTATTTTCAATTAGCCACCTATTGCTATTACAGAAAATATTAATGGAGTTTTTTTTCAAGTAGCCACCTATTGCTATTACAGAAAATATTAATGGAGTTTTTTTCAAGTAGCCACCTATTGCTATTACAGAAAATATTAATGGAGTTTTTTTTCAAGTAGCCACCTATTGCTATTACAGAAAATATCAATGGAGTTTTTTTCAAGTAGCCACCTATTGCTATTACAGAAAATATTAATGGAGTTTTTTTCAAGTAACCACCTATTGCTATTACAGAAAATATTAATGGAGTTTTTTTCAAGTAGCCACCTATTGCTATTACAGAAAATATTAATGGAGTTTTTTTCAAGTAGCCACCTATTGCTATTACAGAAAATATTAATGGAGTTTTTTTTCAAGTAGCCACCTATTGCTATTACAGAAAATATTTATGGAGTTTTTTTCAAGTAGCCACCTATTGCTATTACAGAAAATATTAATGGAGTTATTTTCAATTAGCCACCTATTGCTATTACAGAAAATATTAATGGAGTTTTTTTTCAAGTAGCCACCTATTGCTATTACAGAAAATATTAATGGAGTTTTTTTCAAGTAGCCACCTATTGCTATTACAGAAAATATTAATGGAGTTTTTTTTCAAGTAGCCACCTATTGCTATTACAGAAAATATTAATGGAGTTTTTTTCAAGTAGCCACCTATTGCTATTACAGAAAATATTAATGGAGTTTTTTTCAAGTAACCACCTATTGCTATTACAGAAAATATTAATGGAGTTTTTTTCAAAAAGCCACCTATTGCTATTACAGAAAATATTAATGGAGTTTTTTTCAAGTAGCCACCTATTGCTATTACAGAAAATATTAATCGAGTTTTTTTCAAGTAGCCACCTATTGCTATTACAGGAAATATTAATGGAGTTTTTTTCAAGTAGCCACCTATTGCTATTACAGAAAATATTAATGGAGTTTTTTTTCAAGTAGCCACCTATTGCTATTACAGAAAATATTAATGGAGTTTTTTTCAAGTAGCCACCCATTGCTATTACAGAAAATATTAATGGAGTTTTTTTTAAAGAAGCCACCTATTGCTATTACAGAAAATATTAATGAAGTTTTGTTTTCAAGTAGCCACCTATTGCTATTACAGAAAATATTAATGGAGTTTTGTTTTCAAGTAGCCACTTATTGCTATTACAGAAAATATTAATGGAGTTTTTTTTCAAGTAGCCACCTATTGCTATTACAGAAAATATTAATGGACTTTTTTTCAAGTAGCCACCTATTGCTATTACAGAAAATATTAATGGAGTTTTTTTTCAAGTAGCCACCTATTGCTATTACAGAAAATATTAATGAAGTTTTTTTCAAGTAGCCACCTATTGCTATTACAGAAAATATTATGGATTTTTTTTTCAAGAAGCCACCTATTGCTATTACAGAAAATATTAATGAAGTTTTGTTTTCAAGTAGCCACCTATTGCTATTACAGAAAATATTAATGGAGTTTTGTTTTCAAGTAGCCACCTATTGCTATTACAGAAAAAGAAAAAAAAAGAAGATCTCAACGGGGAAAGAACCAAGGTCTCGCGCATGACAGTCAGCGACACTAACCACTTAGCTAGGGAAGAGACTTGCAGGAAGCGTCATCGCAAAAGAAAAATAGGAGGCAATAGTGTCACGTGTCTTTAAATTGATTAATGGGGATGTGAATCGATACAAACATCGTTCTTGATATGTATAAAGACATGATAGATAGATAGATAGATAGATAGATAGATAGATAGATAGATAGATAGATAGATAGATAGATGGATAGATAGATAGATGGATAGATAGATAGATAATACTATTAACGATTTAATTCATCCGTTGAAAAAATTGCTATTTAATTTACAGCTTGAAGGGATTTTAAAATAAACATATGCAATTCGACATACGCATCGCATCATCATAATTGCAACGCGATATTTTCTTCTCGTCAACAAACAAAACAGTCGGACTAATATACACGCTGGATATGTTTCTCATCACTGGACTATACTTTCTGAGCATCGTACAACTGCATCGTCTGCTGGCACATCACGTGACCTTAGACTCTAGCAGGCTGTGCGGTCACATGACTGGAATAACTTGGGTAAATACAGGAATTACTTAATTAGATGTGACTGTAAAGAAAGAAAAACACACGGAAAACTTTAGTAATGACTTAAATTTAATGGAAAAGAAAGAAAATCTATTTTTTTAAATTAATTTCACAAATAACTATTGGGTTTTAAATATATTCCTTCACTAATCATGTTGTTGATGAGATCCTTGTGGGCAATATTTCTTTGTTTTTATCTGTGTTATTAAAATATATTTGGTATCTAGAAGATACTTTTTTGTCATATCAAATGCATGACGCCAATGTTATAGGCTAAAAAACAACAACATTTGAGTAATTTAAGTTTTAAAGACATGTCGTTAGTTGTCTAATTTGTGAACTTTTTGTTCAGTGTAATTTTTTAAAGTTATTTATTGAACTTTTAAAAAAAATAATTATGCTTGTTATGTATCTATATTACATTAATATATGCATACAAGTAATGACAGATTTTATTGCCACATTTTCCTTTTTTTCCAAAGGCTCCAGATCCATTCAATGTTTCCAGGACTTTGCTTTGTCTTGATGGGAGTGTAGTGTCCCTATTGTCATGTCCAGATTATCCGGTTCTGTTGGTTCAACTTAGGAAGTGCTTACGTCGACAAATATCAACCAACGCTAGCTTTGGATTAAATTCAGCCCGTTTGCTGGATATTTTAAGAGCTTTGGACTCTGAGGCTGATGTCCGTGAATGGAGCCTAACAGATAACGTGACGCATCACATTTCTAAAGAAGGTAGTTTGAATTATTCATTAGAGGGAAGCAACACTGATTCACACAAATCAATGAGAGACAAATTAAACGTTCAATTACTTTTATCAAAATTATCTCCCTTGGATATATCATCTCAAACTTTCAAAGAGAACTCTTCCGCGCATTCAGTTCTGAATACTACAGTTGCGTCCCTTGCTGCATTGATAAATATAGAGGAAAAAAAGAAAAGCCCGAGTCAGGCTACGGGTTTATGGCCAGGGAAGATACAGTTGGGCAACAAGGAAATGGAACAACCATCACAGTTATCATTGCTGAACAGAGGTGGGGATATGAGGACACTAATAGACCAGCAAGCACTTCCTGGTCACGTGAGAGATGTTGCCAGCTTCATCCGCGCAGATTTAGTCGCACGAATTAAAGGTGATGCATATTATTTATTTGTAAACTCAGTTTTCAGGAAATTTCCGATCTTTCCTTTAATGTATGTCCTTTAGTCGTCTAGGTAGAGTAGAACTTCCCAATTGTCTGTTTAAATATAAGATTTAATGCGCGATTTCATCAATAGGATCATGAGTCCAACACGTATGTGTCTGCTTAGAACTTTAAAGATTTTAATGTATATGTATAATAGGTTATAAAAATTGCCGTTTTTCTTGTGAACTATGCTCCAAATCTCAATGACAGTAAGGTTACCAAATTCTATCGAATGTTTTTCATATGAATATTTTTGTAACATCGTACAAAGACAATAGAAGCTTATTTACTCACACACACAAAAACGCTTAAAGTAAGACTTTCATTGTAAACACTAAACGTTTTCTGTACACATAAATACTAGGTTTGTACAAAAAAGGATTTAGATTATATATAGGCCTACACATATATCTGTTCCGTACTTAATTCTAAACAAATGTCATTTGTAACAACATATTATCTAGAACATTTTCAGTTTTTATCAAGGACTATAATGTTTACTTTTTAACTTTCATTGTTTCCAATTATGTTTACTTAGATAAAATTTCGATTACATAACCTTAGTGGCTTATCTAGGGTAATGGCGCCTGGGGCGAAGGTCGAAATTAGCGCCTGTCAAGAAAGTTAGTTTTTAGTTATTGTTAGCTAAGGTTGAAAAAGTATTATAAAGTGTCAGTTTTGGGGCGATTAGTCCCCTCCACCCCTCCCCCTCTAGTTACGCTACAGCATAGCCGTTATAATGATGTTTACTAAACACACAGACACATACAAAAGATAGTTATTCCACTTTACTCTACAGAATATTTCCCAGGTCATGTGTGTGCCAATACAACTGCCCCGCTTCTCCTGGCTCACCCCACGTACTGTCACTGGTTCTACAACTGTTCACTTCCGCCTGATGACGCCAAGTGGAACGCCGCTGTTGTCGAGCCCCTGACCTCAGAGTGCCCTTACCCGATGCTGTTCTCTAAGATCAGCCTGACCTGCGTGGCCTACACCGAGGTGGACTGTGGACCACGCACGGAGTACAAAGCGCCATGTAGGTCATACTCCGTTGTTGGAATTGCTCAAGACTCGAGACTTTTTATAATTGCTTAGCAGTTGAGACTAAAGCATTGAATAGCATGGAATCGATAAGGGGGAATCGAACATCTAAGGCTACTGTCACTGCCGGTCTAAGCGGCTGTAGCTTACGAGAAAGCGTTTGTAGCCAGAACAATTTCGAGTCTCCCGTTATACTGCCTCGCTTTAGTTATGAAGGTTTCATAGCTTTGAATACAAATACTATAATAGTTATGTACGTCTGCATTTCTGTCTTATCTATCTTTATATCTATCCTTTGTCTATCTATGTATCTTCTTGTCCTATCTTTTATGTTACAGTGACTTATTATATATAGAAGATTACCGCGTCATATTTTTATTAGTCCTATTATTCGTGTTTTAAGTCGAATCTTGCATTTTTATTAGTATTTTAAATGATGTTTTAAGTTACTGTTTTTTCTGGGTTGTTCAGTCCCCTGACCGGATGCCACTCGGAAAGAAATAGTACTTAAAAGCATTTGTTATTTATTATTGTGTTGTATTTCTAAGTTAGATTTTAAGTTATATTTCATTACTAATTTATGTATGCATATTTTTTTTTTCTTTCTATATTTGTATTTGTCTATCTATCTATCGCTCTACCTCTCAATCTGTCTGTATAACTATTATCTATATCTCAGGTGACTATCGAGAAAACACCTGCACATTACCTACCTGCCACAGGTGCCAGACTCTGTTCGCTAACTGTGCTGGGCTGCAGGACGGCTTACACCCGTTCCCGGGACGCGAGTGGACACCTTGGTTCGTCTACTGCCGGGATGAACGGACGATGTTGCAAGGAAGATGTGAAACCGGCAGCCCGATATTCTCACCGGTATTCAAACAATGTGTATCCATGGATCGAGTGCCTAAGTATCACGGAGGTACACAATATGAATGCCGAGGACGTGATGATGGTTACCATCCTGATGAATCTGGAATCTGTCATATGTTCTTTGAGTGTAGGTCTGAGCATCTCTTAGGCATTGCTGCATGTCCAGGTAGTGTGATACTTTTATTGTGTATGAACTGTATATTATAATTTATTATGTATGGGGCACGGTTGCTGAGCAACTGGCGATCCGAAGGTTCTGGGTTCGAGTCCTTGTGGAGGCTAGGATATTTTCCCGGGTCTTGAGGGTGGCCCTGAGTCTACCCAGCTCTGATGGGTACTTAATATAAGCGGGGGTAAAGTAAAGGGATTGGGCATTGTGCTGGCCACACATCCCCTTTGTATGCCGTGGCAACAGAAACGAGTGAACCAGCCCTATGATCAGTTTGGTCCTAAGGGTAATTTACTATACAATATATTTTATATGTATCACAATATTTATTGTCCACCTTTGTAGGTATCTACATATTAAAATTTACTAACGACTTCTACGTGATTTTAACTGAGTAAAAGTCAAATTTTTGATCAAAGCATTTTTTACTGATAAAGGGCATGTAAAATGCACAATATCTTTCTAATCTTCTCAGTGGCGTAGCTAGGGTCATCTGCGCCCGGGGACATGACACAAAGTATGCTCCCATTCTCGGACCGACAGAGTCTGGGGGCTCATTGAGCCTCCAAGAAAATTTTGAAATTGTACGGTTTCCATGGTTCATTATTGGTATTTTAATGAAATAGAATACAGACTAATAAGTCTCTATACGATTGTAAACAATTTATTTGAAAACAAAATACACTCTACTAATTATACATGACTGGAATGGACATAGTCTACAACAAATTGATCCTCCTTGATTTGACTGTCGCAAACTCGTCAATCACTTTGTCAAAATTAAATTATTAAGTTTTCTCTTTCGATGGTAAGGAGTGCAAGATCACTCAGACAAGGGGTCTGCAACCTTTTGCTAATTGTGTGCCAAACTAGGATTTCTAAACCGTTCAGCGTGCCAAAAGCCTAAAAGTCAACCTGCTTTACTATACTTTTTTTTTTTTTTTTTTTTTTTACAAGACAGTTAAATTTAACTCCGTAGCAAGACCAAGGCCAAAAGCAAAGGAAATTTTTGAAAAAAAAAACATCTGGTTGTCCAGATAAGGATCTAGCAACTGATAATATTGATGATAGTTTATTCTCAGTTTAACTGAGATTGTCTTTAATTTGCTCAATGCTCAAGAAACTGACTAAAGAATCCTGATGATTAGTACAGCGGAATTCATGTGTAGTAATCATACATACTGGGTAGTTAATGTAATGTTTAAAAAATGTGCATAAAATGTTTTAGTCATATAGATCTAATATTTATATAATTTTCAACTACGTTTTACAGTTTGGTCATTATAACATTGTACGTTGTGGGCCAATTAGTCTATTATAAAAGAAAAATAAGAAACGCAGTATTAGAAATAATAGCATAAATAAAATGGGCTAATTATCTCCCTTTAATTCAAATAAAGTTTCTGATTTTGATTCAATATTGATGCCAAACAAGTTATGTTTTGTAATATAACAAATATTACTGACTAATTATTATTTCTTTTTATTATTATGGTAATCATCACAATATTTAATTATTAGAGGTATACAATTGATTTACGTTAAACAATTGTAAGTTGTAAATAAACATTTCCTGAACTAATTGTTTGTCCATTTAAACCACTTGATTTAACCCGTCCTTGTAAATGCGTTCAACTAACTGAAATGTGTCGCTCTGTCATTCAGAAACATCGTCTTCAACAGTCAGTTTTCCTCATTAAGAACTGGAAAATGTTTTTTCATCAATAAAAAAAAGCATCTTTTTTCATCAATAAAAAAAAACCTCTTGGAAGTCTCTCGCGTGCCATTGAAAATCGCTCTGCGTGCCAAGTTTGGCACCCCTCCCTAGGTTGCCGACCCCTGACTCAGACGATCTTGTCCATTTGAATTCAAGAAGACAAAATAAGCTTCAACTTTGCTAAAGGACCGCTCACAGCATGCAATTGAAACAGCAATCGTTAGAAGTATTTGCAGTGAAATGCACAGATTCGGAAATACGTCATCTTCATATGAAACAACAAAACCAAGAAGATCCAAAGGAGTTTCCGGTAGAACTTCAGTCTGGGCACTGAACAGCATTTTGCAGTCTCCGATTGCTGTGCACAATTCGTGACTATTGACGTCAGTGTCGTAGAAATTTTTCAATATTGACGAAGTGTACTAACATTTAAATATTTTGTCTCAGGAGTTTTGACGTCTGGTAAAAATTCAAATTTGGTGTTTAGCTTTTTTAGACGTAAAAACCGTATTGATATCTCCTGAGTCTATCAATTACGCTGTTCATAACACGTGCGATTTCTTCTTCTGCAGAAAGTCCTGCATCTCTTGCTAATTCTCTAGGCATCATCCTTTGTCGTCTAATCCTTCTGTCAACCTCGATTCCCCAAGTTGTGCATCTTGTTTTTCCATTGTCTACCGCAACCTGGCTCAAATTATCACAAATGTTGACAAGTTCTTGCTCCAGCGATTCAAGATCAGATGCTTGCTGCTTCCTTGAAATTCATAGTGGCATCCTGCAACCGTTTCTGGACACGATCCATTTTCCCTAAGTATGATGTTCCAGAAATGTAACAAAACTAGGAAGTTAAAGTTTAGTATACCTGCCAGCAAAGTTTCTGCATCACTTCTGGTGTCAAGCGTCATAGTTGCATCTTCTGATAATTTGTCAAACAGCCCTACTAGTTCATCTAGTAATTCATAAATAGCTTTAACATCTTCCGATCGTGCACTCCAGCGTGTTTCAGACTCCCTCTTCACATTCACTGTGATTGGCACAACTATTTTTAATTCTTCCCAACGAGTTGTTAAACGAGAAAAAAACAAATACATAATTTCAACTGTTCCAAAAAATGTGACAACAACTGGATCCTGTTTAGCTGAGTGTACTCATGCTAAGTATATTCCAGTCGAAATTATCCAACCTGTATAATTGTTAAAACCAGATGCCACTTTCAGTGAATGAAGAATAATATTTGAACCCGAACTGATCTTTGTTAAAAAAAACGCCATCAGCAATCCTACATTGTGGATGTGTCATTTGTCGTATGAGTAGAATATGAGTAGAATGGCGCCCCTTAACGCTCAATGGGGGCGCCAAAATCATGCTTGCCAACTGGTTTGTAATGAAGATATTTGTGGAGCTCCAAAATTCAATCTTGCAAACGTATCTGGGATACATTTGTTGACATCAAAATAAAATAAAATAATTAGTTTTAATAGTCCTTTTGGCGCCCCCTAACGTGGCGCCCGGGGACATATGTCTTCCCCCCCTGCCCCTCTCTAGCTACGCCACTGAATCATCTTTTAATAGATCCGTATTATTATAAAGAAATATGTACATGTTTCTTAAGTCCTACTTTGTTTATAATCGCAAAGTGTTTATTAAACACTTCATATTCATTTTATATGTATATTTTCCAAGTTTATACTTCATGATTAATTCAACAAGACCTAGGGAGACATTGGGTGTTTTATAAACATCTTCATTTTCGGAACCCGTCGAAATCAAGGTTGCTCGTTCTGTACCAGCCATATCATGTGATTTTAATAGATTTAGCTCGAATTTATCTGAAATCGATTTTTCGATTTTTCTAAAGACATATCTTATAACTTTCAGATGACGTAACCTTTGATCCTATAAAGCGGCAATGCAACCTCTCGGCAGTTGTGCCTCCTTGCGGCCCACTAGAGTCTCTAGAAGCCTCCGACGTTTTCTGTGCCGGTCAGTCGGACGGTTTTTACGCAGACCTGTACGGCCGATGCTCACTGTATTTCGACTGTAAACGCCTCCGACTCCGGGCCTTTCTGAAGTGCCCCGTGGGGTCGTTTAATCCTATAAAACAGTCATGTGATACAGGGCTGGACGCTTACGCTCCTTGTGGCCTTCGACCGAATCCCTGTAAAGGAAAGTAAGTCTATGCTTGTGGTTTTCCGTGTCTTTAAGTTTTCGACTTTATGTGTCCACGTTGCCAATGTGGCGTCGTTGTATTCGTGACCAAACGTGCTTTTCTTGTATTATTGAGTGTCATCAATGTGGCGCCAACCCGGACGATGACTAAATGTGTATTTCAGAATTAGATAAAATCACCCTTTTAGATCATTTTGGTTAGAACTAGGATAATTGTTTTAGAACTATAAAAACAGAGCTCACCAAGTTTTTTGGCATTGTCATGCCATAAGAAATTTGTTCCAATGCGCCAAAATCAGGTCCCCAAACAGAGCGTCATAGCCGATGGTGAAAAATCCTCTCTTTGCTTAAAACCTAAATCTAAGCCCGATACTTTAGCAATGATACTTCGTGGCACAGTCCCTTGACCACAACATCCACAATTGCAGCTTCATCTAAACTATCATGGGATTCACTGACGACATTGAAGATGGCAGATTCCAAATGCACTGATTCTTGGTGTCACGTCACATATGCTCTATTTTTTATGTCAGATCCCTAATGATTGGTGTCAGGTAGTCTTGCCTCCCATGTACGACCACCATTGACCATCAGGTGTTTTTCCCCCTCCCCCTTTTCCAATAGTAAACATGTCTCCAATACGTTTGACTCACATTGATTTCAACGAAGCAGGACGTTTGGGCGCAGCCGTTTTGGCGCGACCGTTTTGGCGCGACCGTTTTGGCGCGACGGACGCTTTGGCGCAGGTCGTTTTGGCGCGATGGACTGAAAACACATCACATCATTTAATCAAATTAACTTAAAACTTCATTTGATGAAAACAATATATTTTATATAATAAATGAAACAAATAATGTAATGATATTAAATAATGAAAAATGAAACTGCTTATTTGCCGCTCCCAATCGAGATAACCACAACCAAATAATTATATCTGATGTGTACGCATGTTGTTGACTGGACGCGATGACCACTCCTCATTGACCATTCTAAATAAAAAAGTTTCTTTTTATCTTTTTACTACCCACCCAGTATTCTAAAACATCCATTGTTAGTATTAATTCTCTGACCATCTTGTATACGATTGACCCTGGTTTTAATCACTCCCAACTATTTTACATCAGTCAAGTTATTTTAAAGGTGTGGCCACTGAGTTACTTCATGAACATGTGTAGTTATTAGAATTTTGTTGAAAGACTAGCACGCGTAATTTTGGCATATAGGCCTAACGTTCTAGGAATCTAGGGGTTGAAAAAAACAACAACAAACAACGTCCTTATTAAGACGACATATACATAAACAGATAAATAGATAAGCATTTTATGCCCACAAATAGATACTTAAGTCTTTATGCATATATAATTAAACACAGTTTTTAAAGTTTAATAGTCCTATAAATGCATTAAATTAGGACTACATCGTTTTAAATTATTATTATTAGTTTCATTTATTATACAACGAAAAAAAATGTTTTTCTCAATTATTTCCTCGCGCCAAAACGTCCCGCGCCAAAACGGCTCGCGCCAAAACGTCCTGCGCCAAAACGGCTGCGCCAAAACGGTCGCGCCAAAACGGCTGCGCCAAAACGTCACGTACCGGATTTCAACGACAGAGCACATAAACATTTTGCACGCTCATATATATTAGCTTTTGCTTAGGAAAGAACATGTGGTAGCTGTTTTTTTTCGATTTAGAAAAGGCATTTGACACTACATGGAAATATGGAATTTTGAAAGAACTATATTCCTTCGGTTTAAGAGGAAACTTACCAAAATTTATATCAAACTTTCTAAGCAACCGAACATTCCAAGTAAGAATTGGAGACTATTTATCAGATACATTTATTCAAGAAGAAGGTGTCCCTCAAGGAAGCGTATTATCGCCGACACTATTTAATATAAAAATAAACAAGATCACTGAATGCTTATTACAGAATACAAAGTGTTCTCTATACGTCGATGACTTTGTGATCTATTATAGAGCTAACTGTATGATAGAAATAAAGAATCATCTACAACTTCAAATCAATAAAATACAAGAATGGACCGAAAAGAATGGATTTAAATTTTCTGCTAAAAAAACAAATATTGTACATTTCTGTCAGATACATAAAAAACACCCCGACCCTGAACTATACCTTTATAAAAAACAGATTCCTATAGCTAATAACGTCAAATTTCTTGGAGTAACATTTGATAGTAAATTAAATTTCCTGCTACATATAAAATAACTAAAATCCAAGTGTCAAAAATCCACAAATCTACTGAAAACTTTAGCAAATACAGATTGGGGAGGAGAGAAAACAAGTCTACTGAAAATATATAGATCACACATTAGATCAAAATTAGATTACGGATGTTTAGTATACGGATCAGCAAGAACATCATATCTAAAAATGCTTGATCCTGTACAGAATCAATGCATACGTCTATGCCTAGGAGCATTTAGAACTACTCCATGTAACAGTTTACAAATAGAAGTAAATGAACCACCACTACAAAATAGAAGACTCAAGCTATCATTACAATATGCACTAAAACTGAAATCCTTACCTAATAATCCATCGTATTTATGTGTTTTTTACCCACAAGAAAAAAACAGCTTTACTAAAAACTTAAAATGTATACCAACTTTTGGACTTAGAATTGAAAAAGAAATGATCGAAACTGAAATCGACTTTAGATTGATAAAAAGATATTATATACCAAAAACTCCACCATGGCTTTTTGAAATCCCGCCTATAATCTTAGAATTAAACCATAGAAAGAAAAAGGATTCTTGCGTGAATATGTTTCAAGAAGTGATACAAAAATACCCAAATTATGTACAAATATACACAGATGGATCGAAAAATGATAATACGACATCTTCGGTTGCCCTTACCTCAAATAAAAGTAAAAAAAGAAAATATAATTCCAATATCTCAATAAATACTGCAGAGGCTTTAGCAATTAGTCTTGCATTAGACATTGCAGAAGAATCAGAAAACCAAGACTTCGTAATTATATCCGATTCGTTATCTTGTCTTACTGCTTTGAGAAACTGTAATACCACGAATATATCGGCATTGGACATTCTGACAAAATATCAATCGATATATGAAAGGGGCAAACGTGTCGTTTTCTTTTGGGTTCCTGGTCATGCAGGGATAGAGGGAAATGAAAAAGTTGACAGAGAGGCAAAAGACGCTCTATTGTTATCCGAGACTATTATCCCAATACCATAACGAGACTTGAAACCTTTGATAATTAGACACATAAGACAAAAATGGACTAACTTCTTGAGAATCGAATTCAATAAACTGCAATATTTGGAAAACTCAAAAACCTGGCATGATACGGGCCAACTTGTTCGAAAAGACGCAGTTATTCTCTGCAGACTACATACAGGACATACACAACTAACACATTCTTTTCTCTTAAAACGAGAAACGGCTCCAATGTGTGCTTTCTGCAATGTCAACTTAACAGTGTCTCACATTTTGTTGGAGTGTAATACATTTGATGAAATTCGACGTAGGTTCTATTGCTGTAGAACTCTTCATG
The DNA here is from genome assembly GCA_949126835.1 of Anisus vortex. NCBI lineage: Eukaryota > Metazoa > Mollusca > Gastropoda > Planorbidae > Anisus > Anisus vortex. Next base: position 38,831,163 of record OX421492.1, on the reverse strand, counting down.
ATCTTTTCACCAAAATTAAACCAAAGCATATAATAAACTATATTAAAGACATTCAACTGTACAACAGAATTTAAAGATATAAGAACAATAAAATGGATACAAGAGAAACATGACAACAATATAATAAAAAAGGCCCTATATAACCATCGATGTTGATGGGCAGGAAATTGAACAATTCAATTCAATTCATATAATATATTATACATTGATTTTCATTCAGCTCACTTATCCCATTCCTTTAAAATTCATTATTGGGCTGAAGGATCAATTGTTTCAGACTTAACTTCAACATGCAAGTGTTCAGTGGATTACACTTTCATATAATAAATTTATTATGTTCATGATATCGAGCCTTTTGTGACTCATTACTATGTACATATTGCACAGATCCGATGGACTATTTACGGACACGATGTCAAACTGTCTGTCCACTGTCACCTGTCGTAACGGCTTTGTGTCCAGGGTAGAACCGTGTCCAGATGGTCAAGTCTTTGACAGTTTCACCAGCAAGTGCAGACTACCAGAGTTGGCGGCACCGCCATGTGGCATTGCACCGACATGTTCTGGGAAAGTGAGTACCGCCGATGAATTTTTTGTGCACACGTACCAAATTTAAAGTGTTTCGTTTGTTCATGCATAATGATATAAAGTAATCATTGTCGTATCGAGGATTTCAAACTGTGTGTGTGGAGAGTGGCTTAAATTATTCAAGGTATGGGAGGTTAGGCGCAAATAGTGCAACCTGAGGGGAAATAGTGCACGGCAGGGCAATAACATGTCAAGTCTCAACTGGCGCATTATTTACTTTAATGTATTGATAATACAAATTATCGGTATGATAATACGTTAGACTTTAAAAACTATTTTAAACATAATGGTATATAGTGTTAGTCTGGTAATATAGGCCTTAAATAACGTTATATCTCGGATAATTGGAACTAAAATGTCAACAATCGTATAGAGAAAAAAAAAACACAAAGAAAAATCAGAAAAACATAATTATAAATGTAAGTAGCGTTCTTACAATTTTTTTACAATGTTGTCCTATTGTTTTAAAAAAGTGCATTTATTATTTGAATATCAAATACAATAAATTAGACTAGTAGTTTTCCTAAACTTTTAAAGTGAATCAATTCACTAGTACAAAGTAAAGAGACTAAATTCAAACCTGATTGGCTGGTTTTTATATTTCAGCAGGATGGCAAGTATCGAAACGAGGCTAAAGGTTGTGCACATTACTATCTCTGTTCCAACGGTTCTCACATTGGCATGGGGCAGTGTGACGTAGTGAAAGGTGGCTTCTTCTTTAACCCAGTGTCCAGAGAATGCGACTTCCCACAAAATATCTGTCCACCTTGTGGTCATAGCAAAGAGCAATCCTGTTAATTATTTTGAACAGTGTTGCATTCATATTATTTGTCTTTTTATTGTATTTGTTAACATAAGCTAACTACAATTATTACGATATTTTCTTATGAATGTATTTAACATTGTTAAACTTTACGTGTTTTTATCAAAGTCAAATATGTTTATCAAAAAACTTTTTTTTTAAATCCTTAACCTTCATGTTCGTTGGGGGAGCTAACATTAGTCGTCCTTTCAGTGGGCTTGGTAGACTTGGCGGCGCCAATCTCCTCTCCAAGTTGGCGGTGGATTTTTTATTTCCGATTTGTCTGCACCGTGGGTCGAACCCATGATGTCGAGCTTGTGAGTCAACTTTTCTATCCAACCGCCAAAAACTTAATTTACGATTAATAACGATTTTTTTATTGCTTAGCTTTGCTTTTGTTGATGAAGTTTTGTTAACCATTAAACAGTTCAGATTACGCAATGATATATGCGCAACCAACATTCTACACTCTACACAAGAGTGAAGTGGGCCATTCATGTGGTGTATTACTTTCGTTGGTCTTCAACTGGATGCAATAGAAGTATTTTAACGCCGTTAAATCTGAAAAGTAAACTAACATTTTATATTTCTATTTACTAATCAAAACTCGTAAAACATCGACTGTAATATCAAATGTTTAGCTAAGGCTGTGTGTGTGTGTATGTCGCCTGTTGTTTATTCTCAATCTTAGATATCTTTTATAGACCACTGGCCATATTACACACTCAAGTTATTTGATCAATATTAACACCTTTAAGCAATATATTCAGAAATACAGCTCACCAAGTCCAGTCTACCTATAATGTCTAAGAAAAAAAAAATTAAACATAAAACGAGCATTCCGGCTCTTAAGTCCAGGGCGTAACGTGGAGACGGGTGGGTCTATTGGTAGTGGGGCACACCTTTGCCATTGCAATGACATCTCGGACGCGCAATAGAGGCTGTCCCCCACGTGCTAGCCCATCGGTGTACTCTTAATGGGTGCGTATCGGTGGTTTACACATTTTGCAATATTTGAGGCCCATGGATACAGAATTTAAAAAGTCCAGTGAGACAACTTCACAACAACATACGACAATCAGATCATTTATTGTATTACAATACTACAGTCCGTTGTGTGTCAGAAAGTGCTAGAAAATACACAGTTAAAGTTCTAATCTGTACACAGTTACTCATTAAATCTCACTGTCACATCCACTTTCTATATTTTTATTCATTCCATTCTATATAAATATTAGTTTAACCAAAGGATTTTTTTTTATATTTATGTTCTAACTTGAATAGTGTGACTATTATTGTGTACTATATATTACAAAATGTTATAATTCTAAATTCCCCACGTGTTTTATCATTTCGAGCACGAGAGAACCTGCACATGTTCGAGATCCAACCCTTCCGCTAAGCGCACAAGTTTAACAAGAGCATTAAAAAACTTAAAATATAGGTACTTACAATTATTGTTCAATCGTATCTATCAAATGTTATTAATGGACAAGTGTCCTGCAGTGGATTATAGTATGTCGTGCACCATACCGTAACTACACAAACTTGAAAAAATCATTAGTTAATACTACAAAATATATACAGAAGGAAATTGTATTGCCTTTTGGGAAAAAACACAAACTGGCTTACAAATAAACAACCAAAAAAATAATGTCGTCTAGCAATTATGGCGTTACAATCAATGAATGACACAGCTGTCTTAGTCTGATCACTGTAAGAAAACCCACCAAAGAATTTTCCATTTTAGTAAACTGAAGACATTTCACATGGACAGGACCATCATGAATCTCTTTTACTCTGCGACTGTTAGTAGCATCAACACCTTCGCAATCACCTGCTGGTATGGTAATGCCACTACATTGAACAATCACCAAATAGACCGCCTAATAAACAAGCCTTTAGTAACTCTAGTACAACACAAACACAACTACTAGATTATCTCTTAAAGATTGGTTCATTTCAAGGTGTCTATCTATGATTGATAAACTCCTTCAGGAGTCAGGAGCAGGCTCACCCGCTTATCGACATCTACATCAAATCTAGTCCAAGTGGTCGGCTTCTTTCAATGAGGGCAAGAACAGAGAGATTTAGGAACACTTTTGTTCCACTATCAGTGAGACAGAATCGTCAGTCAAACACAAGATACAATAGCTGATTTCTAATGATACTTTAACTTGTACAATAAATGGTATGATAGTGTGCGTGCATGTCTATTTTATAGGTATATTTCTGTGCTTGACAACAAATAGTTGTTTGATATTGTTTAAAATATGCTGAAAAAGAAGGAACTTATGTAATCAAGTCAGATTTCCTTTTGTTCGGATCACTAAAGCAATCTTAAAGCCGAAATAAGTTACATACATGTTCACTGCTTGCCAGTGTAGGATTTGTATTTGATCAACTAATTGATATCTAACACTCATTTTTTTTAAGTAAATTTTAATCTGTTTGAAATTTTAAAATCCAGATTCTGAATCTAGCTTACAAAGCTTTGTTTCAAAAACGAGCGGAACATTTAATTACCTTTGTCGGGATTATGATTATTGATTAATGAATGTGACACAAGATCGGGATTATGATTATTGATTAATGAATCTAACACAAGATATGATTTTTTTACATAATTAAATTTAAAGATACCTTCAGAGTAAAAGTTAAAGACAAAAATTAGAATTTTTCTTATGATATTTTTATAATCAAAACGCTGCCTTTTTTATTTGGCAATTAAATGTTAAATTAGCCTATGTATACCAAAAGGACACATTTTTAAATTTAGTAGTTGAATTACTCATATAAGTAAATTTAATACAAACTATCTTGGCTATTCTTTCTAACAATTGGTCAGTGTCACAGTAGCTCTAAACTCTAAAGGGATGTACTGTTCAAATATATTTTCCAAGTGGGAAAATTGTAATCTTCTGTATGGCTTCATCTTCTCGGCATCCCAAATGAAACTAATTAACAGCTTTATATAACAAGCTTATTTACAATGAATGAAACATATTGATCTCTGTCCGTGTTTCCTACTAATGACAGCCATTAAACAAGAGACAGGCTTTGAAGATTTAGCTGTGACATTTCATTTAGTAAATTAACTTTTTTTCTTTTCCTTTTTTTTATTCATAAACATTTTGCTCATTAATTATTTTTTTTTCAACCCTACGGTCATATAAATATCGTCTCTCCGGAGCCAGTCAAATGAATTTCGCCAGTTCATCAACACACGATTCTAAGAAATGAAAACGTAGTAATCTGTGTTAGTTAAGAATTCTATTTAGAAAGGGCAATGTTATGACAGTGTTGGTGTGTGACTTAGTAACATTTATTAATGTTGTAGTAGTTGATGTTTAAAGAACAAAAGTTTCCTAGAGTTCAGCTACCGATAAATTGATGCCTACAAAAAGTGTTTGTCATTTGATTCATGTCTATCCCTGTGGCGCACCCATGTCAGGAAGAATGACGTTGACAATCATCTGCCTTCTTGTGTGCCTTTATTTCTCCTCTAAGCACATTTCTGTCTGGGGAGCTTCCTCCAGATGTTCAGCGGAACGTTTTCTCATGTGCCAGGATGAGTTCATCCCCAGCTCAGAAAAACATTTCACCGTCTCCAGTTCATCCTTGAAATCGGACAGCAGCTACGGAACTAACCTTGACTGTTACCTCCTCATAAACCATCAGGTAGATCGATACGTCTTAGTTATCCAGTTCGATCGGTTCGATGTTGAGTTCGAGGAAAATTGTGAATACGACAGATTGAAGATCGCTGGTCAGACATTCTGTGGCAACTGGCTCAAAGGGAAAACGTTGAAAGTGTTGATCAATGCATTTAGAATGGTCGAGTTTCATTTTACTTCTGATTCGTCTATTTCTGGTGCAGGTTTTTCCGTGAGAGTAGACTTGATTCCTTATTTTGATGGAGAGACTATATTTGAATATGACGGCCCGGGGTCCAGCTATCGACCTGTATATGTTTTGTCCACTTCCAACCAGGAGGACAGCACAGACCGCGAAAGTAATTTTCTGGACTTTCTTAATCATTTTTCATCCTCTCAAAACAGAAGCCAAACTGCACAGGATTCTGCTGGGGAAAATCACTTGGTCACTTCCAGCCAACCAACGACGTCACACAGGGAATATGATTCAAAATGGTTTGATCTAAATTAACATGAAGCTTCTACTCATTAGCGTTTATTAAAAAGATATTAGTTTAAAATGTTTTATTAAACAATGAAACTGTGCTATAATTGATTGTAAGAATAAATCATTAATTATTTTTTTTAGTTAAGGAACATAGAACTATTTTTTATAGACGTATTGTGGCCTATCTTGTGCTAAATGTATAATAATAAAACATTTAGTTTTAGTAAAATGGACTTTTCTTTTCGGATGTACATAGAGCACTAATATATTTGTATATTTACTTAGATAATAACAATAACTACTGCAAAATGTTTATATATAATTAGGAAATGCGCTTTTTTTTTTAAAGAATGATTAATATTAGTATAAAAACTAGAACTATAGATCTGCAACTGACGAATAGAACTATGTTTTGTATAAGAGTATGTTAGCTCATCAGTAATTATTGACTATATTTATCAAAATATCGAAAAATGATGAAAGAGTTCTGATCATAACAATGTCAGTGTTAGAACTTTAGAACCGTTTACTAACCTCTGACTAAAACGTACGTCTGTCTACTAAATTAAAAATCAATCCAAGAAATTCAAGTTTTTATAGTTTTTGTTTTATTATTAGTTATTATTTAAATAGTCTACAACAGAGGTCGGCAACCTTTTGCTAATATTGTGCTAAAATAGGATTTCTAAATCATTCAGCGTGCCAACAGCCTAAAATGTCAACCTGCTCTATTATACAAGTTTTATTATTTTTTTATAAGACAATTAATTTATCTCTGTTGGCTTGACCAAGGCCAAAAGCAATGTTTTATCATAGACTATAACATACATAGACCGCTTGCTTTAGTATTTCTGCTATATGATGACTCGAAACACTGATTTTCGGAATTTCCGATTCGTTGTTTCCTTTGCACTTCCGTTTTATTGAATCGCTTCGATTTTCTCAATGAAAAATTAAAATTAAAATCGAAAGTTGTATAAAGCGGAAACATTTAAGAAACAACGAGGAGCGTAGAAGTAATTTAAGACAGCCTTATTGGTTGCGCACGAAAAAAAAAGTACATATAAGCTCTAAAAATAGAGCAAGCGGTCAACTTATTATAGTCTATGGTTTTATAGCCTATATAATAAAAAAATTACGAGTTTGTGATTATCATCCTTTTTATTTGCATGTACCAAATATAATATTTTATTACCAATCTTTCACAATTATGGTAATTATTTTGTAAACATTATCGTTTGGTTGTCAAGATAAGGATCTAGCAGCTGCTTATAATGATTATAATTTGTTCTCAGTTTAACAGAGTTTAACTGATATTTCATTTATTTTGTTTTGGACAATTACGGGAGGAGACATCGACGTTAAGCGGAATTGATGCATAGTTATAATACAAACTGGGTAGTTAATGTAATGTTTAGAAAATGTGCATATAATTTTTTAGTCATATACTATTTATATAGTTTTCAACTCATTTTTACAATTTGATCATTATAAAGTTATAGGTTTTAGTCCATTTAGACTAGTCTTTAATAAAAGAAAAATATGAAACATAATATTAGAAATATTAGCGCAAATAAAACGGGTTAATTATCTCCCTTTAATTAAAATAACGTTTCTAAATTTGATTGAATAGTGATCCCAAACAAGTTATGTTTTGTAATACAACAAATAGTTCTGACTAATTATTATTTCTTTATATAAATCCAGCATTACGGTATTCATTACAAGATTTAATTATTAGAGGTATAAAATTAATTTACGTTAAACAGTTGTCAATAAACATGTCCTGTATCCTGTATTAAATGTTTGTCTTTTTAACCATAAGGAGTTTATCTTTTAAGCATTAATAATTACAACAATTCAAAAAGTCTTTTATATTTATTAAATTAATAAAAACAAAATTTGTTTTAGAATTACTTATATTTGTGTTTAATTATTGAAGATGCTCATAAAAACTCTTTTAAATGTAATTAGTCTGTATCAATTAATGAACATATTGTCTTGAATGCTCTTCGCTAATTTATATGTTTTTATAAAGGGAAGTAAATATACTTAAATGTTTTGAAATTTATTTCACTCAAGATATATGCAAATCCATTTCAGTGGTATAACAGTTCATGTGCTGTTTGATCCCATCCTTGTAAATGCTTTCAACTCACTGAAATGTTTCGCTCTGTCACTCAGAAACATCGGCTTCAACAGTTTTCCTCAATATGAACCGGAAAATGTTTGTTTTTTATCATCAATAAAAAGAACCTCATGGAGGTCTCGCGCGTGCCATTGAAAATCGCTCTGCGTGCCAAGTTTGGCACGCGTGCCTTAGGCTACCGACCCATTGTCTACAGTGACAATGCAAGTGTTTTAGCTACATTGAAAACATTGAAAGCAAACCGACACAGAACAAGACAGTAGTTGAAAGATATACCTAGGTTACGAATTATTTTCACAAAAGAGCATTTACAATTGACGTCACACAGGGTCTTCATATCAGGTGTTCAATGTAAACATCATCCATTTTGATAACAATTTAATAAAATAAATAACATATTTTTATGTGTACGATTTTATGCTCAAGATCTTTGACATATCAGTCAGGCGAGTGTATTATAATATGTTTCTTTTTGAAAACTAACCCTTCAAAGTTAATGAAATAAAAAAATATATTTACATTTTAACAAATCAAATTTCTTCAGATTAATGTGATTATTAATACAATTGTTTAATCTAGCGAATTAATTCGGTTTAGTCTTATGTAGTGAGTTTGGAAAGTATCTAGAGGATTTAAATTGAACTATTTAAAAAAAAACGATAGGGTCAATATGAAGCCTATAGAATATAGAATATCCAGTTCTTGAATGAAATTTGTTCTATGTCTGTTTTTTGTGCCTTAATTTTAAATTCACACTGAGCTTAGATTATGTTTGTTGGTAGCGCTATACAAATGAATTATTATTAAGGCTTATACTTATTTTTATTAATAAATCTCATCGTAAGCCTCACGAAATGGCTAAAAAAAAAGTATAGCATACATGGGGCAGTAACTGCGTATAAACTTAATGACCATGTTTTAGTCAAGTTTTCGCAAAAGCTATAGTTATAGATCTTTTAGTACAACAATATTTTCTTCAATACATTTACTTTTTTAGGTTACAAAACAGATTTTTAAAAAAATCCATAAACAGTATTTTAAAACAATTAAACTTATTTAGAATCTATATTTATTAAAAGAAACAACACAAAAACAACATAATCATGTTATATTTTGACAAGCAAATAGCACACTTCCGTCGCAAAATGTAGGCCTATATGTAGAACACTAAAGGGAAAAAGTCTGAGTATGTAGTTCTCCCAATCATGTAGTTCTAGACAGGGAAGACAGGATTTAACAAAACTCTTGTAGGTAACCTAGCACCGTAGTTGACGGCCCAGTCAGCAGGTTTGGTCAAATCGTTTCTATATTTCATCTCCACTACCAGCTGTTTCAAGCCCCTTAGCTTGGCACTCACAGTTTTTCTTGTCATTGATGGTTTACCCTGAATTTGTTCTAACGAACCACTTCGAATTTGTTCCAAAATGGGGTCCGAAGGCTTGGCGGTAAAAATTGGACCCTCCTTGGGCTGAAATTGTACATTAAGTTTTAATGAGTTTTTCCTCCAGCTAGGCAAGGAATCGTCATGTTGGCTGCTGGTTGGCACATTGTCTAAATATTCTGAAGCAGTCACTTTATGAAGTTGAACATGTTTAGGTAATTTAGTACTTGGCTTGTCTGTTGTGGACTGAAATTTAAAGTCACCATCTCTAGCATCACGAAATGTAAAGTCACCATCTCTAGCCTCATGAAATGTAATATCACCATCTCTAGCCTCATGAAATGTAATATCACCATCTCTAGTTTTATGAAATGTAATATCACCATCTCTAGCCTCATGAAATGTAATATCACCATCTCTAGCCTCACGAAATGTAATATCACCATCTCTAGCCTCACGAAGCCATGGAATCAAGTCGTCGCGTCTATAACCTAAGCTGTGGTATGTCCTGGGAATCTGGCAAGGGAAATGGGGGCAAGGGGCGCCACCTTTTTGTCCTTCTTTGTATTTACAAACATGTCCATGCCTGGGCATTGCCCTCTCAACTTCTTGCAATGTCAGAGAACGTGATTTATCCGTGAAAAAAGAAGTGTTTTTATTGAAGTCAATGAATTGTGGTCGTGATATTTTTATAGGTTTAAAACTCCTTGATAAATCACTATCCAAAGTGTCTTTGCGATCATCAAACTCATCACCTTTTACAAACAGTTTGTTACGATTTTCCTCAAGTACAGGGGACTCTCCATTCTTAATAACATTCCAAACCGCCCCACTATGTCTAGAACTATCATCTCCAATAGGTCTATTTTCTTCTGGCTCTTTGATCTGTTGCGACTTGGCCACAATATTTGGAGCTCTCCGACATACGGCCACTGTCCCCAAGACTTTCCCCTTATCTTTACTGTTTGCAATGTTAAAATCTTCAGTCAAACTTCTCAGTTCCACAAGTTCTCTCTGGATTCTGTACAGAAAAAAAAATAAAACATACACACAGTTATATACATTTTATTTTAACATAAATTTTCATTTTAAAATAATTTTAATGAATAATGAATGCAAAGATAAATGCTCTTCGTCTGACCTACCTGTGTCTATTCCTTAAGTAATGCCTGCACTCCCTGTCATACTCCTCACTCAGGTGTTGTAATGTTCCTACTAAAAGTTTCTCTGTAGTTTTGTTCCTGGCGTGGGCCCACAGTTTGTTCCTTTGGCTTCTCTTGATAAAACTATCCATCAGCACTTCATAGGACCGTGATACTGGCGATACTTTACTGGAAACAAACAAACACTACTTGCTGCACCAGAATTACACATAGATGTAAACTATGTATAACATAAAGGCTTCAATTCACATTTATTAAGACCAGATGGCATTTTAGACTCACCATATAAAAGATTTATTTAAATCTACCTCTTTGTGATTTGTTTTTAAAAGTTATTAAAATTGTATGTTTATTCAAACATTACGCGATAGCAATTAAAGTGACCTATGACAAATATGCAAATTAAACATGATATGATGGTATGCATACATAGGCTGAAAAGTTACATATAAACTCACATATCGAGATGTTATAAAGACGTATGTACTATAAAATATGAAACGTGTAGATTGTAATTAGCACAATACACGAAGATGATCATCCTTCATTATAAAATACTTACATGATTTAATAAAAGCCTATCAAACTTAAGACTTAAATGAAATTGAGTTCGATTCCAGAAAGAATAGCATTAGTTCACCTTGAACATTAAAACAATACATTTATTCTGTCAAATCCAAATAAAGAATTTAGCAATTTAGCTCAATGACTTTTTGTTGTATCTGATAACAGATTAAAGGTTACTGTTGTACACCAATAACCCACCCATTCGCCAGCTGTAATACAAATAAACAGAAGTTAAAGGTTGTAAAAGATTATCCTGGATTACCTTGATTTGTGATAGCGTGCCGAGTTACTTCCCTTGCATAACGCGCTACAACCTCGGAATGCTGGTAACAATTAATGATCTTCGATCTGAAAAACAAACGACTGACATCTAAAATTTCATTGAATGTTCTTTACACTAAATAAAGTGGTAAAACCCCAGCGCTATATAATGTTTATATAAGTTTACAAGCTAAATTCCGCGGCTCTGCCCTGGGAGGAAATAAAACAGGCCCGTATAAGCTACACATAAAAAGTGTATAAACTACTATGAACATAAAGCTATAGATCTAATAATTTCATTTTTTTTTTTACTGAAGACATTTAGTTTAAAATAAATATTGTTATCGGGTGAAAAATAGGTAAGTCTTTTTATTTAACAAAAATATAAATTGTCTGGTGTTACTCGTAGACTTACAATCTTTTTTGTTAAAGTAATATTAATTGACATTTTTTTTTAAGGAAAAAAGGTATAGACTAACTGGAGAATCGTACACGGGTCGCCCGCATGGCAGTTCGATACGTTTTCCACTCTATGTCAGGACACATGTCCGACGTGAAATCGCAAAAGTATAATATGAGACAATAAGGTCACGTGTCTTTAAATTAACTAATATGATTGGTTAAACACACACATACATAGCTTTATATATAGGCCTATATATAGATTCATATTGTGTACCATAATCTAAGCTGTACACGAGAGTGCATTTGCACAGAACATTTACGAACGTAGATTTTTTTTAAATAACAATATATTTTGACATGTAAGAAAGAAAATCGCTAGTTTTTCTTTCAATAACCAGTTTTTCTTTCAATAACCAGTTTTTCTTTTAATAACCAGTTTTTCTTTTAATAACTTCTTCTTCTTTTAATAACCATTTTTCCTTTCAATAACCAGTTTTTCTTTTACTAACCATTTTTTTAAAACAATCAGTTGTTCTTCAACGTTGTTTTTACGTTCTTTGTTGTTTTTACGTTCTTTGTTGTTTTTACGTTCTTTGTTGTTTTTACGTTCTTTGTTGTTTTTACGTTCTTTGTTGTTTTTACGTTCTTTGTCGTTTTTACGTTCTTTGTTGTTGTTCTTTTGTGCAGGCAATTTACTTCTTTTTTTTTTTACACAGGCCACTCACACTTTAACACAATTTTCTAATTTACTATGACCATACATTGACGCTCAGAGTTTCAATAGACACATAGTGAAGTAATCCTTATATGTCGACTCCATTAAAACACACACACAATGAAACCGACAACATAAACATGACTCGAGACACTATTAATACAACGCGGGAGACTTTTGGTACACTGGGCTATTGCATTACATCTGTTTTTACAAGCATACAGCTAGTGGTAATCATGTTTCGTAGAAGGGTTCTCAAACTACTGGAGGCGACATTAAGGTCGTCGCCATACTTTTAGTTTTGTGAACATGACCTCTTATCACTTCCATACCCTAAACATGTTTGTGTGGATAAACAACAATACATTTGTTAGATCGACCTTTCAAGAATAAGTCTAAGGATTGAAAAACTGTTTAGAAAGTCTTGTACAACGCAAAAACAAGTAGGCTATAAGTAACTATATAGTCACTCAAAACAGTTATATAGTTGTCAATAAAAAGAAGCTAAAATATCTGTATGGTCATGCATTTTTTTAAAACAAAGATGTGAATAAGCTTTCATATTTATATAAGTAAATTTTAAGATGTCTTAATATTGAAATGTAATCATTAGATGGTGTATAGTAGTTGTAGATAACAGAACATTTTACATCCAACTCAGACGAAAAAGTTCTAACGTCACTTTGAAAACACATTATTTTAATATTTACCTTCGCTTAAAATGTTTTTGACCCCTACTGTGTTACTTTCATTTTATGTTGATTAATGTTACATTTATTGACCTATGTTTGTAATGACTTAAATTATAAATTAGCTTTATATCTTTTTAAGCCTAGAGAATTATTTCCGTGTTCTTCGATGTTTGTTACTGAATGTTAAATGCGCTCCGAGCTTACCTTATGTTTGTTGACAGCGCTATACAAATAGAATTATGATTATTATTATTATACTTATATTATAATTATTATTAAAACTGCTACATTGGATATTTTTATTTTTTATTTTTAGTAGGTTCTGAATCGTAACAATTTATATTATCACACGCAGTTTATTTGTTTAACATAATCCTATACACATATTCGTTCACTAAACCAGCATATTATTCTTCCTGTATCAACAACCTATCAGGTCACAAAACACATAATATACCATTTAAAGACAAATGAACTAATGAACAAACTTAGCGTCAAAAGTATCTTATTACCTTTAGAGAACATTATATATTTTTTCAAAGAGAACCATGTATTTCTAATCCGTTAAGAGCTTTTAGGCATAAAGCTACATCATGGTGTTAGTATCTAATTTTGTTAACATAGGCCTACCATCTATTACTAATACAATAATACTAATATGGACAACACCTGATATCTAAGCTGGAGATGACCCAACGTCGAGCGGCACGTCGTATCTTACAGGACTACGGCCTTAAAATAAGCGCCTCTGCTTTGGTGGCCAAACTCGAACTGGAGCCCCTACAACACCGCAGAGCGATAAACAAAGTCACCACTATTTACAATATCGTGAACCGCCACGTGGAAATGAAATGAAAGGAATGAAATGCGAATAGAAATATAACAATATTTAATTGTATTAACCGTTATTGTAAATAGAATTTATTAATTAATTTTCATAGTTTTTTTTCTATTCATTTTAAATCTCATCTTACCATAAAAATAAATTTGAAATGCTAAAAAAAAAGTATTTTTGACATTAATTAACACTAAATTTATAATAACTTAGCACTATATTTAACATTACTTAACACTATCTTTAACATTACTTAACACTATATGTAACATTACCTCACACTATATTAAGGAATGTATATTTCTATATACAAACTGTTAAACTTACCTTGTCAACATCTACCTATATAAATGTTATTTACTTCCAGCAGACAATTGATATCGCACCACTCCCAGCCATAGAAGTAAATTAAAAAGAAACATATAAACCCCTGGAAGTATGCAGGAAATTTGATTCCAGAGTGCAAGGCTCTCCACGCAGTCACTGGGGACGTTATAGATCCGTCCAAGTTGTAGATTACAGCCTTACAATTGAAGTAAATAGAACTTCGCACTTGATTTAACACTAACTGGTGACACGTGTCAATGTTTGAATCTGGCTGAGTCAGAACTGTAGAGCTCTGTGATCGACTACAGTGACTCCCTTCTGACTCGTGGTAGATTGTGATTGACTCGTGGTAGATTGTGATTGACTCGTGGTAGATTGTGATTGACTCGTGGTAGATTGTGATTGACTCGTGGTAGATTGTGATTGACTCGTGGTAGATTGTGATTGAATCTTTGGTATATTGTGATTGATTCGTGGTAGATTGTGATTGACTCGTGGTAGATTGTGATTGACTCGTGGTAGACTGTGATTGACTACAGTGACTCCCTTTTGACTCGTGGTAGATTGTGATTGACTACAGTGACTCCCTTTTGACTCGTGGTAGATTGTGATTGACTACAGTGACTCCCTTTTGACTCGTGGTAGATTGTGATTGACTACAGTGACTCCCTTTTGACTCGTGGTAGATTGTGATTGACTCGTGGTAGATTGTGATGTATTCGTGGTAGATTGTGATTGACTACAGTGACTCCCTTTTGACTCGTGGTAGATTGTGATTGACTCGTGGTAGATTGTGATTGACTCGTGGTAGATTGTGATTGATTCGTGGTAGATTGTGATTGACTCTTTGGTATATTGTGATTGATTCGTGGTAGATTGTGATTGACTCGTGGTAGATTGTGATTGACTCGTGGTAGATTGTGATTGACTACAGTGACTCTCTTTTGACTAGTGGTAGATTGTGATTGACTCGTGGTAGATTGTGATTGACTCGTGGTAGATTGTGATTGACTCGTGGTAGATTGTGATTGACTACAGTGACTCCCTTTTGACTCGTGGTAGATTGTGATTGACTACAGTGACTCCCTTTTGTCTCGTGGTAGATTGTGATTGACTCGTGGTAGATTGTGATTGACTCGTGGTAGATTGTGATTGACTCGTGGTAGATCGTGATTGACTCGTGGTAGATTGTGATTGACTACAGTGACTCCCTTTTGACTCGTGGTAGATTGTGATTGACTACAGTGACTCCCTTTTGACTCGTGGTAGATTGTGATTGACTACAGTGACTCCCTTTTGACTCGTGGTAGATTGTGATTGACTCGTGGTAGATTGTGATTGACTACAGTGACTCCCTTTTGACTCGTGGTAGATTGTGATTGACTCGTGGTAGATTGTGATTGATTCGTGGTAGATTGTGATTGACTACAGTGACTCCCTTTTGTCTCGTGGTAGATTGTGATTGACTCGTGGTAGATTGTGATTGACTCGTGGTAGATTGTGATTCATTCGTGGTAGATTGTGATTGACTTTGGTATATTGTGATTGACTCGTGGTAGATTGTGATTGACTCGTGGTAGATTGTGATTGACTCGTGGTAGATTGACTACAGTGACTCCCTTTTGACTCGTGGTAGATTGTGATTGACTCGTGGTAGATTGTGATTGACTCGTGGTAGATTGTGATTGACTCGTGGTAGATTGTGATTGACTCGTGGTAGATTGTGATTGACTCGTGGTAGATTGTGATTGACTCGTGGTAGATTGTGATTGATTCGTGGTAGATTGTGATTGACTACAGTGACTCCCTTTTGACTCGTGGTAGATTGTGATTGACTCGTGGTAGATTGTGATTGACTCGTGGTAGATTGTGATTGACTCGTGGTAGATTGTGATTGACTCTTGAGTCGTGGCTTGTTAATGATTGAGGCGTGATAAGTTGTAATTGAGTAATAATATGTTGTGATTGACTGCCGATGGGCTCTGATTGAATCGCCATTAACTTGTGATTGGTAGTGATTGACTCATATCTTATGATTGACTTTTAAATCAAGTTGTGGTTGACTCGTTTGTTGCGTGGTATATTTGTGATAGTTTAAATTTCGATAAAATCTTGGTAACTTGTGATTGAATGTTTTTCTGTTGTGTTTAACTCTTGAGGGGCTCAGTTTTAAATATTTAGGTAGGTAGTAGACATTAAAAACTAACAAAATAATAATTTGAAATCGGGAGGGTAGTGACATGCTCCTTGAACACTAATCATTTTCTTTGTTCTTTTCATATCTTTGAATAGTTAAAATAAACCCTTTCTTTTCATTTGAACATTTAAAAAATCAGTATATTGTAAACTAAGACTTTTGAAAGCTACTATAACCGTTTAGTGAACAATATACATATGTTGAGATTGTAAAATCTTGTAGTAGAGTTTAAAACTTCTATAAAATATAAAGGTCTGGTTCTGTTTATTTTTAGCCGCCACCATAAACTTGTAGTTTAACAATGTCACCGCGACATGTAATTATGTTTTTAATGTATTTGTCCCCCCCCCCCCATCTCGGCTTTGGTTGTTTTAAACGCAAATGCTATAATGTATTGTTCCGTTTAAGAGATCAGGCGTTTATAACCTCTATAATGTGTTCCCAGTTTGGCACGCGGAACGATTTTTCAGTCGCTTGTAAAGACTAAATTGCTACTGTGTACAGACAAAGGTGATCGCACGCTGGGTGACACTGAAAAAAAGACTAAATTGCTACTGTGTACAGACAAAGGTGATCGCACGCTGGGTGACTCTGAAATAAAGATTAAATTGCTACTGTGTACAGACAAAGGTGATCGCACGCTGGGTGACTCTGAAATAAAGACCAAATTGCTACTGTGTACAGACAAAGGTGATCGCACGCTGGGTGACTCTGAAATAAAGACTAAATTGCTACTGTGTACAGACAAAGGTGATCGCACGCTGGGTGACTCTGAAATAAAGACCAAATTGCTACTGTGTACAGACAAAGGTGATCGCACGCTGGGTGACTCTGAAATAAAGATTAAATTGCTACTGTGTACAGACAAAGGTGATCGCACGCTGGGTGACTCTGAAATAAAGACTAAATTGCTACTGTGTACAGACAAAGGTGATCGCACGCTGGGTGACTCTGAAATAAAGACCAAATTGCTACTGTGTACAGACAAAGGTGATCGCACGCTGGGTGACTCTGAAATAAAGACTAAATTGCTACTGTGTACAGACAAAGGTGATCGCACGCTGGGTGACTCTGAAATAAAGACCAAATTGCTACTGTGTACAGACAAAGGTGATCGCACGCTGGGTGACTCTGAAAGATTATTATTGAAAGAGTTGTCTTTCCTTACATTTATTGTGTATATTATAAAAAGATACAACTCTCTTTTTTAGGAGGCGACTAAGGCCTTCGACATCTTGGCCCCTCTTTGGCTCTGCCTGATACGTTCGGCTTTTTTCGAGTTTTCCTTTCGAAGTTTTTTTGAAAACAGTCGGTAGGCAACATCGTTATTTTTGTATTTGTATTCACAATTCCTAGCAGGGGGGGAAGCCAGAAATTTTTTCCAGGGGGGGCTGAACTTTCGCGTGACAAATATTTACCAAATACCAGGGGGGGGGGGGGGCTAAACTTTTGCGTGACAAAGATTTTACCAAATTTTTCCTAGTAATGATTCTGGTGAAAACTAAAATTTGGTCTGTATGGTGGCCATGAGTCCATGAGTCTACCCAGCTCTGATAGGCACTTTACCATACTTGGGGCAAACTAAAGGCCGCTGGGCCTTGTGCTGGCTACTCAATGCCCTATTAGGCCCAGTGGCGTATTTAGGCATGTTCCACATGTTCCATTGGAACAAGGGCCCCCACACAAAAGGAGCCCACACATAAAAGGTGCCCCCACACATCCAAAAAGAACTGTTTTAGTGACATCCCCATTCTTTCGTTGAAAAAGAAAATAAAATTAATTTCTTAATAATTAAAGCGCTCCAGTCCAACCAAATTAAACGCAATATAAAATGTATGATTTAATAGACTGCAACATAAATTAACGATCTTTTTCTGGGGTATGTGGAAGACAGAGGCGAGGCCACGAGGGGTCCCCACCGAAATTTGCAACATGTCCCCCACAATCCTAAATACGGACAGAAACAGGGATTATAGATCACCTGCCTGGATCACGTTTATGAATGAGTTCACACAGTAGTTGCGGACATATATACACATATAATTGTGTTGAAATAATGAATGGGCTAGTTGTTTTTGTTGTTCATTTCTCTGTCAGATGTTAAACTTCACAGTAAAAAACTATGGATAAGCTGTTTGTTTAAAGCAGTTATTCACTTCTCAGTCAGATGTTAAATAAACTTCACAGTAAAAGCTATGGATAACGTTTGTTTGAAACAGTGATCTCCCCTTCGTTTGTAAGTTGGCAAATAATGAAGGGGTCGATAACTTATCGATAAGGTGACACGCGCACTGGAAAACAGAGTATTTAAAAGACACGATTTACTGATCTAAAGAAGTGTCGTATTCCATCAACAGGGGTGACAACCTATTCTTACCTGGTTTTCAATAAATACAAGTTTAGTGTAATTAAAGGCTAGCACTGGGCTAGCACTATATCTCGTGTTGTCAGAGTGTTTGTTGATTTACAATGGTTTTATAACTGGTTCTACCATCCTTTTCTATAGTCATCTCATTATGTAACACATATAATGTTTTCATTGACCTGAGCTTTTTGTAATTATAATTAAGCAAGTACCTTATTAGTTTAGTAATTAGTACATAAACCGAGTAATAACTAAGATGTCTAGTTACATAAAAAATACGTTTGTCGTTTGATTAAATGTAATTTTATATAGACTATTTATAGCTATTTAAAATTGCATTAGTAAAGTTTGTTCCGGTAATGCGAAATATGATTTATTGAACATGATGTGAACGAATGTCGTCATTGCACAAAAAAACAACAACATTTCAATATTATGCAATCTACTCAACTTATGTTAATACGATGATATGTATTAACATAGACTATAATAATATGGACCGCTTGCTCTATTTTTAGAGCTTATACGTTCTTTTTTTCTGTACGCATCCAATAACGCTGTCTTTCAATGACATCTACGCTCTTACGTCTGCCACTGTATAGGCCTACAACTTTCAATTTTAATTAAAATTTTTCATTTAGAAAAACATAGCAATTAAATAAAACGGAAGTGTACAATACAAAAGGGAATCGGGTATACCGAAAAGAAGTCATTCGAATCATCAAATAGCAGAATTATGAACGCAAGCGGTCCATCTTATTATAGTCTTTGGTATTCATCAATGAAACCAAAACATACAATTTACATTTATCTATCGTTGTTATTATTGTGTGTTGTTGTTGTAAGTAACACCAACTGATGTGGTGGATGTTTTATACCATAAACAAAAGCTTTACTGTCTTTGGTCGCTTTTGTCAACTACTTCATCATCATTGTAGTAAGTCAATAACTTGACATTTGACTACACTACACAATGGAAGATATCTCAAGCACAGTTTGAAATCTCTCTTCACCCGATCACACTATAGAATTAAATATGCTTATTGAAACTTGATACCATCATCTTTCAAGAACAGTAAAGATAAGAACAACACAATCATATAATCAAATAATAAAAATAATAATGATGTTTTAAATAGCACTTCTATCCGTGCTATTAAATGTATCATGCCCAATTGTCATTTGTGCGGGTGAACAGATTATTAACTTTTCTGTTATACAGATTCTATTTTTAGAAAGGTCAGCTGATGTTTGTGGTTGTTTTATACCAACACTTTTAGACATTGATTAGTTTGAATGTAATCTAAAAATAACAGTCGAAGTGGCTATTTTTTTAGAACTGCAGACATTGAGTGAATGGCATTTTTTAAAATAAATAATAAGACGGACACACAGAAAAATAATTTTTAAGTAAATTACGTATTTCATGCAATAACTGTTTAATTTTAATTTGGAAATATCATAAAATGCATCAATGTTAACTTCTTCATTTGAAAGATATTGTCCACTATATGTTATTGGTGTATTTACAATTAATGACTGTATTATAAGGATGTATTTAATATTGTTGGTTGTATTTATAAGATGTATTTACTATTGTTTGCTGTACTATTAGGATGTATTTAATATTCTTGGCTGTATTTATAATATGTATTTCATATTATTTACTGTATTTATAAGATGTATTTAATATTATTGTCTGTATTTCTAAGGTGTATTTAATATTGTAGACTGTATTTATAAGCTGTACTCAATGTTAGTGGCTGCATTTAAAATGTATTTTTAATTGTGTAATTCTTAAGAATAAAGAAAATATTGTTTTATTCGCAAATAAAATAAAAGCTCTCCGTGTAAAAAAAATATTTAATTTTAAAATATGAACCGAATCTCGATGTGATTAAGAAGATGTTAAATCTTGATGTGTTCATTTTTTTAAAATGCCCATTATTATTATATAGATTTTTTTTTCTATTTAATAGCAAACTTTTAGAAATAACATGAACACAAGCATAAAGAGTCCCCACTGTATGCCTGGTTGAATGCGGACTGTTTCATTGATCAATCCATAAATCTATACCTGTGGTAAACGCCCCTGAGTAAACCACAAAGATAAACTGTAGCAAACCGAATTATTGATGCGATTACTTTAATTTCCTAATTGTTACTGGGTTGTTTTTTTGTTCTCATTAAAATCCATTTCCAGCATTGATTAGCTTCGAACAGATTGTATTGATTGAATGGCACCAGTTGCCCGATATAGAAGGCATAGAACTATCGATTTGTAACCACGGCCGTTCAGATTTGTCGTGTTGGTACTGAAGGGTGGGGTGGGGAGTGGTAGGTCATGAGAAGCGAAAATAATTCGTGGAGATATTTGTGAGGATTTTTTAATGTGGACACTCGTGTTAAGGGGGGGGGGGGATATAGTTATTAGATAACTGGTTGAATGTGAAACAATAGTTTCATACTAAGCCTAAAGTAAATACATAAATTAATAAATATGTGTGCATGTGTGCGAGCCAATTTAGGTAGCAATATCTCTCTCTCTCTCTCTCTCTCTCTCTCTCTCTCTCTCTCTCTCTATATATATATATATATATATATATATATATATATATATATATATATATATATATATATATATATATATATATATATATATATATAATAGATAGGTGGATAGGCAGACATAGGCACTGATATATTGATAGTAAGATAGAAAGTTAGATTAAATAAGTAAATAGATGTGTGGAGGAATACATGGGATGATAGGTTGATAGTAAGATAGAAAGTTAGATTAAATAAGTAAATAGATGTGTGGAGGAATAGATAGGAGGATAGGCAGACATAGGCACTGATAGGTTGATAGTAAGATAGAAAGTTAGATTGAATAAGTAAATAGATGTGTGAAGGAATAGATGGGTGGATGTATAAAGAGATACATAGATTTTCAATAATATTTTGTAGCAGTGAAGGAATAGGTTTAAACTTCTTTATATTGATACCTACAACTACATTAAACAAATTTATGTCGACAACCACAACTACATTTAACAAATTTATGTCGATACATGCAACTACATTTAACAAATTTATGTCGACAACCACAACTACATTTAACAAATTTATGTCGATACATGCAACTACATTTAACAAATTTATGTCGATACCTACAACTACATTTAACAAATTTATGTTGATAACTACAGCTACATTTAACAAATTTAAGTCGATAACTACAACTACATTTAACAAATTTATGTCGATACCTACAACTACATTTAACAAATTTATGTCGATAACTACAACTACATTTAACAAATTTATGTCGATACCTACAGCTACATTTAACAAATTTATGTCGATACCTACAGCTACATTTAACAAATTTATGTCGATACCTACAGCTACACTTAACAAATTTATGTCGATACCTACAGCTACATTTAACACATTTATGTCGATACATGCAACTACATTTAACAAATTTATGTCGATACATGCAATTACATTTAACAAATTTATGTCGATACATGCAACTACATTTAACAAATTTATGTCGATACATGCAACTACATTTAACAAATTTATGTCGATACATGCAACTACATTTAACAAATTTAATTCGATACATACAACTACATTTAACAAATTTATGTCGATACATGCAACTACATTTAACAAATTTATGTCGATACATGCAACTACATTTAACAAATTTATGTCGATGCATACAACTACATTTAACAAATTTATGTCGATACATGCAACTACATTTAACAAATTTATGTCGATACATGCAACTACATTTAACAAATTTATGTCGATACATACAACTACATTTAACAAATTTATGTCGATACCTACAACTACATTTAACAAATATATTTTAAACGGTAAAATGTCACTTTGGGCTCAGTGGCTGTCAAATTGAAATGCCAGTAGAATTATTTAGTTTAATTCAGAATTGCTTCGGATTTTTTTTTTTTTTTCTCTCAATTCGTGTCATTGATAGTTTGTAAACAAACAAAAAACATTTTGAAACATTTAAAACTAAACATGCATCTGCTACTAAAAGGGATGTAACCTAATGTTTTCAAAATTAGCATCAAACAATTTAAATTGTTCCGATTAGGTCCCCTTCATTTTAAATAATGTATAGGCTTATATTAATAATAATAACGGTGCTTATATAGCGCATATCCCGTTGGTGACAGTTATATGCGCAGACGACAGTTACAGAATACAGACAGACAACGAAATATATAGTAATACGCTAATTCTGCTGACGAAATAGGTGAGTCTTCAGCCGGCTCCTGAAGGTGTCATAGCTAGGGCTCTGGCGAAGCTGTAGTGGGAGGTGATTCCAAGCGGACGGTCCTGCGTAGGAAAATGAACGTTCACCAGCGGACACTAGCCTCACACGAGGGATCCGCAGAGTAAGCGCGTCAGATGCCGAACGAAGTGGGCGGGACTGGGTGTAGAGCTCCATACAAGAGCGAAGATAATCCGGGGCGCAGTTATTCAGGCACCTATAACAGAGGGAAGCCAGCTTATATGAGATCCGGTTATTGATGGGTAGCCAGTGCAGAGATCGGAGCAGAGGATTGATATCATTTGACTTCTTCTTCTTGAGAACTAGTCGGGCTGCGCAGTTCTGGATACGTTAAAGATTAGATTAAAGCCCTTGAATGTCTTTGGATCTCCTTCATATTTAATTTTAAGGTAATGCGGGATTTAAGATTTATATTTTAACAGTATTTCAGAGTTCAGAGTAAAACGTGGCATTTAATGGAAAGTTTGTGAACTAATTTAGCCATATCATACAATAAAAGAGTGTGTATAATAATACTGAAAGTCAAATTTAAACTCTAGATCTAATAAAATAAAAATGTTCCGAAAATGGCATTCGGATAGAAAAAAATCAGCTTAAACTTTTTAATGAAGCGACCTCTGAACCTTGACACATTCAGTATATTAAAGACCAAGTGAAGAGCTTTTTATCAAAATTGAGTTAACATTTGATTTTGATAGTAAATAGTGTATTCAGTATCTGAATGTTAAAAAAAAACATTTATACAAAATATCAAAGATACATTTTAAGTAATTAGTTCAATATTTGCACTTAAATGTGTGTGTTTTTCGGAAGATTACTCCAAATCTCGTAGCCATTTGAGATGTTTTTATTTCCGGCAATATAGGAAAGTGACGTAACATAAAGGATTCCGACTAGGAAAAATGAATATTGTCACGTGTTTTGAATCTATTGCCACATGTTTTGAATCTTTTCCCGGTTCTTATTTTTAACAAAATGGTTAAATATAGATTTATAGCGTCTATTTTTATTTATTTATTTCCCTTGTGATACGTCACTGCCGTATGAGGCTATTCCAAATCTCGTTCCTTTGAGAAAAACCTCTTCACTTGGTCTTAAGTTGGTACAACTATTTTATTTTGTTGTATCGTATGTTTTTTATCGCAAAGTTTTGGATTATCCAAATGGTGCTTTATCTTGTTTATGTAATGTAATAACATTGTTGTATGACATAATATATCGGCAACCTTTTGCTAATAGTGTGCTAAACTATAATAGCTAAAGCGTTCAGTGTGCCAACAGTCTAAAAGTCAACCTGCTCTAGTAAATATAAATATTTATATATATATAACAATATACATTTTTTAAAGCCAATTTGTTTGTGCGCCTTAGCATGACCAAGGCCATGCTAGATAAAGTTCTGGAGAGAAGAGGGTTTCTTTTGGAGAGGTAGGTGGGGGTGTGAAAGGTCCACAGAGTGGGAGTGGAGAGGGAGTGGTTTCCCTCAGCGTAGTGGGGTGTTTAGTTGGAAAGGGATTTTCTTAAACGATTGTATTCCCTTAAGGGAGAATAGGCTTGAGATTTTGGGTTGGGACGAAGCAGGGTGGGGGGGGGTGGAGTTTGTTGAGCAGAAGGACGGGGCGAAACAGATTATGTGCAGAGGTATGGGTCAAAGTAGGGGCGGGAGGATTCTGCTGAGCAGGGAGACGGGGGTACTTGGAGCGCCGCCGCCGATTTTGTAGGGGAAGTTTGGGTTCCGATTTTATAGGGGAAGTTTTGGTTCCGACATTCCTCCTGTGACAGCCAGTTCGGTGGCCGTCGTTGTCAACAGATAGGGTAACACTCGTTAAAGTTTGGGGTAGTGCTTAGGGCCTGGCTGTCGATGCGGCATTACGCCTCCTGGCCAATTGTGGGCATTAGTTGGGCCAGTGGGTGTCTTTGCCGCAGTGGTGGCGCTGTTTCCCGCAGCCCGGCACGGTTACCAAGCCCTTGCATGTCTTTGGATCTCATTTATATCTAATTTTAAGGTAATGTGGGATGTCGTCGGTGTTTGGGGGGGGGGGGTATTATGCCAAGCCATTTGTCGGCAGGGCCGGATAGTTCATGTACCTCAACCCTAGTGTTGTGTTCGGCCCTATGGCGATACATCTTTTCCACTTTCGTTTTGAAGATATTGACCGACAGCCAATAGAAATAGATTTGGCTTGTGTTATCCAACAAGGTAACATCCACTTGGAAAGTCTGGTCCTTCCACTTTCATTTATTTTCAGATGCCACATGGTAGGGTTTGCAAACCTGTATAAACAGCTAGCTTCCTTGGGGTTTATGCTGAGGGCCTCCGTTATCGAATTCACGAAGGCTCTATCGGCTATCGGCTTCGGTGCCGCTCAATTTTAAGAGAAGGGTGCCTGATGGGTGAACGGGTCCTCCCTCTAAGTCATCTTTTCCTTATCATAAAAGGAGATCGTTGCCATGGTCGCACACAAGGGGGAAAGTAACTAAACACATTTACCCCCTCCTGTTTGCTCCCTGGCAGGCTCCTCGAATGATGCAGGCGCTGACTGGCGCTGGTAACAAGGGTAGGGTGCTGACTTCGGGCAGGAGCAGCTTTTGGGTGCGCTTGCAGCTAGATATGGGTCGCTCACTAAATCACTGATCGACTGATCCGGTTCTTTTAAAGAAACGGATCCGAAAACCGATCACTGCCAAAAGACCCGAATCAGTACTGATCCGTTCCCGTTATGCATTTCCATATTATGCTGGTTTCTATGCTTCATTTTGGATCCGGGTCGGATCCGGGTCAGATCCGAATAACAGATCTAGCCACTTTCCGTTCTGCATTTCCATTTAGGTTTACACATATCGCTTTGGATCCGGATCTGATCCGGAACCATAGCCCCCGGCTCTCTCACGGAAGCTCTCTTGCGTTTGTGACGAATGCGAGTGATCGCTTATTTGCTACCAATCATCAATCAATGTAGGCCTATATAATTACCGTGAGTTTGTTTATATGTTTGTTTATATAAACAATATTGTTTAATTCGTCATTTTATTTTTAATAAACCTAGGCCTATTACTAATCACCGTACATTAAGGTTCTAAACTGAACAAAAAATTGGAGAATAATGTCCCTTTGAAATGCTTTTACATCGTTCATTTACTATGTTGAACGCGAGGTCTTATCGGGTTTTTCCTATTCACGGATGCCTTTTAAAAAAAAATTACACAGTCTCTTTTAATCAAATACATTGTAATCATTCGTTTCTCCGTCATTTTGACGGGTATAACCAATAGTTGTAAATAATGTTGATGATACCATTTTTGCATTATAATTAGCCAATATGATTACATTATTTTACATTTATGTGAGGCAGGCACGACCCGACGGCGTACGGACACGCCCTGCTTCCCACAAACCAACCCCCTTGCTAGCCGCACTTCCTTGTGCGTGTCCTGGGACGGACTAAGGCTAAGGGAGTAGGCTAAACCCTGACAGAAAATCCGGAGTGGAGCGCCGTACTCGGATGGACAGTGGTATACCCTCTGCATTCCGACAAACTCCTGAAGCCATCTGGCCTCAAACTGTGACGGTTACCAATCCCTTTAAACCCTGCCAGCATGTTAGAGAGGCATTTCTTGTCGCCTGGGCAGTCCAGACCCGCTAATTTTTGCCCAGGCTTTTCCCTAATAAATGAAGAGGTCACTTCATTGCGACAGGAATGTCACAGAAACAACACGGATAGCGGTAGTCACCGGTTATAAGCTCCTAGCCGAATGGCATAGGTTGGAACGCCAGGGACCACTCTTGATGGTAGGAGGGGCTTTTTAGCTCAATTGGATAGCTACTGCCTGCCTCAAGCCAAGCAGCCCTCGGACAGTAAAGTGCTACCCCGCCACAACTTGCCTGCATCATTGGGTGTATGGTGCTTAGATAAACATCGACAAGCAAGCTGTACACCTCACACCTAGCAAAAATAATAAAACAAATAAAAGAAAACCAATTATTCTTCGTTTTGAAAGCTAGAACATAAGGACAATGTGTCCCGGCTTCAATGCAGACCCAGACTCTGTCAATGACCTTCGACAAACAGCCATCGTTGACAGAGAGCTGGAGAGACTCGGGATAGATATCGCCTGTCTACAAGAGACGAGACTAGCTGACAGTAGCTCAGTCAAAGAGAAAAACTACACCTTCTATTGGCAAGGAAAGTAAAAAAAAAGTCCAAGAATTCATGGTGTTGGCTTTGCTGTAAGAAATAACCTAATATCCTGTGTTGAGATGTTTCCACTTGGCTATGAAAGGTCGATACATATGAAGTTTACCTCTCCACAAGGCAAAGTCAATCTAATCAGTGCCTATTCCCCAACTCTTTCTACACCCGACGATGAAAAGGACATTTTTTTCAAGCCATGGAGGACGCGATCACATCCATCCCCAAATCAGAACACCTGTACATACTTGGTGACTTCAATGCGAGAATCGGCTATGATGGTGATGCATTGCCAAACTGTATGGGCCCGCATGAAGTTGGCACAATAACTGACAACGGCCAAAGACTGAATGGAATTTTGCAGTGTTCATGAGCTTTGTGTAACAAATATATACGTCTCTGGCAGAGATTCTCACAATGTATCATGGCGCCATCCACGTTCAAACTTGAGGAATCAGCTAGATCTCTGCATCACTCGTAGAACAGGCCTAAAACGTGTACTTCACACCCGCTCATACCATACCGCTGACTGTAACACAGATCACTCGCTGGTGGTCAGTTAGGTCAAACTAACGATAAAAAAAACTTACAGTGCCAGCCAACACAAGCTTAAACGTATAAATAAAACGCAAGTTAATGACTCAACCAAATCCGAGTTTTTCTGTGAAATTCTGAAGAAATCAATCAGCCCACAGGAGGGAGCAGGGACAAAAGGCATCACTGCCAAGTGGGAAAAGCTGAGAGATGAAATCTCTAACTCAGCACTAAATGCCTTTGGCCCACAAGAGAGAAGACACGTTGACTTGTTTTGACTCAAATATCAAACAGATGGAGCCTGTTATAGAAAAGAAAAGAACAGCGCACTTGACTTACAATGCGAACCCTTGTCCGGAGACCTTGCTAACTTTAGAACTGCTAACAAGAAAAGCAAGCTGCAAGCAAACTGCTCGACAATGCGCCAATGACTTCTGGAGAGAGATGTGCAACAATACGCAACAGAGTTTAGCCCTTGGAAATAGCAATGCTTTGCATGATGGCAGTTAGGCTGCCTTGGGTCCTGAAATGTCTAAGCCTGCACCCATTCTATCTACTTAAGGGGAAAAATATCCGATCAAACTAAGCAGCTGGAACGATGGGTAGATCACTACCTAGAGATCTACGCCTCGCAAAACTCTGTGGTCGATGATGCCCTGACCTTCTTACCTGGCCTATCAGTACTACAGTCACTGGATGAAATGCCAACCTTAAATGACCTCTGTAATGCAGTGAAAAGCCTAAAAAATGGAAAGGCCCCAGGAAGTGAAGGCATTCCTGCAGAAGTAATAAAAGCCAGCAAGTGTATTCTGATTCCAGAACTTCATGAACTTATCTGCGTGTGTTGGGTATCGGGTTATGTGCCACAGGATATGCGTGACGCAAGTATCGTTACATTATATAAGAAAAAAAGGGAACCACAGCGACTGCAACAATTACAGAGATATCTCCCTCTTGAGCATAGTTGTTAAGATCTTTGCAAGAGTGGCACTATCGAGACTGCATGTGCTGGCATCTAGAGTCTATCCAGAGTCTCAGTGCGGTTTCGAAGTGGCAGATCCACTATGATCTCCTCCCTTCGACTGCTACAAGATAGGTTACGCGAGATGAGCAAGCCATTATACATTGCTTTCGTTGATCTAACTAAAGCATTTGATATGGTCAGCAGAAGTGGACTCCTCAAACTCCTGGCAAAGATAGGATGCCCTCCAAAACTGCTCTCTTTCATTGTCTGTTTTCATGAGAATACCAGGTACACAGTGAAGTTTAATGGAGCGCAACCAGAGCCATTTGAAGTCCGCAGCGGTGTTAAACAAGGCTGCGTACTTGCACCCCTCTTGTTTGGAATATTCTTCTCGTGCCTACTGTACTATGCTTATGGAGACTGCAAAGAGGGTGTCTACCTTCACACAAGGACATCTGGAAAGCTCTTCCACCTAAACAGGCTCAAAGCCAAAACAAAGCTTAAGAGGGTACTGGTTAGGGAATTTCTCTATGCTGATGATGCAGCTATTGTTGACGATTCTGCAAACGAGCTCTAGACGCTCATTGATAAACTCGATGATGCATGAACAAATTCGGCCTCAGCATTAGTCAAAACAAAACCAATGTACTGGCTCAAAACGCTGCAATTGTGACGTGCATCACTATTGTGGGCCATCCACTAGAAGTAGTTGACGAGGTCTGCTACCTTGGGGCCCAAATCTCAAGCAATTTGCTCCTAGATGGGAAGATCAATAGTAGAATAGCTAAAGCCATGGTCACCATGGCAAGATTAAAAAAAAACTAGTCTGGATGAACCCACTACTTACACGTTCCACTAGTTTATTGAACATGCATTCTGAGTACCCTGCCGTACGGCAGTAAAACATGGAGCACATATTCCTGGCAAGAGAGAAAATTGAACACCTTCCACCTCAGGTGTCTCAGTCGCAGTTTAGATATAAGATGACAGGACAGGGTTACAAATGCAGAGATCCTGCAAGGAGCAGGTTGTCAAAACATCCGCATTATTCTCAGCAACAGACGTCTCAGCTGGCTTGGTCATGTATGCCGAAAGCCACAGGGTCGACTTCCACATGACATCCTTTATGGAACGCTAGCTTCGGGACAGAGACCTGCTGGACGTCCAAAACTGAGATTTGCGGATGTCTGTAAAAGATATATGAAGCACTTCCAAATTGACCCAAACAATTGAGAGATCATGGCGCAGGATAGGCCCACCTGGAGGGCAGGAATCAAAGAAGGTTCCAGGCTTGCAGGAGAGGAGCGCGCCAGGAAAATGTGGTCCCCTCCGCTACATTCATCTGCATTCAGTGTGACCGTGCATGTACGTCCAGGATTAGCCTCTTTAGCCACATGAGGGCCTGCATGGGAAATAGATCGTCTCTCGAGACATAAAAATCCCGACGACGATTTTACATTAACCCGTTAAACGGATATGGATCTTTTTAGTGAGCGCTCAATTGAGATCAGTACGGTGAACCGTTTGGCCCATCTCTACTTGCAGCACGGCGACTGACGGCGAGTAGCTACTACTAGGGCCGTATTTAGGATTGTGGGGGCCCTGTTCCCAAATGTATGTGGGGGCCCCTCGTGGTCTCGCCTCTGCCTTCCGCATACCACAGAAAAGGGCCGTTAATTCATGTTACATTCTGTAAAATCATTAATGTGTGTTGCACTTAGCTTGGTTGGACTGGAGCGATTTAATTTGTAGGGGAATAAATGAATTTTATTTTAAATATTCAACGAAAGAATGGGGATGTCACTAAAACATTTCTTTTCGGTGTGTGTGCCCCTGTTCCAACCGAACATGTGGAACATACCTATTACACCACTGGCTACTACCTGGGGATTGGCAGATCAACATTTTAATCTTGGCAATATTAAGATATTGTTTATTGTTTATGTCCTTGGTAAACAATAAAGAAGTAATGTTAAGCGGAATTGTTGCATTGTCATGCTACAAATTGGGTTGTCAATGTAATGTTTAAAAATGTCCATATACATATTTAAGTAATATAATATTTATATAATTTACAACTATCTTTTTACAATTAGATCATTACAAATTTATACATTGTAAGCCATTTATTTTTCTATCACAGAAAAATTAGAAACATGATAAAATATTTTTATTAGAAATATGAGCGCAAAGAAAATGGGCTAATTATTTCCCTTTAATACAAATAATGTTTCCGAATTTGATTTAATTATTGATACCAAACAAGTTCTGTTTTGTAATATAACTAATATTAATGACTAATTAAATTGTCATTTCTACATACAAAATTCAGCATTACCTTTTTTGATCGAAGATATACTGTCATGTATATTGTTTTTCCAAGAATTGGAACACGCAATGTTTATTCTTCCCGCTCTCTCTTTTCTCACTACACACAATATTGTGGGCGGGGCTTAGGTTCCCGATCGCTTGACGTTTAGTACGAAAACAAAAGATTCTAGGTAATGTTGGGATTCTGTGTTCTCAAATTCTCAGGGTCTGGGACCGACTCATTATTTAATAGGGGAAGTTCCTATAGTTTTGTTATGAGTTTTGTAATGATACCATGATTTTCACCCCTACTGGTAATGGGTCTATCCCTTGCACCACCTGAATAGTATTTAATGATTTGTTTGTCTGGAAGACAGAGAGTTTCAAAATATGTTCCTTTGAGGACACTTGGGTTGCACTATTTTATTCTAACTGTACATAATAGATATATTGTATATATTGAACATATCACCCGAATTAAACTATCAACAACAGTTACACTGAAGCTTCCTTGTCAAGTTACTATTCTATTGTGTTGTCTACATTACTATAAGATTTATCTACTACTCTAATGTCAAGGAAAGGAACTGTTGGAACACAAATACTGAGTTTGTGCCCAGGACTATAAGAAGAGTTCGTGTAATACTGAAACATAAATAATAATAACTAAAGTCTCCCCTAGGACTAACGAGAATTATCAGCAAGATCTACACAGCTCTGGCCACAAGGGGATTGTGGATGTAACAATACAATTAATTTACGTTAAACTTTTGTTAATAAACATTTCCTTTATTAGTGCCTAATTGATTGTCCATTTAAAGCGTTTATCTTTTAAACATTAGTAATTACTAAAATGCTAGTAAAAAATTCTCTTAGATTTATTAAAGTAAAAAAGAAATAAAAAAAGGAATTACATTTATTTATGTTTAATTAAAGAAGATAAGCATAAAACTCTTTTTAATGTAATTAGTCTGTATCAATTAATGAGTGTCTTGTCTTCAATGCTCTAAGCTAATTGCATAATGTCAGATACATCATTATTCCAGTAGCGCAGCCAGGGAGAGTGGGTGACTGTTGGGAGGGCCTTTCTAAGAATAAAAATTTTTGTTTTTCCAATGATAAAAAGTGATGAATATTTATTTGGGAGGCGTTATATGGCGGATCCGGTGTATAACGCCCAGCCGAATGTGTATATAATGCCGAGCGTCATCGGCAGACCCAAATTGACGAAAAAATGTGAGAGTTAGCCTATACTTATGAGTTATAACTTTATGACTTTATAGGTTTACTAATCTATACTATTATATAGTCTATAGAGCTTTTATTTAGGATCATATTCCTAGTTAGGCCTAAGTCCTAACCCTAACCGGGCCTAACCGTAACATCAATTTCTAATTGTGATTAAGTGACATAGGCTAAATAACCTTTTTGTTTGAATTTATTATACTATTTAAGTCCTAACCCTAACCGGGCCTAACCGTAACATCAATTTCTAATTGTGATTAAGTGACATAGGCTAAATAACCTTTTTGTTTGAATTTATTATACTATTTAAGTCCTAACCCTAACCGGGCCTAACCGTAACATCAATTTCTAATTGTGATTAAGTGACATAGGCTAAATAACCTTTTTGAGGTAGTGTCCGCCCCGGGTGTGGTAAAGTCTCTCCAGCCTAGAGGTAGTGACCGCCCCAGGTGTGGTAAAGTCTCTCCAGCTTAGAGGTAGTGACCGCCCCAGGTGTGGTAAAGTCTCTCCAGCCTAGAGGTAGTGACCGCCCCAGGTGTGGTAAAGTCTCTCCAGCTTAGAGGTAGTGACCGCCCCAGGTGTGGTAAAGTCTCTCCAGCTTAGAGGTAGTGACCGCCCCAGGTGTGGTAAAGTCTCTCCAGCTTAGAGGTAGTGACCGCCCCAGGTGTGGTAAAGTCTCTCCAGCTTAGAGGTAGTGATTGCCCCGGGTGTGGTAAAGTGTCTCCCTACCTCTAGTGACAGCGTCCCTTAGGTTGTCGACCTCTGGCCTAGAGAATTCTAGTTCAATTCTTATATAAAATTAGTTCTATGCATATTATTGTGCCTTTGTTTCAAATGCGCCCTAAGCTTAAAATATGTTTGTATGCAGAGCATTATAAATAAATGTATTAAAAAAAATATATTAGTCCTTTCAGTGGGGCTTGGTAGACCTGTCTGCGCCCTTCTCCTCTCCAAGTTAGTGATGGATTTTTATTTCTCACTTTCCGCACCGTGGGTCGAACAGATGATGTCGTGATGTGAGTCA
This sequence comes from Anisus vortex, assembly GCA_949126835.1. Taxonomy (NCBI): domain Eukaryota; kingdom Metazoa; phylum Mollusca; class Gastropoda; family Planorbidae; genus Anisus; species Anisus vortex. Next base: position 38,797,970 of record OX421492.1, on the reverse strand, counting down.
ATTCCACTTTCGACTAATGTTATCCAGCCTTCAAATGTATTATTATTATTATCTCATTACTTGAGTAGCCTAATTATAAATGATAAAATACCGGCAATATAATTTCTGGTGCCCGCTGCTTCACGGGGCCATTTAGGTTCGACGGGATAACTTTACTTATACTATCATCTCTTCATTCAATACACTGATATATTAATATGTCCTTAATAAAATATAATAATGTTTAATGCTAAGATATTGTGTACATGAATAAAAAATACCAAACTGTTTAATCTATAAGCCAGTGAAGAGATTTAATTACAGTTCACATAGTGTTTGTGATTCGTGCAGTACATCGTACGATATACGTGCTTGTGTTGATGTTTCTGTCTGTCTACACAATCTGCTGCCGACTTGTGTTTTAATACAGCGGCCAACACGCTCGATCTCTGCTCTCACATCCCTGCAACCCAGCCAGGAAACTGGCTGCACGAAGGATCTGGTCAGCAGGCAAACGGTGACAGCGGCGGAGACTGGTTCCGAGGCCGGCAACCCGTAGAGGAACCACGCCCACGTGAAGATGACCAGAGGTAGAAGGCACGTGACGTACGCCATAACCGGAAGTGCCGTGATTAAAACGTTGTCCAGGTGGTGAATAGTTTCTTCAATGGCGCTGTCTTGTTCTGTAGCAGGAGGCCGCGTGCCATGGCACCTGCGACAGTGGCAGACCAGTAGGGTAACCAGGTACGCCACGTTCATGTAACACGGCATGTGCAGTGCAGTGAAAGAAAAGGTTATTAGAATGGGCTCCGGCAGGTAAGCGATGCACAACATTTCATCCCCGTGAGGTATATCATACTCTTTTGCTGATGTCACCACAACAGGCACTAAGATACAGGAACCTACAAACCAAGGCAACACACATAAATATTTACACCTGGGACAGGACTTGATCCAAGCACTCAAATATTGAGCACATGATGTTCCACGATTCTTGTACATCGTCATTATATTTAGAGTAACCAGTGTCCAGCCGACAACAAAGTATCCTAATAACTCTGCAATGGTCTGGAAAAGAAGATTGAGACAAGTATAATGCAAGGTAAAAACTATAAAAAAAACTATCAATTTCTTTTTGTAAAAAGATGTGTGTAAAGTGTAAGAGCGGAATAAGAAAAACAATCATTATAGAATAATTTTACTGGATTCGGATTAATGATTTTGGATATATAATCACAGTTCACATAGTCAATGCATTTTAAATACATAGATTTTTCATATGTATAGATAGTTTATACATATATCTACAGTTGCGTAGACTGGGCCAAATACGTCCCTAATTGTCCACTGATTCTGCAAAGACACTGGCAGTCGCTCTGATACTTTCCCGTATCGACTATTGTAACTCCCTGCTAGTCGGCCTGCCCGAAGACAAAATCGCCAGGCTACAGAGAATACAGACCAGTACTGCGCGCTTGGTCATGCGCAAATCAAGGCGAGACTCGGGAACCGCCCTACTTCGCTCGCTCCATTGGCTCCCCGTGAAAGCCAGAATTGAGTATAAAGTGGCGCTACTTTGCCATCAGTGCATTTTTAATAACGAGTTTCCGTCCTATCTCAAAGAACTCATCACACCATATGTCCCTCAAAGAACACTTCGTTCTGCCAACTCATTGCTTCTGGAAGAGCCCCGTTTCTCTCTGACGACCGTTGGCCTTAGAGCCTTCTCAGTATCCGGTCCGAAGGTGTGGAATCTACTTCCTATTCAACTCAGGCAAACAAGCTCCATTGATTCTTTCAAAAAGAACTTAAAAACTCATTATTTCAATATTTATCTTAATTAACATGCTTTGAGCCCTACTGTCTTACTTATATGTTAGGTCGGTTATTTTGTTTTAGTTGTTTGATTTGTTCCATGTTTGTAAAGTTTTGAATCATCATTTAGTTTTTTATCTCTTAGCCTATAGATTGTATCCGTGTTCTTGGTTGTATGTTAAATGTGCTCTGAGCTTACATTATGCTTGTTGGCAGCGCTATACAAATGTCATTATTATTATTATTATTATAAATAGACTAGACATGCATAGATTTTAAAAGCTAATATAATATGTTGACCTTATTATAAATAATTCATAAAAAATAAATTTGTATATGTAAGCCAAAGTATAATATAATAAAGCTTGCTTTTAAATATAAAGACAAAAATTTAAATTATAAATTCTCTGGTCGTGTTCGTAATTAATCATTGTATTTATCTAAACATTATATTTATATTGCATAATTTATAGGTTATATATTTATAGTATCGTCACCCAAGCTAACATACCTCAAGCACACTCTACTCCCCCCTCAACTTATCATCACCAACACACTTTACAGCAATACCGAACAACTAAAAAAGACATGTAGATAAAGTCATTTTAGGAGTCTTTTGCGTGCCATTGAAAATCGTTCTGCATGCCGAGTATGGCACGCGTTTCGTAGGCTGCTAACCTCTGTGTTACAGTATCATCATTTACCTGTCACTGTTATGTTACGTATTAGTCACTTTCCATCTAAGACCTACCTCTATTGGCGTAGTGTGAAAACACCCCTGCTCCCCAGTAGTGGCCACAAGCCTAGAATAAAACGCCAGGTGGAGAATACCCATCATTAGATCAGCCAACGCAATGCTCACTTTCATAATATGTCCAGTGATCGCCCTTAGTTGATGTGAGCAGCAAATGATCACCACTGTTATGAAGTTCAGGACGATATTTAAACCACTCAAAATGAGGAAAATGGCGATCCAATAATTCTCACGGACCATTTTCGATGTCTGTTGATAAATGGGATGACAAAATTATAACTAGTGGTTATGCCCGTCAGAATGACGGAGAATCGAATGATTGCAATGTGTTTTGTTAAAAAAAAGAAAGAAAAAATAACTAACCCTATTACAATAAAAGCTGTAGTGAGAACGTATCTTACGGTATTTAGTTTTTGGTAAACAAAGGGAATTAACCAAATTGTATAAAACTCTCCTTCTCGGTAAATAATAACTAAAGATTATATATAAACTAATGCTTGCTTGTCTAATTATATTTTAAACTCCGTATGTATGTGACAACAAAAACATTGCTTTAAACAACTCTATGCTTGAATGGCAATTAATCCAGTGCAGATCTATATCCAGATCTATCTTCAGTGTATAACACCAATATCGTTTGATGCTGGTCCACTACATTGATTAGATCTTATTGGCAGGAACTGCTCAAGTAATCAAGCTGCTACTGTTTACTAATGTTGTGACAAACTGCCGGGTCGCGATCCGGTATTGAGCCACGTAATCAAAAGTTTCCTGGTCGCAAAAAGAAAACAAAAAGGATATCTAGGTCAGTTTCTTGTGATGTTCTAGCGAGGATCCATAACTCTATGCTTTATAACGTTTTTAGCGGACATTTTCTAATATTTTACAACTGCTTATATATACATAGAAGTCAATAGTCTGGAAATCAGTAAGATAAATCCAAACTGTTTTTTCTTAAAATATTTGCAAAAAAAAGTTTAGGAGTTCATGTAGTTGAAGTATAATAAACTAACCCATAAAAACAATATTTTTAATATATTCCTTTTTTTTTTTGTAAACGAAGTTTATATTTAATTTATATTTTGATAAAATGAAAATAAATATAAGTGATATCATACGTTATGAATTTCCACACAAAAATTTTGCGCATTCTTTTTTACTCCCTTTATATAAACTCGTACTGTCTGTTTGTCTGTCTGCTTTGTTGGTTGGTTGCTTGCTTGCGTCGAAAACTTTGCATCGATTTTTCGACCACTTCCCGTCGTCCAATGGAGCTGAAACTTGGGCATCAGACTTGTTGCGACTAACAATACATTCTATCCAATTTTCAGCATCATAGCCTTTGGAAAAGTCACTAATACCTTCGACCAATTTGCGAATCGAAGAATATTTTACGTAAAACATTGCTGCCTCTACCGGGAGAGACGGAAGTAAATAAACTTTTCGGACATGTTCGTTTTTACGAAATAAATAGAATGAAAACGACACAATGAAGCCGAAACAAAGCGAGTTATCTTTTCATGTTTTTTTGCGGGCCAAAGCTAGAAGAAAAAAAAGGATGCGCACAATTTTAGTGTGGAAATTCATAAGGTATGATATCACTTATATTTATTTTAATCTATCAAAAATAAGGATACAAAATATGTTCACGGAAATCAGAATGCGGAATCGTTATAATAGGATATTTGTATTTGCCGACATTACTGATTCGTATAATTATCTTTTCGGCACGTTTCAAGTGTATTGTGGAACTTCCGGTTTCATTTTTTTTTGCTTACAATAGCAATCATTACGATGGCAAGCAGAAATTATGCGCCATGTTTCTGACTTAACATTCACGGATTTTGAGAAATGCATTGCACTTTCAACTGCAAGCACAGGCCGACTACACATAAACAAAGGCTATAAATATTATTGTGAGGATTATGTCTTCAATATTAAAAGTGAGTATGCCAGAATTTATAGCAGAAGGAAGCCATATTTTAATCAAATTTAGCGAATAGAATCGGAAGTGAAGTTGCATCCAAAACTTATGCATACATCAGATTTAAGACTGGTCAATATGCTTAAGAAGATTTTTTTTTTAAATATCAACATTTCAACAATATGACCTAAAAAATATATATTAAAAAACACTATCATGCGATGAAAATTAACAATCAATGCTAAAATTTAAACCATTAAAAATAAATGGAATAGGTTCCGTAAGTGCAGAATATTTAATTGAAGATGTCGATTGTCGAAAGTTAGCTTAGTCTTAACTTACTATCTAAAAGTAAAGCATAAAGCAGGCTGTGAAATGTTTCACAAGAGCTATTGAAAAACTATAAAAAGTTTTAATCTTGTTTACTACGTGGGCGAACTACTAAGGACTAGAATCTCAGTTAAATATCAAGATTTATCCAAACTAATTCCTTATATTTTGCGTTTAAAATAGACATGTTAAATAGCTATGTTATTCAACATTATCACCATCACGGCTGCTATTTACTTAGTTACGTCATCTAGAAATGTGAGCCACGCCTATTGCAAATGCTCTATTCGATCCCGCGATCAAAGTTGAGAGTTGTGTACCATCTGAATTAGCTTGTATTGAGAATGTATTGAGAATGTAGTGCTGAACAACGGTATCTTATTTGATACACAGCTACACAACAACATGCACCAGATGAGCAGGTATGACCTCTCCGATTAGTCTGGGACAGTCTGTGTGAGTGTCTGTTTTTTCTTCCTTTTTGTGTGTGAGCGTTTGTGTGTGTGTGTAAATGAGCAACAACAAAAAAAGATTGTATGATGCATTTTATCACTGACTGTATTGGATAACATTCCCTGTGTATTAGCATTTGGGTAGCAGTGTGTGTGTGAGTTAGTGTGTGAGTTAGTGCATGTGTGAGTTAGTGTATGTGTGAATGTGTGAATTAGTGTATGTGTGAATGTGTGAGTTAGTGCGTGTGTGAGTGTGCGGAGGTAGGGTTAATTACGATTAAGTGTAATTGTCCTCATTTTGTATTGTGTTGAAGTGCCAGGAATTCATTTTTTAACCTACACGTGTACTCATTGGTCATAATTACTGAGAATACGTTTTGACTCACAGTTAACCACAAAAAATGGGCGTATTCCCGATTCCTTAACACGTGCAACATTAAATATCGGTCATGGAATTACTCAACTAAATTCTCACATCACATAATGAATGAAGATCAATCGTTTGCTCAAAATTAATTACATAGGAAATGCATTGTACATTCTTCAAAAGAACAAAACATACAAAGCTCAACATTTACAGGTCGTGTTAAAACACTTTCTCACTATGGCATATTTTTTTGCAATCTGAGCAGGTTTATATATATAAAAATTGGTATTAAAAGTAAATAAAAGACTATTGTTGAGAAACGTATAGCCTTTAACCCTTACAGTCCCGGGCGCGTATATAGCGGAACTGAAGGCAGCATAGATAGAAGTAGGTCGGTACGGGAAGGGTTAATATCTATGTTTCTTTCAAGACTATTATTTTGGTAAAAAATAACGTTAACCTACATTAGTGTAACTTAATTAAAGAGGCATCGAACTGAATTCGATTAAAAAATATAACTTACTTTGAATACTTTGTGAAGTTACAAAGTCCTTTAACTAACATGAATTATGATGATCATTTACATGTCTCCAATATACCTGACAATTTCATTACAACGCTCTAAAACTTACGTCGATTATAAATGCATAAAAAACCTCTTGTATACGTCTTCATTGTATAAAAGTTTACAATATCCTAGACAATAAAAACCTAAGTATAACAAGTACAAACATATGCATATTCTGATAAAACACTTATTATATCACATATCCATGGTGGCATTTTCTGCCTTTCATTCTCGATTAGAGGAATGATATGCAAGCAAATAAATGAATACTTACAAGCTTAGCTCACCATAATATCATAACAGTGTTCATGTCTAGCTTATGATCTGCTATAGTAAAACAATGCAACTCCACCATTGTAGGCTTATGGCTGATGTTTTGGCTTGCTGAATCCATCTGTACATGTTGGAGTGAGACGTTGGTAAAGGCCGAATGAAATCAGATAAATGAGTTAGCCCGCACTTAGGGTTTATACAAGCGACATATTCTTCTACTAGTGCTAGTCTAATTACACCAGACATTTCGCCGTATAAACCTATTACCAAGCTAAATTTGACTAATGAATGAAAGTACACGGGTGCTAACAGAGAAACATACATACTCACGCGTAAATAATTCCATCCTTAGTCGTGTAATTATAATGTAATAATATGTGTTTATTGTGTCACGACTATTATATACTCACATATACATTAACTATGAACCAATCATTTGTCGTGACTCAATAAACAAATATTACTACATTCTCACATATGCATGAACTGTGAACCATTCTTTAGTCGTGACTCCAGAACTACAACTTACTTACAACTGCAACTTACATATAACTATAACGTACATACAACAGCTTACATACTAGAACTTAAAAACAACTACAACTTACATAAAACTTAGTCTTTGAGAATTAATTATCGCCTACTCACTTTTGATGTTAAAAACGGATTCCCCATGTCTAATCTTGTAGCCTTTGTATATTTCTAAAATACCAGAACTGGCCGTCGAGGTTGAAATCAATTATAAAACACCAGCAAAAGCATGTTTAATGTTTACAGAAAGGCGGGAAATGCAGTGCCGTTGCTAGGGATTTGGGGGCCCGGGAGGCTTGGCCTCTTTAGAGGCCCCTGCATTTTGACATTCGACATTATGACATAAGAAAAAGAACAAAAATACACTCCTTTGGGGGCCCCCCTCAAGTAGGGGCCCGGGGGGACTTTCGAATTTGGACCCCCCATCCCCCTCCCCTAGCTACGCCACTGGGGAAATGTCAACGGAAGCTCATGATCTCTTCCATTTGAAAAGGTCAAGCCTCATTAAGACTTGTCAATGTATTTGTTACGGCCAAGTCGCGAAGTGGCTAATATCACCTCACATTTGACCGGCCAATGCCCGATCTTTTCTCGATTTTGGACCTCGGCCGGCCAGTTAGCGAAATGACCAGGGGCGATCGGCCAAAGTTGGATTAAGAAGGTCGTGATCAGATTTGAGTGTTTGCATACCGTAATTATAGAATTAGGCCTATATTGATTATTAATTATACTAAATTACAAAACCAGTCAAATTAGTTTATTATAGTAAATTATTATAGTAAATTTTCAATTTCTATCATCACTTGTTGCAACAAGATAAACTTTTATGACATTTCGAATTACACGAAATATAACAAGGACCAATGAGAAAGGGGTAGGTGGAATTTAAAGTCACGTGTTTGTCTCCCATCCCTTTGTCCAAACATTCCGGTCGTTTGTGGTTACGAGGGTCCGTCAATGGGATGGGGCTGGGAGGGGGGGGGGAGTTTACCGGTAGTCGGTGTGGGTTACGAGATCAATGGTACAGTACTGTACAGTATTGACACTCCCTCTCTATCTCTTTTCATAAAATAAAACAAGCTCTTTGTCATTGCGTCTGGCGGCCCCACCAATGTTTATGCAACACATGAAACTAGACCGCGCGGACAATGGCTTGATAAAGAAACGGTCGCTCCTTCCTGACCACCTTTGCGGCTTAACAATGGTCAATCTTCGACTCGCATACACAATCCAGACAATTTATGACGCCTACGGAACATTCTCGCATCAGCACTTCGCGAAGTGGCCGACCAAAGTAGCGTAAACACTGGCAATTTCCAGCACATCGGACATTGGCCACGCGCCTCGTCCAACGTGCGAAGTGGCCGACCAATTCGCGATCAGGCCGCACTTCGGGCTTTGGCCGCAACATATATATAGCTCAGTAGTTTTATTTCATTTCTTATATCTTCAATTGCATATATTCTTTATAACTTCAGCCTATGGAGATTTGGCAATCAGTACACAAATCTAATAATATTAAACGAGAAAAAAATTGGGTGTATATTTGTTTGTGGGTTTGTTTGTTTGTTTGTTTGTGTGTTTGTGTCAGCGTTCTCGAAAACGGGCCCTACGATTTTCGCGAAAACTGTCCTATTGATGTATTCTGGTGAGAAAATGCGTTTTAGATCAATCTCATTTCATTTGAACCACTGCTTGACCCTCAATTTTTGAAAAAACCACTGACCATTTCTAAAAATAGATTTTAAATTGGGCTAAAAGAAAAAAAAAAGCATGTTATTGGATTCCCCATATAGCGCGATCGCGTTCAATACAACTCTTATGACGTCATAGCCAAGACGACTTTTATTTAGTATCCGCGTTTCGGTAATTCCCGTTTTAAAGCATTTAAATCGTTACCATTTTCGCCGCGCAATGAAATAAAATCAGCATGACATTGTATCATCAATAAAAGAAAAGTTAAGTTCTGTTTTAACTTTGTATTTTGCACTCCAATTAGTTTTTAATATGCTTCTTTTAAACTAAAAGTGAGCTTTCGTAAACATCTTTTAACTACCTACATGCTCTATACACCACGTGTTTACGATTTGTGGCGATGCATTCTTCTACACATATATTATTACTTATTTGTATTCACGGATACACTAGATAGTTTATGTTTCTGAGATAAGTAAGATTTAAAGCTATTATCAATATCTTTTTTTCTATCCTTTAAATGTGTAGTTAATTTATGTTTAAAACTAATTTATTTTTGCACTGGTTGATTGTAGTGTAAATAAACAGATTAAAAAAATGCCAGACTAGACTCGGACCACGGATAAGCCTAGGACGCAATAATCTTCTTTATAGATGGAGCGTCTATAATGTATAAGATAAGATAAGATGGGGTAAGATTAGTTTGATAGTTTATATTATGATTGAAACAGTCCAAATTGATTTAGGGCCTAACCCTTAGCCTACCGATACATCAAACAATTAGGGTACTATTAAAGTTGTGGAATACATTAAAACTTATATCGTTAATTGCATAGTTATGATGGTAAGTAATTTATACAGTCTTTAAAGTTATAACATTTACAACTTCAGGAAAATGCTTGGCAGACGAAAAAAGAATAATTATATTATAAACTTGAAACTTATATCGTTAATTGCATAGTTATGATGGTAAGTAATTTATACAGTCTTTAAAGTTATAACATTTACAACTTCAGGAAAATGCTTGGCAGACGAAAAAAGAATAATTATATTATAAACTTGAAAAAGAGAAAGGCATGGACACAAGCCTATGTAGCGCCCCAGGGCAAAAGTTTCAGCGACGCACACTTGCATACTGTAACTGCTTCATTTAATACTATATTTAGGTAATATCTGCCGCCACCCCCCCCCCCTTTAGAAGTGTAGCCCCGAGCATATGCCCCCTCTGCTTCACCCCCCCCCCCCTATGTGAGGCCACTGCTGATGATAGTGCAGAAGCAGCAATATTTCAAAATTATTTCTTGCATGACTTCGGAGGATAAAAATGATTCAGTGGATACAAATGTAAAACCAAACTAAGCAGCCTATCTAAGGTGCATTAACAACAAATAAAGAATAAACAAATGTGTAGATTACAGCAACTAGAAAATGAAACTATAGATGAGACAGAAACGAGATTTGATTATCAAAGAATGCGTAGGACAAAACAATTAGAGGAAGGAACTGCAAAAGAACGAGAAAGACAATTGGAAGAAAAAAGAAAGCGGAGGAAAAAACCACTAGATAGGGAACTTAAATTCATGTTTCGCATTGGCTTCGTTTAACGTAGATGACGATCGGACAATCAATAGTCACGGAATCTACAGCTTCCTAGCAGCAGGCCAAGTCTACCAGAAGATGAATTTGGCAGTAAATCCAACACAAAATATTAAGGATGAATTTAAATGTCCACAATACGGACAGATGTACTTCTTAGATTCAGATGACGCCGTCACCGAGCAACTGAAACTTCCACTCAATCATGAAATCAGTCAATCTCTTATTAATTCATTGGAACAAATCATTAGATCAAGCAACTCTCTTGCACAAACTTTTATGATGATGAGAGAAGTGGAAGAAAAGGTCAACCGTCATGCTACTGAAGAAGGACATGCACCACCGTATGTGCGGCTTATTTTCACATCGCCAGAAGGATCCGTATGAAAAAGTAATAATGCACCTTTATCCGGCGAAGTATGTACTGTCGTTACATTAAATTCAGATCAAAGCAATCCAGATAACGAAATGGTGGTTCATAAGCGTGTCCAAAAAAATTTTACTTTGAAGAATTTAGACAGCCGCGTAGAGCCTTTTACTTACCCGCTGTTTTTTTTAAAGGGAGATTAGGCTTCTCTGTTGATATGCCTATAAAAACGTCTTATGCGAGCCGACAGCACCTTACACGCTTTGAAATGACCCAGTACCGTATTGCTTTTTCACCCCATCTTACCAAAAACCTACATTCTCAAGCTGACTGTGTGTGGTTCCTGATATGCGAGAAATTAAATTCAATGCCCTGCATTTTGGAGGCCTTTTTTTTTCAGCTAATAACAGCTTATCAATGGGCATTAATTAAATTATATCATTAAGTAATTGTTCTTTTGAAAGCCCTTAAAGCAGATTACAATAGATATTGCAATGAAAAAGAAAAGAGATGACTACAAAATACATTTGTAGGCCCATACCTGATTAAATATACTCCCTGTAAATAGTAGCCTAAATTATATGCATGTATCTTATTGTTTACAATTTCTCTATTGTTTTAAAGATCTTTGATGTTAAATATTTGTATCAAATATTCTAACAATATTATTAATTTCACCCTATAAAGACCGATCTCAGATCGGTCACCCCGATATTACTTTTTAAGTCCCTAAAGATAAATGTTTTCGTGTTATATTCTATTGGGATAAAAGAAAATAATCAAATGTCAAATATCGTGTTTTTTAGAGCATAAATCTTATATAATATTGAAAAATTAAAGAACAAATGTAATTCTTAAATTACTTTATTTCGTTTAACAGATATACACACGAAACCAAAAACTGGCTTAAAAAAACAAGTGTTTAGAATGACATTAAAATATCAGCTTACAAACAACGGATTTTCAGAAAGAGAATTGAAAAAAAAAGTTATAACATTTGTTTTTACAAAAAAAAGGCAAAAAATATTCATAAAGACATTAGGTTTCTTTGGTATTTTATGGAATTTATACAACATAATATAAATTGTATTATATTGCACTTCATTATTTAACATGAAATCACCAAAATGATTAGATTCATCCTTCAATAAACAATAATAAATTTATTCACAAGTAAACATACAATTCCTTATCAGACGGTGCGGTCATTAGCGTAGCAATATTTTCTGGCGTTCGTCTATACTAGTCTCAAAAAGACTATATGAATCCGCTTGCTACCAGAGCCCCTTCAAGACCGAAAGGCACTTGTGTATTGGGTTAACCGTTAAGCTACAAAATCCATTGATGCATCACTGTGTCTAGTAATTAATGAAGAGGGGCTTTTTATATCGTTCTAGTTCACCGTGTAAACATTGACGCATTTGTACATGAAAAACTGTACGTCCCCCCGTTGTGAACCCGAGATCCTTCCAAAAATTCGGTCGGGACGAAGAAAGAGGCGCAACAATACCCGTCTCGCCTAGCCCGGTATCTGGATAACCAGTTCTTTAAGCTGGTATTAGTACTACCGGGCGAAAGTAAAGGTATACGAGGTAATGTAGCCTCGTTAATGAATCAGGGGAATTCCACAGGGATGGGTGGGGTGGGGACAAAGTGCATGCAGCGTTCCCCATCGACTTGCCGCTGGGTAGCAAGCCTCGAACAGGATCATTGGTCGCACTGCTTTCTCTTTTGACCTGGATTTAAGAGCCGGAAGGCTCGTCCGGTTTCAAAAAGACTTTTAACAATTAAATTTGGATTCAACCTTCAGCTGATAAACACTAGTACATCGTTTTACAAATGCAGGGCCATGGCCCTGTACCGGGTCAAAGAATCAAAATGACCGGATCGAAAAAAGAACAGGGGAAAAAATCACAACCTTGGTCAGACTGTCGCGATGTAATAGCGACATAATAGTGGCATTCGGACAAGGAACGGCAATTTAAGTCTCTTCTACAAGAAATTTAGAGGATGATGATTTTTAGGCTGATGGCACGCTGAATGAATGAGAAATCCAACTTTGGCACACAATTATGAAAAGGTTGCCGACCCCTGGACTAGGAGTCTCTACTGGATAACAGTAAACAATCAAAAAGTCAACTTCAAATATACAACGTATGTCATAGGCTATGTACATATAATATATTTAAAAAAAAACAAGTTAGCATAGTATCACAGACGTGTTGGTAAAAAGGTAAAAAAAAATCCATTTTCACAATTGCAATTAAAGTTTGAATCCATTTGTTAAAAACCAAATCTTCCATTTTTTATAATTGCTATTAAAGTTTCAATTCATTCGGTAAAAAAAAAATTCTTCCATTTTTATAATTGCAATTAATATTTCAATCCCTTTACTAAAAAAATAAATATTCCATTTTCACAAGCGAAATTCAAGTTTCAATCATATGATAAAAAATTAACTTCCATTTTCAAATTCGTTATTTAATTTTTCAATCCATTTGGAAAAAAAAAAAACTTACATTTTCACAATTGCAATTAAAGTTTCAATCATATAATAATTAAAAAACTTCCATGTTCACAATCGTTATTCAATTTTTCATTCCATTTGGTTTCGTTGTATACTTTTGAATCATTTAAATAGACGAATAACATATAAGACTTTTTTTTATAAATACATTGACTATCCGTTTGAATAAACAAACAAATGAAAACAAATTGTGTTTTTAAATATTGCGAAAATATATTATACAAAATCAATGTAAATTATTACGCCTACAATAAAACTTGTACACATAAACTTGTTTGTTTATTTACTAGTAATTCCTAAATGAAAATTCTAAAAGTAAATATCTAATGACGAAAAATAAAATGTCCTTACATGTCTGTAAATGCATATGAGGTGGCATGGTGGTCTTGTGATTACGATTGTCGTAACCAAGGTCCCAGCGTCTACAATATTCTTACGGGTGCCTGACAATTGTGCTGGCCACACTATCCCCTAGTATGTCATGCCCAAGAAAACCCGGTATGCTTCTTCATGGGACCTTTAGGACCGAACTCGACACGGGAGTACTATTGCTACAATAACTAAATTTTGCATGATTCATAGACATTTGTATAAATATTAAATTTAGTTGCAATGTATCAATCTACATATATATATATATATATATATATATATATATATATATACATATATATATATATGTAATTGTAAAAAATGTTGCATCATCTACTTTATACTATTAGCTCCCCTACCTGCTGCCAGCCATTCTCCCACTAATTTGCATTATTGCCCTTCCCCCTTTTCAAACCTTGTAATCCTGGCTTCGCTACTGGTAAATAGATCTAGATCACTTAATGTAAAATTACATTCCTTACAAACTATTTTTTGAGATTTTCAAATAAAAAATAAAAAGTTTAAATAAACTGGTTTTAAAAATAACAAGGACATAAACAACGAAAAGAAATACTGATAGTTTCGGAGCAAACCGAGTGATGACTTAGTCACACAATATTTGAAGGAGTAGTTCGTGAATCACGTGGTTAAGCGCATGCTGACTGTGAGTTAACGGAACATGAATTAAACACCGATCACATGATTCAGATGCCAATCTCGAAGCTTTCCTCGTGTCTACGTGTTTGCCCATTACCACAACAATGATGTGGACGCGTGAGTTCTTCAACCTCTTGGCCTCCAGGTAGGCGCTCATGTAATTTGCTGGATTCGAGTCTAAAAATAGAATCACAATTTGTTTCTCGGTAACGAGGGTCGACGGCTGAAAATACCGCACCCTGACCTTCTGCAGCAGCAAATCTATGGCCGCCCTCTTGGCGTCCAAGTCTAATTCGTTTCTGAAGCCGTCCTCGGTCCAGTGTTTGGTCAGCTCGATGTCCAGCGAGCTCTTGGTCGCCTTGGGTGCGTCGCGAATGACGCCGAAGCGCAGCTCCTCGCTGTTGAGGCCGCTGGAGCTCACCACGTCGCGGATGACGTCAATGATGAAGTGGTGATGCGGTCCGTTGACCGAGGAACTGTCGTAGATGAAGACCACGTCAGTGGCAACTTCTGGACAATGCGCTGTAAAGGCAAAGAAAATAAAAAATAAGTTATGAAACATATTGGACCGATTACAAAAATACGCTTATTATAGTGTGCTTTCGGTGGCCGAATGAACACATAAACACACAATGTCAATAAATTAATGATGGAAATGAACACATAGACACACACAGTGTTAATAAAACACACAATGTCAATAAAATCGATCAGTTAATTGAACTGCAACTATAAATTAATTTAAAAAAAGGATTGTCTTACCTGACATGTTTGAGGGCATGGCTAGGGAAATTGAGAAGACATAAAAAGATTTTAAATAATTTTTCAAACAAATAATTATATACATTTATAAAATTGAAAAAAAAATTACGCATTGAATTTCATCACTGTTTATCAATTGAAAATTGCATACGTACATAGAAATTAATTTAAATTGTTTCGATTTTTAAATCTTTTAATGTTGAAATAGTGTTAAATAGCGTTAATAATAAATGGAACTTTACCTTACAAATATATATCAATATTAAGTAAAAATACATTTATTACATTACAATTTAAATTAAAATATACCATCAAAATCGAACATTATTTGGTTGTTTAAAAAATTTAATTAAAGAAAACTATTTATTAAAGTTTTAAATCATCAATTAGCTTTATAGGCCTATTTCTTAGCCTAGAAATAATATCCGTGTTCTTAGTTGTCTGTTAAATGCGCTCTGAGCTTACATTATGTTTGTTGTTAGCGCTATACAAATATTATTATTATTATTAAAATTGGTTGAAAACTATTTAATTTAAAAACGTTAGTAATTTGTTTCTCTTTCATTTTAAATAGAAATGTGTTGGTTACCTAAGCAAGATCTCTGAGCTACTAGAGTGTGTATTGTGGAGAGATCGGTGGCGTTCACAAGAATGTAGTTATTCTCCTTGATGGTTGAGTGTACATGCTTGGTGCTACTGGAATTCCCGTCCAAGAGAACATTGATAATGACCACACCCTGAGACTCTAGATACTGGGCTTCCTTAGAGGCGTCTATGTCGCTGTCCGGGTGACCATCGGTCAGGTGAATTAAGATGCGGGCTGCGTCGGGCCTGGAGCTCTTCCCGTCCTTGAGAAGCTTGGTCCAGGCGTAGCTCATGGCCCATGCCGTGTTGGTGTTTCCGGTGATGTATGGAGCTTTCGGCAGATGCTTGACCACATCCGACTTGCTGGTGATCCTATCCAGCTCTGCGATGACCATTGGTGACTCACTGTATGCCACCAGACCAACGCGAGTTAGGTTTGGATGAATGTCGAAACTCTCAATCACCTTTCAGGAGTAACAGAAGAAAAAAAGAAAAGAAATATATATATAAACTCTTGGACTCGTATTTTAGAATTCATCAACAAATAAGGGGTCGTACATTTACTACGTCAACAAACTAGGAAAGAGGAAAGGCTTTGGAGGACGCAGGTTGATGACTAGAGGTAAGGTACTCGAGGTTAAATGCCGTCAAGAATACTACTTTGATACGAAATTATATTTAAAAGGCTACAACTATATCATAAATACTTATGGACATAATTTTGACGTATCGCATCATTTTAAACGATTGTTAAGTAAGAGGCAATTTATATATTATGGGAAAAAAATAGAACAATATAAATATAAGCAATAGAGAAACTGATAATAATTTAAAGAAATGGAAATATAAATCAATCAGATATGGATATGTTTTTAGTATTGATTTTAGTCATGCATGAACGTTTAATTAGAATAAGTCCAAATAAATTATTTGTTTGCATTTAAATCCAGTTATTGAACTTTAATTTTGAATAGGTCGGTTTCGAATGCCGTTTGAAGTTATTTAAATAAATTGCCAACAACGGCATAAGTTTGTCTCGCTTTCAATCAACAAGAATGTGAAGAATGTCCGTGACCAGTTGATTGTCAATTGTCAGTAGGAGAGTTGAATCATCAAGAATGTGAAGAATTTCCGTGACCAGTTGATTGTCAATTGTCAGTAGGAGAGTTGAATCATCAAGAATGTGAAGAATGTCCGTGACCAGTTGGTTGTCAGTAGGAGATTTGAATCAACAAGAATGTGAAGAATGTCCGTGACCAGTTGGTTGTCAGTAGGAGAGTTGAATCAACAAGAATGTGAAGAATGTCCGTGACCAGTTGGTTGTCAGTAGGAGAGTCGTTTCAACAAATCTTTTGCCTGGGCCTGTCTTCTGCAAGCTATAAATAAAATTGTTCGCGCGTACGCATTCAGTTGAGGATCCCTCCCAGCACTAAAATTTATGAAAGAATCTCTCTAATTCAAACATCCACTCCACTTCTCCGTGACATCTGTGCTCACGTTACTTATGGATGACCCCTAAGTGAAAAATGTAATAAAAAAATTAATGAATGTCTATTAATTATCTGTCTTTACCATCTTTATTTAAGCCGTAACAAAATGTCTGGGAAGCGGTTGGAAATAATTTTTGACATCGTTTTATTAAGTGTGTGTCTGGATATTGACAAATGGGTGATGGAAGCAGCGGGTCAAAATTAGTATAAGAATAGTTAACATGCTTATTGTAATAAAAGCGAGAATGAGATTTCGTTTAGGAATCTCTACAAAAAAAAAAGCCAGGTGTTTTGTAAGCTTAATTTTCAATGATCATTAGTTTTATATTTCTTTTTAAACTTTTCTGTGCAAACTATTGTACTTCTTATATTTAATATTTTGTATTTTTAAATTTACAGTTAACTGCCACTGCAGTTATAAGGAATTACACATATATATATTTGAGTAATCTTTCCTGTCATTAAAACTTCCACTAAAGCTATCTAGCGAGTACTTACATTTTGCACTAAAGTTACCATATCATCAAAGTGTATAGTATATATACTGCTAGAACTGTCCAAAAGGAAAACAACATCCGCTGTTTTGTACATACATTCTACGAGAAAAAAATAAAGAAAACGTATAAAATGTTTATTCGTAATTGAGGCAAATACATTGTATGTAGTTTTGTATTTTTCAGTCTAAATTAGAGCTGATGGTCATAGCACAGTATATTTATATACATATAATATATTCCAGTTTTTCTTTGTAACGAATAAACCAATAAATAAACGGGATTCTCGGTGGCCGAGTGGAAGCGCGTTCGACTGGCGATCCGAAGTTTCTGGTTCGAATCCTGGTGCAGGCTAGGATTTTTTCCCCGGGACTTGAGGGTGTCCCTGCGTCTACCCAGCTCTGATGGGAACCTGATACTAGTTAGGAAAGGCGGCCGGGCATTGTGGTGGCCTCATATCCACTGGTATGCCGTGGCCACAGAAACTGGTGAACGCTGCTACACCAACCCTATGATCCGTTTGGTACGAATCGTACTTTACTTTTACTTGACTACTTTTGTTTTACAGTCCCAGCTACCAAACGAACGTTTCTCAAGTCAAGTAATGAGTAGTCAGCGCTTTTATGACCCGAAGCTAGGAGGATGAGGGGGAGGGGGAGGGGAATCTCCTGCCCGCGGCATGCCAGCATGCGAAATAAAATCAGTATTTCAATGCATCAATATAGTTCCGAAGATTCATAATCATACACCGTTGTGACGGATCATTTATGAATGTCACATTGTCCTTACACCTTTTCTCTTAAGGACCTTATTACACGGAAAAAAATATCATTTTCCATTCTTTATTATCACTTCTACTGACATTTTTATTAGGCTATGTGCGATCACCCTTTATATTTCATATCTAGGCGTCCAGAAATTTTATTTGTATAGACTTACCAGGGATAGTATCCAGAATTTGATGACTTTCATTTTCTATATTAAAAAAAGGATAAATGAATTATTATAGACTACATAAGATGAGGAATATCTATCAATATATCTATTTATATATATATATATATATATATATATATATATATATATATATATATATATATAGAGAGAGAGAGAGAGAGAGAGAGAGAGAGAGATAGAGATAGATAGATAGATATAGATATAGATATAGATATAGATAGATAGATATAGATATAGATATAGATATAGATAGATAGATAGATACACATACATATAGATAGATAGACAGATAGATAGATAGATAGATAGATAGATAGATAGATAGATAGATAGATAGATAGATAGATAGATAGATAGATAGATAGATAGATACACACACATATAGATAGAGAGATAAATAAACTGGGCTGAATAAACCGCTAAGCAATATAAACAATATAAGCAAGTGCTAAGTGCCACAATGGAATGGGAAACCATACAGATTTTCTATAACAGGAATTTACCAGTTCAGCCCTTATAATGCATTACTACAAATGGCACGCTTGAATAAACAACCACATAAAACGGCCGACCACAAGACATTATTTTAATAATAAAATGTTTATATACAATAAAAGTAGGGCCCTTACGAAAAAAGATAATTCCATTAGACTGTTAGTTTTGTTTCATTGAAAAAAACTACGATTGCATTTTGTAGTTTATATTATTTCCATTAAAAATATTAATTTCATAGCGGTTAGCGGTTAGAAATATTAATTTCATAATTTCATAATTTCATAATTTCATAATTTCATAATTTCATATAAGCGGGCAACATCTTTTTTTGAACTGCTTTAATGTCTTTAAGGGTCTTGATCAGTCGATGGTGATTGCAGTGGGACAGTTAATTCTTCTACTATTAGATACCAGACTTGAACCTCACTTCACCGGGGTGAGTTATGAACCAAGATTAATCTCTTAGGGCTCGCAGGACAAACACACTTGTGTTACGCAGTGTAGCCAAGTCACCACATAGGTTCGGTGCCAACAGTTGACCGTTGCCATCCACTATATGCTCCTGCAAGGCAGGGCAGTCTAAAACCACATACTCAACAGTCTCTTCTGCTTCCTTGCAATTACGACACCGCGAGTCATGGTTGGGCCTTAACCGAAGTGGGCTTTGAGTGACCTGTACGAAACTGGGCTACTGTTGCATCATCATATTATCAATTCGTTTGAGAAGGCTAGGCCTCGGACTTTTGTTAGCATAGTGTAATTGAGTCGCAAGCCATGAGGATATTTCAAGAGGAGTGGGTGCTTGTTTCACACTGAATTCCAGAGCTGTACTAGTCTTGTACCACCTTGAATTTATCCTATTACACGTGTTAGAAATATCTAAATGCTGCACAATCACTTCGTTTGGCTTTCTCTAATAATCTCCTGTATTCTGTGTATTTTACATTCGCACATTTTGAATTCATATTTTATTATTTTTACATTATTTATTATAATACCATAATAATGTCGTTTTTAGATGTTATACTATTTTAAGAGCTAGAAAATATTTTGTTGAAACAGGAAAATGAATTAAAATATACAGTACTTTTAAGTTATAAGATTTAGCGAAATTGCAAATATTTTGTGATAAATAAAATTTACGAAAAAAATAAAAAAGATACATATGAGCCGCGTAAAGTAAGCCGCAAATGAAGCGAGGTAGAAATAATTCTATTCCATAAGTGTTGAATCAATAGGAGATTCCCAAAGTAAGTAGAATCTCAGAAAGTAATTATGCAATAAAAATAAATATCTTTCCTAAGCAAATTAATCAAGGACCACAACTTACTGTGACAAATGGATGAGACCAATGATTTCTTTATACTTTGCAATGCATCGAAGCTGTCCACATTGAAAACGTGATCTTCTGTGGGCTTGCTGGCCACAGCGTTCAACTCGAACTGTTTTCTGGACGCACCCACGCCAATGCTGAAAATCTCAATGCCCTTACTTCTGGCCTCGGACGCTTCCACCAGAGTCGCAGTCTCGTTCTCGGACATTCCGTCTGTGATAAGAACTATCATGTGCTTGACCCCTGGTCTCCACCGGCTTTGGAACATTTGGTTGTGGATCATGTGAAGAACCTTGTGAGTCATGGTGCCTTGATTGAAAGGCTGTTGTATTTCATTAACTTTCACTGTGAGATTTCGAGGTATCTGGTGATTTGCGAGAGGAATATGTTCCACGGGGCTGGACTCGATGGACACTAGGCCAAGACGTACGCGGCCCGAGTGGATGGGAAACGAGTTGATCAAAGCTTTGACGAAAACCAGCTGACTTTGGAATTCGTGGTGGTACAGGCTGTAGGAAGAGTCTATTGCGATTATAATGTCTGCTTCGATGTCATGACAATTAGTGGCAGCTGTGGAGTCATAGAAATAGAAAATAGAATGATAGGAAAAGTTGAACTGGTGAATGAAGAATGTAGAATGGAAGAATGTAGAATGGAAGAATGTAGGATGGAATAATGCTGAATGGAAGAATGAGGAATTGAAGAATGTAGAAAGGTAGAATGTAGACTGGAGTAATGTAGAAATTAGCTTGTGGTTTTAAATGTTAAAAGCTTCTTCCTGTAAATGTAATAATTACTGGCTTGTATATTACTTGAAATAAACCTACATCTAAAGCGACTGGTTTAGGCATGCGTTTTACAGCTAGCTTTCCACATCTAGCTGAAAATTAGCCAAATCTTCCCTGAAGTCAATCATAATTATTGCTTAATTAAGTACCGACTATAAGAATGCTTTAGACTTTAGACTTTAGATTGATCATGATTCTTGTGACTTACCTGCTAAAGAAAAGGATGCCGAGACACCTAGCACAATCTGAGAAATACAATAAAAAGTTGTTAAAGAAAAAACATAAATAAAAAGGAACTGGATGCGAACTTCAAAACGGACATACTTCCCGTGTGGCACCAGAAACATTATATAGTGGGTTGTTGTTTTTTTTCATTTTAAATAACCAATTTATTGTTACTATATAAAGCATTTCGCAAAAAAAAAGTTTGAAATGAAAGAATAATAACAGCATGTTTTTTTTTTTACAATAGCAAAAATGTTAAAAGTCAACGAGATTTGACAATTGGTATTTTCAACCGAAGGTTTACTAACATGCGTTCTGTAGTACGAGACGTCCGATTTAAAATGTCTTTTAAAAAATGGAGGAGCATAAGGCATTTAAGTCTAGGACGGAACGTGGAAAGGGGTGGATCAAGGAATGGGGGCACATCCAAGATCCTGTCTGAGACCAGCCACCCCGCCCATAGGGCATGCCACGTAAGATGGGGTACGGTTTCCCAAGTCACATGCACAACACTGTTTTTCAACCCAACCTGTAGGATCACTACTGTAGTAGCTAGCTCGTATTCCTGCAATGTCGCCCGGTAGCACTAGTTGCACTAATTCCAGACTATAGGATATCCAGGCACCGGTCTTGGCGAGACGAGCTGTTGAGCTTATTCCTTCTTGAGCCTGAGAATTAAATCTTGGTCGGGAACAGGGGCTGTCCCCCATCCGTTAGCCCAGCGGTGTACTCTTAATGGGAGAGTATCGGTGGTTTACACACTTCGCAAGCTTTGAGGCCCATGAGTACAGAAGTGATCATGCGCGTCCAAGATACTGGCATCTGGAGTGGTTGCCCTGAAGCGCCATGTTAAAAATCAACCCAAGTAACAAGCTCGTGTCTATAATCAGTTTTTTTCCTTGTACAAAAATATATTTTTTAAATGGCTTGCCCGTGTCGCCAGCAGACGTAGAGCTGGCACTGTTTTAACATAGTCTAAAATTTTGAAAGAAATGATTTTCAAATATATATAATTTTCTCTTTATGATAACGATTTCGGCCCCTTAATGCAAATGTGCAGCAACTGCCCTAGAAAGAAACGGGTTAATGAGACATTGTTGGATTAAAGCTTATGTAGGCCTACATTTTGTCAATGCTACAACATTAACCGCAACATTTAACACAACACACACATTTTATTGTTTCTTCTTCAAAAAGCCACACCTGCTAGACACCTGTATATTTAGAAGCAGACGATGTGAAAGTAAATGCACGCCAAATGTTGATGTATATTGACTGTTTCAATCTAATACACTAAAATGTAAAGAATGTCATCTCGCAGGTGAACAAATTGACTAATTGGCCAAATACTGGATCGTGACCTGCCGTCGGGCTACAAACTCAAAATTACCGGGTTGCAAAAGGAAAAAAAAATAGACAAGTTCAATGTACTAGTATAGTTTCCCCCATGGGGACATTTTGTAAAATTAGTCTATGATTCTAGGTACTGTCCTCGGGAATAGACGTCAATAGTCTAGAAAACTGCGTGGAGTGTTGTGTCTAATATGATTGACTTAAAGGCGATGCAGTCAGTTACAAATAAAAAGGACATAGTAGAACAGTTTCTGTCGGTGCATTTTGTTGATTTATTTTTTTTAAACGACATTCAATTGCCTCCCTTGTGGACCGGAAGCCACTTGTGATTTTAAAGTAAACTCCTTAAATCTACTTAAACAATGCAGGAATTTATTTTTTTTAACAACTGCTTATCGTTAAATAACGTCATACCTCTAATTATATCTTGAAATGAATACCATAATACTGGATTTGTATAAAGAAAGCATTGTTAATGAATAATATTTATATTACAATTATATTTCTTGTTTGAAATCATTAGAATCAAATTTTTAAATATAATTTAATTAAAGAGAGATAATTAATCCGTTTTCTTTTGTTAATAATTCTAATATGTTTTTTTTCTTTATAATATTATAAATAACATACAATTGATAACTTTAAAATGATCAAATTATTAAAAGATAGTTGAACTATATTATTACCGGTAAACATCACACTAACTACTAAGTTTGTATGATTACATATGCATATATACCTTTCAATTGCAGTTTGCTGAATTCGCCAGCTGCAACTTTTGTTTCAGACGCTTCAAAGAAGAAAATGGCGTCTAACGCAATTCCGTGGGTTGAGTCAAATATTGAATTTTGATTAGTGTTTTAAATGGTGTTAAGTTACTGGTTTTCCTGGTTGTTTCACGGAACCCATTCCATGCCCGGATGCCACTCGGGAAGAAAGTGTCCTTACATGCATTTATTCTTGTATATGAGATAAGAAAAATGATTTCGTCCTTATGTTAAATGTTTCTAGTTTTTGTGATTTAACTACCGTATGTTGTTAGTCTGTTATAAATATTAACTAGTAGTTAGCCTTGCAACGCTTTTCTAGATTATTTTTTTTCAATGTTTTTTTTAGTTGATACAGAAGATGCATATTCTAGTATAAGTCTAACTAATGTTAGGTACCATTTTATCTTTATGTTTTTATTACATTTGTAAAAGTTCCTTTTTACAAATCCTAATGTTTTGTTTTTTAATTACTTCATTAACAGGTGGATTACAAGATAATTTATCATTACTTATTACTCCTAAGTGCTTTTAATTTTTAGTTTGCATTATATCTTTTCCATGAATGAAGTATTATGCATTTTGTTTCTTTTTTTTTTTAACAATAGTGGAATCTCAGTTAGTTTGATATCAAAATTTTATCAGATCATTTTTAACGGTTGCTAGAATCAAATCACCGATTTACTTAAATTTTTTTTTTTTACATTTACCATAAATGTTCAAATTTAATAATTGTGCATCGAAAAAACTCTAGCTTTTTTTCAATGGCAAATAATTCAGGAATTAATGTTACAATTTAAAGTCATTTTAAAAGCCTTTTATTATTAATCGGACAGTTGTTTTTGTAGTGTTGAAAATGTTTGTTTAAAAATGTGGATCTTACAAATGTAACTGGGTATTATCAGGGCCTTATCAGAATCTGGTTCTGGATTATTGACAAAATCTGGATTCGGTCTAACTGCATATCCGATTTTGAGGTACCTGGTTTAGGAAGCCTTAGGTGAAATTACATTAATTTTTTTTTAATTGTAATAACTAACAGTTTTGTGTGACTTCTGCGTGACTTATTTTTTGCTACGGCGCTATATGAATTGCCTTAAAAAGAAAAAAATTGGGTTGGCTTTTACGCTATTTCCACGATGCACAAATTAAAAAATTCTTCTTTGGCACACTATGATTATCAAAAGGTTGCCAACACCTGGAATAAACTAATAGTAGTTTTTCAAGGCTTTGTCTTGTTCTCCTCTCCTTAGCATCCACACAGCACAACGAAATAATACATAGCTTGCCATACTGACATATATAGACAATTTAGACTTACCGATATCAAGTTTAGCAGGAATGTGCTTAGCATGGCAGCCAATAAAGTGTCAACTCTTCCCTTGCAAAACAATCTGTAACAACAGTTAAACAATATCCCCTCTATAGTACCAACAGTAAAATAATTTCAGGTTTATAGAATTAACAGTAAAACAATATCAACTCTACAGTACCGATGGTAAACAATATTAACTCTACAGTACCAACAGTTAAACAATATTAACTCTATTGTAACAAAAGTTAAACAATATTAACTTTATAGTACCAACAGTTAAACAATCTAAACTCTATTGTAACAATAGTTAAACAATATTAACTCTATAGTACCAACAATTAAACAATATTAACTCTATTGTAACAACAGTGAAACAATATTAACTCTATAATACCAACAGTTGAAAAAGATTAACTCTATTGTAACGACATTTAAATAATATAGCCTATACTTTATAGTAACAACAGTTACATAATATCAACTCTATAGTACCAACAGTAAAACAATATCAACATTATAGTAACATGAGTAAAACAATATCAACTTTTTAGTAACATCAGTAAAACAATATCAACTTTATAGTACCAACGGTAAAACACTATAAACTTTCTAGTAACAATAGGTAAATAATATCAACTTTATAGTAACAACAGTTACAAAATAACTTTATAGTAACAACAGTTAAACAATAGGCCTATCAACTTTATAGTACCAAAAGAAGAACAATATTAACCCTATAGTACCAAAAGTAGAACAATATCAACTTTATAGTACCAACAGTAAAACAATAGAAACTTAATAGTAAAAGCAAATAAACAATACAACAGTAAAAACTGTTAAACAATATCATTTTTAATTAATAGTCGATATTTATGGTTGATTATTTTTTCCATTTATGTGTTTATGTTTATGCATACGTTTATTAATGTATAATCAACAAACCCGACAGCATACGAGTTATAACCAAAACTGCTTTTGCGGGGTATTTAGTGTAGGCCTATATGTAAGTAATTTTTGTCTAAGGCGTCTATGGCTAAAAAAACAAACTCTTGGGAAATTACACAAGGTTAATATTTGTATTCACATGGAAATTACATAGGTTGATATTTGTATTCACATGGAAATTACATAGGTTGATATTAATTTTGTATTCACGTGGAAATTATATAGGTTGATATTTGAATTCACATGGAAATTACATAGGTTGATATTTGTATTCACATATATTTAATACATTCCTCTAGCAGTAACATTAATCATAAAAGATCCTACCTTGTATACAAGTCTTATCGAATACCATAATTATTCCTAGGAAAATTGTAGTTTGCAAGCGAGGGTAAGTCGGAGTAGAATAGTAGGCCTACAATGTCCACCAACAATGTGTTTTTTCTTTTCTTATGTACATTCAGCTAATGTTATGATAGATCTAGTTCTGAAATACATGTGTTTAGATTTCCTCGTAACATCCTGATGAATGAACATTTTTACGCTCACAGTAACTCCACAGCGACGTTAGCATAGCCTACACTGAAGTCTTACGCTTTATATCAAGACTAGTGGTACTGGCGTTAGAAGACATGCACAAGACGTGTCCTTTTGCATCAGATTTGACTTGCAGCTTCACTCTCTCCTTTTCATTCGTAGGCCTACTCTTTATCTCTCTCTCTCTCTCGGTCTCTCTCTCTCTCTTGTCTGTCTCTCTCCCTCTTTCATTCTCTCTCTCTCTCTCTCTCTCTCTCTCTCTCTCTCTCTCGCTATCCGTCGTTATCTCCTTGTTTTGTCTGTTTTTCTTTATTGTTTATTGTTTGTACTCGTTCTTTCTTCTTCACTTTTTCTACTTTCTCCCTTTCTTTTATTGTCCTATATCTTTCTTTCTACGCCCTCTCTCCCCATTTCTCTCTATGTTTCTCTTTTGATTTATTTCTCTCTCTCGCTCTTTCTTTCTCTGTCTCTTTTCTCATAACCACAGAGTAACGCACATACATAAAAATTCGGAAAAAATTACTTTATCCCCAAAGTAACTTGGTACTAAAAAATTTAGAGTGGGGTAAAAAACATTCACTGATAACACATTGTGAAAACAACACACACCATAACTTTAACACACGTGTCAACACATGTAGATAGCTCTGCATTGACTGTGTAAGTGTAGTAGCAGAGTTGTAAACCTTGAAGTTATCAAATACGGGCTACACAACCAACCAATCGCCACAGAACATGAGTGGTTTATCGGGCCGTATGAGGTCGACCTGTTTACCAGGAAAAGCAAAGGGGACAGCTATAGGGCGCAATGTCTTATATAATTATAAATGACAGGGCCTGGGTTCAAAGGGGGGCCGTGGAACGATAATAAAACCATACCCCCCCCCCCTCCTTCACTAAGACAAAATGACTTTTAATAGTTGATAAATCCCCCATTGGTTAAATTTTTACACTTTGTCGGTAAAACCACCAGCGTAGCTACAGCCCTTGAGCATATCACGGGATGATATTTATGGCCATATATTATGAAAGTGATGCTAACTTTGTAAAAAGTAAAAAGGAGGTGTGTCAAAAGAAGATAAAGCTATCTGCACTTAAATCAACACGAGGGGGCTTCTAATTGCTAATTCTATGTATCACAATTATCTAGAGCCTAAATCGTACTAGTCTAGCCTTGGCATTACACTTCACGGCAATGAAATCACTACTGACGATTTATTAGCATATCTAGACCTTTATATATATAATATATATATATATATATATATATATATATATATATATATATATATATATATATATATATATATATATATATATATATATATATATATATATATATATATATATATATAGTAGAGCGAGAGTGAGAGAGAGAGCGTAATAATTAGGGGCGGAATAACCGTAGGCCCTTCGTATGTGTGGTGGATGGGGAGGGGGAGACACTGGCATATTCTTGGTTTGATAAAAAGGGGAGCTTTAGTAGGCCTACAACTAAAAACAAGATGGTAGGTCTCTATGAGAAGCCGCTACAATGCCAACATGTACTCTCGTTCTCTTCCACTACAGATGGAAGTGGAAAGATGTGTGTGTGTGTGGGGGGGGGGTAGGAAGGTAATTAGACGGGTGCCCTCGCGTGCAGATCAAATTGTTTTGTTTAAAAATCAACAAAAGGTACGTAGGCCTACACCGCGATCAATTTACTTTTAAGAATTGGGAAAAAGGTGGACCTAAGTATAGTTACGCCAACGAAAAATAAAGAGGTTTCTGTTGTTTCTTTTTAAACCACTTTGATCACTTAAGCCAACATTAATGCTATGAATGGTTATAATAGCTAGCTATATTAGGATATACAACTTGACCTAAAAAAACTGATTTTGTTTTTAATTGTGGTAGACTAAAACTTTATAAGCCTTATTATAAGGCCCTATTGTTTAATTATGTTGTACATTTCATTTACTTACCGTATATAGATTATATTATATCCACTAACTTGCTGCAATCTTGTTAATTAGCTCAAACACTTAATTCCCCTTAAAATGTTTTTTCATAAAAGACCTAGTCGTAGTAATCCAGTAGAAAAAAATACAATAGTCGCGTGTAACCATAAAAAAAGTTAAACTTTTTTTTGTTTTGTTTTTTTTAAAATAGTTCCCGGTAGGATCTCTCGTCCTAGACCATAGTTCACATGTCTTTTTATAGATGAGGTTCCCCTCGTCCGCAGCCAATGAAAATGCACCATTTAATAACAAAAGCGGTGGTGGTTGATTCACGACGTCATGAAGAAATGTCGTAAGGAGAAAGTTATGTGGAAGGAAAAAACGAACGAAAAGAGGAGAAAAAAATCACGTGTAACCAGTATTGGCCGGCTTCAAACATTATAATAATATACAAATAAAGCGTGGGTTACAATGGAGTTAAAAAGAAAAACGTGACGAAAAGCGTGGGAGAGATTAATGCTAATAAACATGTCCACTTTTATTGCTATAAACACAAAAAGGTCTCTGTCACTGTTAACTGACACAAGTAATTTTTTTTTTTATATAAAAGCAATTTATTAAAGTCAGAGGCTACTATTTACAACTATTTACATACTAAAGGTATATAACAATTGAATTTTAATTATTGATAGAATTAGACTAGATAACATGACAACTAAAATTCTGCGAATTCTCCGAAAGAAAACCAAGACGTAACTTCAGTCACATTTTTTTTTAAAGAATTCACAGCATTTGAAGAGTATTATGAGAAGGCCTACTAGACTTATAACACTAATGGGCTGATTAAGTGATAAGGTCAGAAGTCATTTTTATGCCGACAAACAAAAACCTTTAATAATACATCTTACAAATGAATTATCGCATTTGTAATAAATACAGAAGCGCAAGCCACTATGTTAAACTTTATGTCTTTTTAATTAACCATCAATAAATATTATACATCTGTATTAAGCCCACTAATAAATCCGGATTTTATTTCATAAAAATTTGTGTGTGTGAATGTATTTCCTATATTCCGTGATGTAGCCACGATTTCATGAAATCACCTTTAATATTAATGACTCAATTATGAATGAATAACACTAAACTGCGTACCTTGTAAATTAGTCCTATCCTTACATTTAAAGCAAAGTCACTAATGACTCTTGGGTCATTTATTTTTACCTCCAACTCCAACCCCTCTCCCCTCTTTTCTCAACAGGCTATTGTTTTTGTTCAGAATCTACCCATCCGCCACCCACCCCAATTTTCGCGTGAATTAAAATGAATGATATTTGACTACGTCGGAGAGAATCAAATTAAATCATCTGCACCTGGTGTGAGGCCAGTCGGTGGATGATAATGAGATATTAGTTTCTACACCACCGGCAAGCACGCGTAGTCTCCTTGATAGAGTCAACTGTGGAAGGATGGAAGGATGGAAGGTAGGACCGGTCATACATTAAACACAAAAAAATAAAATAAATAACATAAACTGCCCTGGTGGGCCTAACCCGGGATAAAGCATGTGAATGTTTATCTGGAGAATAAACAAAACAAAAAAAAGAAACAGCCATGAAGACTGGCCATTCCTGGAATGGGTTGGTTCCAATGGGAGAAGGGGAGGGGGGGAGGGGGCGGTCATACGTTTATTTTTAAGGGTGAGTTGCATTCTGTAACACCGCCCAAAAAATCTAAAAATAGACTCTTTTTTTTCCACGCGACTCAAGGTTTTTTTTACAAAAAAAAAGAAAATTCATAGAAAGGAGTTGCCTCTAAAGAAGAGGATAACTCGTGGTTTTCAAAAAAATATGGGTTGCGTCCCATGGCTTCTCTTGTTTAGTAATTCAACTTCTAGTCAGTCAAAACGTGAGACAGTCAAAATGTGAAACAAGTAGAGAGATCAAGTTAAAAACGAAAATTACTTTAAATCTAGACACAATTATGTTTTTTATTGTAAATAGAAAAGAAATGAACTAATTTGTGTATCTCCTGACACTCTGATTTACAACGTCATTAGTCAGCACTAAATAAAGTCAGACATCTAGACATTTTCAGATGAGTTCTGATTCTTTTGTACTTTTTCCAATCAGCCTAAAATTATATTTTAAACATGATTCAAGAATAGAATAGCTTCAGATAGATAAGACTGGGAGAAGTACAGACAGACAGACAGACAGACAAACATTGTTACTTGTAAAGCTGGAGTGGTCGAGTAAAGTAAACATTGCAATCAAATTAGAAATTACTTTGAAATCATAAAGATTTCATTCATGGGATTACAAATTATGAAGTTATTGATGGCCTGATAATTATTTGAGGAATGGGGTAGGCTGGTGGGGGCGGATACAAGGAAAAATCTCACATATATAGGATAGACAAACACATAGACAAACACATAGACAAACACATAGACAAACACATAGACAAACACATAGACAAACACATAGACAAACACATAGACAAACACATAGACAAACACATAGACAAACACATAGACAAACACATAGACAAACACATAGACAAACACATAGACAAACACATAGACAAACACATAGACAAACACATAGACAAACACATAGACAAACACATAGACAAACACATAGACAAACACATAGACAAACACATAGACAAACACATAGACAAACACATAGACAAACACATAGACAAACACATAGACAAACACATAGACAAACACATAGACAAACACATAGACAAACACATAGACAAACACTTAGACAAACACATAGACAAACACATAGACAAACACATAGACAAACACATAGACAAACACATAGACAAACACATAGACATGCTGATTGATAGATAAAGACGTGGATAGATGGATATGTAAATGGATCGATAGATGGATCGATAGATGGATTGATATAATATGGAAGCTGAAATTAGACCAGACTCTTCAAACAGTTAATACTTTAGATTGTGATATCCAGCAGTTGAGAATAGCAGGTGACTTTTCTAAGCAGCTTTCTTCCAGATTCTTCAGCAAATAGCTCGAATGTTTTGATTTAAACTTTCTTCATTTCAAAATCATCAATAACAATCCACTAAAAAAAAAAAGATTCAGATGAAATTGGGTACTAGTAGGATCAAGCAAGTCAGCTTAACTTGATAAGAAAACATGACTCCATGGATTTGAAAGTCTTGAGTTCGATTAGAAAACCAAGCTTTGGGTGCTTCAAAATACTTCTAAGCCCAATCTAGTTTTAGTGTACATTGACCTGAATCATCTTCAATATTAGGAAAGTGTTGGAATGTTTAGGAGTTAATATCACGGTAAAATATGTCCAGTCTCAACACGAAGTCCAGTAGCCAAAAAAGTTCAGGCACTGTTTGCCTATCTTCATTGTAAATTTCTTTTTTTTTTGTTCGTGGGAACTGCTCCGTGCCATTGAAAATCGCCCGACATGCCAAGTCTGGCACGCGTTCTGTAGATTGCTTACGGCTGTCGTACATTATTAACGTCGGACACGCAAATTATACCGACATTTTGGTTGTGAACTCTGAACTGCGATGCACAAACGATCAACAGAAAATACATTTATGTGGGAGCGGGCAACAAAAAAACAAACAAACTTGGCCCACTTAACTCCGGGCAGGAAACTAGAGCCCATTCTACGCCCACCTCGCTCGCGTTAATCCCCCACAAGCTTAGTGGAACAGAAGCTCGGCCAGTGCAATGATCCTCAAGGCACGACGGAGGCTGCACCTCCCAACTTATATTTTACTCACCAGCAGATTACATTACTGCTCCCAAGTGCACAAGACATCGGATCGTGCTGATTGTAATCAATGTGTGTGTTCGATGGGGTGGCGAGAGAAGAAGGGCGGGGGCGGGAGGGGAAGGGCGAAATGTAACTTGCTGACCCTTTGAGTTACAGACATAACGGACGAAGTTTTCCTCGTTCATTTTGTTCAATCGTAAAAGCCCAGTTTGACACTGGAAACCAACAGTAAAAACAATGAAGTAACACATTATAGGACTGCCCTTTTCACAAGCTTCTCTTTTATATGTAAACAGAAAAAAATGTTAGTCTATGTTTACAGTGTCTGCGCGTGTGTCTGTGTGTGTAGTGATGTTTGTTGCTTTTTTGTTCAACCCCACCCCCTCCCCACGCCTCGCCCGTTTCTGTCACTCGGTAGTCTACAGCTGTTTCTACTAAATATATGTCTTGAAGATTGTGAACAAATTCTCCTTGTTGTTATTTTGTTGTTGTTGGCCTAGACGTCATATCTTTTGTTTGTTTTGTGTTGTTGTTGTTGTTGTTTTTCTGTCGCTTAGCTTTAATCACACGGGCGTAAACTTGGAGGAAGGCAGCCCTCTTTAGAAATCGCTGTTTTTCGTGTAAATTTTTCTCAACAATAACAATTACTGTTAGTCTCCCCGCGCCCAATTCTGCTTTCTATGGAATTCTTTTTGTAGAAATTGCCCACTCCACAGAAGGATTTCAGGAGACGCCCCTGGAGGCCTGCAATAGTAAACGCACCTCATGACAATCTTTTTTTTTTAATAATGGGCTCGTCTCGGACTTGCAGACACTAGATTGTATAATACATATATTATAATCATTGATCTCTTTTAAACTCTTTATAGACATTATTGTAGTGACAGCCGGAAATACAAAATACGATAATTCATGTCGTGGAATACCACGTGGGTGTAAGTAGGTCAAAAGTGGGCGTGGCAAAAATGGTGTTCTGTGGTACCAGAAGCATACCTTGACCTCACTCATTCTGCGTTTATATAAAGTGTTTGCGTGCATGCCTTTGTGTGTGTAAGTGTGTGAGTGTGTGAGAATGTGTGTGTATGTACTTGTTGAGATGTGTAGGCTTAGTTTCCGCCTATCGTTCAAAGCCAAGACAACAAGGCTACGACAAGCAACAAAGACAGACTAACATATTGTTGATAGTCTATGGGTCGGAGTGGCTTTGCATAATATATGATTCTGACGAAATGAAATAGTGCACTTGCGAGATAACAGCTGATAGCTAAAGAAGTTCTTTTGTTCGACTGCGAACTTTTGAGGTTTATCAGTGCATTGTGTCTTGTTATAGGGTGCAGTGATTCTATCAAACTCTCTCACAGACACATATTTATTGTAATAGTGCAGGACTGACAAATTCCCTGGATTTAAGTGATATAATCTTTCTTCTCTTTATTTTATGTGGCCAATATTTTTTGCAACATTTAAATATAAGCTAAAGGAAAAATAAGTAAATTAATTTTCAGGAAGTTTTATAGAAAACGAAAGGTTCTCTTGGGTTTATATGACATTTCTGAAATCACAAATTTCACAGCTAAATATCTAGAACTGATGGTCTCTTAAATTTCTAAATAAGGGTCCGCAACAACGCTTTGCCGCGTGAGATTGTTTTAGCAGCTGAAATAGAGCCTAAAGGAAGTGTTATAAGTGTGCATTGTAGTAAGTTTCTTGTGACTTTGATTGTTACCTGAGAGGAATGCATATATTATACTACGTAGGAAAAAATATAGGACCTACGGATAGGTAGAGACATACATAGGCCTACATATAGATAGTTAGATAGATAGATAGATAGAGACATACATAGGCCTACATATAGATAGTTAGTTAGATAGATAGATAGAGACATACATAGGCCTACATATAGATAGTTAGTTAGATAGATAGATAGAGACATACATAGGCCTACATATAGATAGTTAGTTAGATAGATAGAGACATACATATAGGCCTACATATAGATAGTTAGATAGATAGATAGATAGAGACATACATAGGCCTACATATAGATAGTTAGTTAGATAGATAGATAGAGACATACATAGGCCTACATATAGATAGTTAGATAGATAGATAGATAGAGACATACATATAGATAGTTAGATAGATAGATAGATAGAGACATACATATAGGCCTACATATAGATAGTTAGATAGATAGATAGATAGAGACATACATATAGGCCTACATATAGATAGTTAGATAGATAGATAGATAGAGACATACATAGGCCTACATATAGATAGTTAGTTAGATAGATAGATAGAGACATACATCTAGGCCTACATATACATAGTTAGATAGATAGATAGATAGAGACATACATAAGCCTACATATAGATAGTTAGATAGATAGAGACATACATAGGCCTACATATAGATAGTTAGTTAGATAGATAGATAGAGACATACATAGGCCTACATATAGATAGTTAGATAGATAGATAGATAGAGACATACATAAGCCTACATATAGATAGTTAGATAGATAGAGACATACATATAGGCCTACATATAGATAGTTAGATAGATAGATAGATAGAGACATACATAGGCCTACATATAGATAGTTTGTTAGATAGATAGATAGAGACATACATAGGCCTACATATAGATAGTTAGATAGATAGATAGATAGAGACATACATAGGCCTACATATAGATAGTTAGTTAGATAGATAGATAGAGACATACATAGGCCTACATATAGATAGTTAGTTAGATAGATAGATAGAGACATACATATAGGCCTACATATAGATAGTTAGATAGATAGATAGATAGAGACATACATAGGCCTACATATAGATAGTTAGATAGATAGATAGATAGAGACATACATAGGCCTACATATAGATAGTTAGATAGATAGATAGATAGAGACATACATAGGCCTACATATAGATAGTTAGTTAGATAGATAGAGACATACATAGGCCTACATATAGATAGTTAGATAGATAGATAGATAGAGACATACATAAGCCTACATATAGATAGTTAGATAGATAGATAGAGACATACATAGGCCTACATATAGATAGTTAGTTAGATAGATAGATAGAGACATACATAGGCCTACATATAGATAGTTAGTTAGATAGATAGATAGAGACATACATATAGGCCTACATATAGATAGTTAGATAGATAGATAGATAGAGACATACATAGGCCTACATATAGATAGTTAGTTAGATAGATAGATAGAGACATACATATAGGCCTACATATAGATAGTTAGATATATAGATAGATAGAGACATACATAGGCCTACATATAGATAGTTAGTTAGATAGATAGATAGAGACATACATAGGCCTACATATAGATAGTTAGATAGATAGATAGAGACATACATATAGGCCTACATATAGATAGTTAGATAGATAGATAGATAGAGACATACATATAGGCCTACATATAGATAGTTAGATAGATAGATAGATAGAGACATACATAGGCCTACATATAGATAGTTAGTTAGATAGATAGATTGAGACATACATTTAGGCCTACATATAGATAGTTAGATAGATAGATAGATAGAGACATACATAAGCCTACATATAGATAGTTAGATAGATAGAGACATACATAGGCCTACATATAGATAGTTAGTTAGATAGATAGATAGAGACATACATAGGCCTACATATAGATAGTTAGATAGATAGATAGATAGAGACATACATAAGCCTACATATAGATAGTTAGATAGATAGAGACATACATATAGGCCTACATATAGATAGTTAGATAGATAGATAGATAGAGACATACATAGGCCTACATATAGATAGTTAGATAGATAGATAGATAGAGACATACATAGGCCTACATATAGATAGTTAGTTAGATAGATAGATAGAGACATACATAGGCCTACATATAGATAGTTAGTTAGATAGATAGATAGAGACATACATATAGGCCTACATATAGATAGTTAGATAGATAGATAGATAGAGACATACATAGGCCTACATATAGATAGTTAGATAGATAGATAGATAGAGACATACATAGGCCTACATATAGATAGTTAGATAGATAGATAGATAGAGACATACATAGGCCTACATATAGATAGTTAGTTAGATAGATAGAGACATACATAGGCCTACATATAGATAGTTAGATAGATAGATAGATAGAGACATACATAAGCCTACATATAGATAGTTAGATAGATAGATAGAGACATACATAGGCCTACATATAGATAGTTAGTTAGATAGATAGATAGAGACATACATAGGCCTACATATAGATAGTTAGTTAGATAGATAGATAGAGACATACATATAGGCCTACATATAGATAGTTAGATAGATAGATAGATAGAGACATACATAGGCCTACATATAGATAGTTTGTTAGATAGATAGAGACATACATAGGCCTACATATAGATAGTTAGATAGATAGATAGATAGAGACATACATAAGCCTACATATAGATAGTTAGATAGATAGATAGATAGAGACATACATAGGCCTACATATAGATAGTTAGTTAGATAGATAGAGACATACATAGGCCTACATATAGATAGTTAGATAGATAGATAGAGACATACATAGGCCTACATATAGATAGTTAGTTAGATAGATAGATAGAGACATACATAGGCCTACATATAGATAGTTAGTTAAATAGATAGATAGAGACATACATATAGGCCTACATATAGATAGTTAGATAGATAGATAGATAGAGACATACATAGGCCTACATATAGATAGATAGATAGATAGAGACATACATATAGGCCTACATATAGATAGTTAGATAGATAGATAGATAGAGACATACATATAGGCCTACATATAGATAGTTAGATAGATAGATAGATAGAGACATACATAGGCCTACATATAGATAGTTAGATAGATAGATAGATAGAGACATACATAGGCCTACATATAGATAGTTAGTTAGATAGATAGATAGAGACATACATAGGCCTACATATAGATAGTTAGTTAGATAGATAGATAGAGACATACATAGGCCTACATATAGATAGTTAGTTAGATAGATAGATAGAGACATACATAGGCCTACATATAGATAGTTAGTTAGATAGATAGATAGAGACATACATATAGGCCTACATATAGATAGTTAGATAAATAGATAGATAGAGACATACATATAGGCCTACATATAGATAGTTAGATAGATAGATAGATAGATACATACATATAGGCCTACATATAGATAGTTAGTTAGATAGATAGATAGATAGAGACATACATATAGGCCTACATATAGATAGTTAGATAGATAGATAGATAGAGACATACATATAGGCCTACATATAGATAGTTAGATAGATAGATAGATAGAGACATACATATAGGCCTACATATAGATAGTTAGATAGATAGATAGATAGAGACATACATAGGCCTACATATAGATAGTTAGTTAGATAGATAGATAGAGACATACATATAGGCCTACATATAGATAGTTAGATAGATAGATAGATAGAGACATACATATAGGCCTACATATAGATAGTTAGATAGATAGATAGATAGAGACATACATAGGCCTACATATAGATAGTTAGATAGATAGATAGAGACATACGTAAGCCTACATATAGATAGTTAGATAGATAGATAGATAGAGACATACATAGGCCTACATATAGATAGTTAGATAGATAGATAGAGACATACATAAGCCGAGATATAGATAGTTAGATAGATAGATAGATAGAGACATACATATAGGCCTACATATAGATAGTTAGATAGATAGATAGATAGAGACATACATAGGCCTACATATAGATAGTTAGATAGATAGATAGATAGATACATACATAGGCCTACATATAGATAGTTAGATAGATAGATAGATAGAGACATACATATAGGCCTACATATAGATAGTTAGATAGATAGATAGATACATACATACATAGGCCTACATATAGATAGTTAGATAGATAGATAGATACATACATACATAGGCCTACATATAGATAGTTAGATAGATAGATAGATAGAGACATACATATAGGCCTACATATAGATAGTTAGATAGATAGATAGATACATACATACATAGGCCTACATATAGATAGTTAGATAGATAGATAGATAGAGACATACATATAGGCCTACATATAGATAGTTAGATAGATAGATAGAGACATACATAGGCCTACATATAGATAGTTAGATAGATAGATAGAGACATACATATAGGCCTACATATAGATAGTTAGATAGATAGATAGATACATACATACATAGGCCTACATATAGATAGTTAGATAGATAGATAGATAGATAGAGACATACATATAGGCCTACATATAGATAGTTAGATAGATAGATAGATACATACATAGGCCTACATATAGATAGTTAGATAGATAGATAGATAGAGACATACATAGGCCTACATATAGATAGTTAGATAGATAGATAGAGACATACATATAGGCCTACATATAGATAGTTAGATAGATAGATAGATAGAGACATACATATAGGCCTACATATAGATAGTTAGATAGATAGATAGATAGAGACATACATAGGCCTACATATAGATAGTTAGATAGATAGATAGATAGAGACATACATAGGCCTACATATAGATAGTTAGATAGATAGATAGATAGAGACATACATAGGCCTACATATAGATAGTTAGTTAGATAGATAGAGACATACATAGGCCTACATATAGATAGTTAGATAGATAGATAGATAGAGACATACATAAGCCTACATATAGATAGTTAGATAGATAGATAGAGACATACATAGGCCTACATATAGATAGTTAGTTAGATAGATAGATAGAGACATACATAGGCCTACATATAGATAGTTAGTTAGATAGATAGATAGAGACATACATATAGGCCTACATATAGATAGTTAGATAGATAGATAGATAGAGACATACATAGGCCTACATATAGATAGTTTGTTAGATAGATAGAGACATACATAGGCCTACATATAGATAGTTAGATAGATAGATAGATAGAGACATACATAAGCCTACATATAGATAGTTAGATAGATAGATAGATAGAGACATACATAGGCCTACATATAGATAGTTAGTTAGATAGATAGAGACATACATAGGCCTACATATAGATAGTTAGATAGATAGATAGAGACATACATAGGCCTACATATAGATAGTTAGTTAGATAGATAGATAGAGACATACATAGGCCTACATATAGATAGTTAGTTAGATAGATAGATAGAGACATACATATAGGCCTACTTATAGATAGTTAGATAGATAGATAGATAGAGACATACATAGGCCTACATATAGATAGATAGATAGATAGATAGAGACATACATATAGGCCTACATATAGATAGTTAGATAGATAGATAGATAGAGACATACATATAGGCCTACATATAGATAGTTAGATAGATAGATAGAGACATACATAGGCCTACATATAGATAGTTAGATAGATAGATAGATAGAGACATACATAGGCCTACATATAGATAGTTAGTTAGATAGATAGATAGAGACATACATAGGCCTACATATAGATAGTTAGTTAGATAGATAGATAGAGACATACATAGGCCTACATATAGATAGTTAGTTAGATAGATAGATAGAGACATACATAGGCCTACATATAGATAGTTAGTTAGATAGATAGATAGAGACATACATATAGGCCTACATATAGATAGTTAGATAGATAGATAGATAGAGACATACATAGGCCTACATATAGATAGTTAGATAGATAGATAGATAGAGACATACATATAGGCCTACATATAGATAGTTAGATAGATAGATAGATAGATACATACATATAGGCCTACATATAGATAGTTAGTTAGATAGATAGATAGAGACATACATATAGGCCTACATATAGATAGTTAGATAGATAGATAGATAGAGACATACATATAGGCCTACATATAGATAGTTAGATAGATAGATAGATAGAGACATACATATAGGCCTACATATAGATAGTTAGATAGATAGATAGATAGAGACATACATAGGCCTACATATAGATAGTTAGATAGATAGATAGAGACATACGTAAGCCTACATATAGATAGTTAGATAGATAGATAGATAGAGACATACATAGGCCTACATATAGATAGTTAGATAGATAGATAGAGACATACATAAGCCGAGATATAGATAGTTAGATAGATAGATAGATAGAGACATACATATAGGCCTACATATAGATAGTTAGATAGATAGATAGATAGAGACATACATAGGCCTACATATAGATAGTTAGATAGATAGATAGATATATACATAGGCATACATATAGATAGTTAGATAGATAGATAGATAGAGACATACATATAGGCCTACATATAGATAGTTAGATAGATAGATAGATACATACATAGGCCTACATATAGATAGTTAGATAGATAGATAGATACATAGGCCTACATATAGATAGTTAGATAGATAGATAGATAGAGACATACATATAGGCCTACATATAGATAGTTAGATAGATAGATAGATAGATACATACATAGGCCTACATATAGATAGTTAGATAGATAGATAGATAGAGACATACATATAGGCCTACATATAGATAGTTAGATAGATAGATAGAGACATACATAGGCCTACATATAGATAGTTAGATAGATAGATAGAGACATACATATAGGCCTACATATAGATAGTTAGATAGATAGATAGATACATACATACATAGGCCTACATATAGATAGTTAGATAGATAGATAGATAGAGACATACATATAGGCCTACATATAGATAGTTAGATAGATAGATAGATACATACATAGGCCTACATATAGATAGTTAGATAGATAGATAGATAGATAGAGACATACATAGGCCTACATATAGATAGTTAGATAGATAGATAGATAGAGACATACATATAGGCCTACGTATAGATAGTTAGATAGATAGATAGATAGAGACATACATATAGGCCTACATATAGATAGTTAGATAGATAGATAGATAGAGACATACATAAGCCTACATATAGATAGTTAGATAGATAGATAGAGACATACATAGGCCTACATATAGATAGTCAAATTTATAGACAGACTGATATATATTTAGATATAATTTAGTCAGACTTATTGAGAGATAGATAGATTGATAGAAAGATAAATACATACAGTCTAATATACTTACTGTATAGACAAAAGATTTAGACAAATATTTACAGTGCGGACAGACAAGTTAGATATTCATATAAATCATATATGAAGATATATAGAAAGATAATTATAATAATATAATGGCTTTTTATATAGCTCTTGTATCCCTGCTATTATATTTAGCATGCTCAGTCAAGACCATCGTAAATACACTTACGGTGGTCTTGGCTCAGTGCGCTCATGAAAAAAAATTGCAGTGGCAGTTGTTAAGGTATGTAAGCCACACACAGCCACTAGCCAAAAAGAAAGGTCTTTAAGCTTTTTTAAAAGACTATTTTGTCTCGGACTCTCTCAGTGTCTGAGGCAAGCTGTTCCGTATAGAAAACGCCACAGATTCAAATAAGCACACTCCAAGGTACTTTTTATTGTGTCCAGCCACAGTGGTAATTTTAATGAGTGACAGTGATGAAGAGCGCAATTTGATATCAGTTCTTGAAGGTAGGAAGAAAGTAGGACAATTTGTCGGCTGTAAGCTTCCACCAAAGTAACCCTAATATAAGTTACTTTCGCCATTTAGATCTATAAAATTGTAAGAAACAGTGAATTTGAAAAAAAAATTTCGATTCAAAGCAGAAGTCTATTGAATATATATCTACTTAGATTAATGACATTATCTTAAAGTCAAGAGACTGACGAAATTTAAAAAAAAATGTAATACTAATTTCTAGAATAATTATTCTACCACCCAAATGCTACTCAAGTGATGCACGGTGCAGCCTGCACCCATTCGTCGAAAAGTAAGAACCCATTATTTTTTTTTTTTCTAAGACGTTTACTTTCAATTGAGTTGCATCCCTTTGCTACCCAGCACCAGGCTCTTATAAAGCGTGATAACAACGGAGAGGTTTTTTTTAATAATTGTATGCGGTGCTCGTTACATTCTCATGAATTCCTGTCCATCCCAAGGGTGAGAAATTCATTAAAGGTTTCCATGAACTGATTGCTGAGTCAACGTTTATAATGTACTTTTGGGAGAAGGAAAGGTAAGCTTACATCCAAATGATTTTGTTCATCATGCTTTGAAGTTTAAAAATAACACATTTGATACAGTACATAAATCAGTGCTGGGGTAACTGCAGCCCTTCGCTAAACGCGGAGTTTAGTGAACACTTTAATCCGTTTTTGTAATGATATAATTTGTACACAAATCTGG
This sequence comes from Anisus vortex, assembly GCA_949126835.1. NCBI lineage: Eukaryota > Metazoa > Mollusca > Gastropoda > Planorbidae > Anisus > Anisus vortex. The sequence continues at coordinate 38,755,564 of OX421492.1, read as the reverse complement.
TTAATCCAATAAACCAGTAAGCCATTTTTAAATTAGACGTTAGATGTGTAGAAACATGTTCTCCTTCAATGTTTTAATTTAACGCGTTCGACTCGAGTACCAAAGGTCCTGGGTTCGAATCCTGGTGAAGGCTAAAAAAAAATCCTGGGTCTGGGGGGTGCCCTGAGTCTACCCAGCTCTGATGGGTACCCGACATTAGTTGGGGTAAAGTAAAGACGGCTTTACATTGTGCTGACCACACAGTATCCCGTGGCGAACGCGGCTTTACCGGCCCTAAGATCCGAATGGTACGTTACTAACTTATAGCTTCTTATTATTAAAATTGTGAAAAATAAATGATAGACTATCTCTTAAACTTGTTTTTATTTCCTAATTTGTAATACTTTACATACGATGATGATCAATGATATAACGCTAGACTAGTACTTTTTTAGAAAACATATTAATTTTTTTATTAATTGTCATAATATATTTAAAAACAAACAATTTAAAACTAATTAACAAAAGAAAAGGCTATAGATGTGGAATAGTTGAACAAGAAATGAATATTCACCCATAGAAACAAAAGCTTTACTGTAAAACTCTCGAATTTCCAACAATGAGATTCTTCGATTTTTCCTCTTGAAAAACATACAAAATAGAATTAATGTAAAATGAATCTTAACCATTTACTTTAAATTTAAAATAACAATAAGAACAGAAACAAATGATTAAATTGAGTACTTGGGGTGGTGCGAGGTGTGGCTATAAAACGAGTTGTCGTCAGACGAGTCTATTAAGTCTCAGCACGATAGGATGGCGTTAACTGGGTCAATTAGCCTTCAAACAATTTCTCCAGACAGACACATTGAAACATATTGAAGTGAATATAAAGGCTTTAATAATGAACAGGTCCTAATTTGACTTTATTTGGTATTTACAAAACTTCACTTGAATTGTGTTACATAAATTAAGTATTAACATGAAGGAATTAATTTTATGTCATTATCATTGATTGTATTATTTGTTTATCAATAGGGCTTTAATTTTAAGGATTCGATCTCGTGAATTAATCTGTGGATTAGATTAGATTACTGGCATCGTGCTGGCCTGGCGTACCGACAATCTCGAACTCGAATCCTGGTGACGGCCAGGAATTTTCCTAGGGCTGGAGAATGTCAAAGAATTATCCAGCTCTGATGAGTACCCGACATTACTTGGGGAAAAGTAAATGCGGCTTGACATTGTGCTGTCCACACAAGTCCATGGTATACCGTTCACTTGAAGAAAGCATTTAAACTTTGTCGAGGGGACTGAATAACTGAATATTAGAGGCCAATATAGATCTGTAAGCCGCATGGAAAGCCTACTAAAAACGCCAAGATTATTTCCTTTCCATGCTACATCCATACCCAACTGGGTACCTTGGATGCGTAAGGAAGTAAAAGTACATGGGCATTGTGCTAGACACACAATCCTTATTTTACGTGCGGCGACCACGAGCATGTGCAGCCCCAAGAGCAACGGCGGTGATAAGTGCAGCAGGATTGACACCTTGATCCCGAAGTGCTGACGAAAGTTCTTATCACTTAGTGTCAGGTAACAATAGAAAGAAAGCGAGGGATTGTAAGTGGGGGAGGTATACATACCTATGCACTATGCACTACACCAGATACTGCACTAGGGAAAGTTCATGGTTTCTAATATCGGCAAATGCAAAAAATGTTCAGCAATTCTCGTGTCAGAGAGTATCCACATTTAACACTACGAATGGAATTTAAAAATCTTTTTGTATTTAATACGACTTTTGAAATTAATTCATTATTGATATCATTTTTCATGATTTATTTTTAGCCAAGTTAACGTTGAGACTTTGTTAGTCTTATAGAATTAAGAGTTGGCATTTGTTTTTAATTTACTTTTATATTGGTTTGTTGTTGTTTGCTATGTTTTTCACATAATACTTCACATAAATTATCATACACATAAAACGTGTGCAAAATTGTACTAATAATTCTACTAAAAATAGATATTTTGTATAAAGGGACTTCTCTGTATTTTTTCTTTACTTCAGTGTCTGTCATGTGTTTAATGAAAACATAAAAAAACAACATAAAGATTAGAACGAATTTTAAAAAAAAAGCTGCAAGGCTCATAACTGGTGAATTTGACAACTGACAAGAGTAACATCTATTCTTGAATCAATAAACATAGAAACACTAGAAGACAGAATGGCAAAGAGTAAAAATAGTAAGTAATAATACATACGGCATTAAATTATAACTTAGAAATACACACTGTAAGGATGATTGGTGTGCAAAAGAAAGATTTAGTAGTTCATGTGGTGCCCGTCGAATGTATGCATGTAACCAGCAAGTGAGAGAAGGACGTTTTTATGTTGGTAAACACGCTATAATATAAGAATACTTGGAGATGGACTGTTGATATGTGATTGTCCTGTGGGACACATGCAATTGAAGTTGATATATGATACTGACACGATTGGACGAGCTGTGGTCTTGGGAGATATGCTGTTTATGTACATTGTTTATACTAGACTTGTGTGAAATAAATCAGATAGCTGCCTAAAAAATAATCGTCGTTCCTTTGTAACGTTGGAGTTACATGTTGCTACTTTGTTGTAGATTGTTTACACTGTTGAAAGACCCATGTTACAATCACAATAACAATCTATTACAATGCTCAGAAAAATACAAGAACAATCATAGCTCATTTTGCAATAACAAATGCATATAAGCACTCTTCATTCCTGCGTGACGCCCGGGCATGGAATGGGTTGCCTGAACAAACCAGGAAAATAAGTAGCTTAACATCATTTAAAACATTTAAATGCAAGACTAGGTACAAACCATGAATGAGCTAAGGACACAATAATCTCCTTTTTAGAAGGAGCGTCTGTAACACCTACGATGCGATATTTTTGTATAATATGTGTTTTTATGTGTGTGTATTTGTGTTTGATTGTGTGTAAGCTATGTATGTGTTTATGTGCAAGATATATGTGTTTGTGTGTGTATTTTTTCTTGGTGTGCGTGATTACTTAGCCTGTATACTATTGCAATATCTTGAACATCTCGTACACTTAGAACATTTTAAATGAAGCTGTCCGCAAACAAATCGTCAATGCCATCGGCCCATATGAACATATGAAGTCCTGCTCACCGCCATCAAGAGCAGTTGACTGAGACGGTATGGGCATGTGGCGAGAGCAGAATGCGTTGCAAAGATTATCCAGCAGGGCACACTGCAGGGAGGAAGAAAAACATGTAGACAGTAGAGTAAATAAGAGGGCGATGTAAAAGAGTGGACCTGTAGGTCATTCATTAACTTCCAAAGGGCGGCACAAGACCGTGACAACTGGCGAGCTATAGGACACAGAAACGATTAATGGGAGAGACGAAGTTGAAGTTGGTGCTGAATAGAGCTAGATCAAATTTGTCTAAAAGAAATACCTACTTACTTTACCACTTCGTGGCTGATTATTGAATTTAAAAAATACGCAAAAGCCCATATATTGGTTTTAGCAACTAACGAATGTCGTTTGCTGTGTGAACTCTTTCTGGCCTCTAAATGTAGGCCTATTCTTGATTCTCCTGTTGACAAAACATAATTCTTCTTTTTTTCTTTTAAGTCCATCCTAAGATATATTTAAATCTATAGTTGTTTTACAATTTTAGCACAGATTAACATTCGATTTACTTTTGCCTTTACGTTCAACAGTAAAACATACATTTGTAAACCGTTAGGCCGATTTCACTAATTATAATTCACTAACTATGCAATAGCAAACATCGTTTTTGTATACTTCACATAATAATTTGGGCTTTTTGATAAGAACAATATCAATTCATTAAAAATTTCCTATATACGAAATATCATTTGCATACATTAACAGTTGGGTTTAGAATTGGGTTAACTATAAACATTTATAAAGATATTTTTTTAAAGTCAACATTGATAATAGAAACAAGGTTAGTGACCATTCGCGAATGTATGTAATAACTTTAAAAATAAAATTTTCCCTCATAAATTTGAATATAAATATCAGAAGTTGGTGTCAACAGATTCCGAACACCAGCGAGGTTATTAAATTTTATGGACTAAGATAAACTTCTGTATAAGTCAATTAATTCATAGAGACGACAAGCTTGGGATATTTTTTATTTCAGTTTCAACTGTAGCGAAACATTATCCCGACTTATTATACCATGTTTTAATATATAAATCATAGACAGAGACCTAGGTCTTAAATTTGTGGACCAGTATCTTTGGCATTAAGAAATTTCTCAGACAACTGAAACATATAAACGTATAATCACATGATTATAAGGGTGTGTACTTTGGTAGTATAAATTTTATATTAATAGAAGATACTGAATTATTCGTAACATTTATTTCACGTAACTTATCTCAAACTTGATAAATATTGCTCGAAGACGCCCTCCTTTGAGCGATGGGGTTAATTTCTGCGTGTGAGCATGTTTTACGATACTAGGCCTGCGTGGACGTATATTGTGTTCATATAGCCATGTTTTACGATGCTAGGTCTGCATGGACGTATATTGTGTTCATATAGCGATGGGTGAAGACATAATAAAAAAATATATAACTTACTTATCAGGCCTACATTTTTAATAGGAAATTAATACGTTGTTTTTTTCGAGAAAACTTGTAATTAGGCCAAATATTTTTTTTATATTCTGATTGTCTAGATAATAATTAGTTGTTATTTTTCTTTCTTAGTATAAGTATTTCTTTTAGGAAGTAAGTCATGCAGTAACCAGTTGTTACTGCTATCTAGAAAAGTTTATCATTCAAGTAATCTGTCTTCATTAACAAGTGGTCGTAACATATTCAACTGATATTACTGTGTATTACTAAACATATTAATTTGATATAAGAAAATATAATAATATAATGAAGATTTTGGCTTACCAAAGAGAACAAATTCATTTCAATGATAAAACAGAAGTGTTAATGTTCATATTTGTATACGATAAAGGGACTCTTCTTTTCTCATTCCATACATCATTCAAACCACAATTTTCCTTATCTACAACATCTTGGCTACATTCTCACACATTTTTAAGAATATATCTTTTTTAGTTTTTTATCAGGAATTTTTACAAATTTGCTACTCGGTTCTGTGCAGGGCCCTCACAAGCCTTTGTGGCGCCCCAGGGCAAAAGTTTCAGCGCCGCCCCCTTGCATGCTGTAACTGCTCTGTTTCGTACATAGGTTCTCAACATTTTTTGGCTCACCGTCCCTTTTTCAAATTTTTATCTCTCACTACTTAACCCCCCCCCCCCCCCCCCCCCAAATCCGAAGATGAACTAATGAGTCAAATTTGCCGCATATAATTTGTATAGGCCGACTATATTTGTATGAAATTTTATCATCCTAAAGAGCGCTGAAATATCATAAAAAGTACTAAAATTAATACATTTGTTTAATTGTTGTTTAATAGATAATAATAAAAAAATACAGGGCCTACTGCAAAAGAGGTTTTGAAAATAAAACAATTTTAAAGTGAAGCTAATTGTTCCTGGTATGTTGCTAGTAGTTCGTCTACGTTCCAATAAATAGGGTGTGGAAATGGAATAATTTTTTTTTTTGCCAAAACCAAATGACCTAGAGAAATAATAATTGATGGATGTCCTTGTGCAACCAAAAGTCGTGATAATAGCCCGATTCTGCATTCAATTTTTATTCTTTATTTAATTTATTATTTATTCTTCTTGCAGTTGTAAAGGTAGGGCTGATTTTAATACTTCACCATTAGAAACAAAGGTCTAATAACTAATCAGGAATTGTCATGTTTATAATATCATCTTTAAATCCTCTGTTGAAGTTGTCACGACGTGGCAATTGAGAGGGGGGTAATAATGGCTGGTTGTCTTAGAGGTATGAGGTGCCGATGCTGTGGTTGACCTGGAATATTTATTTGTTCTCTACTGGCTCGCTTAGATGTTGTTAAACACACACAAACAGACAGTTCTAAGTTAGGCAAGCAAGTTTCTGGTTACGTTTCAGGTGTTTATTTATGATTCAAATTCAATATCCAATGATGAAATACACATACTAACATGCAGGGGAGATACAATGCTTGAGATATATGCACAGGAACGTCTAACACTCAATATACTGTGTTGTTGCCGAATCCAAGTTTAGGCTACGTAACTATAATGAGGGAATTACGATTACTGGCTAAGTATCTGCAAGTCCAAGTAACAATTCGGGAGCTAGACCAAAACGATGTGTCTAGCTCGGGAGCTGGGGGAGATCTGCTTTAGTTTAGTTTGGCGGGCTTTTTCGTGGACATTAGTCACCTGACCCAAGGTTAATTTGGTTGGCTTACATTTAATTACATCCTATTCTCATTGGCTAGATTGAATATACATTTGCATAAGAAAAGCTTATTGGAGCCAAAAATGGATTGGGGGTCGGGGTTGCGAGGGCGGAAAGGGGGGGGAGAGATGGGTCTAGATGAAAGACAACTGAACAGACGTCATGCTGAGTGGGGAAATTTATCTCCCTTTGGTAGAATTTTAAGTAGTTAACTCAAGTGGCTGGGGGGGGGGGGTTTCGGACGAGAATTAGTTATATGTGTGCGAACTGGGTTCTTTGGTCAACGCTCAGGGAACGACCGCCTCAAAGCAATTGCATAACATGCCGCTAAGCTGAGGGGATATAAAAGGGGGTGGGGGTGGCGGGGACGCGAAGAGGAGGGGGTGAGTGAGGGATCGAGTAATGACTCGCTCAGGGAACGACCGTCTCAAAGCAATTGCATAACGTGCCGCTAAGCTGAGGGGATATAAAGGGGGGGGTGGCGGGGGCGCGAAGAGGGGGGGGTGAGTGAGGGATCGAGTAATGACTGTCTACACATGCGTTAAAATAGCACAAGATATAAATACATTAAGACATGATATGAATACATTAATATAGCATAGGATAAAATATATACATTCTAACTAACACATTCGTACCCATTCAACCAAGATGTAGTACCACGTTGGTCGTATTAGTCAGTAGACTCTGAATTTGGGCGTAGTACAAGAGTATAGTGAAGGGTAGAGAAACAGGTGAGAAAGAGTGATGGGGAGATGTAATTGCGTAAGGGAGGGAGAAGATAGTGACGTCAGACTAACCTTCTCTCTATTCTAGCTAAACTTAAGCTAATCTAAGGTTCTAGTTATACACTGCTATCTATCTAAGTGCTAATAGTCACTATTAAATCCAGAATTGTGACATCCCTCCGGGCCAATTTGGAATACACTTGAGAGTGGATTCATACCTAATTTACTGAGTCTGAGGCCGGGGTTTGAGTGGTGTCGGTGGGGCCTGAGTCAGGGGCGGGATCTGAGTCAGAGTACCGGGACAGGAAATCTGCGAGATGGTGTTCCTTCCCGGACTGGTAGATGGTCTGGAAGCTGTACTGTGACAGGGTGAGGGAGTACCTCATTAACCTTCTGTTTAGGTTTTTCGCGCATGCGAGAAACGTGAGGGGTTGGTGGTCTGTGTGGAGGATAAAATGGCGACCGTATAGGTATACGTGGAACTTCTCAATTCCAAACACAAGAGCCCAACATTCTAGCTCAGAAGTACTGTAATTCATCTGGGTGGCGTTGAGCTTACGCGAGGCATATGCTACGGGAAACAGCATATTATCGTGCTCCGGGTCGGGTTGTAGCAGGGCCGCGCCGACGGCACGTCCACTAGCGTCGCACTTCAATACGTAGGGGCGGGTCGGGTCAGGCAGACGGAGTATGGGTTTACTAGTGAGAGCAGCCTTCAGCTGGTCGAACGCTAGCTGGCATTCTGTTGACCAGGTGACTTTTTCCGGGAGGTTTTTCCGCGTCAAGTCTGTTAAAGGGGCCGCGATGCTATTGTATTGCGGTATGAACCTTTGGTAATACCCTGTTAATCCTAGAAGGGACCTTATACCTGATTTGGTGGTGGGCTGAGGGGCTAACTTAATTTTCTCTACTTTGGTTTCGTCTGGCATTATTTTGTTCTTTTCGATCATGTGACCTAAGAATTTCAGTTTATTGAAACCTACCATGTATTTCGACGGCCTGGCGGTTAGGCCGGTTTCGCGGAGTCTAGCTAGTAGAGCGGTTATCGTTTCCACATGTTCTGCCCAGGTGGGCGTGGCTATCAAGATGTCATCCACGAAGTGGGTGATCCCAGGTCGGTCAATTGGCTGAATCAATTTCCGCATCATGCGAGTGAACACGGAGGGGGAATTGTTTAGGCCAAAGGGGACGGTTTGGAATTCGAAGTGGCCTTGGTCGGTGGTAAAGGCGAGGTACGGGCGGCACTTCTCTTCCACTTCTATTTGGAAGAACCCTTTGCTAAGGTCAAACTTGGAAAAGTATTGAGCGTTGCTCAGTTTTGAAAATAGTAAATCAGGGTCTGGCATGGGCTCGACTTGAAATTCAGTGACTGCGTTTAACCGGCGGAAATCTACGCACATGCGGTGAGATCCGTCTGATTTCTTTACTAATACTATCGGCGCATTGTATGGGGAGGTTGAACTCGCGATGATGTTATGGGCTAACAGATAATTGATTTCTTTCTCAATGACGTCCAGTTTGGCGTGGGGCATAGCATATGGCTTGACCGTAATGGGTCGCGGGTCCGTGACTTTCATGGTGAACGTCTCTAAGTTAGTACGTCCTGGGGTGTCAGTTAGCACATCTGAGTGTGAGGAAAGTAAGTTTTTGACTGTTTTGATCTGTTCAGGGGTTAGGAGGGGACAGATTCCTACGTCATCCATGGTTTCTCCCTTATGTAAGGGAAACGCGGTCAGTGAGTCATCGGCTTCTGTTTCTTTCGCGATGGCGGTTGCTACAAGGGGCGTATCGTCGAGTGGGCGTTCGAGGTATTGTTTTAGCAGGTTGATGTGGAACATTTTGTCTTTGTTTCCGACTTTGATGAGGTAGTTAGTGCCTGAGAGCTTTTTTGTAACTGGGTAGGGGCCCCTCCATGCTAACTGGAGTTTGTTGTAAGAGGAGGGGAGGAGCAGTAGTGCCTTATCGCCCGGAGCCAGAGAGCGTTCTTTGGCCCGCCGATTGTATAGTTTCTCCTGTTTCTCCCTCTCCTTGGCTAAGTGTTTTGAGGCGATAGTGTGGACAGTGTTAAGCCTAGCCTTTAAGTTGTTGATGTAGGCGTGGACGGAGAGTTCTTCGGGATGCGGGGAAGGATTAGTCCAGGCGCGCTTGAGGAGTTCTAGAGGCCCACGGGGTTGGGAACCGAATAGCATCTCATAGGGGGTGTAGCCTAGAGTAGAATGGGGGGTGGACCGATATGCGAATAAGGCTGTGGGGAGGAGTGTGTCCCACTCATCCAGAGGGCCATCGACGGTTTTCTTTAACAGCCCGATTAAAGTTTGGTTAAAACGTTCGACTAGCCCATTGCATTGAGGGTGGTAGGGGGAGGATCGGATGTGGGTGGTGTTCATTATGTGCAGCGCTTCTCTCATCAGTGTACCGGTGAATTGGGGCCCGTTATCGGAGAGTAGGACTTCGGGAAACCCCACTCTCGTGAAAATGGTAAACAGTGCCTCGGCCACGTGTTTCGCGTCCTCTTTTGGCAACGCTACCGCTTCCGGCCAATTGGTGGCCTGACATATCACGCAGAGTATGAACCTGTTCTTCTTACGTGTTATGGAAAGTGGCCCGACGAGGTCTACTGACACCCGCTGAAAGGGTGTGTCGGTCACCGGGTGTTTACCTAACGGTACTGGTTTAGTGTGGTTGGCCTTGGACGTGAGCTGGCATTGGTGGCATGACGCTACAAATCGTTTGATCTCATTGTGCATGCCGGGCCAGTGGAAATAATGGGTGATTTTGTTGATTGTGGACCCTTGCCCTTGGTGACCACCCAGGGTTGAGTCGTGGGCCGCCTCCATTACTTGTCTACGGTAGGGATCGGGAATGATGAGCTGGTCTCTGACCGATCCGTCAGGGAGGCTGGACCGTCGGAACAGTCGTTTCCCTTTTTGAATAAACGAGTGGGGTTTCGGGGGGTCTGGGTTTTGACCGACCTTAGCGAACAGTGGGGCCAGGGTCGAGTCTTCCTGTTGGGCCCGCAGGAATTCGTGGGCCGTGGGGGATTCCTCGAGAGGGTGGGGAACAGGGTCAGGGTGCGCGCGTGTGGCCACTGAGGCTATGGGAGGGAGGGGGACATCGGCAAGGTTGACGTATCGTTCCCCCAGGATGACGTCATAGGGTAATTTGGCTCGGACTGCTAAGGTAGCCGTGCCAGTGTATGGTTTTGACTTGATGTGAACCTTGGCGGTTGGGAGGGACTCAACTTCTCCCGTTACCACTCTATATTGGATTGACTCGCCGGTGTAATCGGAGGGACTCACGAAGGAGGTCTTAGCGAACCCATCGATCTGGCATCCTGAATCGAGAAGGGCCCTGGCTCTTTTAGAGTTGATCTCTATATTTTTTTCTGTCTTGGTTTCCGGTTTGTCGGAGGGTGTAAGCGGGGGGGGTGTCGGTTTCTGGGTCTTGCGTCCGGGAGGTGTCCGCAGGGCAAAGGGTGATGGTGTATACTCCTCGGGGGGGGGGGGGGGTTCTGGGAGTGATTAGGGCCGGTATGTGCATTAGGCTGTGGCCCAGTGGAGTTACCTTGTCGAGTCGATTGGGTTTGCCCGGTGCCGGTTTGTGCCCTGGTCGGTTGGTATGGTTGGCCCGCACGTCGGGAGTCTTGAGGGGGCGGGGGGGTCTGGGTTGGGGTGGACCCGGTCGGGACGACGGGAAGCTGGTTTGACTGATTAGTGGGGGAGGGTTGGTGCGGTGGTTGTCCCAGTTATTCCAGGGTGACCGTGGGTGACCCGGGCGGAACGGATGGCCCGGTGGCCGTGTCGACCTCCCATTTTCCTGTCGGGAAGCGGGATGTGAGAGAGATTTCTCCCGGGGGTGGGATGATTCTACCTTGTTGGCTTGCAGAAATCTATCTGCGCTTTGTAGGGAGGAGGGTAACCCTTCGATCCCGTGTTGTATCAGGAAGGCCTTGAGTTTAGGTGTCATTTGTGACTCTACCTGCTCAGTCATTAGGAGGGTGACCATACCGTCGAATGACTGCTCGATATTTCCCAACTCAACCCACTTAAGAAGGTAGGATTGTATTCGTTCTGCGAATCGGGTGTAATTCTCCCCTGGTCGTAGCGTGGACGACCGAAACTTTTTCTGGTAGTGGGACGCGTGCAACTGGTGCCGGTTTAAGAGCGCGTTTTTCAGTGCAGCGCATGACTCCCTGTCTTCTGGGGCCAGTTTACAGTAAGCCTCGTAGTCCTCTCCTCTCAGAGTGGAGACGAGGATCCTACAATGTAGTTCTGGGGGGACCTCATTCAACTCCATGCAGTCGCTAAACCGCCGGAGGTAAATGTCAAACTGTTCTAAACGGGGGTCGTGGACGTCGGTCCATAGAGAAGCATGTCTGGGGAGGGGATGGTTGGGGGTGGCTGAACTAAATGATGAGGGGGAGTTTGGGTTGTCGTTTTTATCGGGGGCCCTAACACTTGCTGCTAATTCAGCTAATCTGAATTCGTGTGCCCTGCGTGCTTCCTCGTCTAACCTATTCCTCTCTTCTCTAGCTGATTCTTCTAACCTAAGTTTCTCTCTCTCCTCTCTAGCTAATTGTTCTACTCTAAGCCTATCTTCTCTTTCTAATTGCTTTGCTCTCTCCTCTCTAGCTACCTGTTCTGCTCTCTCCTCTCTAGCTACCTGTTCTGCTCTAAGTCTCTCCGTCTTGGCCTCATGGGCCGCTACCTGCTCTACTACGTATTTAGTGATGTCTGAGTCAATGTAGCCTATAGCTATAGCCTCTTCTCTCAACTGCTTACGCAATAGTACACCTTCCGCCATAGTAACAGAGTGAGGCGAGATTAAGATACTAGAGGCGGACAGAGATATGGCGAGATAGGAAAGGAAAATATAGGAGGGGTGTTGGGGTTCAGAGTTTAGCTAACGTAATACAACTCAAAATGGTACTCACCAGACAGCAATTCCAAGAATTTTACACACATACACTAACACACGTATATCCAATCATAAAGTTATCGTTTATATGGCGCTCGGCGCTGTTGGTGCAGATAGCTTCGGGCTGGTTAGGAATTCTCTTTCCCCGTGCCGGGACTGGATTAGCGTTTAATGTTAGTGTCTATTTTTCCGGGTTTGGATACCGGGAACTACGGCGGGTTCCTACGGGGAGGTTGACAGGGCAGTTGTCGGGTTCTCGGCGGTCTCTAGTTGTCGAGCAGGCTGATGCGGCGGCGGTGGGTCTCTCTGCTGACGTCTCGGGTGCCGGTATGTTGATGCGGGGCCAGAGGGTGGCGACCTGGCGGTTGGGGCGGCAAATCTGGCGTAATGGGGTGGCAAATTTGGTTGCTGGTGTGTCTGGGGTGACGTAGGCTGGCGTAGTGTGGCGAGCCTGGCTTAATGGGGTGAGTTGGCTGGGGTGGCGTAGATTGCTCGGAGTGGCGAATCTGGGGTGGCTTAGGTTGGCGTATCTGGGGTGCGTAGGCTGGGGTGGCGTAAGCGTAGGCTGGGGTGGCGTAAGCGTAGGCTGGGGTGCCGTAGGCGTAGGCTGGGGTGGCGTAAGCGTAGGCTGGGGTGCCGTAGGCGTAGGCTGGGGTGGCGTAAGCGTAGGCTGGGGTGGCGTAGGCTGCGTAAAGTGGCGAGCCTGGTTTGATGGGTTGATGGATCTGGTTGCTGGCGTTGGGATGACGGGTCTGGTTGCTGGCTTAGAGTCTTTGTGTTGTAGAGAGATGAGCCCCCATCCAGGGTCGGTTTCAGAATCGGCGTAGTCCTCGGGTTGTTGCTGTTGACAGTGCGCTGAACGGCTTGAAGTTCAGATAATCCCGGACACGAGGTCCCACTTTGTCACGACGTGGCAATTGAGAGGGGGGTAATAATGGCTGGTTGTCTTAGAGGTATGAGGTGCCGATGCTGTGGTTGACCTGGAATATTTATTTGTTCTCTACTGGCTCGCTTAGATGTTGTTAAACACACACAAACAGACAGTTCTAAGTTAGGCAAGCAAGTTTCTGGTTACGTTTCAGGTGTTTATTTATTATTCAAATTCAATATCCAATGATGAAATACACATACTAACATGCAGGGGAGATACAATGCTTGAGATATATGCACAGGAACGTCTAACACTCAATATACTGTGTTGTTGCGGAATCCAAGTTTAGGCTACGTAACTATAATGAGGGAATTACGATTACTGGCTAAGTATCTGCAAGTCCAAGTAACAATTCGGGATCTAGACCAAAACGATGTGTCTAGCTCGGGAGCTGGGGGAGATCTGCTTTAGTTTAGTTGGGCGGGCTTTTTCGTGGACATTAGTCACCTGACCCAAGGTTAATTTGGTTGGCTTACATTTAATTACATCCTATTCTCATTGGCTAGATTGAATATACATTTGCATAAGAAAAGCTTATTGGAGCCAAAAATGGATTGGGGGTCGGGGTTGCGAGGGCGGAAAGGGGGGGGAGAGAGGGGTCTAGATGAAAGACAACTGAACAGACGTCATGCTGAGTGGGGGAATTTATCTCCCTTTGGTAGAATTTTAAGTAGTTAACTCAAGTGGCTGGGGGGGGGGGGGGGTTTCGGACGAGAATTAGTTATATGTGTGCGAACTGGGTTCTTTGGTCAACGCTCAGGGAACGACCGTCTCAAAGCAATTGCATAACATGCCGCTAAGCTGAGGGGATATAAAAGGGGGTGGGGGTGGGGGTGGCGGGGACGCGAAGAGGAGGGGGTGAGTGAGGGATCGAGTAATGACTCGCTCAGGGAACGACCGTCTCAAAGCAATTGCATAACGTGCCGCTAAGCTGAGGGGATATAAAGGGGGGGGGGTGGCGGGGGCGCGAAGAGGGGGGGTGAGTGAGGGATCGAGTAATGACTGTCTACACATGCGTTAAAATAGCACAAGATATAAATACATTAAGACATGATATGAATACATTAATATAGCATAGGATAAAATATATACATTCTAACTAACACATTCGTACCCATTCAACCAAGATGTAGTACCACGTTGGTCGTATTAGTCAGTAGACTCTGAATTTGGGCGTAGTACAAGAGTATAGTGAAGGGTAGAGAAACAGGTGAGAAAGAGTGATGGGGAGATGTAATTGCGTAAGGGAGGGAGAAGATAGTGACGCCAGACTAACCTTCTCTCTATTCTAGCTAAACTTAAGCTAATCTAAGGTTCTAGTTATACACTGCTATCTATCTAAGTGCTAATAGTCACTATTAAATCCAGAATTGTGACAGAAGTAATCATTAATTGTTTCAATGTATTGAAGTCAGCATGTCTTCGTTAGTTGTTCTTTATAAATTCAAGATTTCTGCGTCCAAAGTTGTGTTTGTACAATAGAAGTTTTGACATACCGGTAAATGCGATTCCCTGAAATCATTTTTTTAAAAACTTATTTAATTCAATTAAATAAGGGATATCAGTTTTCAATTGTATGAGATTTTCTCTCAAATAATTATCTTTGGTTTCCAAAAACTTTAGCATCGAAACAAATATCCATACAATATATTTAAACTTTAGATGTCTAGCGTAGGCCTACATAAGTGGTAGTAACAAACTATTTGTAATCCTAATTATTCTTTAAAAAATCTGCCAAACTCTCTGAACAATCTGTCATTGAATTCGTTGCTTCTGTTTTGTTATCAGCAGTAATTACGTATTGTAGTGAGTGATGCAGGCGATAACTGAGATTTTTAGCAAATTAAGGTTGTCGTTGAATCAAACACAGCTAATACATCTGGCATAGATTTCTTTAATTACGACATCAAGCTCTGATAGAATCCATACCATCGTCGATGGAAGAATTTCTTTTTTCCCTAAAAAGTATTTTAGTTAAAGTAGGCCTAATATAATTTGCCTTTAGTGTCCTTAATTATTTTTCTTTAGCAAAATTTTCCCTTCTATAATAAAAAACAACAACATAACGTTTAATTATTGTCAGGTAGCGTGGACTCCCATCAAGTTGTAAAAATGTGGAAAGTTTTCAGGTACTCACACAATATACTCTCACTTCATCATGTGCCATTTCATTAATTCGTCTCTGCATAGTGCTTTTGCCTCAACTTATATTTCTTTAATGAGTCGATATCAAAACTGGTTTTTATATAAATCAAAGGCTATATAAATTTAATTTATTCAAATTAAAACCAAAACAATCTGAATGAAACTGTGATAATGACCAAAAGCACCGAACTTCGTTTTCTAACTAGCTGTGCCAGATATTTCATTTATACTCACCCTAGCCCATACTTCCTCTTCTAAAAATCTAATCACCGCCCCCATCTGCATTTCTCAGATACAGTCTAAATATAGCAATATATCAAGGTTAAGTACAGAATGGGCTTTATATGACTTTTACGTCACAATTACACAGTAGACATAAGTCGATAAAGCCTTTGTCAAAGTTCAAGATTACCCAAGATTACTTATAAGTGAAGCAGATCTTAATTTTGGTAATTAAGAAATCAGTGGTGTTGAATCTATTTCAAGTAGTCTACTTTCGTACCGCCCACTGGCCCTTCAGTGACCCTACTGCTGCCGGGAACATCACCGCCCCCCCCCCCAAGAGCTTCTCGCCGCCCCCTGGGGCGCTTAGTTAATTATTATGATTAACGACATTTTAAAATGCAATTTTTAATAAGAATATTCTAGATGAGCCAATCTTTTATGAAAACTTTGTGAGCCTATTACAAAATTAAACATTTGTTTAAAACAGTTTGAGTGTAATAAAATAAGAAGTCAACTTCTACTAATCTCTATTTATACATTATTTCTTTTGATTGCGATTTGTGTTTCAAATTTTATTTCCCCTTCAACTCTCCTAAAATTTCTGGTATGAACTTAGGCTAAATGTGCCGCCCCCGGGCTTATGCCCCCCTCTGCCCTCCCCCATGTGAGGGCACTGGTTCTGGGTGACCTTGCCTTGAATAGGTCCAGCCTCGTATTCCTGACTTGGTTCATGTCAATAGATTGCTTACGCTATCTTTAATCTATTGAGGGTTTGAAAAGAAAAAGATGAAAAATAAATAAAATAACCAGTAATTGAAAATCCATTTTCCCGATTTTTCACATACAGTTGTCCACCAATAGAGCATTCGCTATGGGCGTGGCTTATGTTTTTTAGTGACGTATTTGTGTAAATAGAAGCCACTTGGTGTACAAAAATGGTGAAGTACTTCTTTATCATGCCAAATTCACTTCTAATATTGGCTATCCTACGCACAAATCATTAGATAAATCGTCGTACATCATCTGACTAGTACAATAGAAAGACTGACCTGGTATTTTTTCAACGAATTTCAACATTTTAAGCTTGTTGATAGCTAACTTTGTTATTATAGTGCTTATAGTAGTTTATATTGTATGCGTTACTGATTAGTAAGTATCTGCCCAGTGTCTCAAGGGAATAGCAGACATGCGCAGTGAGGCGCTTAGGAGAAACTCTCTCAGCCGCCACTGGCCGCCAGTCAGTTAAATACCTTTGTTAGGAGAGGTAGCTGGGAGAGTGTCACACTGGTGTCGGACCTTTTGACATCTCTTCATGCAGTTACCGTTTGAGACTTGAGACCCGGGGTAAGATTAATTTATCATCATTTTATTATCCACTAATAAATTGTTAATTGTTATCCATAGATTAAATTATTGTCAACTTTAGAATAGTTCTAATAGTATCTGCATTTTAAGTCTATCATAACAATGTTGTTCCATACTCATAGTCAGAAATTATCTTTATCTATTGTAACACAGTTGTTATTGTTAGATGTTATTAATATTATATAGGCGTGTGTGTGTGTGTTGAAGTGACGACTGCACTGTACAAGACGTGTATGATTCTGCGAGGTGCACACTAGCCATACAGCCTGTCATTGACTGCTAGAGTTAGTCAAGAAGAAGATATTTGGATCCTTATATTATTATTAGATACCATTTCAATGTACTTAATATAATTAATTACTTTAGAATATATATTAGTTGACTTCTTCCAAAACGAATATTAATTAATACATTATGAAATTGCAATATAACTAAATTGATTTGTTTGTTTTTATACCCTTATATTATATACGTTTTTCTGCATGATTGTCTTAAGTAACTTATAAGTAGATTTAAATATAATAATCTATATAAAGAATATTAATTACACACAATTAATACTCATCAAAGCTCAATTCATCATCTTAATATCTGGCCGGTAAGGGTTGCATTTGAATGGATTAATTGAAGTGAATTATTGGAGTCATTCGTTATTTTCATTGTAAGCCTAATCGTTCAATAGTAATGTAACATTTTTAATGTAAGAATCTTCTTGTGTCTATTAATCTAATATAGAATTAATAAAATCCATATTAATACATTAATCATAATTTTAAACACAAAATATCAATTAAAAAAAGCTCGAGCCTATATGAAACTATATTAATACAGCGGCCATTGTACACCATTACTCAAATAAACAAAAAACACGTGATTTTTGTCACGTGATTGCAAACGCCCTATGTCTAGCTAATGACGTGTTTCCTGCCATAAGTTATCTTCAATTGAATGGGTTTTCCCGGTCTTTGGTTCTTCATATTATGGGGCAAAAGAAACATTTTTAGACAGTTCTGTATTTTTTCAACAATAAAGTTTAGTGTCAATAAAAAAAATTTCCCATGTAAAGACTGTTCACACTCACAAAATGAATGTTTACAATTCGCATGAACTTGGACACTAAACCGAAATCGCCTTAGGTTGATATTCATGTCTATTAGTTATATCTAAATTCGTATAAAAGTGCAATTCAAACTGCGTACAGACACCCCCTTCTAATGATCTTTCTCTGATTCCAGATTGCCGGGACCGCGTGCTAAAAATATAACCTAAATATCGTTGATTCTTAAAGTGGAGTAGTAGACTAGGAACATAAACCCCATAGAGTCGGTAAATTCCAGACTGAGCTAACCACAATAGAATTAATACTAATTATTATAGAGCTCCTGTTGCTAGACAACGCCAACAGCCTCCTTTCTCTCAAATTGATCCCCAAAGAAATATTATGCCTTTCTCAAATTGTCAAAATTCAAAATTGTTTGGGTTTTCTCTTTGTTTACTTACACAATTCTAAAGTTTTGTCTCTTTTTTAAGTTTTGAGCAAGGACTACTCTTAAGTAGTCCTTGGTTTTGAGTAAAACTGTATGTATTACAAAAGGAATATGATGGGGCGTTCGATTGGCGATTCGAAGATCATCGGTTCGAATCCTGGTGAAGGCTAGGATTTTTCTTTCAGGGCTTGAAGGTGTCCCTGAGTCTACCCAGCTCTGATGGGTACCTGACATTAGATGGGAAAAAGTAAAGGCGGCTGGGCATTGTGCTGGACACACATCCTCTAGTATGCCGTGGCCACAGAAACTGGTGAACGCTGCTTCACCAGCCCTATGGTTAGTTTGGTCCAAAGGGTACTTTACTTTACTTACAAAAGGAATATCTCGTTACTGGAAGGTTACGTTGTATATCTTAGAATATTTTCAATCTGTCCCTTGTCAACATTGGCTCAACAGACACAAGTAGTTTAATTTATTCCAACTAAACTTATTAATTATTACAGTATTCACCAGTACATTTATACATTTTCGTCGTCTTTTATTCGTTGTCTGTGCTCTGTCTGTCACTATTGTCAGCGCATAGAACTGTTCCGACCGAGATATGCGCTATACAAGTATTATTATTATTATTATTATTATTATTATTATTATTAAATATATTAATCTATCAAATGTTATGAAAGCTTAAAAAATGATTTTTGCTTCTTATCTCAAGAATTTGTTTTCTTCTCAAAGCGGAGTATCTGACCAGGGACATTGGGCCATCCGAATGCCTGGTCAATACATCCGTTACTCTAGTCTTGACCTCACGAGAGTCAAAAAAATACATTCAGCTCCCCTCTCCCCCATTCATAATAGACACTCATATAAATATTATAAAGACCTATTTGGAATATGCCATCGTTTTTCCCAAGACACAATGCATACAAAGAAAAAGAAAAAGTAAAGTATCCCGTCGGACAAAACTGATCCATAAGGCCGGTGAAGGCTCACCAGTTTCTGTGGCCACGGCATACGAGTTGATTGTGTGGCCAGCACTATGCACAGCTGCCTTTACCTCTAGTTTTAGTTTGAAACATAATAATTTTCTCTTTCTCTCACTCTTTAACTTTCTACTTCTCCTTTTGTTTTTATCTCTCTCTCAACATTCACCGTTTCTACTTTCATTTCATCTTACTTTTTCTCCCTTGAGTTCTTCTTTCATCTTTCTCTCTCTCTTAATTTTTCTCTCTTACTTTCCCCAAGTCCGTCTTTTGATCTTTCTCTCTCTTTGTTTCTCTCGCACACATTTTTCTCTCTTCCTTTTTCACTTGCGTCCTTAACTCTCCATGCCTACTATCCACAATCTACCCAGAAGGACCACGTAACACCCAATGTTCAGTTAAAAAATGAACCTCACGCGAGAACCCATTCCTACATAATCTAGCTTTGATATTCTCACTCCCACAACTCCATTATCTCTGATTCCATTTTTTTTTAGTTTCATATAAATCTCCCCGCCCACTGATACCAAGCTGCAACCCCTTATCCAAGAGTTCAACTAGTATTTCTGCTTCTCGTTTTAATTCCTTTTTTGTGTGTGTGATAATAATGTCAAGGCAACTTCCATAATATCATGATAGTTATATTTGTCTACAGAACTTAAATTAAAAAAATCAACTTAACAAGATTCACTATTAGTGTCAGATTTATTTATAATCATATATATCTATTTATGATTTAAAAAGCTGGTTTTTTTAGCTCTAGGCATGAATGTTTATAATGTTACAAATACTGGGACATTTGTTGATTACTTATGTTGCTTATACTGATTACAACTTTTTTTTGTTTAGAATTAAGCTTTCGGATTGACTCCTGATAAAAGTTTAAATTAATAAGTTTACTGCAATAAAGTTGATTTTTTAAATACTTTTGTTTAAAATTAATACAAGATGTAATAAAATTAGCATGTTTATTTTTTAGATTAAAAGTATCCCGTCGGAACAAATTGATCCATGGGGCCGTTAAAGCAGCGTTCACGTTCACCAGTTTCTGTGGCCAAGGCATACTAGGGGATTGTATGGCCAGAACAATCCCCAGCCGCCTTTACGTTAGCCCAACTATTGTCAGGTACCAATCAGAGCTGGGTCGACTCATGGACACCCTCCAGACCCGAGAAACTAATCCTAGCCTTCACCAGGATTCGAACCCATGACCTTCAGTACGCCAGGCGAACGCTCTGCTGCTCGGCCACCATGTATAGTACACCAAGAAAAAAGCCACAGCATAAATCTGGACTTCAATGTTTGTACTACTAGTGGTGCCACTAGACTCGGACTTACTAATAAGGTCTCCGTTATCTGTAGATAAGTCAATTACAATGAATTTAGTCCATAACAAAACATATAAACAGCTAAGGTTTCATGTATTCATTCTATTTAGATCAAGACATATACATAGACAGATCACACTAATACCACTGATGGAAAGCCTCCTGTTTATTCCTAGATCAAGCATCTTCAGTTTAAATACGAATTCTATTTGCTTATACTTAAAGCAAGTAAGAAATGGATGTTGGTTTACTGAGTGTAATTAGTATGACCAACATTTAAGGATGTACGTAAAGGTCATTCAGTGATGACCTACTTGTAATTTTGAGGATGAGACGGGGACACACCTGTAGGTCTTCTTTGTATAAATAATTGAATAACAAACGTATTTATTTGTATTGTTTAAAAAGACATAAAGGTAGCATTAAAGCGTGTGACTCATGGCTCAACTAGCTAGCTTTATATAGCCTACTATACCATGTTATGCTAAACTACCTCTTTGCTATGATGACATTTTTATATTTAGCATGCTCAGTGCGTTAATATGATATACTAATATTCCATACTAATATATACTATACTTTTAATGCCATAAAATATTTTGCCTAAGCTATAAGTCGGGAAACTAAAAAAACATAACATTATTTTTTAACTTTTAATATTCTAATGCAAGACAAGTCGATCAATCTAAGATAAGATGTTCAAATATAAATAATAATATTATAATTAATATTTTTTTTTTTTTAAATTTATCGTGATTTTTGTTATAAACGCCTTAAAATTATATAGGATACCTTTATATTTATTAGAAATATTTAGGGCAATTTAAATTCTTTGTAAAGTTGTAAGAGTTAAAACAATACAATAGGCCCTTATTATAGATTACTTACGTATATAAACAGATTGGTAAACCATATGATTTTCATGAATGTTGAGGGTGGAGTGTAATTTAATTTATGCATGCTATAATTTCCGAAATGTTGCTCTAAAAATATTTCCTTCTTTCCGGATGACGTAAGTCCACGGCCCTAATGAATCATCTATGTTGTTTATTCATTGTGTGAACTTTCAACAAACGAACCTTGTTTTACATATCAACACACCTATTCGTTTCTTGATATTTCCTCGTTTATTGTGTAATGTAATCAACATAATGCATGTTATCTTGATTTTAATTAATTGTAACTTGATACATTCATATCTGCTCTAGACGTCTTTTACAATAATGTGTACGGTTTGGCTATTTACACGCGTTAGGTATCGTGTATTTATATTTATTATTGCACAAGATAGCTTCTTATACTTTTTCTATCTGTCAATCTATTTATCTGTCAATCTATCTGTCAATCTATCTGTCAATCTATATGTCTATCTATGTGTCTATCTATCTGTCAATCTATCTATCTATCTATCGATCTATCTATCGATCTGTCCATCTAACGGTACGTCAATGTCTGTCAATTCTATTAATCTGTAAGTCTATCAATCTTTTCTTTTCTTTCGCCTTCTCTCTCTCTCTCTTACTCTTGCTATTTCTTTTCTTTCTTTCTTTCTCTCTTTTTCTTTTTCTCTTTCCTTCTCGTAAGACCACTCTTCTTTTTCTTTCTCCCTCTCTCACACTCTATGTTTATTCCATGTCTTTTTCGGTCTCGTTCACAATCTCTCTTTCATACCCATACGTTTCTCTCTCTCTCTCTCTCTCTCTCTCTCTCACACACACTCGCTCTTTCTCTCTCTCTCTCTCTCTCTCGTGTAACGTTTAACCCCCCACCCGCCCAGCAACTCATTGCCGCTTCAACCATTACACATGCAGTTTATCACAAAGCACGAGTAGCCAATTACAAGTGTGTGCAAACAATGGCCAATTACATGTGCATGCCTACAATAGCTAATTACATGTTGTTATGGTAGGCATATGATTGATTGTGTTATGATTGTGTGGCCATTTTCGTCCACTCAGTAGACCTGACTGTGGCACTCTACGCCCGCCAAACACTGGCTTCTTTAACAATGGCTTTGATGGGCAAAACTTTATCTAGGATTTTGTCGGACACGTTATTTGTATTTGTGGATGCAGTTAGTTCTTTGAACACTCAGGATACACGCACACAGTAAAATAACTCACAAAGATGCTCTGTTCATAAAAGGAGATATTTCTGTTTATTGGTACAAACAAGTTTCTTTCAATAGTACAGCTAAGTTCACATTTACTCAATGGGTCTTGTTTTAAATCTTTCTACTCACAGAGACATAACTTTACATCGGTGCTGGTCTCTAGACAATTATCCCTTACAGCTAAACATAAATGAATGTCAGCGGTGAATCTTTATAATATAACAATTTAGAATTAACCACGAAAGTTCACCACTTACTAAATGTAACAATCCTGAATGGTTGAAGAAAATGTCCAATAAATATCCACACAAAACGAATATAGGGCCTATATAAAACAGAGCACACAAGTCGAACATGCAGAAGTTAAACGTTTCGAGGTAGTTTCTTAGGAGAAGAACAACGTAAAAGTACAAGTTATTTTCCAGCAGAAGTCAATCGCAGAAGTGTGTGTTAAACTGATTTTAACCAGGCAAAATATTGCTTGCAAAAAGGGGTCGTCCGTCCGTCGTGCGCGGACTAATGCAATAATTTAGAAAGAATTTACCAACCAATTGTGAATGATCAGACCAAATTGTCAAAGAAAAATTGCCGCCATCAATTAGCTTAAGGTTGTCTCGTCAAAAAGGTCGAACATATGGGAAGTCATGTTAGGAAAGTTGTTCCCCCTTGCCATCTCGTTATCATCTCTTTGTCATCGCTAAAGCAAGATTATCAACACCGATACAGCCGACTTTGTTCAGATAGTCAGTGCACTGGTGATCAAAGGTGGCCGAAACCCTTAAGTCAACAACATACTCCATTGTATCCGTCAAGACCATGTGTTAAAACAATAGGAAGACAATCGCCTGCTCCTTGCTAGCAAAAAAGGAGGTGACCAGTATTTGATCGGTTTTCACGGCACGCCCTAAAATTAGGTTCAAACTAGCTTACATTAAAATGTGAAAATTATTACAGGGGCTACTCACTGTCATCGCGGAGTTATTAATACTCTGCTAATTTGGTAAAACGGAGTGTGACACTTGTGTATGCCAACAATAGCCAATTACATGCGTACAGGCCAACATGTGAAAAGCACACACTCACACACACAG
This sequence comes from Anisus vortex, assembly GCA_949126835.1. Lineage (NCBI taxonomy): Eukaryota > Metazoa > Mollusca > Gastropoda > Planorbidae > Anisus > Anisus vortex. Next base: position 38,731,903 of record OX421492.1, on the reverse strand, counting down.
ACTCTCGTGATTGACACACAACCTATAATTACAGACTGACGTGGTCTCTACCTGTCTTCTAAGAAAATGTCACGTGATTTACAACAACAAAAAAAAGCCAGACATAGAAGGGAAAATAACGTAAAGTGAGCAAATAACGACTAAATTAAGCATATTGAAATATCATATCAATTAGGCATATTGAAATATCATATCAGTTAGGCATATTGAAACATTAACTAAATTAGGCATATTGAAATATCATATCAGTTAGGCATATTGAAACATTAACTAAATTAGGCATTTTGAAATATCATATCAGTTAGGCATATTGAAACATAAACTAAATTAGGCATATTGAAATATCATATCAGTTAGGCATATTGAAACATTAACTAAATTAGGCATATTGAAACATTAACTAAATTAGGCATATTGAAACATTGACTAATTAGGCATATTGAAACATTAACTAAATTAGGCATATTGAAACATTAACTAAATTAGGCATATTGAAACATTAACTAAATTAGGCATATTGAAACATTAACTAAATTAGGCATATTGAAACATTAACTAAATTAGGCATATTGAAATATTGACTAATTAGGCATATTGAAACATTAACTAAATTAGGCATATTGAAACATTAACTCAATCAGGCATATTGAAACATTAACTAAATTAGGCATATTGAAACATTAACTAAATTAGGCATATTGAAACATTAACTAAATTAGGCATATTGAAACATTAGCTAAATTAGGCATATTGAAACATTAACTAAATTAGGCATATTGAAACATTAACTAAATTAGGCATATTGAAACATTAACTAAATTAGGCACATTGAAACATTAACTAAATTAGGCATATTTAAGTATCGACATCCCCTTCTTCTCCTATCCACCCCAGACCTAAAATTTGATACATCCATAACGGTTTCAATACATCAAAAGTGGATTTAATACACAAAAGGTTGGCGTCAATACAATAATATTGGCTACAATACATCATTAGTAGCTTCGTTACATCATAAGTAGCTTCAGTACATCAAAAGTGGCTTTAATACATCAGTAGTGGCTTCAATACACCAATAGTGGCTTCAATACATCAGTAGTGGCTTTAATACATCAAAATTTTACTTCAATGCACCAATAGTGGCATCAATACACCAATAAAGACTTCAATACATCAGTAGTGGCTTCAATACATCAAAAGTGACTTTAATGCATCATTTTGTGGCTTCTATACACCAATTGTGGCTTCTATACACCAATATTGGCTTAAATACATAAATAGTAGCCCAATTCATCAAAATTGGCTCCAAGACATAAGTACAGGTTGCAATATACCTTAACCCGGCTTTAATACAGAAATACTTGCTCTCAGTGACATCACTAGCACTATTCTTGTATGTACATTTATTTCAGTTGATATCATTTAGAAAGACCAACAACAACATTAGATATTGCACCTCTCCTTCCTGTAAAAATTTGCATTTGTTCTCTCTAACGGCATGAGTGCATGACTAAAACCAAATTCTCGTGAAATATATCCCCTACAACTGTACTTTATTTTCACTGTAAATTTAATTACTAGAAGGGAGCTGTATGGTCATGTCGCAGTGCCCTACGGTCTAATGAGTCTAATGTGCACCTGACATTAGTAAAGGAAAGGCGGCTTGGTATTGCTTCGGCCACACAGGTCCTTAGCATTCCGCGGCCACGGAAACGTGCGTATCACTGTTTTATTTGCCCCATGAACCAGATGCTTTGTGTGTGTTTGCTTTTGCTTGTAAGTCCAATATTTTTTTTTTTTTTTGCGTAGGCCTAAATTAGCTTCTTAAAAATACAAAATAAAATATTTAATCGAGGTTTATTTATGTTTGCCCATAGAACTTCATTGAAACGGCGTCAATGAAACTTAGGCCAAGTTACTTAAAGGAACGCAACTACCCCGCCTCCCCTCCCCCCTCCCCACACATACATACACACATACACCACAACATTTCGCCAACCTATGCGCGCTACTGTATTGCTGCACTTATCTACAAACCAACTACGGAACCTTTTATGTTGTTCTTTTGATTGAGTTGCAAAGAAATGTCACTCGATGAGACTTCGTGTGTTGAAGAATGAAAGTAGATAACTTTAAACAAGAATTCTTGACAGTTTAAACTTAAACTAAACAGTTGGGTACGGGGTATGGGGGGGGGGGGTGGAGTGAAGGTAGTTTTTTGGGGTGAGGTGTCATCTATGACTCTCTCATTTTCCGGGCCGCCAGTACGGAATCAAAAGACAACTTCCGTTCTGCTAATATTTCATTGATAAAATATTTTCTTCGCGTCGGTATTACAACTCGGCGTCACTTGAGTGTCACACAGTTTACTCAGAAACGTCTACACCGTTCAGGAATGTCTAGAATTGGCTACACCGTTTAGGAATGTTGCAGAGCCAAATTGGATGACACATTTCTTTTAGAGACAATTTTATTATTTGATTAACGGACGTGAATTCAAGTGTAAAGTTAAGAGTTGGGGAGGGGTGGATTGGGGTCAGGGGAAAGAAAAAAAAGGGGGGGGGGGAGGCTTAGATAACTGCGAAGATTGCTCCCCGAGTCGAGTCAGTGGATACCGATCGTAAAAGTGATTAAGCGTATGTAATAAGTGATAAAGTCTTTTTAAAACGTTTAGAATACTTTGTTGAGAAAACTCTCGATGAATCAGGAAAAGGTTTGTAAAAGCGGGCAGACGATTCATGTGGTGAATATATGTAAAGGTATTTAGACCTGTGGTTTAAATGGTGGGTGATACACTCGCAAATTGTAGAAGCTGCAAGAAAATCATGGAAGAAATATTCCAGTCGGTTGAGTGCGTCATGTTGTGGTGAATGAGCTGGCGAGACACATGCATTCCTAAAGGTTTCCGCTGACTGCCGTTTGACCGGAAGCTATGACACAGTTTAATGACTCCTGTCGTGTTTAAAAAAAAGTGTGAGGGGGAAAGGGCGGGAGAGGAAACAACATGCTTTACAACTGTTGTCACGTGCTCTGCCCTGATGTCGTGATTACCTTGTAACGCAAGAGTGGACAGGAGAGAAGGATGTCGCCACGAAGATCAGACCGATGGCGCTGATAACATACACATTCAAGGTGGTTTTCGAATGTTCACGAGTTCAGTTTATTTATATTGCATTTATAATAAGGATATCCGCGGTAAACCTTGCCCAATATAGACCAAACGAAGACATCAAAATAGACTGAATTATAAATGTTCAGGTTTATAGGCAGGGTACTCCAAATACTCTTATTGTTATAGAAAACTATTCCCGTTACAGTTTTAGGCACGATAAATACTGTACACTTCCTCATATATTGAGTTCTATGTGGAAATAGTTTTTATTCCCGCTTGGGCGTTGGGAAGCCCACGCAAGCCGCGGTCAATTAAAAATGTGCACTAGGAACTGAAATTATCTGTACTTCACAAGAATGACATCTATATTAATTCATTATGATTTTGGTATAATTATACACTGCTCCAACTTTGTAGATATCCATGTATTTTAGAACGAGACTAAATCCTTATAATATTGTACCTCAAGATTGCACCTGAATGGATGAGATAATATTTAAAATAAATACGTCTTTATTTATATTCAGAGTTCCAGAATTTACTACACCTGAATGGATGAGATATATTTAAAATAAATACGTCTTTATTTATATTCAGAGTTCCAGATTTGTTACACGTCAACCCTAAAGTAAATTTTGCTCCACTTTTTTATTATTTTTGACATAATTTCTGGTTAAGTTTAAAAAAACGAGTTTTACACGTAATGTAGCCTACTAAATCACAAGTGCTATCTAAGTGCAGACACGTCTAATATTTTGTCTCCTGGTGGGCTTTTTGAATTTTCTCAGAAAAACCCCAAAATTTATAGAATATTTCTTTCTCTCTGGTAAAGATGGATTTGAGAACAAGACGAGATATTTCTATAAAAAATAAATTGAATAAAACAAATAATGGAAAAGTAGAAATGTTGATACTAACAGGGCAATATTTCTATTACATAGTTTGTGAAGCTGGATTCATCAGTTTTCGTGGCTAAGGGATACGAGAGTATCGTTTGGCCAAGCAAAACCCCTAATCTTAGATTTTTTTTTTCTACACAGTCTAGACGAGAGATAAACCTTTATTAGATATTGCACAAATATCGAATACCTTGGAGTTGGCAACCCAATTCTCTGGTGATCAAGCGATATATTAATAATTTATAATGAAACAGTGACACATTAAATTGGTGCATTAAATTATATCTCTTGAAAAAAAGTGGAGAAGTAACCAGCTACATATTCGACTATATTATGAACATATATATTTCCAAAGAAGCTGTCCACAAATGATTTCACGCAGAATCTTGCATCCCTTCCCCGCTTTACTACCCGGAACTGCCACACAGACTATAGACACTGCAGACTTCCCCCCATTCCAGGACATGGTGTCATAAAAGAGTTTGCTACGTAATCAGTTATGATGTCATAAAAAGGTCCCCAACCAATCTTTCAACACCGTGGGGAAAAAAAAGATTTATAGACTGTTGAAAATAAAATAATTTTTTTTTAAATTAATGTATTCCTGTGTAAATACTGAACCAAACAAAAACTACATGATAACTAGATCTACTGCTGTTGGATTGTTTTCAAAAATGAACTTGAAAACAAATTGTTTTAATATTTACTTTCGTTAAACATGTTTTATATTAGCCCCCTACTGTTTTACTTGTATAGTAGGTCGGTTAATGCTACATTAATTTGCTTGTCCTATGTTTATGAAGTTCTTAATTATTTATACTTTATTACTTATATCATAGACTATAATATACATGGACCGCTTGCTTTAGATTTTTATGCTATTATCTTCTTGTTTTGTAATTCCCGATTCTAAATAAAGTAGTTGCGATACAAGTTCCGTTTTATTAAATCGCATTTTTTCCACTTTAAATGAATACTTGTTCTACTATTACTCCTATTATCATTGACTATAATGTGAAATCGGCTGGTCCAGCGGTTAGTTCACCGGACTGTCAACCAAAAAACCAACTGACGTGTCGCGGATCCCCGTCGCCATGCAGGAGATTTGGGCCTAGTGGACGTATTAATCTTCTATCTAGATTCTAGAAGGAACGTCTGTAAACTTATAAGAAAAATAAAAAAGATGGACCGCTTGTTTTATTTTTAGAGCTTATATTCTTTTTCCGTGCGCATACAACACTGATCTATAAATGTTTCCGCTGTATACAACTTTCGATTTTAATTTTACTTCAGAAAATCATAGTGATTAAATAAAACGGAACTAGTATAGAAACTACTTTATAGCAAATACTTTATTTAGAATCAGGTATTCAGAAAATCAGTGTTTCGAGTCATCATATAGCAGAAATACTAAAGCAAGCGGTCCATGCATATTATAGTCTATGCTTATATATTCTTTTCAGCCTAGAGAATTATATCCAGGTTCTTGGTTGTTTGTCGCTCAATGTTAAATGCACTGATCTCTAAAAAGTATGGATTAGGCTCGGAAGTAACATCCTTGAGGAAATTTCCGCCATTTTGTTTCCATTGTAACTTATCAATATATATAATTACCGTGAGTTTGTTTATTTATTTAGATGTTTGTTTCTGCACTATATTTTCCTAAGCCGTTTGACTAATCGGATTAAAAGTTAAATGTATAAATTGGAAACGTCCTCCAAAAGAAATTTTTATTTTATCAACAATATTGCTTTATTTTTTTATTTTTTTTTTAAAATAAACTTAGACCTATTACTAATCACCGTATGTTAATGTTATAAAACGTGAACCGTTTCCAAATGATGTCCCTTTGAAATGCTTTCAAATTTAGTGTGTGTTCGGGACCGGGTTTTCCCGTACTGCGAAATATTGGTGTCTACTTTTTTTTATATTAACTTTTTTATTGTTTGGTATTTTGTTTTCTTTTTCTTTCCTTTTGATCATATTATTGTTAGTTTTATATTATTAATAAGAAGTCAGAAGCTTGACAGCAACAATCCATATGCATATTGTGTAAAATGGCAGCAACATAGATTCCGTTCCGATCTATTTATAGATCAGTGGCACAGTAAGTTTTAGACATAATTTTGTTTATATTGGTAAGTGCAGTGCAAAATTTTAGTTTTTCCTTTCTTCTATAGATCAGTGCTTTTCTTCACTTTGCTCAAACCAATTTATTAAGAAGGCGCAATCCATTCTTTTTATAGATGAGTGGTTAAATGTGCTATGAGGTTACATTATGTTTCTAGGCAGCGCTATGCAAATAGAATTATTATTATTCGAATTTTTACTATTATTATATTAAGCCTATATTATTTAAGAAGTTGTCTCTTTCCTCTCCCGACTTGTCACACATCTACACAAAATTATGAATAACTCCAATCCGGGATATGACGTCATTTAAGGAAAAGCCTCATCACTTCACTAAAAAATACAACTCCTTTTTCTCCTTACTCCCCCCCCCCCTTTCTTTTCCAACCCACACGCCCAAACCTTTCTGTGAGGCCGCGCCCGAACGTTACTCACGAAGATTGTCTAGATAACAAGACCCGATCTATGTAGATTGAATACTTTTTTGTTTGTTTTTAATTTATTATAGATCTTGATCCTTTTTATAGCATTTGAGTAGGCTACAAAGTTGATTCAAAGCTTGATAATGGCATGAGCTGAAAACATAACCTTATCTTTCTTTATGGTTAGATTTTATTTGGTGTTATTACTGTTATTACCATCAGTGCATCAGCAACATATAAATGATAAGTCCTTCAAACTAAGATGCCCATTAGACTTCTTTTTATTTTTAATATTTCTTTTAATGATGCTCAGTTTTAATATATAATGTAATACACATAAAATAGTTTGTTTTTATTAGTATGTATACATATGTGCTTATATGTGTGTATGTATGTGTGGGTAAAATTTAGTGGCTTGAAGAAGTGTCTATATTGAGTATGTATGTCCTTACTGCACCGTTTATTTGTAGAGAAGAAGATAATCCTTGTGGCCGATTACGACAAGAAAAGGTTCTACCACTGCGCCGGAGACACCCAACACTATTTGCATAGCACTTCTCTCTAGACATTTGATCTACCCCTCAATAGCGCCTCCACTGTATCGCCGATCCTCACGTAAAATAAGAGTTGAAAAGAAAACTTCGCATGGTGCGCAAATCCCATGGTGTTTATTTGTTCACCAACATCATACAGCGCAATTATTAAACTCGGAAATGATGAGGCACCGGATATTTACAAAGAAAAATAACTAAGGAAATACTGAATAGTGAGAGTTTTATTTTAGGTTGTCTTTTCATGTCGCCAGCAATGGTTTAAATTTTAAATGACTTAGCTAAACAATTCTGTAAAGTTGTATATGTTTTGTCTCACAGTTATTGTTGATTTTATTGTTTCGTGTAATATCTAAGATATTGAAAATGTGATAGGAAACGGCAGCACAGGCTGATACTTTTCTTAACTTTTTAAAAGTAATAAAGTAGAGATGTTTACGTTCAAATCTGTGCATAAATTTTAATATGCACGGTTATAAACATATATTATTATATTATATTATTACAGTTTGATGAAGATGTTTAAATGTTTTTACATTGTTTATTTTCTTGACTATTTTCTGGTAACTCATATATATATAATAGATCTAGTTATATATATATAGGATATATATACTTTTTTAGCGCCCAATAGTAGTCTTTCAGTTTCAAACAGTGAAACGATACTTTTTTTAATGCGCTGTCGTGGTAGCACTAGTAAGAATATAGACACATTATTCGCACTGGCAAAATTATATTAACCTTGAAAATAAGTTAGTAAATCTCAAAGAGTTTCAACATGTGACATAGGACACACATAGGACACACTTGAAATGGTGTCATAAATTACAGTGCTATATGTCTGTTAATTAGTTGACAAACCACTTCACTATTACATATGAAAGGCCTGTATTTCCAAAACATTGCCAAGCAGAAATTATTCGTATACTTTCCATAATAAGATTCAATGGTTATAAAGTAACAAGGAGACGGCCCTATGAACATTTCCAGGGAATGAATTCTAAATTGCCCTAGCTTGGATTTGAACCCATGATCTAGGTTGTATTGAGTTAGGTTCTAGACATGTTCTAATGTTTTGATACCTTTTAATTTTATCAGCATTCTCTTTTATCACCACGCAGGTACATGGGCTAGTCTATGTCAGACTAGTGGTTCAACCCTGTGTTCATGAAACTAGATGAACCGGATAATCTCAGTGGTCAAAGTGTTGGCTGGAGTTGGACTCACTGTTGTTGCTGTTGTCTTATTTGAGAACTACATAGCCAAACATAACTGGAGATTTCAGACCTATAGCCTGGTTAGCTATTTAGTTGAATAATAATACATTGATAAACGTAACTGGAGATTTCAGACCTATAGCCTGGTTAGCTATTTAGTTGAATAATAATACATTGATAAACATAACTGGAGATTTCAGACCTATAGCCTGGTTAGCTATTTAGTTGAATAATAATACATTGATAAACATAACTGGAGATTTCAGACCTATAGCCTGGATAGCTATTTAGTTGAATAATAATACATTGATAAACATAACTGGAGATTTCAGACCTAGACTATAGCATGGTTAGTCAGTTAGTTTAATTGATAAACATAACTGGAGATTTCAGACCGATAGCCTGGTTTGTCAGTTAGTTAAATTGATAAACATAACTGGATATTTCAGACCTGTAGCCTGGTTAGTCAGTTTGTTGAGTTGATAAACATAATTGAAGATTTCACACTTATAGCCTGGTTAGTCATTTAGTTGTATGATATATTGATAAGCATAACTGGAGATTTCAGACCTATAGCCTGGCTAGTCATTTAGTTGATTAATAATACATATATAAACAGTACTGGAAAATTCCTTGACTCGCTACTTCCAACGTAAAAGCTGGAAGGATGGTCCGATTTTTTAGAGACATGAGATTTCAGAAACAGTCAACTTATTGTGACCATACCAGATTACTGAAGATTTTAGATTTATAAATAGTCACCTAATTGTTACAATACCAAACATTACTGAAGATTTTAGATTCATAAATAGTCACCTAATTGTTACAATACCAAACATTACTGAAGATTTTAGATTTATAAATAGTCACCTAATTGTTACAATACCAAACATTACTGAAGATTTTAGATTTATAAATAGTTACCTAATTGTTACAATACCAAACATTACTGAAGATTTTAGATTTATAAATAGTTACCTAATTGTTACAATACCAAACATTACTGAAGATTTTAGATTTATAAATAGTTACCTAATTGTTACAATACCAAACATTACTGAAGATTTTAGATTTATAAATAGTCACCTAATTGTTACAATACCAAACATTACTGAAGATTTTAGATTTATAAATAGTCACCTAATTGTTACAATACCAAACATTACTGAAGATTTTAGATTCATAAATAGTCACCTAATTGTTACAATTCCAAACATTACTGAAGATTTTAGATTCATAAATAGTCACCTAATTGTTACAATTCCAAACATTACTGAAGATTTTAGATTTATAAATAGTCACCTAATTGTTAAAATAAGCTTACCAAACATTACTGAAGATTTTAGATTCATAAATAGTCACCTAATTGTTACAATACCAAACATTACTGAAGATTTTAGATTCATAAATAGTCACCTAATTGTTACAATTCCAAAAATTACTGAAGATTTTAGATTCATAAATAGTCACAATATTGTTATAATACCAAACATTACTGAAGATTTTAGATTCATAAATAGTTAGCCTACCTGATTGTTACAATACCCAACATAAATGGATAAATGAGATTAGTTCTTCATTGTTACACTACATGTTATATTATATTAATACCAAATGATAATATATTTTGCGTGACATCAATGAACCCTGATTATGGTCATGTGTTTAAGAACACCTGCAGTGACTTAAATTGTGTGTTTAAAATTGCAGGTAGGAGAAGTGAGTCAAATCAACGTTTGCCCTGTTGCATCTACTAAAGGTACAACTCCAGAGGAAGCCAAGTGCACAACTAAAGGGATCAGCTACTTTGGGGTCTACGACAGGGAATACTTCGTTGCAAAAGTCCAGGGACCAGGTAAGGTTTTATTGGTAAATGACTCTGGGCGTCGGGAGAGGTTCAAACAGAGAGGTCTTTGATTTGTTCTGAATTTTTCGAACGATTTTCGCAACCTCATAGCGTCAGAGAAGTAATTAGCATATTTTCTTGAGTTTTTTTAAGAGATTAAAAAAAAAAAATTTATTTGTTATTTGCGTTTTTTAAACCCTCCGTCCCCATCCGCCCCCCCCCCTTCCCCCCTCCCCCACACAGGCATAGATTATACATAAGCCTAGAGCATAGGTTCTCAACCTTTTTCGGCTCACCACCCCCTTTTACAATTTTTTTCCTCTCACCGCCGCCCCCCCCCCCCAACCCAACTTTCTTTTAGCGCCTACCCACCCCTTCCGCCCATCTGGACTATACTTTCCGCAATTTTTTAAGACGTACTAGACCTTCGGGTGATTAATTATCTTTAAAAAGAACTGAAAAGGAAACATATTGTAAGAATTAATAGATCAAAAAATTGCCTTAACAAAAGGTTTAAATAAATCAATGCGAATCGTTTGCCTTGTGTGTTGCTAGCAATTTGTCTATTTTTGTTTAAATTTTGGTTGCAATAATCAGTAATATTTGTTATATTACAAAACAGAACTTGTTCGGCATCACTATTGAATCAAATGTGGAAACATTTTTTTGTTAAAGGGAGATAATTAGCCTGTTTTATTCTAATATTTCTGTTTGGTTTTTTTTATAAAAAATAAAAGTCTTACAATCTATAACTTTGAAATGATCAAACTGTAAAAAGTATTTGAAAATTATATAAATATTATATGACTAAAGAATTTATATGTATACTTTCAAACATTACAATAACTACCCAGTTTGTGTGATTACTACTTATCTATTCCGCTTAACAATAGTTATGTAGTATTATGTAGCTATAAATACATTAAGGACATCTCGGTTAAACTGAGATCAAAATATCATTAATATTATAGATGTTAGGGCGACAGTGATCGGTCAGCAGGGTTGACAGTTCGGTGAACCAACCTTAAGACCAGCCGGCCGCACACTATATTTGCCAAATTTTAATACTGACCCCTACTTCATCGAAAAGTCACTGCGATTCCTATTTTTTATTAATATATCATTATGTAGGCATACTGTTGGGGGATATCAGATATTTAGCAGCACTTGCGTTTACATCGCATTTCATCCTCCAAAAACTAATCGATTCAAATAGCTGAGGTGTTAAAATATATCAGGTACGTTTGTACCGCCCACTTGCCCTTCACCACACCCCAATCGCCCCAGGGAATGTCAGCGCCCCCCTAAAGCTTCTCACCGCCCCCCGGGGGGCGTCTATTAAAAGAAAATTACTCTGGGCGAAAATATTAGATATAGGCATAGATGGAATTTTCCTTAAATGTATACAGGGGTTATATAGAGATATTAAATCGACAGTAAAATTAAATACAAACCTGTCACCGTTATTTAACTGCGAAGCAGGACTAAGAGAGGGAGAACATCTGAGCCCTCTATTAATTTCTATGTTTATTAATGACTTAGATTCTTATTTAGAACTAAAAGGCGCAAGTAGCTTAACTATCAGCAACGATAACAACGCAGATATACTAAAAATATTCACATTATTATATGCTGACGACACAACAATCCTAGCTAAAACCGCAAAAGAATTACAGAAAAACTTAAACATTTACAGTAACTATTGCAAGGAGAACCACTTAAACATAAATGAAGATAAGACCAAAATAATGATATTCGGTAGAAAGGGTAGGGTAGGAAATCACACATTTGTACTAAATAATAATATAATAGAAATAGTTTCTAAATTTAAATACCTGGGAATAATCTTCTCAGCAAACGGTTCTTTCTCAGAACACAGAAAATATTGTAAGATGAAAGGTACTAATGCTATGTTCAATCTTCTCAGAAAATGCCATACACTAAGCTCGCCCATAGATAGTCAAATTGATCTTTTTGACCAAACTACTACCTATACTAACCTACGGTTGCGAACTATGGGGTATGGAAAATTGTGACATTTTAGAAAATATTAGACTAAGATATTTTAAGATGATTTTAAAATTGAACACAAAAACACCAAATTATGTAGTCCTAGGCGAAACAGGCAAACTTTATATAAGATCATTTAATAAAAAAAGAATGTTACACTTCTGGATCAAAATAGCGACCGGTAAACAAAGTAGAATTTCTAAAATAATTTATAACATTTTACTTAAAGAGCACCTAGTTGAAAAATGCAAATGATCCGCCAGTATAAAGTTACAACTAGAACAACTAGGATTAGGATATATTTGGTTAGAACAAGATATAATAGATACTAAACTTTCAAAATCAATAATTAACTTACGTATAAATGATCAAAGTAAACAAGAACTTTATGAGAGTATGCAAATAAGCAATAAAGGTAAATTATATAGCGCTCTAAAATATAAATTCGACTGGGAAAATATTCCACCCTTTTTAAATAAATTACATCTGAAAGAAGCTATCTATATACTAAAAATACGAACAAGTAACAATAATTTCCCTGTTGAACTGGGTCGCCACTCCAGAATAGATTATAATTTAAGATTATGTCCCCTTTGCTTAAAAGATATAGGAGATGGATTTCACTATTTACTCCAATGTGTGCACTTCAATGCCCAACGAAAAATGTATCTAAAAAAATATTACTATAACAGACCTAATGTAGAAAAAATGTCGGAACTGCTTAATTCTAGCTCTCTAAAAGAACTTAAAAAACTAAGCATTTTTTCAAAAATATTAGTATCTGCTTTTAAAAAATGAAAAAAAGATTAGAAACGTTTAAGTATATTAACATGTTGGTTTGTCACTATGTTAATGAGAGATAGTCGTGGAAGTAATGTAATATACTAAGCCGCAAGAAAAATTGTGAAAGATTTCTTAAATGTTCGTTCTCACTATGTTAATGCTGTGCAGGTCTAATGAAAGTGATGTACCTGTATGTCTATGTTAGTAAATTGAGTTGTTGTTGTTTTTTTTTTTTTTTTTTTTTGTTTTTTTGTTTTTTTGTTTTGTCTTTTTTTCCCCCAAAAAATAATTGTATTAGAAACTAAATTATCCCCCCTGAATTTTCTTTTAGGATACCTTTAATTAATAATTTTTTTTTATTACCTTCATTTTTATTACTAATATTTGTATTACTATTATTGTTTAATTTATTATTCACAAATGCTATAATTTTCTTATGTTTTTGACTATGCCTTTATTGTACCTATGTACTATGTGGCAAATAAACATTGTTCATTGTTCATTGTTGAAAACCTATGGCCTAGAGTGTCTACAGAAACTAGCTTAAATTAATAGGTTTCTTTTGGACTTGCACGCATTGATTTAAAATCTATAGTAACTAATCGAGTATTGTGAATATTATGCCGGGGCGTCACTGTAGTTTTCTTTTACCCCGGACGTCTTGTCGTGTTTACTTTGCAGACTTTGCGACAGAATCTCCCACAGGAAGCGTGAAAGAATACTTCCTAGAGAGCCTGCGTGAAATGGACGCTTACTGCGACTTTACCACCCTTACGTTAACCTCATCTTCAGGTTCTAGCTTTGAGTAAGTAAAGCTTAGCTCGCGCGCATACATCACACATAAAGATGCAGGCGCGCGCGGCGCCGGACTGTGTAAATGACAAACTATATAATTATTTTCTCTAAATAAATACTTCAAATGAAGATCCTAGCAATTTGTTTGAAGGAGAAAAAAGTCTTCAACTTTATAAGACTTTGACACTAAAACTAAATAAGCCATTCATAATGAAGTATTCATTTGGACGTAACGTAAAAACGTAAAGCTAGGATTTCATTTTAAGTCCTTCTGTCTTAAACACATGTTCCTATTTAAAACAAACAAAACAAAAGAACTTTAAACCAAAAATCTAAGAAATGTTTTTTAAAATTGTATACATAGTTTTCCTTTCATCAATTTAATCCTACAAAACTTACTTTTAAAATAAATCTAAAAAGTCGTTAGAAGTTTGAAAAAGGGGGTAAGGGATGATTTGTATAAAATCAGAGGACTAAGATAGTTTAGCCGGCCCTTAGAAAAAAAAAGACGAAATTATTTATTAATGTATAGTGTCACCCAAACGATTATACATTGGTTTAATTCAGTCAGTTCTTTTTATCTGTCGTGTATCAAGAAAGTACGGATGAATTCTAAGCGTCTAGAGATGTAGTGTTGTATCTGATCTTTTAAAGAATGCTATTTTTTTTAATAAACGTGTTGACATTGAGCATTGACAATTTTGACCTTTTTGTTCAATCACAGCATTGATATGGTACATGAAGATGCTAACAGAGCACCTAAACAGGTGTACAGAGGTAGCAGTATTGTTGCTGCCAGTGACTTAGGTAAAAACACATTCTTTAAATTATATAACCTGTTAGTTATTCAAATTTGATGTCTAGCGGGCAGCACGTGGGATTACAAATACAGAAGAGTCTTGGAGTGGTATCAGATTTGAACGGGTCGAGATGATGTCTACCCAGGTTGATGGGGTTACCTGGACATTAGTATGGGGCAGGTAAAAGCGGATAGGAAATGTGCTACCCACATAAACCCCTTGTATCTTTGCTTGTATGTTGGACCAACATACATGTATGTGGTACTTTTTTTTACTAGTTATATTGCTGCAATGGTGGTGGTGTTTTTTCGGTTTGTGTTGTTGTTTTTTCGGTTGTTGTAACTTGTTGTTGTTTTTTTCGGTTGTTGTTGTTTTTTTCGGTTGTTGTTGGTGTTTTCGACCAAGATATAAAGAAGCCCATACGGTATAATGATACAATTTGCATGGGTGTATCCAATAATGTGTAAAGATCTGTTCACCTCTTTTCCTTCCTGTAAACTTGAATTAGAAACGATCTCTCTATTACTCGTTGACTGATATAATGTAAAGCAGATTGATATTCTGGGATTGATTTGTATAAAACAGGCAAGAAAGTGGGGAAATGGCTGACCAATGAGCTTGGAGAGAATGTCCATCTATATCGTCAGAGAGACAATGTAGCGGTTAAGAACAACCGTTCCAGCATGGCCATCTGCTCCATCTGCCCCGAGGAGTCGGCGCGCTGTATACGTGATAAGGTTGGTTATAACCTAATCATATCGCCCCCTTATTCTGCCTTGACCTTGTACGTTTTCTTGTGGAGGACATAACTACATAAATATGTGTCACTTCAACCAACAGCTAAAACTGCCGTCACACGTGAGGGCCGGCTACTTCCGCCCAAACGTCATCATCTCTGGCTGCAAGGCGCTGGAGGAGAAATGGTGGTCGCACGTGAGAATCGGTGACGTATATTTTCAAGTGAAATCTCCGGACGTCAGGTTGGTGTCACGTGACCGTTGGCTGTTCAGTTATTGGTTGGTTGACGAAATTAAATAGGTTTAGCAATGTTGGTTGAATTTATGAGGCAAGAAGGGTTTACTGTAGGTTGTTGCATGTCGGCTGCAAACGCAGTGGGCACAAACATCAACACACCTTCGGCACGTATCTAAAGTCGAACGCAAGTTGTACGATTGAACTGAGATTGGCACAAACGCAGTGCGCGATACGACGTGCATTCAACTTTTAGCCAGCGAGAGCCGAGAGATCATGTGACGCACAGGTCATTCCAAAATGGAGGCGCTGTGCATGGCAGCTTTGCAGCTTGTTCTATTTTAATTGCTCGGGAAAAGGTATTATAGGGCTCAACGTCAACGGTACTGGGTTCGTCCCATATTTTGAAAGAGAGAAAGGTTTGGGGAATACCATCATCTTTTAGACGAGATTTTGAACGACAAGGAAAAATGCATCGCGTACATCAGGATGAAACCCTCAACTTTTCGGACACATTTGGAGCTAGTGAGTCCAAGCATCACCAAGCGCACCACAAACTTCCGAAAACCGTTGTCCCCAAGAGAACGACTTTTGATTACATTGAGGTAAGTCATCATCATCTGCACTCAGCAGAATCTTGAGGTACATTTAAGGTCCTCCAGTCCCCAGGGTACAAAGCATGGCTGCCATGGCTGTACAGGTCTTACGGACCATTTAAACTTTAAGAGCTCCAATACTCATACAAGTCCTTGATCACAACAAACAGACAAACATAGTACAACAATTAATGTACAAAACAAACAAGTCAGAACAAAGCAAAAATAGAAGCAACAAGAAAACGTACTGATTATTATAAAGTACCGTAATATTTTATTGATCAAAGTCCGATCCAATGTTGTGTATGTAATGATATTATGGAAAAAGGAAACAGGTTCGTGATTGTCTTTTCAAGTCCTGAAAGAAAACATTTAAATGTACTGCTCCTTGCTATTGAAAAGATCAAAGTTAAAAATGGAATCATTGTATTTTAACCGACCCTAACAATATATTCAAAGGAACTTGGACACTTTGATTTTTCCGTGCATTATATTAGTACTGATGTTTTGTCATAATAATAATAATAATAATAATTGTTTTTATATAGCGCTTCTATCATGCTATTAGCATGCTCAGTGCGCTCTAGTAGATTATTACGTCCACTAGGCCCCAAAACTCCTGCAGGGAAACAGGGATCCGCCAGTGGCAGGGCTCGAACCCGCGACCTGTCCGATGGTTTTTGGTTGACAGTCCGGTGTTCTAACCGCTGGACCAGCCGGACAAGCCTGAACTGCTGTGATCAATTCAGTCTCCATCTTGACCTGATCGAGTCTTGACTGTCTGTCAACTGTCAATGGTCAACTCACTAGATCTAGATCTAGTCTCTACACAGTGTGCTCTTGCTCGCGGCGCCAGACGAAACCCGGCAGTGTGCAATATTATTACCGTATTATTATTTTTTAAAATCTCGCTAAATATTTCACAAATTAAAATTCTGCTCGAATCTCCCCTTGATTTTTTTTTAGTCGCTGAATTCAAAAATGAAATCAGATATTGTCTGCTATGCTTTCTCGATGAGAAAATTGACACTGAAAATTTCCCTAGTCCAGCCATATGACGTCACACATTCAAGGTCGAGGCGACTACTGGCAACGGTGAAAAAAACGAAGGCATGAGATGTAGCAAGCCAGTTGTGCACTCTCGTCAAAAAAGTTGGTGCGAAGGCGTGTTGTTGAAGTCCGAAGTCGTGTTGCACTCACTGCGTGCGGTTAAAAGTGTCACCAACACCGACTCACAACGAAAGTCGTATTCACTGAGAAGACGTGTTGGTGTTTGTGCCCACTACGTTTGTAGCTGAAGACGTATATTTAACATACAAACAACAAAAAATAAATGGCTAATTAGATGAGTGAACAAATGGACAGAAAAATAGATTATTAGAGAGAGTAACAGATATATAGATAGCAAGACAGACAAATGGAAAGATAGATATATAGATTATAGATGAATAAATCGACATAGAGATAAATAAATAGTTAGATGCATAGATAGTCAAAGATAAATTTATAGATAGATATCTGGATAAACAAGGAGCTTTATAGATAGAATGACAAATAGATAGATATACATACATAGATGATGAATGGATAGATGGATGGATGGATGAATGAATAAATTGACAGATAGGTAATATTTAAATAACCTACACCTCTAACCCTCAGAATAATAGCCAATGGAGACTCTATCACCTTCATGCCAACATTTGAAGAACCGGAAACACTGAAGCACGTCCAGAAGGTCACCAACTTCAATGCGGCATTTACATTGGGCGTCAATACACTTGTGGTCAAACCAGGAGAAATTCGAGTCGGCGACCCGGTCTTTGCGTCCAAGTATTACGGCTACGCCCAGGAAGACGATAAAGGTGTTGAATCCTAGGGACACCACTGGACATATGAAATGTTAAATACAATTATTTTTCTATTTTGTGACTTTGTTTTGTTTTTTTTAATGTTTGTTAAATGTTTTTGTATTAACTGAGATTTAAATTAAAAATACGAGCAGCTTATATAGTACATTAAAAGACATACCCATTTAGTTATAAGGCACTAACCGGAAATCGTCTCGGACATTTGCCTTGTCTTAATATCACGTTTTTTTTCCGGCACTTATGCATAGGCAAATAATAATGAGTCAAATAGCTACAAGGAGAAAAAAAAAGTTGAAAATTGTATATTTCAGTAAATATCAAAGTTTAATTCACGGACTTGATCAGTTTTACCAAACTCCAAATTACTGTCATTGTTTTAAATAAAGGCTAGCTGGACGTAAAGGAATGGGAGAGGAGGCGGGGGAGATTATTCAGTAAATAAACTGTGCATATTACAAAACTCGGGAGTAGCCGCTACAACTCGTTTCGTACCCGGATTCGGCAAATTGCATGTCGGATTGCTCAGTTCTGGTATTCGGCAAGGCCCTATTTAATATAGGCGGTAGTCGCCAAAAAGATGTGATGAACTTATAAGAGCTGCAAGCTTCATTACAACAATTAACAAGAGTAACACCAATAGTTAAATCACTAAAGCTAGAAACACTAGCTTCGGCGTGTCGTGGGGTGGCTGGAACTCGGACAGAGTTATGCTCAAACCTAACCGTTACGCCCTGGACATAAGAGCTTCGGCTCGTCTGGATTCTTAAGAGACTTTTAATTCGATGAGCATAAGAAGTTGCATTGAGTAGAACCAGTATTTGAGAAAGAGAAGGTCCGAATTAAAGAAAAGAAGAACATGGTTGATTACGAATCAACAGATGAATCAGTAAATATTGCAGGTGACCCCTCAGAAGTTTCAAGATCCACCTTTATGTTGCTGCTTTAGATACAGCTGCTTTTGCAGTAAAAGAAATATTTGTCCCCAGTTTAATAAAGTATCTGGTGTCTTTGGATTTTTGTACAACATTCCTGACCTTAAAATAAAGACTACCTCAGAGGTTAAGTCCAGGTGCAAAAACTTGGAAAAAACATTAACAATTGAAAAAGATGAAGGTTTGAATGAATATGACATTGCTGCTGTATGACAGTGTTCCGAGGTCCGAACTTAGAGCAATTTCTCATCATCTCCATGACTCATTATCAAACCACGAAGAAATCCTAGACTACATTTACCAACAGAATCTTGAAAATGGATTTCTTAATATTTGTGTAGCCCTTTGTGTTTTGCTTACGTTGCCACTTTCCGTAGCTAGTACTGAACGACGTTTTTTAAAATTTAAGCTAATTAAAACCTATCTGCGTATTACAATGTGACTTGCGGGTCTGGCGACAATTTGATTGAAAGTGAGATAGCAAGACTGTTAGACTCAAAAGTCCTCATGCAAGAATTTGCTAAGCAGAAAGTGGGGAAAGCAAGAAAAGTACCATTAGGGTTTTAGTCTTTAGGAGTATAAATACTGTTAATCAGAATTTAAAAATGACTTTTGGACCGTAGTTAAGAAAACAATAATCCAATATCAAACAATATCAAGTATTCTTTGTTTATTTTTCTATCACTGCCACCTACGGATCCCTGTCGCCCTGCAGGAGTTTTGGGCCTAGTGGACGTAATAATCTTCTATCTAGAAGGAACGTCTGTAAACTTATAAGAAAAACAAGACCCTTTTTCACCTTTCTTCTGTAAATAAAATAACCCCGCTTCCTCCCCCCACCTCCAACACACGCTCCTCTCTTCATAACTCCCCTCCTATTACCTACTTGCTACTGTCCTTCAGTCTGTACCCGAAAGGGACAGAACCATGCTAATACTCAGCCTTTATCCCTTTTTTAAATTGTACAAATTATACATTTAGTTAAAAAGGGATGTAACTATGGTTTCTTCCTTTTATAAGGTTACCAATTGTTTTTCCCCTTTGTATCAAATCCCCTAATGTATATATGTTACGGCCAAAGCCCGAAGTGCGGCCAGATCGCGATCTGGCCGAGGCGCTTGGCCAATGCCCGATGTGCTTGAAATTGTAAGTGTTTACGCTACTTTGGCCGGCCACTTCGCGATGTGGCTGGCAATCCCTGGCCAATGTTTGATGTGCTGATACAAGAATGTTCGGTAGGCGGCACAGGTGTGATGGCGGCTTGCATAAGGTAGCAAGGACAGTGATACATTCGCTGTGACAATAATTTTCTGTTCATCTTCTGCTTTTCAGAGAAAGTCCTGCCGAAGTGGTCACTAATTATCAAGGAAATTAATTATTACACGATTTAGTAAACTATCTACCTGGATAAAAACACCATTTGCGCCATAAATTGACTGCATGGTGTATGCGAGTCGAGGATTGACTTTTGATAAGCCACAAAGGTGGGAAGGCAGGAGCGACCGTATTTTTATCTAGCCATTGTCCGCGCGGTCTAGTTTCATGTGTTGTATAAACATGGGTGGGACCGCCAGTCGCAATGAGATACCCTTGAGATAACACTACTGCACCAATAAACTGAGGCATTTGACTTACACAAATACCGAGCATCGTTTGTGGTTTATTTTACTTTGTGTACATGTGTGTTCTAGGTACTGTAGATTATAAGCGGTGTTCCAACAAATATAAATATCGTGCATCGAATCCAATAGCGCTAAAGAATAAGTTCTGCTATCACGCCTATAGACTAACAAGCCAATTTTGTTTTGATGAGTAGAAAGTGCACGCAGGGACAGTACAATTAATTGGGGGCATTCAGGCTCCGATTAAGTGCAACAACGTGCACTCTGCTGGCTACCCCATCCCCTGTTACAACATGACACTGCCTATGTTAATTGTGGTTTCATTGTGAGTATTGTATTCCTCGTTTGTATAACAGTATAATAACAGTCTATATGCATTTAACTGGGGCTGTATCCCATGTAGCGGCGTTTAAGTGAAAACAACGTATGTCAGAATAATTAATGGGTGCTGCGTGTAGAACTACATGGGAATCACACTGTATGTCGACTGTTTAATTTCAGGAATGTTTGTATGTAAAGCTCTCATCATTTGACGTGTGACCTGTGATTGAATCTATTGTTAAGATAACTTTATAGTTTTCCAAATCTCTTCTAGAAGAAAGTGATACGGAGTGTAGGTAAAGTCTTGGATACATTCGTTTCTTGACTGGAAGCAATTTAGGTGTATCTTGATGAAAACAAAAAACATTCCCAGTATTGAATGCGGAGAACAAAATTGTTTCTGAATGACATGGCGACACGTTTCAGTGAGTTGAACTTGCATTTACAAGGACTGTGTCGAAAAGCACTTGAAGTGTTGGATCACTTAAATGGATTTGCATTGAAACATTGGACATATCTTGCCGTGAAATCAATTTCAAAACATTTAACTATTTCCTTAATTTAAGGCCAATTAACATAGGTGAGCTTTTTCAGAAGTAATAATAATAATAAATGAAGCTTATATAGCGCATATCCCACAATCAGTTCTATGCGCTTAACAATTACAAACGATGATAACAATAACAGGCAAATATTTAAGAAAATGTGAGTGAGCTAGGAGTCCATAAGAATAAGAAACAGGTGAGTCTTGAGTCCGGTCTGGAAGATGTTAAAGTTCGAGCTTTGTCGCAGCTGGAGTGGCAGGGTGTTCCATGCGGAGGGGTCGGAGTAGGTAAAGGCCCGCTGACCAGCTGTCACGAGTTTTGTCCGCGGGATCATCAAATTGAGTTTGTCCGCAGCCGATCGAAGTGGGCGTGGTTTTGTATAGATTTCCCGACAGGAAATTAGGTAGTCCGGGGAGGCATTTATAGCATAAAGATGCCAGTTTATTTGAAATCCTTTTTTGAATAGGGAGCCAGTGCAGTGAGTACAGCAGAGGTGAGATGTGGTCAGACTTTTTCTTTTTTAGGACTAGTCTGGCAGCGCAGTTTTGGACGCGTTGGAGTCCTTGAATGGAAGAGGTAGGGAGGCCGGCCAGAAGAGAGTTACAATAGTCCAAACGAGAGAAGAGGAGAGTGGTGACGAGCTTGGTACATATCATGTATGCCAAACGTGAAGCTGAGGCGATCGATGAGTAGGTGGTGGTCAATTGTGTCAAAGGCCGTGGACAAGTCCAAAAACACAAGGGCAGATACGAGACCTCTGTCTGCGGCGTTCAGGAGGTCGGTGGTGATCCACAGTAGCGCTGTCTCAGTGCTGTGATTGGGGCGGTATGCCGACTGGAACACGGGCATAAGCGAGTTGAGGGACAGGTGGACATTCAATTGCTCGAGGATGACACACTCTAGGAGCTTGGAAAGGTAGGGGAGGTTTGATACTGGACGGTAGTTCCGGCATTCATTCACATCAAGTCCGGATTTCTTCAAGAGTGGGCGGACGATGGCGGATTTAAAACAGTTAGGAACGATGCCTGTGGAGAGGGAGGTGTTTATGGTATCGGTGATAAACGGCAGGAGCTTGTCCAAGCACTGGGTGAACAGAAAGCCTGGCAGAGGGTCAAGCTCGCAGGTCTTAATGGGGGACTTCATGATGATGCGCTTAACATGGTCGATGGTGACAGGTTGAAAGCAGGTGAGAGGGGAGCCAAAGAAGGCGGGAGATGGCGGGGATGGGCGATAGGCATCATGATCCAGAGAACTGCGCAGATTCTCTATCTTCTCCTTAAAGTACTTTAAGAAGAGTTCTGGGAGGTCCACGGGTGGGTGTGTGGTGGGTAGGGGTGAGGAGGGTGAGGAGCCGAGGCGTTTTTTTAAAAAACAAAGATCAGTTCGGGTTCAAATATTATTCTTCATATACTGAAAGTGGCATATCATTTTAACAATTATACAGGTTGGATAATTTCGAGCCACATATAGGATTTTACGCGAGTGCAAGAATTGATAACTCTCGGATCTATACCGTTTCTGCATAGAAAGCAGTCTATCGTCAGTAGCAGGTGAACTTTCGATTATTGCGTCATGGTTTAAACGCCGACTAGCAAATGGAGAGGAAGTAAATCGCGATCGTGGCTATTATATTCACCAATTAATAAAGCTGTTTACTGTTTCTGCTGTCTATTGTTTACATCAGGGGTTGGCAACCTATTGTTAACAGTGTGCCAAACAAGGATTGCTAAATCATGCAGCGTGCCAACAGCCTAAAAGTCAACCTGCTCTATTATATATTATTTAGTTGTTTTTATGTGACAATTAATTTAACTCTTAAGCACGACCAAGGCCAAAAGCAAAGGAGATTTATAGAGAAAATTATTAAAGCGTCTTATATTTAATACAAAATGTACGAGTTTGTGATTGTAATTTTTTTAATTTGCATACAATATATAATTTATTACTAAACTTTCACATTCAATAGTAATTAATGTCAAAACATGATCCTTTGTTAATGAAGATGAGGATCTAATACATGCAAAAATGTATAATATTTTAATCTCAGTTTAACTGGGAAGTAGTTTAACGTGATTATATTTATAAGTTGCAATGACATTGCTGTCGTTAAGCGGAATAGATAAGTGGTAATCATACAAATTGGTTAGTTAATGAAATGTTTTAAAATATACATTTACATTATTCAGTCATATGCCTATATAATACTTATATAATTTTCAGATTTTCTTTTACAGTTTTATCATTTCAAAGTTATAAATTGTAAGCCATTTATTGTTTTTAAAAGAAAAAAAAGAAACATAGCCTATTAGAAATATTAGCTCAAATAAAACGGGTTATTTATCTCCCTTTATTTAAAAACGTGTCCACATTTCAATAGTGATGCCAAACCAGTTATGTTTTGTAAGATAACAAATATTACTGACTAATTATTATTTCTGTATATAAATCCAACATTACGGTAATCATTACAAGATTTATTTATTAGAGGATTAAAATTAGAGGATTACGTTAAACAGTTGTAAATAAACATTTCCTGCATTAATTGACTGTCCATTTAAGGAGTTTATATTTTAAACATTAATAATTACAGAAATTGCATAATATAGTGCTGTTAAATAAGTCTCTTATATTTATTAAATTTTAAAATACAAATAAATTTGTTTTTTTGGAATTGCTTATATTTATGTTTAATTAAAGAAGATGAGCATAAAAAACTATTTTTAATGTAATTAGTCTGTATCAATTAATGAGTGCATGTGACCTTTTTGTATGCTTAAAACAGCTTTCATGTGCGATAAAATCTGTTCACAAGTGTAATTTGAACCAAAAGCTGAAAGTAAAAAAGCGAATGCCTAGCAGTTAAGAATAGCAGATGACTTTCCTAAGCAGCTTCCTTCCAGATTGTTTCCGCAAATGGGCATATTTGGATGCCCATTTTTTAAATTCAACTTTCTGCATTTAAAATCGCCAATATCCACTTTAAAAAAGATCTACATCTTAGAAGTCTGTAGTAATATCAAACCAGTTAGGATTGATGTGGTATGATAAAATGAGTCCACCAATTTGAAAATCTTGCCTTTGATTAAAAAACTCCGCTTTTGAGAGCTTCGATGTACTTCTTAAAAAGCCCAACTATCTATCTAAATATATGCATATAGGGCCTATAGCGATGTTCATGAAGTTAAATGTTTTGAAATTGATTTCACGGCACGATATGTCCAGTTTCAATGCAAATCCATTCAAGTAGATCTTGTAAATGCAAGTTCAACTCACTTAAATGTGTCGCTGTGTCATTCAGAAACATCGACTTCAATGGTCAGTTTTCCTCATTCAGAACCGGAAAATGTTAATATTTTTAATCAAAACAAAAACACCCCTTGGAAGTGTCTTGCGTGCCATTGAAAACTCGCCTGCGTGCCAAGTTTGGCACGCGTGCCTTAGGTTGCCGACCCCTGGTTTACATCATCAAGTTCAAACTCACGATCTTCATTTGAGTTAACCAATGGTTTCAACAAACGGAGCCAGTCTCATGAATACAGTCTCTGCCACCGTGTGAAACTGGTATCCGCTGGCGAACGAGCATTTCCATACGTGAGCCCGTCCGCATGGAATGCCCTCCCACTACAGCTTCGACAGAGCCCTAGCTTTGACACCTTCAGGAGCCGGCTGAAGACCCACCTAATCAAGTGCAGTTTATTATTTTTCATGTATAGGCTACATTTTTGTCTTTTATTCGTTGTCTGTCCGAGAAGGGGTGCAGACTTTGTGTCATGTCCCCGGGCGCAGATGGCCCTAGCTACGCCACTGATTGTTGTAATTATTAATCTTTACAAAATTAACTTCTTAAATCGACTTTTTTACTACGTAAATTAATTTTATTCATCTAATTACACATTGAAAAAAAAAGCATAATGTGAATTTATATAAAGAAATGATAAATTATAAGTAACACTAGATCTAGTTATATTAAAAAAAATAAAAAATGAACTCATTTGGCATCAATAGCAACAAATATAGAAATTTAATTAAAGGGAGATCATTAACACGTTTTCTTTGCGTTAATATTTCTAATAATATGTTTCTTTTTTTGTTTCCTTTTAAAAAAGAAGGCTTAAAATTTAGATCTAGACTCTATATCTTCAAAATGATCAAACTTTAGACCTATAACATATTTGAAAATTATTTAAATGTTATATGACTAAAGAATTTATATGTACATTTGAAACATTACATTAACTACCCAGTGAGTATGATTACTACGTATCCATTCCGCTTCACTATAATAAACGGGCCTTTTTTTCAAGTATATATAATTAAATTAAATAATATATTATAATATATTACTCTGGCTTCCCCACAAAAAGTGTAGATCTTCTCCGCCTTGTGCGATTAGATTGTTCACACATGTGTGGGAAGTCTTAGTCACCCCCCCCCCCCCCCACTCACCCGAGCTCTGGCCCTCATCAAAACTTTACCCAAATGAGGGGCAAAGAGGTAAAACTCTGACGCGCCTCCTAATGGAAAAAAATAATATATTAGCGGAAATCTCGGTTATGCTGAGATCAAACTACAATGAATTTTTACCTATTACTAGAACTTATATCATGACAAATAAATTTAAATGTTGATACAGTTATCATTAATTTGTACCATTAACAATTAGGCTTACGCATAAACACAACAACTAAACAGACAAACACAGCGTAGCCTATAACTATGAGTCAGCTCACATGAGGTGTTAAACTACCTGAACAATGCATTCAATAACATTTCTGAATTAATATCTTGATTTTCAAAATTATACTGTCGGACATCAAAAGTTAAACAAGAAGAAATAAAAAAGAAAGATACCAAAAAAAAACAAAAAAAAAAAACAGACGTCTGACTAGCAAAAAATTGGCTTCTGCAATGTGGTTTGATATATTCACCCAATATTCACAAACACTTCGTCCGCCTTCCATTCAGGAACCCACCTCCGCCCTTTTTTTTGTGGTTTTGTACAACACACCAGTGTGACTCCAGCGAATAGGACTTTTAAAATTGGCATTGTATGCAAACACATTCAATTAATAGACACACAATGGCCTAGGATGTCAAAATGTGTGTGGGGCGGGGGAGGGGGAGATAGCCCAAGATAAGGGGAGGTAGTAAGACCATTAGTACAGGGTGGGGGGCGGGGAGTATAGTATGCCTAAACGGTGCCCGATTAAGAAATAAAATTGGTGGAGAGGGCGGTGTGACAGTCGTTGGCTTATCTTGAACTAATGCTACATTTCGCCCTAAATAGTTGAAAACATTTTTTTTATCTAATTATCAATAGTTAAAACATACAAGTTAGATTAAATATTTAAAGTCTATAATTCCCAGCATTTAAATTAACTAAAGTATTAGAATGTTTTAGAGTTTACTCCACTCAACACTCGCTAGTGAATGTTTTGTGATGTTTGTAAATAAACTGTCTACATAATATTATTTACTATTAACTACTTTACATTTAAACGCTGGACGTAAAATTATTTGTCCTAGATTGTTACCACTATCAACGTTTCTATATTTGTATAATATCCAATTATTGTCATATTATTAACTGCTCACTATTTACCTTTTGAACATTGCTTCGACAACTGGTTGATTACCATATTAAATCTAATCGTACTTGTATAAAATTACTTTTCTCGACAACTAGTCCTATCTTCTTATCTTAAATTTTACAGACGCTCCTTCTGTAAAGAAGACTATTGCATCCTACTCTCATCCGAATCTAGTCTTGCATTTTTATTAATGTTTTAAATGATGTTAAGTTACCTGTATTCCTGGTTTGTTCAGGCAATCCGTTCCATGTCCGAATGCCTCTCGGTAATAAAGAATTAAAGTCGATTACCGCGTAGATCTAATTCTAGGCCTACATGTATAAAATCTGCTATTTATATTTCATCACCCTTGTTTACATGTTCAGTGGTGTACTGTTGATGTCTAATTAATTAGATCCTGTATTTACTACATCTGACAACTCAGTTACGCTGTAAGTGGTTCACATTTCAACTCAGTTACGCTCTAAGTTGTTCACATTTCAACTCAGTTACGCTGTAAGTGGTTCACATTTCTGAGTAATAACTGGCTTCTAGGTGGTCATCTCCTAATTAGTCAATGAGCCTAGAAGTGGATTACCCGCACTGCATTATTATGGACTGGAGTGCTGCCAGTCACGTATAGTCTGCCACAAATTCCAGAAACTATCACAAATTTACACATACACACACAATGGCACACACATCTGTAACGGAAACGAAAGGTGAATGCACGCATTTTTTTTTTTTTGCATCTATATTATGCACAGTCACCAGTTTCTGCGGCCACGATATACTAGTAGGTGATTGTGTGGACAGCACCATGCACAGCCGCCTTTACTCTACCCCAACTAATGTCAGGAACCCATCAGAGCTGGGAAGACTCAAGGACACCCTCCAGACCCGGGAAAAATCCTAGCCTGCACCAGGATTCGAAGCCAGGGCCTTCGATACGCCATTCGAACGCGCTGCTTGAATGGTGAATGTAGCATCACCGGCCTTATGGATCAATTTGCTCGGATGGGATACTTATAATATTATGCACATAGTAAAACTTTTTGCCTGCTATAAGCTTACATTTTATTCCTTATGATAATAAAAATATATATATTTCTAAACTTCAATCGACTACCACATTTATTTCGTAAAATATACACGAATGTGCAGGAATTTAAATATGGTATCCATACAAAAATGGCTTTTATACTTTATGATATATATTTAAACCATTATTTCTATAACTAATTTCGTGATAAATAAGCTAAGGGAAATAATCCAGTATTGCCTAATTATTCTTGTTTTCTATTGGTGATTCCCGTTGTTCCTTTTACTATTTCTTCCATTGTCATTGTTTTCGTATAAATATTTCACTTTTGTTCTTTATAGCTAACTACTTATCATTATCTAACTTAATTATGAAACTGGAGGCACTACAGATGCCAGAAGTGCAAACATCATATTGAACCAAAAACAACTGGAAGAAGTAAAGAATTTCAAACATCTAGGAGCAATGATATCCGCAGACGGACGCTGTGAGTCAGAAATTCGAGCAAGGATTGGGATTGCAATGGCGGCAATGGCTCGTCTAAACAAAATCTGGACCAGTAAAAGCATTGGTCTCCCAACAAAGCTCAGACTTTACAGAGCCCTTGTCAAAACTATTGTTCTGTATGGATGTGAGACATGGACGCTGCTATCAGCAACTGAAAACAAGTTTCGAAAATAGATGCATGAGAAAAATACGTCGAATCTCCTACGTAGAACACAGGATTAAGGCGTTTGTGTGGGACAGAATATCGTCAATTGCAGGCTCTCAAGAAAACTTTATGGCAACAATCAAACGGCGCAAATTGATATGGTTCGGTCATGTGTTGCGGCACAATAGCCTGTCAAAAATAATCCTCCAGGGCACGGTAGAAGGTGGGCGTTAGAGAGGCCGTAAGCGTAGATGCTGGTTCGACAATGAAAAGTATTGGACAGGGCTGCAGTTGACTCAACTATTGACAACCGCTCAAGATAGGCAAAGGTAGAGAAATTTGACTGCTGAAGTGTCCATTCGCTCCCCCCAACGACCACAACGGTCATGCGATTGATGATGATGAACTTATAGACGCGATTTGCTTAAACCCATTTGATAAAATAAAATAGTAGCATTTCTTTGGTTTTATTTTAAAATTAGTTTCTACACACACACACACAAAAGACATGTAGATCTACTGGTAATTTAATTATTTGTTTTTTTTTTCACTTGGTTTTCTTTCTGTCAGCGCATGCGCGGCGAAGTAGAAAGAAAGGTTGACCATCTGCTGAGAAGAGATGCGGGAAAGGGGAAGTAACATCTTGGTTATTTTGTACCCTTCCTGAAATATTTTATCACATTACTTCCCCTGAATAATAGTTAGACGTTAGAACGCCCATAATTAATGAATATGCACCGTGAAGAAATTAAATTTGGACAATCCTGAATATTAAAATAGTTTTATTTACACATAGACAGCCTATATAGAGACCTAAACATTAACAAGAGATTAAACTGTATATTATTTATTTTGTGAAGAATATATACAACATTAAAAACAACAACATTATTTTTGAAACATTTCTTAGAAACACCTTTAATACTACTAATACCTCTACTAGAAAAAACGTTTATAATGTGTGCGGAGTCTTTAGGTGGCTTGTTTAAGAAAGTTTTGACTTAGGGAAGGGTGCTTTGGGAAAAGTTCACGTTAATAATGGCGCCGACAGAGAAGAAATTATATAAAAGCTTAAAATGAATAATATAATTGCCCCATGGGTTTTTTTCCCATTTGAATTAAGCAATGTAAATATTTACGTAGGCCTATATATTGCGTAACTTTTTTATTTTGTGAGTGTTTGACAGTAGTTAAGGAAAAAAAAGGCTACGGAAAGGATGGCAATTCAGTATCGAGAATGTGGGATTGGGGGGGGGGGGGGAAGGGGGGGGGGTAAATGGCAAGATTATAAAATGTCCACATTTAATTGTTAGGTGTCTGACTAATGAAGAAATGCATCTGTACAGTATAGGATGGGCCGAGTAAAACCGATTATAAACTATTTCTCTCTTATTCTTTATCGCTCCACGTGGTGCATAAAGGCAGCAACAAATTTCCGCCAGGCCTCCCTATCATGGGAGAGCAATCTGATTTCATGCCATGTTTTATTGGTGGCCTTCGCTTCCTCTTCCATCGTCCTCCTCCAAGTTTTCACTGAAACTAAATGTCTACGTTAGACCATCTGACGTTGCTAGAGTTAGGACATTGCCATAGAAGTGGCACAGGTAAAAATGGCAATCCCTCCTGCGGACGTCCATAATTGTACGAGTATGTCTCCATATGACCACCCAGTAGAGCAAGGCTTTCGATTAGTTGTTTTTTTACTTAGTTTCTATACAAGATTTAGTGAATTGTCTATATGCCTACTTGAAACTAGAGGCCAAATGAAATTCGGTTTTGGTTTCGGCGCCTAAAGTTGGCAAAGGGCCTCTTTTCGTTTCGGTTTCGGTTGAAGCCTGAAAGCTAGCTTTCGGTTTGCTTTTGGTTTTGGCCGAAACTTATATTAATGACATTCGGTCATCAGCCGAACACTTATTTTAACTTTCGAAATTCAGAATACAACGCTATTGAACATTTTTTCATTTAGTCGAACTGTTGCGAATTAATCGGTGTGAAGTAGAAAATTGAAGTTAACAGATTATTTAATTAATAATTAAATTAATCAACCCAAAAATTGTCGAAAATTGGAGAGCGGCTGAATAAAATGGCTTTGTGTTATCACCTAGGTTACCACCTTTTTTTTCTTTCATTGAATTTATCATTTTTGTGTTGTTTTGTCTAATTTTATAATTTATAACTTTCGGTAAGAATTCGTTTACGGCTGAAAGATACTTGGAACTTGGAACATCACGTTTTGCAACTATTATCAAAAGTGATTTATTCAATTCGCCAAATTTTTAAATTTAAAACATCACAAGAATACAATAATATGATTTTCAGGTTTAAACTTTTTTTTATAGATAGATCGAAAGTGAGATAGTGAGATAGATAAATTGTACAGATATCTGGATCAATATAGATAGCTTTGAGACTACAGAGATAAAAAAAATAGATAGAAAAATAAAATAATAAAATAATGTATAAATCGAAAAATAAATAGGAAAATAATTTATAAATCATAAAATAAATGAAAAGATCAACAAATAGATAAAGAAAATATATGATAGATGGGAGTCTATATAGGCCTACTATAGTAGGCCTATATACAATGGTTCAGGTTCCCTGCACATTTCCTTTTTATGTCCTATTTATTAAAATTAGAAAAAAAACAGTTTCATCATTCATGTAGGCCTACATTGGAACACTTGTAGGCCCTACCAACCATTTGCCCTTTTCGATCTGGCCTCAATTCTGGCTGTGCCTGAAAGAAAATCCATACTGTCTGTTGAGTGTTGACGTCAGGGCCACCCCTCTATAAATAAAACATTAAGAGTTCGTTTGTAGCCTACAAATTTTTTTGTGTGTAGGCCTATTAGAATATAGAAAGGTTTCTCTCGTTTTATTTTACGTATAGGCCTACTGTAAGGTAAAAACTTCGATTCGACGTAGGCCTATTAGGCCCTATATCTTCAACTGACATTTTTTAAAAATCCATGCTTCATATAAATTTTACTAAAACCCACTAGACGAGGGGTCGGCAACCCACGGCACGCGTGCCAGACTTGGCACGCCCAGCGATTTTCAATGGCACGCGGACTGACGCAGAAGAGAACCAAACAAGGCATAATTCAAAGACTAGTACAAGAAGTTGACTGCTAAAGCAGGATGACCTTTAGGCTTTTGGCACGCTTAATGAATTATAAATCCTACTTTGGCTCACTGTTATCAATAGGTTGCCGACCGCTGCACTAGACTATATACATTGTTTGAAAGGCACGACTGAACCTGTTTCTTATAAGTATGATTTTCTAGACATGTGAACATGGTGCTAGTTGATCTACGTAGGCTATAGACTATAGTAGAGATATAGGCATAGGCGCCTACGTGTTAGGCCTAATGTTAATAGCCATTAAAAAAAAAAATCTTTCAGTATTTATGTTTGAGTTGTCTCTTAAATAAGGTGCACCTCATCAGGAAGATAGTTGGAGAGGAGGGGTAGAGAAAGTGTGGGGGAATTGGAGAGGAGAGAAAATTGGAGGATTCGGTGGTAGATCTACATCTGTTTAGTAAGCCTGTTTTTTTTATACTTATATTATATAGACTAAATGGGCTGAGAGACTGCATACTTTGTACCGGTATTAGTATTAAGTAGCCTAGGTCTAGGCATACTAATTTACTATTGGGAGGAGGTTGAGGAGGAGTTGGGGGATCTTAGTAAATCTTACTGGAGGATCATCAATTCCAACTACCTCGTATGGTGGATAGACCTTTGACTTAGGTTTTAAGTGAATCGCAGTTGCTTTGCTAGTGGCTGGTTCACTCTTACAACCTATTTTCATGAAAGAAGAATCAAGTTAATAGGCCAACAGCCTAGTTGTTTTCTTGGAGATTCGATAACCGGCAAGAGAATCATTAGGCACTAACCTGTTTTTTTTGTAATACTTTTTTTTAGGAAAGAGTTGGGAGAAATAGCCCACCCACCATTACCACTCAAACATGCAGGCATATATATGTTTTCCTATATCAATAATTCCATGTACAATAGGACACAGGGGCCGAATAGCATTGCTTCGTGTGCTGTGGTTGGATGTAAAATTCGAAATCACTATATATACTATTATTTTTTATGTCCATTCATTTCTAAATATTTTACTTAACTTAGTTTTTACTTTTCTTTTAAATGAGCTTGAACTTCATAAGATCACACATAAGAAATGGGTTATTACTGTAAAAAATAACAACTGCCTGTAGACTGGAGACAGACGTGCAAAGGGCATTAAGCTTCAAGCAAAAATTTAATTAAATAGAATAAAATATCAGCCCCATATAAGAATACCTACATTTCACCTTACATTTAATAAGATTAGAGTAAAGTTAAATTGGTTTAGAGCTTAGATTAGAGCATTAAGTAGTTTAGAGCTTAGATAATATTAGAAGCTTAGTCAAAGTAGATTAGACATAGACCTGGGATTAGAGTTTAGAGCTTAGTTAATCATTTAAGACTTTGGTTTAGATTGAGTTGTCTTATTTATTATAACACTTGTTGTAAAAATGGAAATTATCTTGAGTTGAAAAGTATTTTTTCTTCATGGTTAAGTGTTATAATTAATCAAACAAACTTTCATTTAGATATTTAAAAAACCTTAGCTCTCAAACTTCATACAAAAATGACAAGTGGAAGAAATTGTACAAGTCACTTTTAATATGACCATAATAATATAACAATTTAAGCCGGTATATATTTGCTAAGAAGAAATGTTAATTAAGAAAGTTTTATCAACATAATATTTGCAAGAAAGTAATACTAAATCATGTAATTTGCTAAGGCAAAAAATAATAATTTTCAAATACCGGGTATTTGAAATATAGCATTAAAAATTTTCTCAATTAAAATAATACAAATTATTATTTTAACAAAAATATTTCTCACTTTCAACAAAATTTCTGTGTAATAATATTTCTTGTATGTTAAGATTAGCATTTGAAGTATTAACAAAATAATCACTAACAACATTAAAAGTATCCTCTGTGGCAATAGCCAAAAAAACAAGTGCAATAAATACAATGTATTTTTATATAGTCCAGAAGCTCTTCCTTTGTTAGAAAATAAATAGTGGAACTGTACATACATTTAGCACAGGGAAATTATAAATATGCAATTAGCTAATTAGCTACACAAGATTTGTGTTACATTTGTAAAATAAAAAAATTAGGGGGGGGGGGGGGTATCATTAAACAAAAAATTTAAAATGTTTTAAAGATATTTATGTATATATATGAAATCTTAGTATACTTCTGAAATCTAAACAGAAAATATCAATACTAAAGTAATAATAATAGAAAAGCAATAACTGTTTTTACTCATTTCCTTTTATTTAAATGATGCTGTTATTTAACGCTGTCGTTGGCCACTAAACTACTCTATTTTCTACAACAATTACAATATTATTATCAGCTATTATTAATTATTAACAAGGGATAACATCACAAGCTGCTTCATTATTTTCAGATTTGTCAACGTGTATTAGATTTAACCTATGCATTATTAATATACCCTAGCGACAGTTACATTTTTCGCCTTAACTTTAAGCGGCCAGGAACGCAAGTATACTTGTAAAATCTAAACTGAAAATGGTCAATAAACTAGGGACGTATTTCTTAACTACCGGTACAAGATATGTGACAGGAAAACTAAATTCTAACAAATGTTATGGAACACACCTTTAGTTTATTTTTTGCAACACTTTCATACACAACTCAGTATATTAGCTGAGGATTAAAGAATTTCTGAAGGGGAAACTAGAAACCTAGGTAACAAATTGTTAGTCTACATAACACTACTAAATACCCTAATATTTAAAACCTTTTTTGAAATTAACACTCGCATCTTTATTTATTTATTTTAACCATTACATTTCAGCAAGATCATAATTGGCTTTAAAATCCTTTCGTCAAAATACATCCAATAAATAATTTGCACAATGCGCATATTTTATACAACCTGATACGTTCTGGGGTGAAAATATATACCAACAGAAATATTTGACAATTTATACATTTTTAAAGAACTTGATAAAAAACTTTTTGGAAAAATACAATGTTTTCTAAACCTCTTTTTTGGGGAATGGCAGTAAAACACCTTTTTTAATACCAATGTTATTTATTAATCAAAGACATTTTTTACGTCTAAATACATACATGTAGTCAAATACAATTGAAAACCAACACTTTTTTGTAAACCAAAACATTTTGAAACACTTCATAACAAAAATAGAAATAAAAGTAACATAGTTGTAAGAAAACCTTTTGTAGGTTGCAAAGAAGCACCTTTTTAAATTGTTAGATAATTTGAAACTCATATAAAACTAAATACACTGATTTGCACTGATTTTATTTGCTATCATTTTGACTTCCTCTTGGTCCGCCCCACGGTCCGCCCCACGGTCCGCCCCACGGTCCGCCCCATATGCCTCCCCATAGCTTGTCTTGAGTACAAGATTTAATATCAGCCATGTTCTTAACAATCCTTGTTGTCTCTTGGAAAATACTTTTCTGTTCTTGAGTGTACACACTATTGTCATTCTGTATCTGTACGGGTACACTTCCCTGGTCTTTCTGAAAACAAGGATAAGTAAAAAATTAATTACTAATTAATTTCCTATTATTTATTAATTACTAATTTATTTCCAGATCAGATTGTGACAGAAACTATCATTAACTATTATTAATGAAAACTGTTACTGTATCGATAAGTACTAATGAAGGGATGTTAAGAAAATGTCTCATTGGTTTTATTAAATAAAAATCTTTATTTTTATATTGAAGAAGTGGGCTCTATATATATTTTTTTGAGGTTAGACATAGGATAGGTATGTGACATGACATGACATAAATGCTGACAATATATATCATTGTGCTATTTATCAACAGAAGAATATTGAACAGAGGATTTCATTATTATATCATTTTTTTAAATTGGATAACAAAGAATAAAGAAATAAAGTTATGAACTTTTAAGGGACAAAATCAGAGAAGCTGACTAATTTGGGTTGAATCTATGTTACTCATCTTAGGTACATGATTTGGTATTGTTACGAAACAGAGTTGATTCAAGGTTTGGAGGGGTAGAAAACTGTCGACTAATTAAGAGGCAAAGGGTTAAATCTTAACATACAATTAAAAAGCATACCTTGAAGGGATCTGCTAACTCAACGACAACTTTGTTGCCATTAATTGTATGCTCCGTACTCGAAACTTCAAGAGCTTTTTCTGGTGTTTCTAAGGTGACAAATGCAAACTTTGTGGTCACATCGGGGCAGTAGACTTGAGTAACTTTTCCGAACTGCTTAAAATAATCTTCTACTTCATTGGCAGTCACATCTAACGCCAGTTCGCCCACATACAGTTTGTTGTTATCTGCATCCCCAGTCCTCTGGATATAAATTAAAGAACTATTTATTACTAGTGGTTGTGGTCTCAAAATAACGGAGAAACGAATTATTACAATTTTTTTTTTTAAAATAACTACCGGCTAACAATATTACAATAAAAACTGTACTGAGAACGCATCTTTCGGTATACATTTTTGTTTATTATATAAAAAAAAATTCTTTTGGAGGACCATTTTCCAATTTATACATTTAACTTTTGTGCCGATCAAACGGCCTATTAGCCTATGCCTATAGCAAACAAACATAAATACAGTGGATATTCATGTATAATTCGCACTGGTGTACAAGTCGCACCCATAGTTTAGGATTTTTTTTCTTATATGCTGTCATTGATCCGCGTATAAGTCGCACCCTGACTTTCATGGGTTACACTGCCTTTTAACTTCTCAAAAATGCATACCTTTTAAACATAAAAGTTACTAAATGTTCACCCTAATTTGGAAACTTTCCTTAAAAAATAGTTTTAATCATGCATAACGCAAACATAATCAAATAAAGGCAGCGTTTCATTTATTTTTAACACCAATCAATACAGCCATTAGTCATACGTGAAAGTTTTTGTCAATACAGCCATTAGTCATATGGGAAAGTTTTTGTCAATACAGCCATTAGTCATATGGGAAAGTTTTTTTAAGGCATTAATGACATACTATAGGGAGATGGGGGGGGGTCTGAGAAAGTTTGACAATCATATAAACAAACTCTAGGTAATACTTTTTTGCATATGTACAGACATGCCTACCTCCAAAAATCAAAATGAGGAACACACAAGGTAAAAATGAGGAACATGGGACCAAAATGAGGAACATAAGCGCGGAAGAAGCATTTTTGAGCCAATATAGTCTACGCTAAATAATATTATTTAAAAAAAATGGGTAAAATTCTTTCACTTACAGTAATAAGACTATATAATACTCTATTTTCTACAACAATTACAATATCTTATCAGCTATTATTAATAACTAGAAATAGCCCGTGGGGAAACCACGGGAGGAAAGAATTTTGTTTTATGTGTTTTTATTATTTGTAGAATTATGATTATATTTAATTTTTGTTTTGCTTTTTCAAAAGTCAAGAAACAGGAGCTGGAATTAAACAGGTCCTTAGTCATGGTTTTAATTTTAAGAAATGACGATTCTAATTGAGAATATTTACATTTTTATCTAACGATTGAGATAAATACAAAATTAAACATGGTTTGATTTAACTGTCTTTTTTCACTGCAATAAATTAAATTCAGATGACAATTTTCATTAAAAGCAATATTAAGTGTTATCTCTTGTTAACCATGAGTCGGGCCTATTTGTCTGTTGAGTGTTATTTTCTACATGTTTGGGACTTTTTGACGTTAAAAAGCTACAGAAAAAGGACTATAGGTGAGACCTTTGATATGATTGAATGTCTGTTATTAAAATGTGTTAATTGCTATCACAAAAGCAAGAATTATTATAAATTGTTGACGTCATAGATCAGAGGGTAGTGTTTAGTGTTGAAGAACCAAGTTGATAAATTTTAATTAGTGAAAAAGTCTTTTAGCTATTGCATTCTGAGAAGATGTCTGAAGTGTTCAAATTGATATGTATTTCCTTTGCAATGAATCAACAGCCGTTGCAAAGATAATCTTCGGATTAGGATTTCTCAAAAGCACAATGATTAAATTTTTTTTTATTGATGTCTCCTAAGAGTCTCGTTTGGTGTAAGACAGTATTACATTTAGTTTGATACCAGACATTGTGAGCTCGATTGTTGGGGTGACTTACCAAAAGTTCTGAGTATGAATCCTGATAAAGGCTAACGTTTTTCCCGGCTCTGAAGGGTGTCTCTAATCCTACCGAGCTCTGATGTGTACTTGACATTCGTTAGGGAAAAGTAAAGGGGACTGGGGGCTGTAGGCTTTGTGCTGGTCATACAATCTCCTAGTATTCCGCGGCCATAGAAACTTGTGAACACTGTCTCACGGTCCCTATGGATCAAATTGGTCTAACGGGGATACTTTACTACTACTCGTGTGAGGCCAGTCATTATAATCATAGGGAAATGGGTGTGTGTGTGTGTCGGGGGGGGGGGAGCAAGACTAATATATAGGCTAAAATGTGTACATGAACAACAATATTCATTATATAATTATATACCACGTTATTATTGTTTTTAAACTGTTGTGTTTCCTTTTTCAATGATTTAAATATCTGTACAATTCATCCAATAACCCCCTCCCCACCTTTTTTTTTTCAAAATCAATATTTGTTTTATGCTGGGAAAGTGGGGATTAGATTATATTAAGTTGATAATTCTAAAGACAGTTATAAAGCTAATTATATTACTCTTTCTAAATACTTTGTTTTACAAAAGTAGAAAACCTAAATGTTTTAAGGTTTTAATTTCTGAACACAAATTTCAAAGAATTGTCAAAGTTTATGGAGAAATGATTGGGTGAAAGAAAAAAATAGAAATTGACTATATAAACACCAAAATGTATTAGTAATAAAAGCTTAGTTTCATATTTGCTAAATTGATAGATAAAAGAATAAAAGAGATAATAAAGTATAGAGTTAGGAATCGAACTTTAGAGATTTTATTAATAGACGTTTTATATTTTCTAAAAAGTATGTCGTCACGCTCATAAGATAATTGCGTAAGTCATTTTTTGGCGGTTTTGAGTTATTGGTACTGACAGAAAGAGAAACACAAGCTCTACCATCCTACCTGGCAGTTCGGCTCTATGAAATTTTTAAACTGCTGAAACTGCTCGATAATCGTTTTGCCTAAGTCAAAACAGTGAGTTAGGCATTTTACAACCTTCATCATAACGGGAGACAGAATCAGACACTGACATGGAAATGGAGTCATCTGATCCTTCACTTAATAGTCCCACAAAGATTAGAATAAAGAAACCTCACCTATGGAAATCGAACATCAGCAAAATGCTCAAATTACAAGGTCAAGAATACACCAGTAGCAAAGGAAAACAACGTTGTGAGAGAAAGCCTTGTCCCATGTGCACATCTGATTGTTGTACAAAATCAGAATTAAGAAACTGTTCTTCGTTGAATGAAAACGATCGCCTACAAATCTTTACCACCTTCTGGGAAATGCAACCATGGGAAGCAAGAAGGAAATATGTACAGGCTTTGATGACTCGGCAGCCTATCAAACAGAAGGAAAACATTCATTCATCCAGGCGACACATTTTTCTATCCTATGTTTTGAAAAAAGAAGATGGCAATGTTGTCTCAGTTTGCAAGGAAATGTTTTGTAACACCTAAGGTGTATCAAAGCGAACGATTTCAAGTTGGACGTCTGATTCATTTTTAGACGACACTGACGATGATGATTTCCAAAACAAAGATGAGTCTTCAAAAAATCCAAATTCTGGAAAACAACCGAAAGTGTCAGAAGAAGACATGAACTACCTTAAAACCTGGTGACTGCATCAACTGACAGTGGAATCCCATTATTGCCGCCAAAGTGAAACGTACAAGAACAAGAAATTCCTCTGTCCTGGTACACAAATAACAGACCTACACACGCAATATTGTCAATCAGTAAGTGACGGAAAGCGTCCAGTTGGGCTCACCATGTTCCGTAAAATGTTCCAGTCAATGGGATTTTCTGTGTTCATACCCAAAAAGGATCAGTGTGAACAATGCATGCAGGCAAAAGTGGGAACTCTGAGTGATAATGATTACGCTGAACATGCTGAACAAAAAGATCTTGCGCGAGAGAAGAAAAGTCAAGACAAAGAGGAGACAAAGACAGATAATTCAAAGTCTGTATGGACTATGGATCTCCAGGCTGTTCTTCTCTGTCCTAAGACAAATGCCAGCACAGCATATTACAAAACCAAAGTTCATGTTCATAATATTATGACCTATTATAACCTGGGCACCAAGGAAGGTTATTGTCTTACATGGGATGAATGTAATGGCAATTTGAGTAGCGAAATGTTCGCATACCTTCCTTATCCTCATTTTGAACAGTACATCAAAGAGAACAAGAAGAAAACACATTACATTATTTGGAGTGACAACTGTACTTATCAAAATAAAAATGTGACAGTTGCCAATATGTTTTATCATTTGGCAAAAAAGTACAATGTCGTCATTGAGCAGAAATTTCTACTTAGTGGACACACTCAAATGGAATGTGATTCCGTACATAGCACGATAGAGAGGAACATTACATGTGACGTCTTCACGCCATCTGAGTATGCCATCCTGTTCAGAACAGCCATGAGAAAGCCTCAAGCTTACACTGTGAGAGAAATTGAACACAACCAGCCTGTTAAATTGAATGGTTCCTATTTATTTCACAAGCATCCGCCCTGGTAAGACAACTGGAGATGTCACATTTGGTGAATTGAAGGCAATCCAATACAAACCCAGAGAAATCCACTACAAGCTCAGTCACAGTGATGACTGGAAACTCTTGCCTCAGAGAATCCGAGATGTTGAGTTGGAAACAGTCCAGCTGTTTCAGCATCAGCTGCCGCTCACTCATAGAAAATTCAATTATGACATGTCCATGGTCAAAATAATGCTCATCATTAATTTTATAACTGTACTTTTGAAGGAAAATTGCAATAAAGTGAATTAATTTTTGTTACTTGAGCTGTTTTTTTTTGTTTTTTTTTATTTTTATTTTTATGTGCAAAACGCATTACCATTTTTTGAACATGATTTAAATTGCATTTAGTTTAACTCCTTTATTGTAATCACAATGCAACAGTTACTTTTTGTAGCACTTTTTTTCCACAATATAGTTCACCTTGTCCAAAAACATGAAGTTTGGTTTTATTGAAATTTGACAATTGCTGTTGTTGTTGTGTTGGTGGTGGTGGTAGTGGTATGACTGGTGATGGCTCTTGTAGTGGTGGTGGTGTCAACATGCAGGGCATAATAAAATAAAGAGCTTAACTCTCTGGATGAAAAAATGCCTAAGTCATTTAATATGCTATAAAATTGCCTTCCTACAGCAAGATTGCCTAAGTCACAGAATGAAAGATGCATAAGTACTCTAAAAATGTTGCATAAGTCATATTAAATCTCGTACTGTAGTAATCCACAGAGAATTAAAATTCTTTTGTTGATAATATTGATACAAACATGAAATCACACAAGTATACAA
This sequence comes from Anisus vortex, assembly GCA_949126835.1. Taxonomy (NCBI): domain Eukaryota; kingdom Metazoa; phylum Mollusca; class Gastropoda; family Planorbidae; genus Anisus; species Anisus vortex. The sequence goes on along the minus strand of OX421492.1, from coordinate 38,690,661 downwards.
AAAACTAGAGTTTTCAGGGGCATTAACTAGGAATGAAACAGTTTTTTCACGTTTTCTCAAAATGGCAAAAAATGACTTACGCAATTATCTTATGAGCGTGACGATGTTCTGTTCTAATCTTGCATATATGTTTGTGTGTTTGCGTGTGTTTGTGTGTATGTATGTGTAAGTGAGGCAGACAGATAGAAAGGAAGAGGATTTATTTAGTAGAGACCTATTAAAATGCTAAGGTTGAACGTCATCTTCATTTTTCAATGCAAGATATGCATACTCTTAAAACCTAATCGCTATGCAATTTAAAAAAATTAAGGTGAAATAGCCAAATCTAGGGCCTTATACAAAAAAAGTGTAGACATACACATGTAGGCCCTCGGGGGCATATTAATATTGTTTAGATATTTCCAAAGACTGTAATAAGATGGACCGCTTGCTTTAAATATTTCTGCTATTTGATGACTCGTAAACTTCTGTTTCGGAATTTACGATCACAAACGGAATTATAGACCTAGCGTTTAATAAATTCGTTCATTTTAGAATGGAAAACTATAAACTAATACTTATCCCAGTTACCAGTTATTGTCGGATAATTTAAAGGAATATTATAGACGTCAAATGCCGATGAATAGATGTCAATTAAAACTATTAAATAATGTCAAATGTATTTGTATAAGTAAATGTTTTAGTTTTTCAATTTCTTCGTTTCATTACTTCTCATGTAGAAATTGTAGAATAATATTTTATAGAATGATCGTCTGTTATCTATATCAGATTAAAACTATAATTTAAGATAAAATAGAAAGTTTCATACAGTGGAAGTCTTTTAGAGTATGCGTTATTTGATGCGCACCGAAAAACACGATTCATTGAGCTATAAAAATAGTGCAAGCCGTCCTCTTATTAAAGTCTTTAATATTACGTCATCTGTCTGTACTCTCAAAACCAAGTCGCTAAGCGTTCCGGAATGATACATTTCTTTGGGCTATTATTATATAGATAAAAGCACAGGTCATGAAGAGGATTTTTATACACTACAACTACATTGCAAAACATGGCATGGAGATAATTTTGCACTGGTTTTATTTTCTATCATCCTGACTTCCTCTTGGGCTGCCCCATGGGCATCAACATCATTTTTACTAAACGATTTAAAGCAGTAGGCCAGTAGGAAAAATATAATTTACTTTATTTTGAATTTTAATTTTGCGACTACTTTTATTTTTTATTAAGTAGGCCTAACTAGAAGTTATAAGGTAAAATTTTGTTTTGGCTAGCAATGATTAGTTTAGTTTTAGTTTCCCTAAAATTATTTGACATAACAAAAACGGCAAAGAAGTCGACAGTGCCGCAAAGCCCTACGCTTATGCACTCTCGAGAAAAAAAAAAGGAAATACATTAAAAATTAAAACAGAAGTGAGAAGAAGAAAACAAAAGTTGGCAAACGCCTTTTGTTTATTTCGCATTATTACTTTCTTAATTAAAATGTCGGCATTTTTGGAGACGCTGATTTTGCGGAACAGGGGGTAATTTTCTGCCATATTACTATTACAGAACGGTTCCAGAAAATCCGGAACAGTAGGCATGTCTGTATGTATTAAACACTAATTAATAATTAAGTCTTTTTTTACCGGTCGCTTGGCCAACACCTCAACTTCTAGATCGTCATCATGTGATCGTTTCACACCCCTAATGGCTGTAATAGTTAATAAAATCATATGTTATATAAAAAAATTTAAATTTAAAGGCCTAATAAGAAAAGAGTTAGTGTTAATAAACAAAACAAAATGTTTTTTTCTAGACTAATATAACATAAGTGAAAAATTGACAACCTATACATAATGATGAAAATAACCTATAGGCTTACCGGTAATAGCAGTGTACTGGATGCGATCTAAACATTCAACTGGCGGGAACATAATCCCTGCTACACATTTAACTGCTTGTCTTCTTCCAGTTTCAGGATTTGTGTAACATAAACCAATAGCATCAGGGACAACACTTTTCAGGGTGTCAAGATAAATAGTCCCATTCGTTTCAGTCGCCAAGTCTATTGTATCCCCCTCGTATACAACCTCAAGTAGCATTCTTAAGATGATCCTGTTTAATAAAAAGATAAAGATAGGGACACTTATATTAATATGAGGCTAAACATTAATATTGTTTTAATATGTGTATTAAAATGATATAAAAGTTGTTTCCTAAAAACCTAATAGGCCTACCCTAAACCTAATTAGAATATAATGTGAATTGAAACTTAAGTGGCCATGTGTTTTGGAGTTACACATTTTGAAGTGCTAATAGAGACCAGTTTTATGGCAAATTTGGTTAGAAGATCTGAAAGAATTTTTTTCTTTCTTTTTGTGATGTTTTTGTGTTAGCCCCAGGCCATCCCCTGAAGTGGTAAGAGAGAAAAAGGTTTTATGGCCGACTCAGTGGGAGTCTAAAAGAGTGCGAGGTTTCTTTCATGTTTCTTTTTTCATGATACTCTATCAATAGTTTATAATAGCTCTAGGCTATATTTGCCGTCTTGTTTACATATGCATTCTGCAGCTGTCTGCTTAGTTTCTGAGTTAAATGTTTAATTTTTAGGTATTTTTTATGTAGTCTAATTGAGTTAGTTGCCATAAATTTTTTTAATAGATTTTCTTTTTGTTTACAAAGTATCTTTAGTTTAACGTTAAACCAACATTTGTTAATTTTATTTGATGTCTGTTTTGTTGGCACAAAATCAGCCATTATTGCTTTTAAGTTTGTTTTTATGAAATGCCAAATATCTTCAACTGGACTATTTATATTATATTTATTAAGGAAAGTTATTTGCAATTTTATTGCTGCTTGATGAAGATATGTTGTATTGCATTTATTCCAGAGATAAATTATTCTTTTAGGTTTCTTGCATATTTCGGTTTTGATTCTGTTACTAACTCTGATAATATCATAATCTGAAAGACCAGGGATTATCTCATAATCTATTACTAGTCCTGGTCTGTTTGTTAAGAATAAATCTAGTATATTATGGTTTCTTGTTGGTTTTGTATAAATTTGTTCTAATGTCTGAGAGGTTGAAGTCCCCCATTATTAGGGTTGCCAGACGTCCGGCAAAAGGAGGACATGTCCTCCCTTTTAGCCCTGTGTCCTCCGTCCGGCAGGCAAAGCTAAAAACCCTTCACATGGCCGGCTTTTGTACGCCAAAGGTTTTACAAATACTTATTTCACTTTTTATATTATTTATTGTCAATAAGTAGCTGGGTCGGGTAAAGCAAAACACTGGAGTATTTAGCAGGAAATATAATGAATTAGATTGTTTTGTCTAATGTGTTGTTAGGTTAATTGTCCACAGATCTTCTCTTCCCCACATCGACTCCCCTTGCAAACATACATACGAATTTACATATTAAATTGCTTTATTGTTACAAAAAATAGATCTAGCTGGAGATTATAAAATTATAGATTCTATGCTAGTGACTCACAATAATATTAAGAGTCTAAACAAACGGTTAGTGCAAGTTTTGGAGTGAAGGTGACGGTTCTATTTCAATATCTATTCAGCCACATAGGGAAACTTTTGTCCTAGTTCTTGTAATATTTTGCCGTGAAATTGTTTGACCAATATTGCAATCTCAAATCATTCGTACAAGAAAAGAATAAACAGTTTTTTCAAAGACTCTTTCATGTGCAGTGTAGTTTGTTTTTTTCAAAGTTTCTAAATGCAAGTTGCATTTCAGAGTTGCTAAAAATGTGTGAACTTTTTTTTTCTGTATCCCTGGACACAATGGCAATGTGGAAAGAGTGTTCTCATTGATAAACGCTCAATGGTTAAGAGAATGAAATAGAATTTCAGTTAACTCTGTAAATGGCATCATTCTTACAAAGTACAACTTGAAAAATCTCAAATGAGAACAGTTTTATACATTTGTACTTGCTACCTTTTATTGGTTGATTTACTAATATATAAGTATTGGCAACCATTGTAGTAAAATTGTAATGATTGCATGTTAAATCCGCATTCAATTGAAGCAATAAAAATGATAGAAATGAAACACTCAATGTGTCCTCCTTTGGGACTCATGTGTCCTTTTTGTCCTCTTTTTTGTCTCTCTGTGTCCTCCTTTTGGTACCTATGTATCTGGCAACCCTACCCATTATCCAAATTACAGCATTTTTATGATTTGTTTCAATGCTTGTGAGCTGATTGCACAGATCAGTCATGTATTCTGTTGTTGAGTTTGATGGTCTATATATACTGCCTACAATTAGTGGTTTTGAATTAGGTCTACTTATTTTACAAAAGACGGACTCTATGTTATTATTAGATTCTATTTTAATTTCTATATCTATTAGACATTAGTATTAGAGTAGATTTTATGGCTAGTAAGACTCCTCCATGGCTGACTGCTCTATCTTTCCTAAAAATTTCATAATTATTATTGAGTATCTCTGTGTTGTATACATCTGGATTAAGAACAACCCCCGCCGCCTCCCTCCAATTACATGGAAGTAATAAGTATTTTTTCTCAAAAGCACCAGGGATGGATTAACCCTGAGATACCTTTCTGGCTTTGACTTGCAAGAGTAAAAGACAAATCTTCTAGGATTCAAGCTGAATCTTACTCAAATTAAAATTCTCTTTCTCTTTTTTTTTCTCACGCCCCTACGCTATAGAAGAACACAACGAGTAGACAGAGAAAATATCTAATGTGGAGGTGGTCAAAAGGTCAAACGCTAACAGAGAAATAATTAGTTGTAAATATGAAAAGAAAGTTAGTACTTTTTTTTATTAGTAGGCCACTTAATTAGAAAACATATAATATAACAGTCATAGAAAACATAATCATAATAATTGGAAAGCTGGAGGGAAAGAAACGCAGAGGAAGACAGAGAAGGAAGATACTAGCAAAAAAATAATAGCAAACTACTTCATTCATGGTAAAGAACTAACTCAAACTAACAATGCTAGGTATCTGGGAGTAATAATAAATGATAAGTTATCTTGGAACCCTCACATTGATGAAGTAATTAACAAATCAAACAAAACGTTAGGATTCATAAAAAGGAACTTTTACAAATGTAATAAGAATATAAAACTAAAATGCTATCTCACATTAGTTTAGGCCTATACTAGAATATGCAGGATCTGTATGGGACCCATCAACTAAAGAAAACATTAAAAATTAGAACAAATTCAAAAAAGAGCTGCAAGGTTTATAACTAGTGAATATTCCCAATTGAAAAGAGTAACACCATTAGTCAAATCACTAAACCTAGAAACACTAGAGAACAGAAGGGCAAAGAGTTTAGTAGTAATAATACATAAGGCATTAAACTCTAATTTAGAAATACAACCCAATAACAACCTATTGCAAAGCTCAGATAAACATAAAGACAAAAACACCTTTCTTGTCCCTTATGCCGCATGCGAGAACAAATGCATATAAATAAGTACTCTTTCTTCCCGAGTGGCATTCGGGCATGGAATGGGTTGCCTGAACCAACCAGGAAAACCAATAACCTAACATCATTTAAAGCATTAATAAAAATGCAAGACTAGACTCGGACCAGATGAGCGTAGGACACAATAATCTTCTTTATAGAAGGAGCGTCTGTAATGTATAAGATAAGATCTAACGGAATGGCATGGGATAAATAACAGAAATGCTGGAGTTCGCCAGAATAAAAGATACGTGAATCGACATGATCGCCTACGGTATACGGCATGGCGCCTTCACCTTTCTCATCAAAGGGCTTATGTATGATGATAGACTACAATAGAAGCCCATATATATCATAAATACTCATATATTGTTGACTATATTGATATTTTGTACAGTTAACTATTTATAATAGGCCGATTCCATAGACCTAAAATCCTCAAGATATTAAAAATAAAGGTTTAAAAAATATATATTTATAATTATAACCTATTCATTAGAAGAATAGATTAAAAGTCTAATACTAATAGTATAATTTGTATAAAGAATCACCTTTACCTTTAATAGAAAACCGGAAAAGGAAATCTCATGGAATTGTTTGCTGCATTGAATATTATGAACGATTCGTAAAATAATTAAAAAAATATTATATTATAATTTAATTCTGCACTTTAATATGATTTGAAACAAACTGTTATTTTTATTATTTTATATCTTTTATTGTGTTATTTTGTACTCTATATGATTTTATATTACATTTTCATATCACAGTTTAAAAAAATATAAGCTTATATAGATCTAGCAGTTTTATTGTTTTGTTTTCTTTTTTTCTAAAAGGACTAAATCGGTATTAAACTGTATAGCCCACACGGGAAGGTTGGTAGGCTATTCATAGGCCCTACCTTTTTTTTTTTCAGATAATATGTTAATTTAGGCCTATTCCTTAATTTTCATCTGTGTAGGCCTACCTTTTTTTATGGTATGGTGGTATGAGGTTTGAGTATGGTAAAAGTAAAATGAAATGATAATGTTTTTAAATAAATGCTCCTATTATAGTCTAGCCTATGCCGGCTATGCCTATGCTTATGCTGAACTGAGTATTATTTAAAATACTATTAATAATAGTGAATAGTCACATAGTGTGTATGCTTTTTGGGCTTGGCTGTTCATTTTAAAACTTGTTTGTTTGCTTACTATTTATATTGACTATATATTTTTTCATTGTAAGATATAGACTATAATATAGTAAATGTGACATACATAACTTGACATGACATAAAGTTTATGATAAACATATCCCTACCTACTTTTTTTAAGTACAAAACAAAAATGTTAATAAATGTTATTAAAAGTTTGTAAGTTATATTAGGCAGGCTATAACTTGATTTAAGTTATAAGTATACAGTATAACTGTATAAGCCAAGTCAGGTATAAGCTGCAAGTAGTAATAATACATAAGGCATTAAACTCTAATTTAGAAATACAACCCAATAACAACCTGTTGCAAAGCTCAGATAAACATAAAGACAAAAACACTTTTCTTCTCCCTTATGCCAGAACAAATGCATATATGTACTCCTTCTTCCCGAGTGGCATTCGGGAATGGAATAGGTTGCATGAACAAACCAGGAAAACCAGTAGCCTAACTTAACATCATTTAAAACATTTATAAAAATGCAAGACTAGACTCGGACCACGGATGAGCGTAGGACGCAATAATCTTCTTTATAGAAGGAGCCTATGTAATGTATAAGATCAGTGTCAGGACAAAACAAATAAAATATAATAGAAATAAATTAGCCTGTTTCCGAGTTTAAATGGATGTTTTAAAGTTCAAGGTTTAGCCTATAATTTAGCCTATAGTCTTAGTCTTAGTTATATTTAATTGACATTATTTATATATAGGCCTATAATTTTAAGATAAGTTTGAAGATTTGTGTAGGCCCTATCAATTTTAGTTAAATTGACTCGGAATAGAGTTTTTTCTTGACTAGATAATTACAATAGATACTATAAAGTTTAAAGTTATGAGTAGGAGTAGGCCAATAATATCCTACACAAGGTGAAAAATACTCCAGACTACATTATAATGATTTAAGAAGTTATACTGCTGCAGCCATAGTTATAGACGCCTCTTGGCACTGTGTACAGTGTGGGTTACCACAATTTAGTTCAGGCTATACTCAGGTGGTTTCACTACATAGATCTATACGTTATACTTGTAGATCTATATACAGGTGATTGTACTTGTAGAACTATACTCAGGTGGTTGTACTTGTAGATCTATACTCAGGCGGTTGTACTTGTAGATCTATACTCAGGTGGTTGTACTTGTAGATCTATACTCAGGTGATTGTACTTGTAGATCTATTCTCAGGTGGTTGTACCTGTAGATCTATACTCAGGTGGTTGGACTTGTAGATCTATACTCAGGTGGTTGTACTTGTAGATCTATACTCAGGTGGTTGTACTTGTAGATCTATAATACTCAGGTGGTTGCACTTGTAGATCTATTCTCAGGTGGTTGTACCTGTAGATCTATACTCAGGTGGTTGGACTTGTAGATCTATACTCAGGTGGTTGTACTTGTAGATCTATACTCAGGTGGTTGTACTTGTAGATCTATACTCAGGTGGTTGTACTTGTAGATCTATACTCAGGTGGTTGTACTTGTAGATCTATACTCAGGTGGTTGTACTTGTAGATCTATACTCAGGTGGTTGTACTTGTAGATCTATACTCAGGTGGTTGTACTTGTAGATCTATACTCAGGTGGTTGTACTTGTAGATCTATACTCAGGTGGTTGTACTTGTAGATCTATACTCAGGTGGTTGTACTTGTAGATCTATACTCAGGTGGTTGTACTTGTAGATCTATACTCAGGTGGTTGTACTTGTAGATCTATACTCAGGTGGTTGTAGGCTACTTGTAGATCTATTTATACTCAGGTGGTTGTACTTGTAGATCTATACTCATGTGGTTGTGCTTGTAGATCTATACTCAGTTGGTTGTACTTGTAGATCTATACGCAGGTGGTTGTACTTGTAGATATATCTATACTCAGGTGGTTGTACTTGTAGATCTATACTCAGGTGGTTGGACTTGTAGATCTATACTCAGGTGGATGTACTTGTAGATCTATACTCAGGTGGTTGTACTTGTATAAATATTCTTAGGTGGTTATACTTGTAGATCTATACTCAGGTGGTTGTACTTGTAGATCTATACTCAGGTGGTTGTACTTGTAGATCTATACTCAGGTGGTTGTACTTGTAGATCTATACTCAGGTGGTTGTACTTGTAGATCTATACTCAGGTGGTTGTACTTGTAGATCTATGTGTTTTTAAAGATTTGTTTATAATATTTAACAAACTAGAGTGTGGAGTGAGTTATTAGACACAATGCACATAATGGTGCTGGGGTGGTCGGGGGAAGAACGGGTGAGCGCACTAAATGGTGGATTCCGGTGCCCGAGTGCTTAAAGGTTGGCTGGTCATCGATCCCCGCTGCCCACGCGGAGAAGTGATCTTTTAGCGCTACCCTGGAGGTGGGGGGGGGGTGGAAACAGGAAGTGACCTGACTCCTTCTGTCGTGACTAAAGCCAGTAATTTGTTTTGTTTTTTCAAACGATCGATAGAGGCGGTTTATTTCAGAACAAATTTTTATTGTCCTTTTTGTAGAGTCAAGTTTGCGCCTCTCCCTCCATAACATGTGGTTTATATCGTCCTTCATACGCTTTGTCTCCTCGGGGATTACATAATGTCCTACACAAAGGAGATCGAACTTCGTATGGTTTGTGTCAATTTAATCAATACACACTGGCTCGGCTAATTTTATTACGAAACCCCTGCGGACACTGACCCCACTTTAAATAAAAGCCACAATCCAGGAAGGTATTTGGGGGCTCTCCAGTTGCCCATCCTTTTCAGGTCTCTCATGCAGAACTAGGTTTTTCATTGAAATGTGCTGAGCGACCTATTTATTGTGGCTGTAAATTCTGAGCAATCCGTATAGATGTGGATGGCTGTATCTGTATAGCTTTCGATGGTTTCTAGTGCACCTACTTTAAGTTCTAGCGGGTTTGATGTTTTGGTTAGGCTTTTGTTGTTCAAAGAGGTTTTAATTCTTGGTTGCCTTTGTCTTCCTCCGGGGGGTAAATGCGAATGTCTTGTAACTGGTTCTCGGTTTTGTGGGAGGTGGTGTTTTTGTTGTAGTTCGTCTGCTATTTGCAATAGGGACTTTTGTTTCTTTTTTGAGGCTGTTCTGTTGCGTTCAATAAGTATTTTGTTTGGGTGGTCATTCTCCAGTCTTTTGTACCTTTCGACTGCTTCTAAAGCTGCTTTGTCTCGTCTCAGTTGCAGTGGTTTAATGTTTGAGTCTATTTCACACGCTGCTGTGGGTGTAAATCTCATACCCCCACTGATGAGGCGCAAGGCTTGGTTCTGTATTGTGTCTATTGTATTTAGCTGTGTCCGGTTGGCTGTTGTTTGTAGGAGCAGGCAGTATTATAGGGCTGATCTGATATACCCTATGTATAAATTCCTTAAAGTGTTTTTATCTGCCCCCCATGCGGTGCTGGATAGATGTTTTATAATGTTTAGCATTTTTGAAGCTTTTTCTTTTAAGTCAGCCATGAAGTTTTTTAAGGAGAGTTTTTGATCAAGTTTCACGCCCAGGTATGTTGGGTTTTCTTCTTTTTTTTTTAACAGGATAGATAGTATCTAGTTTTAGGTTACATATTCTTGTGGCTTTTTTTTTTTTTTTGCTGTGGCTAAAGATGGTGTACACTGTTTTTTCTTTATTTATATTCATTTTCCAAAGCTTAGAATAAGTTGAGATAGTGAGCAGTGCTTTGTTTAGTTTGGTTCTAGTTAAAACTGGATATCTTTATGTTGTCCAAATTACACTGCTTTGTGTTTACTGGGATGAGATCAGGTAGGTCATTGATGAATATTAGGAAGAGTGTGCAGCTAAGGGCTGATCCTCGAGGGAGTCCTTCCTCCAGGGTCTTATTGTCAGAAATTGCTCCTTCAAAAATAGTCCGGATGGTTCTGTTTTGGAGGAAGGCCTTTATCCACTGATACATTTTTCCGTGTATTCCCATCTTCCTCATTTTCATAAACAGTCCTAATCTCCATACTCTGTTGTATGCTTGCTGGAGGTCGATGAAGACAGCCGTGGTATGTTTGTTGTTTTGGAAGCCTTCTACTGTTTCTTGCATGAATCTGTACAGATGGTCTTCAGTTCTGCTTGCTTTCCTAAATCCTGCCTGTGTGTTGTGCAGTGATTTTGTGAGCTCCAGCCACCAGTATAACCTAGTGTTGACCATTTTTTCAGCTAATTTGCCTATTGTTGATGTTAAGGAAATAGGCATATAACTTTTTGGATCATCAGGTGGTTTATCTTTCTTGAGTATAGGTATGATACTTGCTGTTTTCCATTCTTTTGGCAATAACCCTGTCATCCAAGTAGTGTTGATGTATTTTAGTAAAACTTCCTTAGCCGTGTGGCCTAGTCCCTGTAACATTTCATTTGTTATTCTGTCAGGTCCTGGGGACTTCCTAGTTTTGAGTTTTTTTAGAGCTTCATTTAGTTCTTGTTGTGTAAACGGTGTTTCAAAAGTGTTTATGTTGGCTGATGGGCTTTTCTCTTGTTTTTTCAATAGTTTTTGAAAGGTTTTATCCAGGTGCTTTCTCGGCTGTGTTTTGTTTGGGCTTGCAAAATGTTTGTTGATGATCTCAGCTTTTTTCTTGTTCTTTGTTGTTAGGGATTTCCCATGGGTCATGGGCCTTGGGTTGCTTTTAGTCTTGTTGCCTGCTAACTGATGTAGAAGTGTACATGCCCTGCGTCCATCCTTAGTCTTGTTGCCTGCTAACTGATGTAGAAGTGTCCATGCCCTGCCTCCATCCTTTCTGAGGTCAAGGTGTTCACATGTTTTGACCCACTTAGCTTTTTTGTTGACTTTTATGTAATATCTGATTTAGCTGACAGTTTATTGTAGCTTGTTTTATTTTCTTTTGATGGGTATTTTTCAGCAGTTTTTCTAGCTTTGGCTTTATCTTTTACTAGGGATTCTAGCTCTGGGGTCCAGAATGGTGAGTATTTTTTTGTATTGCCACGAGGAATATGTTTTTCAGCTGCTCTGAGAATTATGTTTACAATGTGTGAATAAGCAGTAGTATTTAAAGACTGCCCTGGAACGCTTGTCAGTTCTGAGTCTATTTCTTGGACTTATATGGTACAGTTAGCTTTCTTGTAGTTCCAAAATGATTTTCTCTGTGTCTTGCATCTACATGATCTTCCTATGTTGATTAGGATGGGTCTATGGTCATTGCACCGCACTGTATATGTGTGTTGATTTATGATGTTTGTTGATATTAGTGTCACATCTGGCCTGCTGGTTGTATTGTGTGCCCTGTGTAGAAAGGTTGGTGGAGAATTCTTGTTTTGTAGTAGCTGAAGGTTTGTTGAGTTGACAATATCCTCTAGGTCTTTTCCTCTGTTGTTGTAGCTTGAGTACCCTAAGGTTGGTGTATGGGCATTAAAGTCTTCTGCAATAATTGTTCTAGAGTGGTAGGGGAGCTGTATGTCAATTCTTGCAGTTGACGATGGGGGGGGGGGGCAATACATATTTCTTAGTGTGTACTTCTTTCCTCCTCTCCAAAGAACTATGTCTTGTATGTCAATGTCTGAGCAATTGTTGTTGTTCGTTACTTTTGCTTGGGTGTCATTTTGGATGAGTGTCATGATTCCTTGACATTTAGTGCAGCTGCATTTATATTGAGTTTCTCCTGTGATGTTGACTTTTTTATTGGGGAGTAGTGTCTCTTGTAGTAATACGACGTGTATCTCATGCTTGTGAAGTAAGTGTTCTAGTTCAGTTCTTTTGTTTTTTAATCCTAATATGTTCAGTTGTAGAATATTTAGGTTGGTGTTTCCAGTCGCTGACTTATCACAGGCAGCCCTGGAAGAAACTGCCGTGCGCAGACCTTTTACGAGGCTACGTCTGAGCTCGTATGTTTTTTTCTTAGGTTTCTCTGGCATTAATGTTATTCTGGGATTTCCTTTGCGGCTTTTTTCAAACCCCGCAGTTCAAGAGAGTTTTCGGTTCTGTGCCCAGCACCTGTGAGTTGTACTCCGGGATCAGGCTGCATTGAGTCAGGGCTGAGTTGTACCGAGGTGGGGCTGGCCTATAGTCCAATCTCCGCCATCCACTGGGCTCTCCAAATGGTTATGACACTCAGTTGTGCCATTTAGTTTTTTAGATTCTGTGAATACTCAGTGGAATTGCCACATCCTGGATCCAGGTCCCTTCACGACTTTACACCTAGTCATCCCCATGCTACCAACACCAGAGCTCCCCAGTAGGAGTTGCGTAAAACCTCTATCCAGGGTAGTGCAAACTGGACCTCTGTCAAACAGCACCACAAAGGGGGGGGGGGAACAAGTTTTACGTGCCCGGGTTATACCCAATGCACAACCCACTATTAGTCGCGACATGCAAGTGGGGCTAGCAGTGGGGTTATTCTTTCACCTGGTCATTTTCAGGATCCGATACCTACACGGGGGGGGGGGAGGGGGAGCCTGTATCAACTCGTGAACAGTTGATTGAGGAACAGAAAAGAGATCCTCTGTGCCCATTCTCTAGCTTCACTACGTTAAATAGTTTTGCATCGAACCTACCAAGTCTGGCTCCTGTCGGTGTCTAGCTAGATTTATTATCATGCTGGATTCTATCTCTCTTTGTCCATGCAGAATCCTTCTCGCGGTCGCACAAGTATTAAGTATCAACTAGTTCTAGTCTGTCACCTGTGTGTTTACCGTTTCCACTACACACTAAACGGGTCTCCAAGCCTATAAGTCGTCCATGCCAAACATCCCTAAGTCGAACTATGTTTCTGCTATGTTATTGTGATACCGCGAGACCAAGTCTAGACTTAACGTCTCCGTGACAGAGAGAGAGAGAGAGAGGAAATAAGTACTGTGTGTTCCAGTAATAGATATTACCACCAATATGTGACAATAGTTATTTTTTTATATCTATAATGTGTGAAAAATAATAAATATAGCCTTTTTTTAAAGCTTGTGTAAGGGTATAATTTGTGCACAAACAATACCATTTAGGCTTAGAATCTTAGAATGTTTAAAAAAACTTCCGATTGTTACTTTTAATATTGCTTAAACATTACGGTCTGAGGCGTTACTCATGCGAGCTTCCTCGATCCCCTGTTCTGTGTTGGTTTGCAAGACATTTAATGAATTGATTCGTGCAAAACGATCATAATTCTCTAATAATTTCTCTACAGAACCAAATAACTAATGGGCTAAGTGTACGTTTATAGAGGCGGCGGGTAGGCGGGTTGCCGCGAGCTGGTTACTCGCGCTAAAAAACCGCGCCTAATCATGCGCGCGGTTGGTGTTCATAGCAAAAGCGGGAAAACCCCACACGAGTCGACAAACACGTCACATGCAATATTTAATTTACAGTCTCTCCTTGCAATAGCAAACACAAAAAAATGGCTTATTTTATTGATGACTGTTGGCATATTATTTTATTATTTTGTCCAATATTAACGGTCTTTTTAAAACTGCAGTGATAAGTTGGTCAACATCTATCTTGAGCCGTTGTTTATCAACAAATTATGAACGTATATTTTAATGTAACACACAGCCAGCACAAGTGCACAGCCTACAAAGTTCGGCGCGGCAACGCGCAACAAGAACTAAAAACTAGTTCTGGTAATTACCCGCGCCGGTCGGCAAATTTGTCGCCTCGAGAGACCCGCGTCCTCTATGAACAACTGCAAATCAAATATTATATAGTAACACTCGCACGACTTCGCTCGGGTCGGCTCGCGCGTGCGATTTTCCGAAACCCGCCGCCTCTATAAACGTACCCTTACGCAAGTGAAAGATATCTCGCGACTGTAATAAAGAGTGTTTTTAAAGACGTCCTAGTTTTTATATCAGCTATAATGTCTTGTAAGACGTCTTAGTTTTTATATCAGCTATAATGTTTTTTAATGACGTCTAAGACGTCCTTTCGTAGAAGTGTTAGCTAGCAGAATACTGCTCTTTGTCAGCTGCTGGTCGAGATACGTCTTTGTTAGATGGATAACCAGCAGACAGAGAGAAACCTGGCGTTCTCACTGGCACAACGTGTGAGAAAATTTGATCGACGAAAATGAAATTCACTTGTTAGTGTTGAAAATGGCCGGGTACGCCGCCTCACTACAACGTGTTAAGAGAATCCAACTTTTAGAAGGAAGACAGAATTCACTTTGTAGTGTTGCAATTTTGTTGTACGAAGTGGCTATTCGGACCCGATAGATTTAGTAATAAATAGTTGTTAGTATCGGTTTGTTTATATAGGTTAGGGATGGCTTTGTATTATTTTTTGTAATAGTTAGTATCGGTTAGTTTATATAGGTTAGGGATGGCTTTGTAGTATTTTTTGTAATAGTTAATATCGGTTAGTTTATATTGGATAGGGATAGATTTGGTGTTTTTTTTGTGTGTGCTATTTCTTATAAATCATTTAAAAAAATATATTTTGTGTATAGACATTTAATTCTAAAGTGACCCGGGTCCGTATAGCCTTAGCCTTTGTTGTAAGGTTGATTGGTGGTGCAATTCATTATGTAAATTAGCTTATTTACTTCTCGTGTGGAGTTACTGATCTCCCATCGGGCGCCTCCCCAGGTACCGGGGAAATCAAATACCCGGGGCGGACCAAAATCAGTACCTGTTGCCTAGACTAGCAGGAAGCGGAGGAATCCACATAGGCTAGGAAACATAACCCGAAAAAAAAAGGCAGCTATCCCGAGAGCTGAGAGAGGAAATTCTTCCACAGACGGTTATGCGCTAGGCTAGCAACCTGCCATGTAAAAAAAAAAAATCTAGCAGGCTTCAGAAACAGCAACAAAAACATCCAAAGGTCAAACTAATATGGAAGATCAGGTGAGGGTTAAAACATGGCATGATATCAGATGGCTCGCCTAGGATAGGGAAGCATGGCGGAACTATGTTGCTGCCTTATGCTCCACGGGGAGCGATAAAGAATAAAGAGAGATATGTTAATAACTGCACAAATTTGATTCCTACATGATTTTATGCAAATCTTTAAAATATTCTGCTTAATAGATAATTTAATTTTGAGAATAATTGTGCAAATATTCGTTTTCATACCAATTTCTTTTTAAAGAAGACGAAATAATGGAATGACGACTCTGTGTTAACTTACATTTTTGTAACACTTAGAAACATTATTATTGACAATAATAATTGCATTAAAAACAAAATATATTTGTAAACACATAAAAAAATTACTTCTGAAAATCAAGCCATGCTGTCATCTGCCTTTATATCATCTATCTTTTGCAAAATTCATTTCCCTAAAAAATGGTATAATTTTTTTTTAAATCTATCAATGGATTTCAGCACCCACTTATGTACACACACCCGCACCCGGAAAAATGGGACACAGCTTGATTTTTTACTGTTTTTAATTCGGTAGTTCATCAGTCAAGAACAGGAGCGAATCACTCTTGCTTAATTTCTTATTAATTACAAGAGCAGATAACCTGTTTTTAAGTAAATAAATGATGATTGGCAGTAAATTAAAATGATAATATTAAAACGTACACCAATCTCTTCATACAATTATGGATTATTTTTTACATTAGTATTTAAATTAAATTAAAATAATAAGTATCTACAGAGGTTATGACGATATTTATCGAAAAAAAATGAAATTTAAAATATTTTATGTAGATTTCGTTATGAATGTTTCGTGTGCTTTTCCATAATTCGTGTTATTATGTGTTGTTTTTATCTGTTGTTTTTAGATATCAGTTCTAAATTTATTTTTTTTCGAACAAAAGCGTTAAAAAGTTAAAAGGAAGGGAAGGTCATTTATGAATTTTCCTAGATATAAAAAAAAAATCGTGACGTCACGCCCTATATATTTTGATAAAAACCAAAAGTTCAGGTTCTATCCCATATGATTGCCACAGTCCATCCTTGCGTTAGGCTCATTAATTTGTATAATATATTCTGTATAAATAAGATAATAAATTTATTGACTCAATCCGTTATATATTATTTAATTTGGGAAGAATATATACAACATCAAAAACAACAAAGGTGTATTTGAAACATTTATAGAAACGGATTTATATTGAAGGCCTCTACTAGAAAAAACGTTAGCAAGATGTGGAGTCTTTAATGGGGTTGCAGGAAGAGGCTTCGACATAGGGAAGGGTGCCATGGGAAAAGTTCTCGTTAAAAATGGCGCCGCCGCCAGAGAACAAATTTTGGAAACTGCTCCACTAACATAATATGAAAGCTTAAAATGAATTATATAATTTTCCCTTGGGATTTTCCCCTTTGAATTAATCAATGCGAATATTTACGTATGTAATGCGTAATTTTTGAATTTGTGAATGTTTGGCAGTACTTAAGGTTAACCCTTCTCGTACCGACCTACTTCTATCTATGCTGCCTTCAGTTCCGCTATATACGCGCCTGGGACTGTAAGGATTAAAATGGCTACGGAAAAGATAGCAATTCAGTACCGATATCGAGAATGTGGGATTGGGAAAGTGGGGATTAAAATGCAAGATTATAATTCCCATAATTGTTAGATGTATAACTAGTGAAGAAATTATATATATATACATTATAGATGGGTTGAGTATAACCGAGATTATAAAATATTTTACTCAAACTAAATGTCTATGTGAGGCCATCTGACGTTGCTAGATTTTTAGACATTGACAAAGAAGTGGCGCAAGTAAAAATGGCAATCTCTCTAGCGGACGTCCATGTGCGTAGCGAGTATGTCTCCATATGAACGCCCGGTGGCGCAAAGCTTTCGTGTTGTTGTTTATTTAATTAGTTTCTATACAAGACTTAGTGAATGGTATAGACTTGAAACGCCACGTGATCAACTATAACATTCTTACATAGCCTCCCGCCCCTTTCCTCCACATACACAGTTTATTACAGTGATTTATTCAATTCGCCAAATTTTTTAATAAAAAAAAAACAAGGATACTATAATATGAATTTAAGGTTTATACTTATTTATTAGAGAGATAGATTGATAGTGAGATAAATAGATAGATATATAATAATTTGATAGATTTCTGGATAAATAGATAGCTTTATAACTTCATAGATATAAAGATAAATAGAAAATAGATAAATAGATAGATGGACAAATAAATAGAGGGAGGGAGAGAGAGGAGGGGTAAATAGATATAGAAATAAATAGATAGGGTTAAAAAACGATAAGAAAATTAAAACATAGATTTAAAAAAAAAAGTAAAAACATATAGAAAAAAAATAGATGGAAAAATAAATAGATGCCAAAATAAATAAATTGAAAAAGAAAAATTAATAATTAGAAAATAAACTAACCCATAAAAACAAAGTTTTTATAATACTCCCTTTCTTTGTAAACTAAGTTTATATTTAATTTATATTTGAGAGATTAAAATAAATATAGATCTTAGTGATATCATACCTTATGAATTTCCACACTAATATAAATTTTGCGTATCCATTTTTTTATCTAGCTTTGCACCGGAAAAACCATAAAAAGATAACTCGCTTTGTTTTGGCTACATTAGTTTTTATTCTATTTATTTCGTAAAAACTAACATATCCGAAAAGTTTATTTACTTTCGTCTCTTCCAGTAAAGGCAGCCATGTTTGACGTAAAATATTTTCTTCGATTCGCAAATTGGTCTAATGAATTCGTGACTATTTCAAACGCTATAATGCTGAAAATTTGATAGTCGGGATAAGTCTGCTGCCCAAGTTTCAGCTTGATGGGACGACGGAAAGTGGTCAAAAAATCTATGCAAAGTTTCGCTAACAACCGAGCAGAGCAAACAGACAGACAGTACGAGTTAAAAGAAAGGGAGTAAAAATATATAGAAAAAAATAATTTTGAAACAAATAGTTAGGTAAATAAATAGATAGAGAAAAAAATCATAGATATATATACAAAAGTTCAGGAAGTAACATACAATTCCCTGTACATTTCTTTTTTATGTCCTATTTATTGAAATTTAAAAGAAAATGGTTTATCATTCATGTATCTTGGACCACTTGAACCAACCATTTGTCCTTCTCGATCTGGCCTCAATTCTGGCTATGCCTGAAAGAAAATCCATACTGTCTGTTGACGACAGGGCCACTCCGCTTTAAATAAAAGATTTCGAGTTCGTCTGTACAATTTATAAAGTTTATCATTCTAGTCTTCTTAAAAAACTTAAATACTTTGGCATCTCTGGTCCCTTACATCAGTGGATTCAGGACTTTCTTATAGGCAGAGAACAAACACTGATAATAAATGGCTCTAAGTCATCACCAATAACAGTAAACTCAGGAGTTCCACAAGGAACTGTTCTAGGGCCCCTACTATTTCTAATTTACATTAATGATCTGCCAAATTGCATCAACACAGGCACAAAAGTAAGATTATTTGCCGATGATTGCATAATTTATAGAATAATAAAGACAGGAAAAGATAGTGAACTTTTAAAAAAGACCTAGATGAACTACAAAAATGGGAATCAAACTGGAGTATGTCTTTTCACCCAGAAAAATGCCAACTAATAAGGGTATCCAAGAAAAAAAAACAAATAATAGCAAACTACTTCATTCATGGTAAAGAACTAACTCAAACTAGCAATGCTAAGTATCTAGGAGTAATAATAAATTATAAGTTATCTTGGAACCCTCACATTGATGAAGTAATTAAAAAATCAAACAAAACATTAGGATTCATAAAAAGGAACTTTTACAAATGTAATAAGAATATAAAACTAAAATGCTATCTCACATTAGTTAGGCCTATACTAGAATATGCAGGATCTGTATGGGACCCATCAACTAAAGAAAACATTTAAAAAAAATTTGAAAAAATTCAAAAAAGAGCTGCAAGGTTTATAACTAGTAAATATTCCCAATTGACAAGAGTAACACCATTAGTCAAATCACTAAACCTAGAAACACTAGAGGACAGAAGGGCAAAGAGTAAAGTAGTAATAATACATAAGGCATTAAACTCTATGTTTATCTGAGCTTTGCAACAGATTGTTATTGGGTTGTATTTCTAAATTAAAGACAAAAACACCTTCATTGTCCCTTATGCGAGAACAAATGCATATAAGTACTCTTTCTTCCCGAGTGGCATTCGGGCATGGAATGGGTTGCCTGAACAAACCAGGAAAACCAATAACCTAACATCATTTAAAACATTTATAAAAATGCAAGACTAGACTCGGACCACGGATGAGCGTAGGACGCAATAATCTTCTTAATAGAAGGAGCGTCTGTAATGTATAAGATAAGATAAGACCAGGGATCGGCAACCAACGAAACGCGCACCAGACTTAGCACGGGGAGCAATTTTCAATGGCACGCGGAGCAATTTTCAATGGCACGCGGAAGACTTTTTAAAAAAAAAAGGCAATTCTAGGACTTCTACAAGAAGTTGACTGCTAAAGCAGGATGACCTTTAGGCTTTTAGTACGCTTAATGAATTAAGAATCCTACTTTGGCATACTGTTATCAAAAGGTTGCCGACCGCTGCACTAGGCTAGTCATTGTGTGAAAGATTTTTACAGAAACGAATGAGGTTAGATTCCTTGCAACTTATCCCTATCCCCACTTACTACTCCTTCCTGACCTCTTTCACAAGCTTTTTTTCTTTGCATTGGTTTTAGAAAAAAAATGTATATAAAATAAAGCTATTTCAAAAAGCCCAATTTAAAAAAAAAAGTAATACCTCATAGGAGAAAAAAATATAAAGTAGACCGGATGTGTGGATTCCGATCCACATTAGTTAATTTAAAGACTCGTGACTTTGTTGTCTCATATTTTACATTTGCGATCTCGCTTTCTACCTGTGTCCTCCCAAGCTGGTAAGCGTATCCGACCTGGGTTCGATTCCCCACTGATAACTCATTTTTTCCTTTTTCTAATTTTTTAATTTCTATTTTTATTACTTTTTTTAAGATTGCAAGGAATTTTCGGACGTAAAGCTTTCCTAAAATGTTTCGGGTAACTAATATCTAATAATTATATTTTAGACGCATGCGGGAGATGTTTTTCGATTCTCAGCCAGGGATAGTCCAAACATAGGATGCGTGTAGGACGCAAAAATCTTCTTTAGGCTATAAAAGGAGCGTCTGTAATATATCAGATAAGATAAACATTTTGTTAAATAAAAAGAAATGCCCTTTTTTAACCCGATTACAATATCTTTAAAAAATTCCTTTCCTAAAAGTTTTCAGTAAATAATAAAGAATTAAGAAAATTTAATTTTTAAATTATTATAACTTTCTGTAAATAGAAGTTTATAAAATTGTTATCAGTAGCTATAAACCTATGTATTTTTCCTCCGAGCAATGCCAGGGAAACCGGCTTGTATATAACTTTATCTCTTTCTTTCTCTCTCTCCATCTTTTTTCCTCAATTTTTCTGTCCTTCGTTTCTCGCTTAAAATTCGTTTTTCAAAAGAAATCGATTAGAACCATTTTAGGAAAGAAAGTTTACACTTATTGTAGTAATAAAATACAGATTCCGAAATTCATAAGAGAACGACAAAATCTAATACAATAGTCTAAAAAAAGATATAGAAAATCAGACTTTTCATTTCTATGCAATTAGAAATCTATGGAATTGGGCTGTCTAGATTCGTCAGGCAAAAACTACAATAACAACTTTGTGTATATTTTTTAAAGTCTAAGCTCAGACCACGGTTAAGCTTAAGAAAAAATAAACTTCTCTAAACAATGATTTTCTGTACAATTAAGATGAATAATGAAATAAACATTTTATTATACAGTTAGTAGGTAACAGTGTTCCGTTTAGGCAGACATTGCAATTAAATGAATGAAGAATTATACATTCTCAGTTTTCAAGTTTTCACGCGCTAAGCAGAAAATCTTTTATTTTATTACTTTTTTTCGATAGATCAATGCGTCACTCTTTTAGATTTGCACGACCGAGCATCTTATAACTATGACCCGCGGGCCAAATCTGGCCTACCATGGTCTTTATCTACGCTTACCACAAACAAAAATATATTTACTGTAAGCAAAGGGCATAAAGATGCGTTTATGTAATTATCGAATTCCCCCCCCCCCTCTCGGCCCCCAAGAGGTTTGGGAAAAAAAGGCCAACTGTCTTACAAAGTTTGAGAACCATAAACCGTTCCTTCCTTTTCGTGCCGCACTATAAAATATGAAATGTACTTTCTGGTATTACGTTACAACATGATCGATAATTGTCTCTGTAGTATTGCGTAGGCTACCAGTTTGACGTAATGGGTCTTCCCGCCCCACACCCCTCCTCCCAAGCAGACCATACAAAAAAAGAAGTAGAGCAAGTAGAGCTCAGAAAAACCCGACAACTAGGTCAAACTAGGTCAAACTAGGTCAGTTGGACCTTGCTGTGTCATGGTTGCATTTTTTCTTTCTTTTTTTTTCTTCTTTAACAAATAAGACGACGCCACATTTTTAGATTTTTTTTTCTATCGTTGGCAAGTAGATTTCCCCCTGTTGAATTTTACCTTTATTATAACAAAGTCCCCTTTATCTTACATCAATATAGTCTCTTCATTATAAACATTACCCATTAGTCTGTGACTATTCTTTCTAAAAATGTCCATACAACAAAGACCATAATATTATAAACCTCTTAGTACACAATAGGCCTGATTCTTTTGGCACTTTAAGGCTGAGCAGTGGCGTAGCCATCTCACCACAAGAACTTTATCTTATAAGTTTACAGACGTTCCTTCTAGATAGAAGATTATTACGTCTACTAGGCCCAAAACTCCTGCAGGGCGACAGGGATCCGTCGGTGGAAGGGTTAGAACCCGGGACCTGCCCGTTGGTTTTTGGTTGACAGTCCGGTGAACTAACAGCAATTTAATGAAAGCTGTATAAAAACAGAGTAAAAAATGTTGAACCTGGAAATCATAAACATCAACTTTGGTCCATTTAATAATTTAATAGTTTAAATATAAATGATATAACCATAGGGCCTACCCATTTCCATCCCCCACCCTCACCCTAACATATCTGGGCTTCACAACAATGCTGTAGCTGTTACCACATTATTTACTTTGCAGTGGCTGAGCCAAGATGTGGAACCATGGCCCCTAATAGGGCCCGTATTATCTATGTTTAAATTAGGAAAATATAAGACATCGATGTTATCAATAACAAGATATCATACTGTATTTATCATTTTAAAAATGTTGTTTATTACCACTCTTTATAATGTTGAAACGTAGAATACCAATACTTCGGAAATGAAGATGTGGGCAATAGAAATAAAGTTAGTGTTGATGTAGATTGAATACGGCCCCAAACATGTTTACCGTTTGACAGTGAATAGCAACGGACATTGGTGTAATAGGGGGTGGGATTATTTACTTATTTTGTGGGATGTTTGCGTTGTCTATTTTCTTGTTGCTAGAATAGGCTTACAATTTAGATAGGAAAAACTAGGTCAATAAATGTCAAATTGACATAAGCGCGAAACATGCACTTTCGTTCGATGACCTACTGACCATATTCGTTTTCAGAGGCCCTACCCTCAGCTGAAGAGTACAAGCATTCATGACACCGTGGCACAATTTACAGACATCTATTCTGGGATAGGTCTGGGCATGCCATGAAGTGTTTTAAGGAGAGTTTTTGATCAAGTTTCACGCCCAGGTATGTTGGGTTTTCTTCTTTTTATTAACAGGATAGTATCTAGTTTTAGGTTACATATTCTTGTGGCTGTTTTTTTTTTGCTGTGGCTAAAGATGGTGTACACTGTTTTTTCTTTATTTATATTCATTTTCCAAAGCTTAGAATAAGTTGAGATAGTGAGCAGTGCTTTGTTTAGTTTGGTTCTAGTTAAAACTGGATATCTTTATGTTGTCCAAATTACACTGCTTTGTTTACTGGGATGAGATCAGGTAGGTCATCGATGAATATTAGGAAGAGTGTACAGCTAAGGGCTTATCCTCGATGGAGTCCTTCCTCCAGGGTCTTTTTGTCAGAAATTGCTCCTTCAAAAATAGTCCGGATGGTTCTGTTTTGGAGGAAGGCCTTTATCCACTGATACATTTTTCCGTGTATTCTCATCTTCCTCATCTTCATAAACAGTCCTAATCTCCATACTCTGTTGTATGCTTGCTGGAGGTCGATGAAGACAGCCGTGGTATGTTTGTTGTTTTGGAAGCCTTCTACTGTGTCTTGCATGAATCTGTACAGATGGTCTTCAGTTCTGCTTGCTTTCCTAAATCCTGCCTGTGTGTTGTGCAGTGATTTTGTGCGCTCCACCCACCAGTATAACCTAGCGTTGACCATTTTTTTCAGCTATTTTGCCTATTGTTGATGTTAAGGAAATAGGCATATAACTTTTTGGATCATCAGGTGGTTTATCTTTCTTGAGTATAGGTATGATACTTGCTGTTTTCCATTCTTTTGGCAATGACCCTGTCATCCAAGTAGTGTTGATGTATTTTAGTAAAACTTCCTTAGCTGTGTGGCCTAGTCCCTGTAACATTTCATTTGTTATTCTGTCAGGTCCTGGGGACTTCCTAGTTTTGAGTTTTTTTTAGAGCTTCATTTAGTTCTTGTTGTGTAAACGGTGTTTCAAAAGTGTTTATGTTGGCTGATGGGCTTTTCTCTTGTTTTTTCAATAGTTTTTGAAAGGTTTTATCCAGGTGCTTTCTCGGCTGTGTTTTGTTTGTGCTTGCAAAATGTTTGTTGATGATCTCAGTTTTTTTCTTGTTCTTTGTTGTTAGGGATTTTCCATGGGTCATGGGCCTTGGGTTGCTTTTAGTCTTGTTGCCTGCTAACTGATGTGGAAGTGTCCATGCCCTGCGTCCATCCTTTCTGAGGTCAAGGTGTTCACATGTTTTGACCTACTTGGCTTTTTTTGTTGACTTTTATGTAATATCTGATTTAGCTGTCAGTTTATTGTAGCTTGTTTTATTTTCTTTTGATGGGTATTTTTCAGCAGTTTTTCTAGCTTTGGCTCTATCTTTTACTAGGGATTCTAGCTCTGGGGTCCAGAATGGTGAGTATTTTTTTGTATTGCCACGAGGAATATGTTTTTCAGCTGCTCTGAGAATTATGTTTACAATGTGTGAATAAGCAGTAGTATTTAAAGACTGCCCTGGAACGCTTGTCAGTTCTGAGTCTATTTCTTGGACTTATGTGGTCCAGTTAGCTTTCTTGTAGTTCCAAAATGTTTTTCTCTGTGTCTTGCGTCTACATGATCTTCCTATGTTGATTAGGATGGGTCTATGGTCATTGCCTACATCATCGAGCACTGTATATGTGTTGATTTATGATGTCTGTTGATATTAGTGTCACATCTGGCCTGCTGGATGTATTAATAATGAGCACTTTTATAGCGCAACTATCCATGCTATAATAGCATGCTCAGTGCGCTGTCATGACATAGATACAGGAGCACAAATTAGACAATGATTACTTAAACATATAGGACTTTAGGTTCTTTTTAAAAGACTTTGCTTCAGTTTGCCTTAGTGAAATAGGCAAATTGTTCCATAATACGGGCACCACCGCCTCAAAGGCGCGCATTCCAAAGGTTTTCTTTCTATGCCCAATAAGACTGGGAGTCCTGAGTAATGACTTTTCACTTGAACGGAGATCTCTTGCCTGAACATATGTTGTAAGAATGTTTTGAAGATAGCTAGGTGCAGTGCCATCCAAGCAGCTGAATGCCAGGGAAAGAAGCTTAAATTCAATTCGCTTTTGCACGGGGAGCCAGTGGAGATCCCTAAGTATAGGGGTGATGTGAGCGGACCTCTCGACCAGAGATACTATGCGTGCAGCATTATTTTGCACCTTCTGGAGTCTCTCAATCTGCTTTTTTGGAATCCCCCACAAGCAGCTGTTGCAATAATCAAGTCTTGAGAGAATAAGAGAAACGGCAACAGCATTTGCTGTTTTCTTGTTTAGATGAGGTCGCAATTGACCTAAGGCTCGTAATTGCATATAGCATGCCCGGACGACAGAGCTGACATGGGTAGTCATTGAAAGTTTACTGTCAATAAACAAGCCAAGATCTTTTACATAGTCAGATAAGGTAATTTCAGCAGTGCCAACTTTTATTGCTTCTAGCTTAGAGGTTTTAAGTTTAGCATGAGACCCACACAATATTGCCACTGTTTTATCATCATTTAGCTTTAGCCTATTTTTCACCATCCACGATTTCACTGACAGGCAGCAGTCTTCAAGAGATTTTACAGCCGCAGCACAGGAAGCAGGATCAGGATTGAAACTAATGTATAATTCCGTGTCGTCAGCAAATAGCTTACGATTTACGCCATGGGTACTAATGATTTTGCCGAGTTTACTAGTATAGATAGAGAATAGTATAGGTCCCAATACAGAGCCTTGTGGTACTCCGCACCTCAGTGGTGTGCTCTGCTTGTTTTACCACAACATATTGGGTCCTATCCTCCAAATAAGACGTGAACCACCGCAGCGCATTACCCGTGATGCCCATCTCCTTTTTAAGCCTGGCTAGAAGAAGCTCATGGTCAATTACGTCGAAAGCTGCACTTAAGTCAAGCAACACTAATAGTGATAGTTCGCCACGATCAGCACTACAAAGTACATCATTTAGGACTCGCAGAAGTGCTGTTTCGCAACTGTGGCCATGTCGATAGGCAGATTGGAACGGGTCAAGTAGATTATTAGCATTAAGATGCTGCACAAGTTGTTGCGACACAACTCTCTCAAGTATTTTAGAAATAAAGGAGAGATTTGAGACCGGGCGATAGTTATTGCAGTCATTCATATCTAAGCCATTTTTCTTCAGGAGGGGCTTAATGATCGCCGTCTTGAATGGGCGTGGAATTTTGGCAGACAGTAGGCAGGTGTTTATAATACGTACCAACACAGGAAGTAGAATGTCCATGCATGTCAGCACAATTTTGGTAGGGATGGGGTCAACAGTGGAATAAGTAGGTTTAGATGATAGAATAATACGTTTAAGTCCTTCCTCACAAACAGGGATAAGTTCCACTAATGGGATACCTGCGAAGACATCATCCACTAGGGGCAAAGAATCACGCTCTTCAAAGCTTTTCCTAATTTTCTCAACTTTGTCAGTGAAGAATTTGCTAAGTGTTTCCGCCGCTTTCTCACTGCTCATGTCAGGCAGAACGGGGGTTTCAGATCTCTTTCCAAGAAGATCATTGACAATGGAGAACATCTTGCGTGAGTCCGTTCCTGCAGACTTTAGAAGAGATTGAATATGAACCGACTTTTCATGCCTGATCACTTGAGCGAACCTATTTCTTTCTTTCCGAAATATTTTTTTGTCACATTCAAGTCGAGTTTTTCTCCAACGCTTTTCAGCTAAACGACGGATTGACTTCGCTTTCCGAACTAAAGGGGAGTACCAATAGGAGTCCGGTCTGTCACTAACAAGTTTTTCCGTCACTGGGGCGTAGTCATCCAGTAAAGTCGAGAGAGTCTGGTTGTACAGGAGGACCAGGTTTTCAGGATCACTTGATTGTGACTTAACCAAGTCTGATTTAGTAAGACTATCGCGAAAAGAATACATATCGATATTCTTAAGATTCCTCGTCTTTATCTTTTTTCTCCCAGCAACTGGCCTTTTCATATTTGTCTTTAACCGCACAAGGAAGTGATCAGACAGAAGGAGGTCCTCAACACTCACAGAGTGGACAAATACCGGTATGTCAGATCTAGAGACCACCCAATCTAGGATGTGTCCAGCTCTGTGCGTTGGTTTGGAAACATGCTGAGTTAAGTCAGCAGAGTCAAATAATTGCTTAAGCTGATGAGTGTGGTTGTTTTCTGGATCATCCCAGTGGAAATTAAAGTCACCTAAGATCAGTAAGCTCTTGTTTTTTAAAAGATGATACAAGGTTCCCAAAATCGTCATGAAAACTGCTTTCCTTTATCTGATTAGCGGGAGAAGGCGGAGGTCTATATATAACAATGATTCGAACAGTTTGTTTGCCTTGGGAGATCACGAAGTTCATGCATTCAAATGAGGAGTAGTTCATATCGTTACAAAGCCTCACAGTCAAGGCAGATCGATAGATCACTGCTAAGCCCCCACCACGTTGACCAGTAGAGCGGGGCTTTTGAAAAAAGACATAGCCAGTAGGCGTCATCTCTCTAATTGCTGGTTCATCACCCCCCTCATGCAGCCAAGTCTCCGTGATGATCATAATATCAAGTGATTTTTCAATGATAAGGTCATTGATGAGGATAGCTTTCTTTACTGAGGACTGCGCATTTAGAATACCTATCGTGACATTACTAACTGTAGATATTGTATGGATGTCATCTTCTATCTGCTTGGGTAATGTTTGTGAGAGGGGAAGGACATCCTCGGAGCACGACAGCGGTTTGCCATGCCAAATACGATGCAATCGACCAGCTCTCGTTCCTCTTCTTTTCGGTATGTGAACCCCTACACCAGGCCGGCGAGTAGAAGGATAAATACTGTTTGTAGTATGTATTAACACTTGAAGCAGAATATTATAAGCAGATTGATGGTGCCTGATAGTTGACAATATAATAAAGGCAGATAAGAAAATAACTAGTGTGGCAGTCGTCATCTCTTTGTTTACAAATAGTGGTGACGGTAGAGTTATGGAGCGTAGCAAGATGGAACACAGTACAGAACTGTGAGAACAGTTCACTTATAAACCACAAGTTAGAGTGTATGGAAACACCAAAATCAATTGATAATCAGTTGATAATTAACCAGGTCCAAGACCATCAATAGAACATTACACACAATGTCATAGATAAATTCACAAGTAATGCACTAGTACAAAATTTAAGTATACAAACAATGACTTAATCACAGGAAAAGTCCAAAAACAGTCCAAAAACAGAGACTGAAACAAACACTGCTGCCTGCTGGCGCAAAACACAACACAACACAACATTGTGTGCCCTGTGTAGAAAGGTTGGTGGGGAATTCTTGTTTTGTAGTAGCTGAAGGTTTGTTGAGTTGACAATATCCTCTAGGTCTTTTCCTCTGTTGTTGTAGCTTGAGTACCCTAAGGTTGGTGTATGGGCATTAAAGTCTCCTGCAATAATTGTTCTAGAGTGGTATGAGAGCTGTATGTCAATTCTTGCAGTTGACGATGGGGGGCAATACATATTTCTTAGTGTGTACTTTATTCCTCCTCTCCAAAGAACTATGTCTTGTATGTCAATGTCTGAGCAATTGTTGTTGTTCGTTACTTCTGCCTGGGTGTCATTTTGGATGAGTGTCATGATTCCTTGACATTTAGTGCAGCTGCATTTATATTGAGTTTCTCCTGTGATGTTGACTTTTTTATTGGGGAGTAGTGTCTCTTGTAGTAATACGACGTGTATCTCATGCTTGTGAAGTAAGTGTTCTAGTTCAGTTCTTTTGTTTTTTAATCCTAATATGTTCAGTTGTAGAATATTTAGGTTGGTGTTTCCAGTCGCTGACTTATCACAGGCAGCCCTGGAAGAAACTGCCGTGCGCAGACCTTTTACGAGGCTACGTCTGAGCTCGTATGTTTTTTTCTTAGGTTTCTCTGGCATTAATATAATTCTGGGATTTCCTTTGCGGCTTTTTTCAAACCCCGCAGTTCAAGAGAGTTTTCGGTTCTGTGCCCAGCACCTGTGAGTTGTACTCCGGGATCAGGCTGCATTGAGTCAGGGCTGAGTTGTACCGAGGTGGGGCTGGCCTATAGTCCAAGCTCCGCCATCCACTGGGCTCTCCAAATGGTTATGACACTCAGTTGTGCCATTTAGTTTTTTAGATTCTGTGAATACTCAGTGGAATTGCCACATCCTGGATCCAGGTCCCTTCACGACTTTACACCTAGTCATCCCCATGCTACCAACACCAGAGCTCCCCAGTAGGAGTTGCGTAAAACCTCTATCCAGGGTAGTGCAAACTGGACCTCTGTCAAACAGCACCACAAAGGGGGGGGGAACAAGTTTTACGTGCCCGGGTTATACCCAATGCACAACCCACTATTAGTCGCGACATGCAAGTGGGGCTAGCAGTGGGGTTGTTCTTTCACCTGGTCATTTTCAGGATCCGATACCTACACGGGGGGGGGGGGGGGGAGGGGGAGCCTGTATCAACTCGTGAACAGTTGATTGAGGAACAGAAAAGAGATCCTCTGTGCCCATTCTCTAGCTTCACTACGTTAAATAGTTTTGCATCGAACCTACCAAGTCTGGCTCCTGTCGGTGTCTAGCTAGATTTATTATCATGCTGGATTCGATCTCTCTTTGTCCATGCAGAGTCCTTCTCGCGGTTGCACAAGTATTAAGTATCAACTAGTTCTAGTCTGTCACCTGTGTGTTTACCGTTTCCACTACACACTAAACGGGTCTCCAAGCCTATAAGTCGTCCATGCCAAACATTCCTAAGTCGAACTATGTTTCTGCTATGTTATTGTGATACCGCGAGACCAAGTCTAGACTTAACGTCTCCGTGACAGAGAGAGAGAGAGAGGAAATAAGTACTGTGTGTTCCAGTAATAGATATTACCACCAATATGTGACAATAGTTATTTTTTTATATCTATAATGTGTGAAAAATAATAAATATAGCCTTTTTTTAAAGCTTGTGTAAGGGTATAATTTGTGCACAAACAATACCATTTAGGCTTAGAATCTTAGAATGTTTAAAAAAACTTCCGATTGTTACTTTTAATATTGCTTAAACATTACGGTCTGAGGCGTTACTCATGCGAGCTTCCTCGATCCGCTGTTCTGTGCTGGTTTGCAAGACATTTAATGAATTGATTCGTGCAAAACGATCAAAATTCTCTAATAATTTTTCTACAGAACCAAATAACTAATGGGCTAAGTGTACGTTTATAGAGGCGGCGGGTAGGCGGGTTGCCGCGAGCTGGTCACTCGCGCTAAAAAACCGCGCCTAATCATGCGCGCGGTTGGTGTTCATAGCAAAAGCGGGAAAACCCCACACGAGTCGACAAACACGTCACATGCAATATTTAATTTACAGTCTCTCCTTGCAATAGCAAACACAAAAAAATGGCTTATTTTATTGATGACTGTTGGCATATTATTTTATTATTTTGTCCAATATTAACGGACTTTTTAAAACTGCAGTGATAAGTTGGTCAACATCTATCTTGAGCCGTTGTTTATCAACAAATTATGAACGTATATTTTAATGTAACACACAGCCAGCACAAGTGCACAGCCTACAAAGTTCGGCGCGGCAACGCGCAACAAGAACTAAAAACTAGTTCTGGTAATTACACGCGCCGGTCGGCAAATTTGTCGCCTCGAGAGACCCGCGTCCTCTATGAACAACTGCAAATCAAATATTATATAGTAACACTACTCGCACGACTTCGCTCGGGTCGGCTCGCGCGTGCGATTTTCCGAAACCCGCCGCCTCTATAAACGTACCCTTACGCAAGTGAAAGATATCTCGCGACTGTAATAAAGAGTGTTTTTAAAGACGTCCTAGTTTTTATATCAGCTATAATGTCTTGTAAGACGTCTTAGTTTTTATATCAGCTATAATGTTTTTTAATGACGTCTAAGACGTCCTTTCGTAGAAGTGTTAGCTAGCAGAATACTGCTCTTTGTCAGCTGCTGGTATAGATACGTCTTTGTTAGGTGGATAACCAGCAGACAGAGAGAAACCTGGCGTTCTCACTGGCACAACGTGTGAGAAAATTTGATCGACGAAAATGAAATTCACTTGTTAGTGTTGAAAATGGCCGGGTACGCCGCCTCACTACAACGTGTTAAGAGAATCCAACTTTTAGAAGGAAGACAGAATTCACTTTGTAGTGTTGCAATTTTGTTGTACGAAGTGGCTATTCGGACCCGATAGATTAAGTAATAAATAGTTGTTAGTATCGGTTAGTTTATATAGGTTAGGGATGGCTTTGTAGTATTTTTTGTAATAGTTAATATCGGTTAGTTTATATAGGTTAGGGATGGCTTTGTAGTATTTTTTGTAATAGTTAATATCGGTTAGGTTATATTGGATAGGGATAGATTTGGTGTTTTTTTTTTTTGTGTGTGCTCTTTCTTATAAATCATTTAAAAAAATATATTTTGTGTATAGCCATTTAATTCTAAAGGGACCCGGGTCCGTATAGCCTTAGCCTTTGTTGTAAGGTTGATTGGTGGTGCAATTCATTATGTAAATTAGCTTATTTACTTCTCGTGTGGAGTTACTGATCTCCCATCGGGCGCCTCTCCAGGCGGCGGATCGGAGAAAGCCCACCAGATATAGTAGGTACCGGGGAAATCAAATACCCGGGGCGTTCCTTCTAGATAGAAGATTATTACGTCTACTAGGCCCAAAACTCCTGCAGGGCGACAGGGATCCGTCGGTGGAAGGGGTAGAACCCGGGACCTGCCCGTTGGTTTTTGGTTGACAGTCCGGTGAACTAACAGCAATTTAATGAAAGCTGTATAAAAACAGAGTAAAAAATGTTGAACCTAGAAATCATAAACATCAACTTTGGTCCATTTAATAATTTAATAGTTTAAATATAAATGATATAACCATAGGGCCTACCCATTTCCATCCCCCACCCTCACCCTAACATATCTGGGCTTCACAACAATGCTGTAGCTGTTACCACATTATTTACTTTGCAGTGGCTGAGCCAAGATGTGGAACCATGGCCCCTAATAGGGCCCGTATTATCTATGTTTAAATTAGGAAAATATAAGACATCGATGTTATCAATAACAAGATATCATACTGTATTTATCATTTTAAAAATGTTGTTTATTACCACTCTTTATAATGTTGAAACGTAGAATACCAATACTTCGGAAATGAAGATGTGGGCAATAGAAATAAAGTTAGTGTTGATGTAGATTGAATACGGCCCCAAACATGTTTACCGTTTGACAGTGAATAGCAACGGACATTGGTGTAATAGGGGGTGGGATTATTTACTTATTTTGTGGGATGTTTGCGTTGTCTATTTTCTTGTTGCTAGAATAGGCTTACAATTTAGATAGGAAAAACTAGGTCAATAAATGTCAAATTGACATAAGCGCGAAACATGCACTTTCGTTCGATGACCTACTGACCATATTCGTTTTCAGAGGCCCTACCCTCAGCTGAAGAGTACAAGCATTCATGACACCGTGGCACAATTTACAGACATCTATTCTGGGATAGGTCTGGGCATGCCATGAAGTGTTTTAAGGAGAGTTTTTGATCAAGTTTCACGCCCAGGTATGTTGGGTTTTCTTCTTTTTATTAACAGGATAGTATCTAGTTTTAGGTTACATATTCTTGTGGCTGTTTTTTTTTGCTGTGGCTAAAGATGGTGTACACTGTTTTTTCTTTATTTATATTCATTTTCCAAAGCTTAGAATAAGTTGAGATAGTGAGCAGTGCTTTGTTTAGTTTGGTTCTTGTTAAAACTGGATATCTTTATGTTGTCCAAATTACACTGCTTTGTTTACTGGGATGAGATCAGGTAGGTCATCGATGAATATTAGGAAGAGTGTACAGCTAAGGGCTTATCCTCGATGGAGTCCTTCCTCCAGGGTCTTTTTGTCAGAAATTGCTCCTTCAAAAATAGTCCGGATGGTTCTGTTTTGGAGGAAGGCCTTTATCCACTGATACATTTTTCCGTGTATTCTCATCTTCCTCATCTTCATAAACAGTCCTAATCTCCATACTCTGTTGTATGCTTGCTGGAGGTCGATGAAGACAGCCGTGGTATGTTTGTTGTTTTGGAAGCCTTCTACTGTGTCTTGCATGAATCTGTACAGATGGTCTTCAGTTCTGCTTGCTTTCCTAAATCCTGCCTGTGTGTTGTGCAGTGATTTTGTGCGCTCCACCCACCAGTATAACCTAGCGTTGACCATTTTTTTCAGCTAATTTGCCTATTGTTGATGTTAAGGAAATAGGCATATAACTTTTTGGATCATCAGGTGGTTTATCTTTCTTGAGTATAGGTATGATACTTGCTGTTTTCCATTCTTTTGGCAATGACCCTGTCATCCAAGTAGTGTTGATGTATTTTAGTAAAACTTCCTTAGCTGTGTGGCCTAGTCCCTGTAACATTTCATTTGTTATTCTGTCAGGTCCTGGGGACTTCCTAGTTTTGAGTTTTTTTTAGAGCTTCATTTAGTTCTTGTTGTGTAAACGGTGTTTCAAAAGTGTTTATGTTGGCTGATGGGCTTTTCTCTTGTTTTTTCAATAGTTTTTGAAAGGTTTTATCCAGGTGCTTTCTCGGCTGTGTTTTGTTTGTGCTTGCAAAATGTTTGTTGATGATCTCAGTTTTTTTCTTGTTCTTTGTTGTTAGGGATTTTCCATGGGTCATGGGCCTTGGGTTGCTTTTAGTCTTGTTGCCTGCTAACTGATGTGGAAGTGTCCATGCCCTGCGTCCATCCTTTCTGAGGTCAAGGTGTTCACATGTTTTGACCTACTTAGCTTTTTTGTTGACTTTTATGTAATATCTGATTTAGCTGTCAGTTTATTGTAGCTTGTTTTATTTTCTTTTGATGGGTATTTTTCAGCAGTTTTTCTAGCTTTGGCTCTATCTTTTACTAGGGATTCTAGCTCTGGGGTCCAGAATGGTGAGTATTTTTTTGTATTGCCACGAGGAATATGTTTTTCAGCTGCTCTGAGAATTATGTTTACAATGTGTGAATAAGCAGTAGTATTTAAAGACTGCCCTGGAACGCTTGTCAGTTCTGAGTCTATTTCTTGGACTTATGTGGTCCAGTTAGCTTTCTTGTAGTTCCAAAATGTTTTTCTCTGTGTCTTGCGTCTACATGATCTTCCTATGTTGATTAGGATGGGTCTATGGTCATTGCCTACATCATCGAGCACTGTATATGTGTTGATTTATGATGTCTGTTGATATTAGTGTCACATCTGGCCTGCTGGATGTATTAATAATGAGCACTTTTATAGCGCAACTATCCATGCTATAATAGCATGCTCAGTGCGCTGTCATGACATAGATACAGGAGCACAAATTAGACAATGATTACTTAAACATATAGGACTTTAGGTTCTTTTTAAAAGACTTTGCTTCAGTTTGCCTTAGTGAAATAGGCAAATTGTTCCATAATACGGGCACCACCGCCTCAAAGGCGCGCATTCCAAAGGTTTTCTTTCTATGCCCAATAAGACTGGGAGTCCTGAGTAATGACTTTTCACTTGAACGGAGATCTCTTGCCTGAACATATGTTGTAAGAATGTTTTGAAGATAGCTAGGTGCAGTGCCATCCAAGCAGCTGAATGCCAGGGAAAGAAGCTTAAATTCAATTCGCTTTTGCACGGGGAGCCAGTGGAGATCCCTAAGTATAGGGGTGATGTGAGCGGACCTCTCGACCAGAGATACTATGCGTGCAGCATTATTTTGCACCTTCTGGAGTCTCTCAATCTGCTTTTTTGGAATCCCCCACAAGCAGCTGTTGCAATAATCAAGTCTTGAGAGAATAAGAGAAACGGCAACAGCATTTGCTGTTTTCTTGTTTAGATGAGGTCGCAATTGACCTAAGGCTCGTAATTGCATATAGCATGCCCGGACGACAGAGCTGACATGGGTAGTCATTGAAAGTTTACTGTCAATAAACAAGCCAAGATCTTTTACATAGTCAGATAAGGTAATTTCAGCAGTGCCAACTTTTATTGCTTCTAGCTTAGAGGTTTTAAGTTTAGCATGAGACCCACACAATATTGCCACTGTTTTATCATCATTTAGCTTTAGCCTATTTTTCACCATCCACGATTTCACTGACAGGCAGCAGTCTTCAAGAGATTTTACAGCCGCAGCACAGGAAGCAGGATCAGGATTGAAACTAATGTATAATTCCGTGTCGTCAGCAAATAGCTTACGATTTACGCCATGGGTACTAATGATTTTGCCGAGTTTACTAGTATAGATAGAGAATAGTATAGGTCCCAATACAGAGCCTTGTGGTACTCCGCACCTCAGTGGTGTGCTCTGCTTGTTTTACCACAACATATTGGGTCCTATCCTCCAAATAAGACGTGAACCACCGCAGCGCATTACCCGTGATGCCCATCTCCTTTTTAAGCCTGGCTAGAAGAAGCTCATGGTCAATTACGTCGAAAGCTGCACTTAAGTCAAGCAACACTAATAGTGATAGTTCGCCACGATCAGCACTACAAAGTACATCATTTAGGACTCGCAGAAGTGCTGTTTCGCAACTGTGGCCATGTCGATAGGCAGATTGGAACGGGTCAAGTAGATTATTAGCATTAAGATGCTGCACAAGTTGTTGCGACACAACTCTCTCAAGTATTTTAGAAATAAAGGAGAGATTTGAGACCGGGCGATAGTTATTGCAGTCATTCATATTGTTACGTCCACAATCCCCTTGTGGCCAGAGCTGTGTAGATCTTGCTGATAATTCTCGTTAGTCCTAGGGGAGACTTTAATTATTAGTATTTATGTTTCAGTATTACACGAACTCTTCTTATAGTCCTGGGCACAAATTCAGTATTTGTATTCCAACATTTCCTCTCTTGTAAATTATGGTAGTAGATAAATCTTATAGTAATGTATACAACACAATAGGATAGTAACTTGACAAAGAAGCTTCAGTGTAACTGTTGTTGATAGTTTATTTCAGGTGGTATGTTCAATATATACAATATATCTATTATGTACAGTTAGAATAAAATAGTGCAAACACAAACGTTCTCAAAAGAACATATTTTGAAACTCTCTGTCTTTCAGACAAAACAAATCATTAAATACTATCCGAGTGGTGCAAGGGATAGACCCACTACCAGTAGGGGTGAAAATCATGGTAACATTACAAAACTCATAACAAAACGATATGAACTTCCCCTATTAAATAATGAGTCGTTCCCAGACTCTGAGAATTTGAGATCAACACAGAATCCCAGCATTACCTAGAACCTTTCGTTTTCCTACTAAACGTCCTAATATCGCGTGTAGTAAGAAAAGAGAGAGAGAGGAGAATAAACATTGCGTGTTCCAATTCTTGGAAAAACAATATACATGACAATATCTAAGCCATTTTTCTTCAGGAGGGGCTTAATGATCGCCGTCTTGAATGGGCGTGGAATTTTGGCAGACAGTAGGCAGGTGTTTATAATACGTACGAACACAGGAAGTAGAATGTCCATGCATGTCAGCACAATTTTGGTAGGGATGGGGTCAACAGTGGAATAAGTAGGTTTAGATGATAGAATAATACGTTTAAGTCCTTCCTCACAAACAGGGATAAGTTCCACTAATGGGATACCTGCGAAGACATCATCCACTAGGGGCAAAGAATCACGCTCTTCAAAGCTTTTCCTAATTTTCTCAACTTTGTCAGTGAAGAATTTGCTAAGTGTTTCCGCCGCTTTCTCACTGCTCATGTCAGGCAGAACGGGGGTTTCAGATATCTTTCCAAGAAGATCATTGACAATGGAGAACATCTTGCGTGAGTCCGTTCCTGCAGACTTTAGAAGAGATTGAATATGAACCGACTTTTCATGCCTGATCACTTGAGCGAACCTATTTCTTTCTTTCCGAAATATTTTTTTGTCACATTCAAGTCGAGTTTTTCTCCAACGCTTTTCAGCTAAACGACGGATTGACTTCGCTTTCCGAACTAAAGGGGAGTACCAATAGGAGTCCGGTCTGTCACTAACAAGTTTTTCCGTCACTGGGGCGTAGTCATCCAGTAAAGTCGAGAGAGTCTGGTTGTACAGGAGGACCAGGTTTTCAGGATCACTTGATTGTGACTTAACCAAGTCTGATTTAGTAAGACTATCGCGAAAAGAATACATATCGATATTCTTAAGATTCCTCGTCTTTATCTTTTTTCTCCCAGCAACTGGCCTTTTCATATTTGTCTTTAACCGCACAAGGAAGTGATCAGACAGAAGGAGGTCCTCAACACTCACAGAGTGGACAAATACCGGTATGTCAGATCTAGAGACCACCCAATCTAGGATGTGTCCAGCTCTGTGCGTTGGTTTGGAAACATGCTGAGTTAAGTCAGCAGAGTCAAATAATTGCTTAAGCTGATGAGTGTGGTTGTTTTCTGGATCATCCCAGTGGAAATTAAAGTCACCTAAGATCAGTAAGCTCTTGTTTTTTAAAAGATGATACAAGGTTCCCAAAATCGTCATGAAAACTGCTTTCCTTTATCTGATTAGCGGGAGAAGGCGGAGGTCTATATATAACAATGATTCGAACAGTTTGTTTGCCTTGGGAGATCACGAAGTTCATGCATTCAAATGAGGAGTAGTTCATATCGTTACAAAGCCTCACAGTCAAGGCAGATCGATAGATCACTGCTAAGCCCCCACCACGTTGACCAGTAGAGCGGGGCTTTTGAAAAAAGACATAGCCAGTAGGCGTCATCTCTCTAATTGCTGGTTCATCACCCCCCTCATGCAGCCAAGTCTCCGTGATGATCATAATATCAAGTGATTTTTCAATGATAAGGTCATTGATGAGGATAGCTTTCTTTACTGAGGACTGCGCATTTAGAATACCTATCGTGACATTACTAACTGTAGATATTGTATGGATGTCATCTTCTATCTGCTTGGGTAATGTTTGTGAGAGGGGAAGGACATCCTCGGAGCACGACAGCGGTTTGCCATGCCAAATACGATGCAATCGACCAGCTCTCGTTCCTCTTCTTTTCGGTATGTGAACCCCTACACCAGGCCGGCGAGTAGAAGGATAAATACTGTTTGTAGTATGTATTAACACTTGAAGCAGAATATTATAAGCAGATTGATGGTGCCTGATAGTTGACAATATAATAAAGGCAGATAAGAAAATAACTAGTGTGGCAGTCGTCATCTCTTTGTTTACAAATAGTGGTGACGGTAGAGTTATGGAGCGTAGCAAGATGGAACACAGTACAGAACTGTGAGAACAGTTCACTTATAAACCACAAGTTAGAGTGTATGGAAACACCAAAATCAATTGATAATCAGTTGATAATTAACCAGGTCCAAGACCATCAATAGAACATTACACACAATGTCATAGATAAATTCACAAGTAATGCACTAGTACAAAATTTAAGTATATAAACAATGACTTAATCACAGGAAAAGTCCAAAAACAGTCCAAAAACAGAGACTGAAACAAACACTGCTGCCTGCTGGCGCAAAACACAACACAACACAACATTGTGTGCCCTGTGTAGAAAGGTTGGTGGGGAATTCTTGTTTTGTAGTAGCTGAAGGTTTGTTGAGTTGACAATATCCTCTAGGTCTTTTCCTCTGTTGTTGTAGCTTGAGTACCCTAAGGTTGGTGTATGGGCATTAAAGTCTCCTGCAATAATTGTTCTAGAGTGGTAGGAGAGCTGTATGTCAATTCTTGCAGTTGACGATGGGGGGCAATACATATTTCTTAGTGTGTACTTTATTCCTCCTCTCCAAAGAACTATGTCTTGTATGTCAATGTCTGAGCAATTGTTGTTGTTCGTTACTTCTGCCTGGGTGTCATTTTGGATGAGTGTCATGATTCCTTGACATTTAGTGCAGCTGCATTTATATTTAGTGTATCCTGTGATGTTGACTTTTTTATTGGGGAGTAGTGTCTCTTGTAGTAATACGACGTGTATCTCATGCTTGTGAAGTAAGTGTTCTAGTTCAGTTCTTTTGTTTTTTAATCCTAATATGTTCAGTTGTAGAATATTTAGGTTGGTGTTTCCAGTCGCTGACTTATCACAGGCAGCCCTGGAAGAAACTGCCGTGCGCAGACCTTTTACGAGGCTACGTCTGAGCTCGTATGTTTTTTTCTTAGGTTTCTCTGGCATTAATATAATTCTGGGATTTCCTTTGCGGCTTTTTTCAAACCCCGCAGTTCAAGAGAGTTTTCGGTTCTGTGCCCAGCACCTGTGAGTTGTACTCCGGGATCAGGCTGCATTGAGTCAGGGCTGAGTTGTACCGAGGTGGGGCTGGCCTATAGTCCAAGCTCCGCCATCCACTGGGCTCTCCAAATGGTTATGACACTCAGTTGTGCCATTTAGTTTTTTAGATTCTGTGAATACTCAGTGGAATTGCCACATCCTGGATCCAGGTCCCTTCACGACTTTACACCTAGTCATCCCCATGCTACCAACACCAGAGCTCCCCAGTAGGAGTTGCGTAAAACCTCTATCCAGGGTAGTGCAAACTGGACCTCTGTCAAACAGCACCACAAAGGGGGGGGGGAACAAGTTTTACGTGCCCGGGTTATACCCAATGCACAACCCACTATTAGTCGCGACATGCAAGTGGGGCTAGCAGTGGGGTTGTTCTTTCACCTGGTCATTTTCAGGATCCGATACCTACACGGGGGGGGGGGGGAGGGGGAGCCTGTATCAACTCGTGAACAGTTGATTGAGGAACAGAAAAGAGATCCTCTGTGCCCATTCTCTAGCTTCACTACGTTAAATAGTTTTGCATCGAACCTACCAAGTCTGGCTCCTGTCGGTGTCTAGCTAGATTTATTATCATGCTGGATTCTATCTCTCTTTGTCCATGCAGAGTCCTTCTCGCGGTCGCACAAGTATTAAGTATCAACTAGTTCTAGTCTGTCACCTGTGTGTTTACCGTTTCCACTACACACTAAACTATGTTATTGTGATACCGCGAGACCAAGTCTAGACTTAACGTCTCCGTGACAGAGAGAGAGAGAGAGAGGAAATAAGTACTGTGTGTTCCAGTAATAGATATTACCACCAATATGTGACAATAGTTATTTTTTTATATCTATAATGTGTGAAAAATAATAAATATAGCCTTTTTTTAAAGCTTGTGTAAGGGTATAATTTGTGCACAAACAATACCATTTAGGCTTAGAATCTTAGAATGTTTAAAAAAACTTCCGATTGTTACTTTTAATATTGCTTAAACATTACGGTCTGAGGCGTTACTCATGCGAGCTTCCTCGATCCGCTGTTCTGTGCTGGTTTGCAAGACATTTAATGAATTGATTCGTGCAAAACGATCAAAATTCTCTAATAATTTTTCTACAGAACCAAATAACTAATGGGCTAAGTGTACGTTTATAGAGGCGGCGGGTAGGCGGGTTGCCGCGAGCTGGTCACTCGCGCTAAAAAACCGCGCCTAATCATGCGCGCGGTTGGTGTTCATAGCAAAAGCGGGAAAACCCCACACGAGTCGACAAACACGTCACATGCAATATTTAATTTACAGTCTCTCCTTGCAATAGCAAACACAAAAAAAATGGCTTATTTTATTGATGACTGTTGGCA
Source organism: Anisus vortex (assembly GCA_949126835.1). Classification (NCBI taxonomy): domain Eukaryota; kingdom Metazoa; phylum Mollusca; class Gastropoda; family Planorbidae; genus Anisus; species Anisus vortex. The sequence goes on along the minus strand of OX421492.1, from coordinate 38,649,945 downwards.
TATTATTTTATTATTTTGTCCAATATTAACGGACTTTTTAAAACTGCAGTGATAAGTTGGTCAACATCTATCTTGAGCCGTTGTTTATCAACAAATTATGAACGTATATTTTAATGTAACACACAGCCAGCACAAGTGCACAGCCTACAAAGTTCGGCGCGGCAACGCGCAACAAGAACTAAAAACTAGTTCTGGTAATTACACGCGCCGGTCGGCAAATTTGTCGCCTCGAGAGACCCGCGTCCTCTATGAACAACTGCAAATCAAATATTATATAGTAACACTACTCGCACGACTTCGCTCGGGTCGGCTCGCGCGTGCGATTTTCCGAAACCCGCCGCCTCTATAAACGTACCCTTACGCAAGTGAAAGATATCTCGCGACTGTAATAAAGAGTGTTTTTAAAGACGTCCTAGTTTTTATATCAGCTATAATGTCTTGTAAGACGTCTTAGTTTTTATATCAGCTATAATGTTTTTTAATGACGTCTAAGACGTCCTTTCGTAGAAGTGTTAGCTAGCAGAATACTGCTCTTTGTCAGCTGCTGGTCGAGATACGTCTTTGTTAGGTGGATAACCAGCAGACAGAGAGAAACCTGGCGTTCTCACTGGCACAACGTGTGAGAAAATTTGATCGACGAAAATGAAATTCACTTGTTAGTGTTGAAAATGGCCGGGTACGCCGCCTCACTACAACGTGTTAAGAGAATCCAACTTTTAGAAGGAAGACAGAATTCACTTTGTAGTGTTGCAATTTTGTTGTACGAAGTGGCTATTCGGACCCGATAGATTAAGTAATAAATAGTTGTTAGTATCGGTTAGTTTATATAGGTTAGGGATGGCTTTGTAGTATTTTTTGTAATAGTTAATATTGGTTAGTTTATATAGGTTAGGGATGGATTTGTAGTATTTTTTGTAATAGTTAATATCGGTTAGGTTATATTGGATAGGGATAGATTTGGTGTTTGTTTTTTTTGTGTGTGCTATTTCTTATAAATCATTTAAAAAAATAAATTTTGTGTATAGCCATTTAATTCTAAAGGGACCCGGGTCCGCATAGCCTTAGCCTTTGTTGTAAGGTTGATTGGTGGTGCAATTCATTATGTAAATTAGCTTATTTACTTCTCGTGTGGAGTTACTGATCTCCCATCGGGCGCCTCTCCAGGCGGCGGATCGGAGAAAGCCCACCAGATATAGTAGGTACCGGGGAAATCAAATACCCGGGGCGTTCCTTCTAGATAGAAGATTATTACGTCTACTAGGCCCAAAACTCCTGCAGGGCGACAGGGATCCGTCGGTGGAAGGGTTAGAACCCGGGACCTGCCCGTTGGTTTTTGGTTGACAGTCCGGTGAACTAACAGCAATTTAATGAAAGCTGTATAAAAACAGAGTAAAAAATGTTGAACCTGGAAATCATAAACATCAACTTTGGTCCATTTAATAATTTAATAGTTTAAATATAAATGATATAACCATAGGGCCTACCCATTTCCATCCCCCACCCTCACCCTAACATATCTGGGCTTCACAACAATGCTGTAGCTGTTACCACATTATTTACTTTGCAGTGGCTGAGCCAAGATGTGGAACCATGGCCCCTAATAGGGCCCGTATTATCTATGTTTAAATTAGGAAAATATAAGACATCGATGTTATCAATAACAAGATATCATACTGTATTTATCATTTTAAAAATGTTGTTTATTACCACTCTTTATAATGTTGAAACGTAGAATACCAATACTTCGGAAATGAAGATGTGGGCAATAGAAATAAAGTTAGTGTTGATGTAGATTGAATACGGCCCCAAACATGTTTACCGTTTGACAGTGAATAGCAACGGACATTGGTGTAATAGGGGGTGGGATTATTTACTTATTTTGTGGGATGTTTGCGTTGTCTATTTTCTTGTTGCTAGAATAGGCTTACAATTTAGATAGGAAAAACTAGGTCAATAAATGTCAAATTGACATAAGCGCGAAACATGCACTTTCGTTCGATGACCTACTGACCATATTCGTTTTCAGAGGCCCTACCCTCAGCTGAAGAGTACAAGCATTCATGACACCGTGGCACAATTTACAGACATCTATTCTGGGATAGGTCTGGGCATGCCATGAAGTGTTTTAAGGAGAGTTTTTGATCAAGTTTCACGCCCAGGTATGTTGGGTTTTCTTCTTTTTATTAACAGGATAGTATCTAGTTTTAGGTTACATATTCTTGTGGCTGTTTTTTTTTTGCTGTGGCTAAAGATGGTGTACACTGTTTTTTCTTTATTTATATTCATTTTCCAAAGCTTAGAATAAGTTGAGATAGTGAGCAGTGCTTTGTTTAGTTTGGTTCTTGTTAAAACTGGATATCTTTATGTTGTCCAAATTACACTGCTTTGTTTACTGGGATGAGATCAGGTAGGTCATCGATGAATATTAGGAAGAGTGTACAGCTAAGGGCTTATCCTCGATGGAGTCCTTCCTCCAGGGTCTTTTTGTCAGAAATTGCTCCTTCAAAAATAGTCCGGATGGTTCTGTTTTGGAGGAAGGCCTTTATCCACTGATACATTTTTCCGTGTATTCTCATCTTCCTCATCTTCATAAACAGTCCTAATCTCCATACTCTGTTGTATGCTTGCTGGAGGTCGATGAAGACAGCCGTGGTATGTTTGTTGTTTTGGAAGCCTTCTACTGTGTCTTGCATGAATCTGTACAGATGGTCTTCAGTTCTGCTTGCTTTCCTAAATCCTGCCTGTGTGTTGTGCAGTGATTTTGTGCGCTCCACCCACCAGTATAACCTAGCGTTGACCATTTTTTTCAGCTAATTTGCCTATTGTTGATGTTAAGGAAATAGGCATATAACTTTTTGGATCATCAGGTGGTTTATCTTTCTTGAGTATAGGTATGATACTTGCTGTTTTCCATTCTTTTGGCAATGACCCTGTCATCCAAGTAGTGTTGATGTATTTTAGTAAAACTTCCTTAGCTGTGTGGCCTAGTCCCTGTAACATTTCATTTGTTATTCTGTCAGGTCCTGGGGACTTCCTAGTTTTGAGTTTTTTTTAGAGCTTCATTTAGTTCTTGTTGTGTAAACGGTGTTTCAAAAGTGTTTATGTTGGCTGATGGGCTTTTCTCTTGTTTTTTCAATAGTTTTTGAAAGGTTTTATCCAGGTGCTTTCTCGGCTGTGTTTTGTTTGTGCTTGCAAAATGTTTGTTGATGATCTCAGTTTTTTTCTTGTTCTTTGTTGTTAGGGATTTTCCATGGGTCATGGGCCTTGGGTTGCTTTTAGTCTTGTTGCCTGCTAACTGATGTGGAAGTGTCCATGCCCTGCGTCCATCCTTTCTGAGGTCAAGGTGTTCACATGTTTTGACCTACTTAGCTTTTTTGTTGACTTTTATGTAATATCTGATTTAGCTGTCAGTTTATTGTAGCTTGTTTTATTTTCTTTTGATGGGTATTTTTCAGCAGTTTTTCTAGCTTTGGCTCTATCTTTTACTAGGGATTCTAGCTCTGGGGTCCAGAATGGTGAGTATTTTTTTGTATTGCCACGAGGAATATGTTTTTCAGCTGCTCTGAGAATTATGTTTACAATGTGTGAATAAGCAGTAGTATTTAAAGACTGCCCTGGAACGCTTGTCAGTTCTGAGTCTATTTCTTGGACTTATGTGGTCCAGTTAGCTTTCTTGTAGTTCCAAAATGTTTTTCTCTGTGTCTTGCGTCTACATGATCTTCCTATGTTGATTAGGATGGGTCTATGGTCATTGCCTACATCATCGAGCACTGTATATGTGTTGATTTATGATGTCTGTTGATATTAGTGTCACATCTGGCCTGCTGGATGTATTAATAATGAGCACTTTTATAGCGCAACTATCCATGCTATAATAGCATGCTCAGTGCGCTGTCATGACATAGATACAGGAGCACAAATTAGACAATGATTACTTAAACATATAGGACTTTAGGTTCTTTTTAAAAGACTTTGCTTCAGTTTGCCTTAGTGAAATAGGCAAATTGTTCCATAATACGGGCACCACCGCCTCAAAGGCGCGCATTCCAAAGGTTTTCTTTCTATGCCCAATAAGACTGGGAGTCCTGAGTAATGACTTTTCACTTGAACGGAGATCTCTTGCCTGAACATATGTTGTAAGAATGTTTTGAAGATAGCTAGGTGCAGTGCCATCCAAGCAGCTGAATGCCAGGGAAAGAAGCTTAAATTCAATTCGCTTTTGCACGGGGAGCCAGTGGAGATCCCTAAGTATAGGGGTGATGTGAGCGGACCTCTCGACCAGAGATACTATGCGTGCAGCATTATTTTGCACCTTCTGGAGTCTCTCAATCTGCTTTTTTGGAATCCCCCACAAGCAGCTGTTGCAATAATCAAGTCTTGAGAGAATAAGAGAAACGGCAACAGCATTTGCTGTTTTCTTGTTTAGATGAGGTCGCAATTGACCTAAGGCTCGTAATTGCATATAGCATGCCCGGACGACAGAGCTGACATGGGTAGTCATTGAAAGTTTACTGTCAATAAACAAGCCAAGATCTTTTACATAGTCAGATAAGGTAATTTCAGCAGTGCCAACTTTTATTGCTTCTAGCTTAGAGGTTTTAAGTTTAGCATGAGACCCACACAATATTGCCACTGTTTTATCATCATTTAGCTTTAGCCTATTTTTCACCATCCACGATTTCACTGACAGGCAGCAGTCTTCAAGAGATTTTACAGCCGCAGCACAGGAAGCAGGATCAGGATTGAAACTAATGTATAATTCCGTGTCGTCAGCAAATAGCTTACGATTTACGCCATGGGTACTAATGATTTTGCCGAGTTTACTAGTATAGATAGAGAATAGTATAGGTCCCAATACAGAGCCTTGTGGTACTCCGCACCTCAGTGGTGTGCTCTGCTTGTTTTACCACAACATATTGGGTCCTATCCTCCAAATAAGACGTGAACCACCGCAGCGCATTACCCGTGATGCCCATCTCCTTTTTAAGCCTGGCTAGAAGAAGCTCATGGTCAATTACGTCGAAAGCTGCACTTAAGTCAAGCAACACTAATAGTGATAGTTCGCCACGATCAGCACTACAAAGTACATCATTTAGGACTCGCAGAAGTGCTGTTTCGCAACTGTGGCCATGTCGATAGGCAGATTGGAACGGGTCAAGTAGATTATTAGCATTAAGATGCTGCACAAGTTGTTGCGACACAACTCTCTCAAGTATTTTAGAAATAAAGGAGAGATTTGAGACCGGGCGATAGTTATTGCAGTCATTCATATCTAAGCCATTTTTCTTCAGGAGGGGCTTAATGATCGCCGTCTTGAATGGGCGTGGAATTTTGGCAGACAGTAGGCAGGTGTTTATAATACGTACCAACACAGGAAGTAGAATGTCCATGCATGTCAGCACAATTTCGGTAGGGATGGGGTCAACAGTGGAATAAGTAGGTTTAGATGATAGAATAATACGTTTAAGTCCTTCCTCACAAACAGGGATAAGTTCCACTAATGGGATACCTGCGAAGACATCATCCACTAGGGGCAAAGAATCACGCTCTTCAAAGCTTTTCCTAATTTTCTCAACTTTGTCAGTGAAGAATTTGCTAAGTGTTTCCGCCGCTTTCTCACTGCTCATGTCAGGCAGAACGGGGGTTTCAGATCTCTTTCCAAGAAGATCATTGACAATGGAGAACATCTTGCGTGAGTCCGTTCCTGCAGACTTTAGAAGAGATTGAATATGAACCGACTTTTCATGCCTGATCACTTGAGCGAACCTATTTCTTTCTTTCCGAAATATTTTTTTGTCACATTCAAGTCGAGTTTTTCTCCAACGCTTTTCAGCTAAACGACGGATTGACTTCGCTTTCCGAACTAAAGGGGAGTACCAATAGGAGTCCGGTCTGTCACTAACAAGTTTTTCCGTCACTGGGGCGTAGTCATCCAGTAAAGTCGAGAGAGTCTGGTTGTACAGGAGGACCAGGTTTTCAGGATCACTTGATTGTGACTTAACCAAGTCTGATTTAGTAAGACTATCGCGAAAAGAATACATATCGATATTCTTAAGATTCCTCGTCTTTATCTTTTTTCTCCCAGCAACTGGCCTTTTCATATTTGTCTTTAACCGCACAAGGAAGTGATCAGACAGAAGGAGGTCCTCAACACTCACAGAGTGGACAAATACCGGTATGTCAGATCTAGAGACCACCCAATCTAGGATGTGTCCAGCTCTGTGCGTTGGTTTGGAAACATGCTGAGTTAAGTCAGCAGAGTCAAATAATTGCTTAAGCTGATGAGTGTGGTTGTTTTCTGGATCATCCCAGTGGAAATTAAAGTCACCTAAGATCAGTAAGCTCTTGTTTTTTAAAAGATGATACAAGGTTCCCAAAATCGTCATGAAAACTGCTTTCCTTTATCTGATTAGCGGGAGAAGGCGGAGGTCTATATATAACAATGATTCGAACAGTTTGTTTGCCTTGGGAGATCACGAAGTTCATGCATTCAAATGAGGAGTAGTTCATATCGTTACAAAGCCTCACAGTCAAGGCAGATCGATAGATCACTGCTAAGCCCCCACCACGTTGACCAGTAGAGCGGGGCTTTTGAAAAAAGACATAGCCAGTAGGCGTCATCTCTCTAATTGCTGGTTCATCACCCCCCTCATGCAGCCAAGTCTCCGTGATGATCATAATATCAAGTGATTTTTCAATGATAAGGTCATTGATGAGGATAGCTTTCTTTACTGAGGACTGCGCATTTAGAATACCTATCGTGACATTACTAACTGTAGATATTGTATGGATGTCATCTTCTATCTGCTTGGGTAATGTTTGTGAGAGGGGAAGGACATCCTCGGAGCACGACAGCGGTTTGCCATGCCAAATACGATGCAATCGACCAGCTCTCGTTCCTCTTCTTTTCGGTATGTGAACCCCTACACCAGGCCGGCGAGTAGAAGGATAAATACTGTTTGTAGTATGTATTAACACTTGAAGCAGAATATTATAAGCAGATTGATGGTGCCTGATAGTTGACAATATAATAAAGGCAGATAAGAAAATAACTAGTGTGGCAGTCGTCATCTCTTTGTTTACAAATAGTGGTGACGGTAGAGTTATGGAGCGTAGCAAGATGGAACACAGTACAGAACTGTGAGAACAGTTCACTTATAAACCACAAGTTAGAGTGTATGGAAACACCAAAATCAATTGATAATCAGTTGATAATTAACCAGGTCCAAGACCATCAATAGAACATTACACACAATGTCATAGATAAATTCACAAGTAATGCACTAGTACAAAATTTAAGTATATAAACAATGACTTAATCACAGGAAAAGTCCAAAAACAGTCCAAAAACAGAGACTGAAACAAACACTGCTGCCTGCTGGCGCAAAACACAACACAACACAACATTGTGTGCCCTGTGTAGAAAGGTTGGTGGGGAATTCTTGTTTTGTAGTAGCTGAAGGTTTGTTGAGTTGACAATATCCTCTAGGTCTTTTCCTCTGTTGTTGTAGCTTGAGTACCCTAAGGTTGGTGTATGGGCATTAAAGTCTCCTGCAATAATTGTTCTAGAGTGGTAGGAGAGCTGTATGTCAATTCTTGCAGTTGACGATGGGGGGCAATACATATTTCTTAGTGTGTACTTTATTCCTCCTCTCCAAAGAACTATGTCTTGTATGTCAATGTCTGAGCAATTGTTGTTGTTCGTTACTTCTGCCTGGGTGTCATTTTGGATGAGTGTCATGATTCCTTGACATTTAGTGCAGCTGCATTTATATTTAGTGTATCCTGTGATGTTGACTTTTTTATTGGGGAGTAGTGTCTCTTGTAGTAATACGACGTGTATCTCATGCTTGTGAAGTAAGTGTTCTAGTTCAGTTCTTTTGTTTTTTAATCCTAATATGTTCAGTTGTAGAATATTTAGGTTGGTGTTTCCAGTCGCTGACTTATCACAGGCAGCCCTGGAAGAAACTGCCGTGCGCAGACCTTTTACGAGGCTACGTCTGAGCTCGTATGTTTTTTTCTTAGGTTTCTCTGGCATTAATATAATTCTGGGATTTCCTTTGCGGCTTTTTTCAAACCCCGCAGTTCAAGAGAGTTTTCGGTTCTGTGCCCAGCACCTGTGAGTTGTACTCCGGGATCAGGCTGCATTGAGTCAGGGCTGAGTTGTACCGAGGTGGGGCTGGCCTATAGTCCAAGCTCCGCCATCCACTGGGCTCTCCAAATGGTTATGACACTCAGTTGTGCCATTTAGTTTTTTAGATTCTGTGAATACTCAGTGGAATTGCCACATCCTGGATCCAGGTCCCTTCACGACTTTACACCTAGTCATCCCCATGCTACCAACACCAGAGCTCCCCAGTAGGAGTTGCGTAAAACCTCTATCCAGGGTAGTGCAAACTGGACCTCTGTCAAACAGCACCACAAAGGGGGGGGGGAACAAGTTTTACGTGCCCGGGTTATACCCAATGCACAACCCACTATTAGTCGCGACATGCAAGTGGGGCTAGCAGTGGGGTTGTTCTTTCACCTGGTCATTTTCAGGATCCGATACCTACACGGGGGGGGGGGGGGAGGGGGAGCCTGTATCAACTCGTGAACAGTTGATTGAGGAACAGAAAAGAGATCCTCTGTGCCCATTCTCTAGCTTCACTACGTTAAATAGTTTTGCATCGAACCTACCAAGTCTGGCTCCTGTCGGTGTCTAGCTAGATTTATTATCATGCTGGATTCTATCTCTCTTTGTCCATGCAGAGTCCTTCTCGCGGTCGCACAAGTATTAAGTATCAACTAGTTCTAGTCTGTCACCTGTGTGTTTACCGTTTCCACTACACACTAAACGGGTCTCCAAGCCTATAAGTCGTCCATGCCAAACATTCCTAAGTCGAACTATGTTTCTGCTATGTTATTGTGATACCGCGAGACCAAGTCTAGACTTAACGTCTCCGTGACAGAGAGAGAGAGAGAGGAAATAAGTACTGTGTGTTCCAGTAATAGATATTACCACCAATATGTGACAATAGTTATTTTTTTATATCTATAATGTGTGAAAAATAATAAATATAGCCTTTTTTTAAAGCTTGTGTAAGGGTATAATTTGTGCACAAACAATACCATTTAGGCTTAGTATCTTAGAATGTTTAAAAAAACTTCCGATTGTTACTTTTAATATTGCTTAAACATTACGGTCTGAGGCGTTACTCATGCGAGCTTCCTCGATCCGCTGTTCTGTGCTGGTTTGCAAGACATTTAATGAATTGATTCGTGCAAAACGATCAAAATTCTCTAATAATTTATCTACAGAACCAAATAACTAATGGGCTAAGTGTACGTTTATAGAGGCGGCGGGTAGGCGGGTTGCCGCGAGCTGGTCACTCGCGCTAAAAAACCGCGCCTAATCATGCGCGCGGTTGGTGTTCATAGCAAAAGCGGGAAAACCCCACACGAGTCGACAAACACGTCACATGCAATATCTAATTTACAGTCTCTCCTTGCAATAGCAAACACAAAAAAATGGCTTATTTTATTGATGACTGTTGGCATATTATTTTATTATTTTGTCCAATATTAACGGACTTTTTAAAACTGCAGTGATAAGTTGGTCAACATCTATCTTGAGCCGTTGTTTATCAACAAATATGAACGTATATTTTAATGTAACACACAGCCAGCACAAGTGCACAGCCTACAAAGTTCGGCGCGGCAACGCGCAACAAGAACTAAAAACTAGTTCTGGTAATTACACGCGCCGGTCGGCAAATTTGTCGCCTCGAGAGACCCGCGTCCTCTATGAACAACTGCAAATCAAATATTATATAGTAACACTACTCGCACGACTTCGCTCGGGTCGGCTCGCGCGTGCGATTTTCCGAAACCCGCCGCCTCTATAAACGTACCCTTACGCAAGTGAAAGATATCTCGCGACTGTAATAAAGAGTGTTTTTAAAGACGTCCTAGTTTTTATATCAGCTATAATGTCTTGTAAGACGTCTTAGTTTTTATATCAGCTATAATGTTTTTTAATGACGTCTAAGACGTCCTTTCGTAGAAGTGTTAGCTAGCAGAATACTGCTCTTTGTCAGCTGCTGGTCGAGATACGTCTTTGTTAGGTGGATAACCAGCAGACAGAGAGAAACCTGGCGTTCTCACTGGCACAACGTGTGAGAAAATTTGATCGACGAAAATGAAATTCACTTGTTAGTGTTGAAAATGGCCGGGTACGCCGCCTCACTACAACGTGTTAAGAGAATCCAACTTTTAGAAGGAAGACAGAATTCACTTTGTAGTGTTGCAATTTTGTTGTACGAAGTGGCTATTCGGACCCGATAGATTAAGTAATAAATAGTTGTTAGTATCGGTTAGTTTATATAGGTTAGGGATGGCTTTGTAGTATTTTTTGTAATAGTTAATATCGGTTAGTTTATATAGGTTAGGGATGGCTTTGTAGTATTTTTTGTAATAGTTAATATCGGTTAGGTTATATTGGATAGGGATAGATTTGGTGTTGTTTTTTTTTTGTGTGTGCTATTTCTTATAAATCATTTAAACAAATATATTTTGTGTATAGCCATTTAATTCTAAAGGGACCCGGGTCCGTATAGCCTTAGCCTTTGTTGTAAGGTTGATTGGTGGTGCAATTCATTATGTAAATTAGCTTATTTACTTCTCGTGTGGAGTTACTGATCTCCCATCGGGCGCCTCTCCAGGCGGCGGATCGGAGAAAGCCCACCAGATATAGTAGGTACCGGGGAAATCAAATACCCGGGGCGGACCAAAATCAGTACCTGTTGCCTAGACTAGCAGGAAGCGGAGGAATCCACATAGGCTAGGAAACATAACCCGAAAAAAAAGGCAGCTATCCCGAGAGCTGAGAGAGGAAATTCTTCCACAGACGGTTATGCGCTAGGCTAGCAACCTGCCATGTAAAAAAATAAAAATCCAGCAGGCTTCAGAAACAGCAACAAAAACATCCAAAGGTCAAACTAATATGGAAGATCAGGTGAGGGTTAAAACATGGCATGAGATCAGATGGCTCGCCTAGGATAGGGAAGCATGGCGGAACTATGTTGCTGCCTTATGCTCCACGGGGAGCGATAAAGAATAAAGAGAGATATGTTAATAACTGCACAAATTTGATTCCTACATGATTTTATGCAAATCTTCAAAATATTCTGCTTAATAGATAATTTAATTTTGAGAATAATTGTGCAAATATTCGTTTTCATACCAATTTCTTTTTAAAGAAGACGAAATAATGGAATGACGACTCTGTGTTAACTTACATTTTTGTAACACTTAGAAACATTATTATTGACAATAATAATTGCATCAAAAACAAAATATATTTGTAAACACATAAAAAAATTACTTCTGAAAATCAAGCCATGCTGTCATCTGCCTTTATATCATCTATCTTTTGCAAAATTCATTTCCCTAAAAAATGGTATATATTTTTTTTTAATCTATCAATGGATTTCAGCACCCACTTATGTACACACACCAGCACCCGGAAAAATGGGACACAGCTTGATTTTTTACTGTTTTTAATTCGGTAGTTCATCAGTCAAGAACAGGAGCGAATCACTCTTGCTTAATTTCTTATTAATTACAAGAGCAGATAACCTGTTTTTAAGTAAATAAATGATGATTGGCAGTAAATTAAAATGATAATATTAAAACGTACACCAATCTCTTCATACAATTATGGATTATTTTTTACATTAGTATTTAAATTAAATTAAAATAATAAGTATCTACAGAGGTTATGACGATATTTATCGAAAAAAAATGAAATTTAAAATATTTTATGTAGATTTCGTTATGAATGTTTCGTGTGCTTTTCCATAATTCGTGTTATTATGTGTTGTTTTTATCTGTTGTTTTTAGATATCAGTTCTAAATTTATTTTTTTTCGAACAAAAGCGTTAAAAAGTTAAAAGGAAGGGAAGGTCATTTATGAATTTTCCTAGATATAAAAAAAAAATCGTGACGTCATGCCCTATATATTTTGATAAAAACCAAAAGTTCAGGTTCTATCCCATATGATTGCCACAGTCCATCCTTGCGTTAGGCTCATTAATTTGTATAATATATTCTGTATAAATAAGATAATAAATTTATTGACTCAATCCGTTATATATTATTTAATTTGGGAAGAATATATACAACATCAAAAACAACAAAGGTGTATTTGAAACTTTTATAGAAACGGATTTATATTGAAGGCCTCTACTAGAAAAAACGTTAGCAAGATGAGGAGTCTTTAATGGGGTTGCAGGAAGAGGCTTCGACATAGGGAAGGGTGCCATGAGAAAAGTTCTCGTTAAAAATGGCGCCGCCGCCAGAGAACAAATTTTGGAAACTGCTCCACTAACATAATATGAAAGCTTAAAATGAATTATATAATTTTCCCTTGGGATTTTCCCCTTTGAATTAAGCAATGCGAATATTTACGTATGTAATGCGTAATTTTTGAATTTGTGAATGTTTGGCAGTACCGACCTACTTCTATCTATGCTGCCTTCAGTTCCGCTATATACGCGCCTGGGACTGTAAGGGTTAAAATGGCTACGGAAAAGATAGCAATTTAGTACCGATATCGAGAATGTGGGATTGGGAAAGTGGGGGTTAAAATGCAAGATTATAATTCCCATAATTGTTAGATGTATAACTAGTATTATATATATACATTATAGATGGGTTGAGTATAACCGAGATTATAAAATATTTCACTGAAACTAAATGTCTATGTGAGGCCATCTGACGTTGCTAGATTTTTAGACATTGACAAAGAAGTGGCGCAGGTAAAAATGGCAATCCCTCTAGCGGACGTCCATGTGCGTAGCGAGTATGTCTCCATATGAACGCCCGGTGGCGCAAAGCTTTCGTGTTGTTGTTTATTTAATTAGTTTCTATACAAGACTTAGTGAATGGTATAGACTTGAAACGCCACGTGATCAACTATAACATTCTTACATAGCCTCCCGCCCCTTTCCTCCACATACACAGTTTATTACAGTGATTTATTCAATTCGCCAAATTTTTTAATAAAAAAAAAACAAGGATACTATAATATGAATTTAAGGTTTATACTTATTTATTAGAGAGATAGATTGATAGTGAGATAAATAGATAGATATATAATAATTTGATAGATTTCTGGATAAATAGATAGCTTTATAACTTCATAGATATAAAGATAAATAGAAAATAGATAAATAGATAGATGGACAAATAAATAGAGGGAGGGAGAGAGAGGAGGGGTAAATAGATATAGAAATAAATAGATAGGGTTAAAAAACGATAAGAAAATTAAAACATAGATTTTAAAAAAAAGTCAAAACATATAGAAAAAAAAATTGCTGGAAAAATAAATAGATGCCAAAATAAATAAATTGAAAAAGAAAAATTAATAATTAGAAAATAAACTAACCCATAAAAACAAAGTTTTTATAATACTCCCTTTCTTTGTAAACTAAGTTTATATTTAATTTATATTTGAGAGATTAAAATAAATATAGATCTAAGTGATATCATACCTTATGAATTTCCACACTAATATAAATTTTGCGTATCCATTTTATTTATCTAGCTTTGCACCGGAAAAACCATAAAAAGATAACTCGCTTTGTTTTGGCTACATTCGTTTTTATTCTATTTATTTCGTAAAAACTAACATATCCGAAAAGTTTATTTACTTTCGTCTCTTCCGGTAAAGGCAGCCATGTTTGACGTAAAATATTTTCTTCGATTCGCAAATTGGTCAAATGAATTCGTGACTATTCCTAACGCTATAATGCTGAAAATTTGATAGAACGTATTGTTAGTCGGGATAAGTCTGCTGCCCAAGTTTCAGCTTGATGGGACGACGGAAAGTGGTCGAAAAATCTATGCAAAGTTTCGCTAACAACCGAGCAGAGCAAACAGACAGACAGTACGAGTTAAAAGAAAGGGAGTAAAAATATATAGAAAAAAATAATTTTGAAACAAATAGTTAGGTAAATAAATAGATAGAGAAAAAAATCATAGATATATATACAAAAGTTCAGGAAGTAACATACAATTACCTGTACATTTCTTTTTTATGTCCTATTTATTGAAATTTAAAAGAAAATGTTTTATCATTCATGTATATTGGAACACTTGAACCAACCATTTGTCCTTCTCGATCTGGCCTCAATTCTGGCTATGCCTGAAAGAAAATCCATACTGTCTGTTGACGACAGGGCCACTCCGCTTTAAATAAAAGATTTCGAGTTCGTCTGTACAATATTTTTTTTTGTATTAGAATATATAAAGGTTTCCCTCGTTTTATTTTACTTATACTGTACGGTAAAACTTTTATTCGACGTAGCCCTACCTATGTCTTCAAATGACAATTTTTTAAAATCCATTCTTCATATACATTTTACTAAGCCCCCACTAGACCATTTGATAAAGTTCATCATTCTAGTCTTCTTAAAAAACTTAAATACTTTGGCATCTCTGGTCCCTTACATCAGTGGATTCAGGACTTTCGTATAGGCAGAGAACAAACACTGATAATAAATGGCTCTAAGTCATCACCAATAACAGTAAACTCAGGAGTTCCACAAGGAACTGTTCTAGGGCCCTTACTATTTCTAATTTACATTAATGATCTGCCAAATTGCATCAACACAGGCACAAAAGTAAGATTATTTGCCGATGATTGCATAATTTATAGAATAATAAAGACAGGAAAAGATAGTGAACTTTTAAAAAAGACCTAGATGAACTACAAAAATGGGAATCAAACTGGAGTATGTCTTTTCACCCAGAAAAATGCTAACTAATAAGGGTATCCAAGAAAAAAAAACAAATAATAGCAAACTACTTCATTCATGGTAAAGAACTAACTCAAACTAGCAATGCTAAGTATCTAGGAGTAATAATAAATGATAAGTTATCTTGGAACCCTCACATTGATGAAGTAATTAAAAAATCAAACAAAACATTAGGATTCATAAAAAGGAACTTTTACAAATGTAATAAGAATATAAAACTAAAATGCTATCTCACATTAGTTAGGCCTATACTAGAATATGCAGGATCTGTATGAGACCCATCAACTAAAGAAAACATTAAAAAAATTTGAAAAAATTCAAAAAAGAGCTGCAAGGTTTATAACTAGTAAATATTTCCAATTGACAAGAGTAACACCATTAGTCAAATCACTAAACCTAGAAACACTAGAGGACAGAAGGGCAAAGAGTAAAGTAGTAATAATACATAAGGCATTAAACTCTATGTTTATCTGAGCTTTGCAACAGATTGTTATTGGGTTGTATTTCTAAATTAAAGACAAAAACACCTTCCTTGTCCCTTATGCGAGAACAAATGCATATAAGTACTCTTTCTTCCCGAGTGGCATTCGGGCATGGAATGGGTTGCCTGAACAAACCAGGAAAACCAATAACCTAACATCATTTAAAACATTTATAAAAATGCAAGACTAGACTCGGACCACGGATGAGCGTAGGACGCAATAATCTTCTTAATAGAAGGAGCGTCTGTAATGTATAAGATAAGATAAGACCAGGGATCGGCAACTAACGGAACGCGCACCAGACTTAGCACGGGGAGCAATTTTCAATGGCACGCGAAGCAATTTTCAATGGCACGCGGAAGACTACCAAAAAAAAAGGCAATTCTAGGACTTCTACAAGAAGTTGACTGCTAAAGCAGGATGAACTTTAGGCTTTTAGTACGCTTAATGAATTAAGAATCCTACTTTGGCATACTGTTATCAAATGGTTGTCGACCGCTGCACTAGGCTAGTCATTGTGTGAAAGATTTCTACAGAAACGAATGAGGTTAGATTCCTTGCAACTTATCCCTATCCCCACTTACTACTCCTTCCTGACCTCTTTCACAAGCTTTTTTTCTTTGCATTGGTTTTAGAAAAAAAATGTATATAAAATAAAGCTATTTCAAAAAGCCCAATTTAAAAAAAAAAAGTAATACCTCATAGGAGAAAAAAATATAAAGTAGACCGGATGTGTGGATTCCGATCCACATTAGTTAATTTAAAGACTCGTGACTTTGTTGTCTCATATTTTACATTTGCGATCTCGCTTTCTACCTGTGTCCTCCCAAGCTGGTAAGCGTATCCGACCTGGGTTCGATTCCCCACTGATAACTCATTTTTTCCTTTTTCTAATTTTTTAATTTCTATTTTTATTACTTTTTTTAAGATTGCAAGGAATTTTCGGACGTAAAGCTTTCCTAAAATGTTTCGGGTAACTAATATCTAATAATTATATTTTAGACGCATGCGGGAGATGTTTTTCGATTCTCAGCCAGGGATAGTCCAAACATAGGATGCGTGTAGGACGCAAAAATCTTCTTTATAAAAGGAGCGTCTGTAATATATCAGATAAGATAAACATTTTGTTAAATAAAAAGAAATGCCCTTTTTTAACCCGATTAAAATATCTTAAAATAATTCCTTTCCTAAAAGTTTTCAGTAAATAATAAAGAATTAAGAAAATTTAATTTTTAAATTATTATAACTTTCTGTAAATAGAAGTTTATAAAATTGTTATCAGTAGCTATAAACCTATGTATTTTTCCTCCGAGCAATGCCAGGGAAACCGGCATGTATATAACTTTATCTCTTTCTTTCTCTCTCTCCATCTTTTTTCCTCAATTTTTCTGTCCTTCGTTTCTCGCTTAAAATTTGTTTTTCAAAAGAAATCGATTAGAACCATTTTAGGAAAGAAAGTTTACACTTATTGTAGTAATAAAATACAGATTCCGAAATTCATAAGAGAACGACAAAATCTAATACAATAGTCTAAAAAAAGATATAGAAAATCAGACTTTTCATTTCTATGCAATTAGAAATCTATGGAATTGGGCTGTCTAGATTCGTCAGGCAAAAACTACAATAACAACTTTGTGTATATTTTTTAAAGTCTAAGCTCAGACCACGGTTAATCTTAAGAAGAAATAAACTTCTCTAAACAATGATTTTCTGTACAATTAAGATGAATAATGAAATAAACATTTTATTATACAGTTAGTAGGTAACAGTGTTCCGTTTAGGCAGACATTGCAATTAAATGAATGAAGAATTATACATTCTCAGTTTTCAAGTTTTCACGCGCTAAGCAGAAAATCTTTTATTTTATTACTTTTTTTCGATAGATCAATGCGTCACTCTTTTAGATTTGCACGACCGAGCATCTTATAACTATGACCCGCGGGCCAAATCTGGCCTACCATGGTCTTTATCTACGCTTACCACAAACAAAAATATATTTACTGTTAGCAAAGGGCATACAGATCCGTTTATGTAATTATCGAATCCCCCCCCTCTCGGCCCCCAAGAGGTTTGGGAAAAAAAGGCCAACTGTCTTACAAAGTTTGAGAACCATAAACCGTTCCTTCCTTTTCGTGCCGCACTATAAAATATGAAATGTACTTTCTGGTATTACGTTACAACATGATCGATAATTGTCTCTGTAGTATTGCGTAGGCTACCAGTTTGACGTAATGGGTCTTCCCGCCCCACACCCCTCCTCCCAAGCCGACCATACAAAAAAAAGAAGTAGAGCAAGTAGAGCTCAGAAAACCCCGACAACTAGGTCAAACTAGGTCAAATTAGGTCAGTTGGACCTTGCTGTGTCATGGTTGCATTTTTTCTTTCTTTTTTTTTCTTCTTTAACAAATAAGACGACGCCACATTTTTAGATTTTTTTTTCTATCGTTGGCAAGTAGATTTCCCTTTGTTGAATTTTACCTTTATTATAACAAAGTCCCCTTTATCTTACATTAATATAGTCTCTTCATTATAAACATTACCCATTAGTCTGTGACTATTCTTTCTAAAAATGTCCATACAACAAAGACCATAATATTATAAACCTCTTAGTACACAATAGGCCTGATTCTGTTGGCACTTTAAGGCTGAGCAGTGGCGTAGCCATCTCACCACAAGAACTTTATCTTATAAGTTTACAGACGTTCCTTCTAGATAGAAGATTATTACGTCTACTAGGCCCAAAACTCCTGCAGGGCGACAGGGATCCGTCGGTGGCAGGGGTAGAACCCGGGACCTGCCCGTTGGTTTTTGGTTGACAGTCCGGTGAACTAACAGCAATTTAATGAAAGCTGTATAAAAACAGAGTAAAAAATGTTGAACCTGGAAATCATAAACATCAACTTTGGTCCATTTAATAATTTAATAGTTTAAATATAAATGATATAACCATAGGGCCTACCCATTTCCATCCCCCACCCTCACCCTAACATATCTGGGCTTCACAACAATGCTGTAGCTGTTACCACATTATTTACTTTGCAGTGGCTGAGCCAAGATGTGGAACCATGGCCCCTAATAGGGCCCGTATTATCTATGTTTAAATTAGGAAAATATAAGACATCGATGTTATCAATAACAAGATATCATACTGTATTTATCATTTTAAAAATGTTGTTTATTACCACTCTTTATAATGTTGAAACGTAGAATACCAATATTTCGGAAATGAAGATGTGGGCAATAGAAATAAAGTTAGTGTTGATGTAGATTGAATACGGCCCCAAACATGTTTACCGTTTGACAGTGAATAGCAACGGACATTGGTGTAATAGGGGGTGGGATTATTTACTTATTTTGTGGGATGTTCGCGTTGTCTATTTTCTTGTTGCTAGAATAGGCTTACAATTTAAATGAGAAAAAAAAAGGTCAATAAATGTCAAATTGACATAAGCGCGAAACATGCACTTTCGTTCGATGACCTACTGACCATATTCGTTTTCAGAGGCCCTACCCTCAGCTGAAGAGTACAAGCATTCATGACACCGTGGCACAATTTACAGACATCTATTCTGGGATAGGTCTGGGCATGCCATGAAGTGTTTTAAGGAGAGTTTTTGATCAAGTTTCACGCCCAGGTATGTTGGGTTTTCTTCTTTTTATTAACAGGATAGTATCTAGTTTTAGGTTACATATTCTTGTGGCTGTTTTTTTTTTGCTGTGGCTAAAGATGGTGTACACTGTTTTTTCTTTATTTATATTCATTTTCCAAAGCTTAGAATAAGTTGAGATAGTGAGCAGTGCTTTGTTTAGTTTGGTTCTAGTTAAAACTGGATATCTTTATGTTGTCCAAATTACACTGCTTTGTTTACTGGGATGAGATCAGGTAGGTCATCGATGAATATTAGGAAGAGTGTGCAGCTAAGGGCTTATCCTCGATTGAGTCCTTCCTCCAGGGTCTTTTTGTCAGAATGTGCTCCTTCAAAAATAGTCCGGATGGTTCTGTTTTGGAGGAAGGCCTTTATCCACTGATACATTTTTCCGTGTATTCCCATCTTCCTCATCTTCATAAACAGTCCTAATCTCCATACTCTGTTGTATGCTTGCTGGAGGTCGATGAAGACAGCCGTGGTATGTTTGTTGTTTTGGAAGCCTTCTACTGTGTCTTGCATGAATCTGTACAGATGGTCTTCAGTTCTGCTTGCTTTCCTAAATCCTGCCTGTGTGTTGTGCAGTGATTTTGTGCGCTCCACCCACCAGTATAACCTAGCGTTGACCATTTTTTTCAGCTAATTTGCCTATTGTTGATGTTAAGGAAATAGGCATATAACTTTTTGGATCATCAGGTGGTTTATCTTTCTTAAGTATAGGTATGATACTTGCTGTTTTCCATTCTTTTGGCAATGACCCTGTCATCCAAGTAGTGTTGATGTATTTTAGTAAAACTTTCTTAGCTGTGTGGCCTAGTCCCTGTAACATTTCATTTGTTATTCTGTCAGGTCCTGGGGACTTCCTAGTTTTGAGTTTTTTTTAGAGCTTCATTTAGTTCTTGTTGTGTAAACGGTGTTTCAAAAGTGTTTATGTTGGCTGATGGGCTTTTCTCTTGTTTTTTCAATAGTTTTTGAAAGGTTTTATCCAGGTGCTTTCTCGGCTGTGTTTTGTTTGTGCTTGCAAAATGTTTGTTGATGATCTCAGCTTTTTTCTTGTTCTTTGTTGTTAGGGATTTTCCATGGGTCATGGGCCTTGGGTTGCTTTTAGTCTTGTTGCCTGCTAACTGATGTAGAAGTGTCCATGCCCTGCGTCCATCCTTTCTGAGATCAAGGTGTTAACATGTTTTGACCCGCTTAGCTTTTTTGTTGACTTTTATGTAATATCTGATTTAGCTGTCAGTTTATTGTAGCTTGTTTTATTTTCTTTTGATGGGTATTTTTCAGCAGTTTTTCTAGCTTTGGCTCTATCTTTTACTAGGGATTCTAGCTCTGGGGTCCAGAATGGTGAGTATTGTTTTGTATTGCCACGAGGAATATGTTTTTCAGATGCTGTGAGAATTATGTTTACAATGTGTGAATAAGCAGTAGTATTTAAAGACTGCCCTGGAACGCTTGTCAGTTCTGAGTCTATTTCTTGGACTTATGTGGTCCAGTTAGCTTTCTTGTAGTTCCAAAATGTTTTTCTCTGTGTCTTGCATCTACATGATCTTCCTATGTTGATTAGGATGGGTCTATGGTCATTGCCTACATCATCGAGCACTGTATATGTGTTGATTTATGATGTCTGTTGATATTAGTGTCACATCTGGCCTGCTGGTTGTATTGTGTGCCCTGTGTAGAAAGGTTGGTGGAGAATTCTTGTTTTGTAGTAGCTGAAGGTTTGTTGAGTTGACAATATCCTCTAGGTCTTTTCCTCTGTTGTTGTAGCTTGAGTACCCTAAGGTTGGTGTATGGGCATTAAAGTCTCCTGCAATAATTGTTCTAGAGTGGTAGGAGAGCTGTATGTCAATTCTTGCAGTTGACGATGGGGGGCAATACATATTTCTTAGTGTGTACTTTATTCCTCCTCTCCAAAGAACTATGTCTTGTATGTCAATGTCTGAGCAATTGTTGTTGTTCGTTACTTCTGCCTGGGTGTCATTTTGGATGAGTGTCATGATTCCTTGACATTTAGTGCAGCTGCATTTATATTTAGTGTATCCTGTGATGTTGACTTTTTTATTGGGGAGTAGTGTCTCTTGTAGTAATACGACGTGAATCTCATGCTTGTGAAGTAAGTGTTCTAGTTCAGTTCTTTTGTTTTTTAATCCTAATATGTTCAGTTGTAAAATATTTAGGTTGGTGTTTCCAGTCGCTGACTTATCACAGGCAGCCCTGGAAGAAACTGCCGTGCTCAGACCTTTTACGAGGCGACGTCTGAGCTCGTATGTTTTTTTCTTAGGTTTCTCTGGCATTAATGTTATTCTGGGATTTCCTTTGCGGCTTTTTTCAAATCCCGCAGTTCAAGAGAGTTTTCGGTTCTGTGCCCAGCACCTGTGAGTTGTACTCCGGGATCAGGCTGCATTGAGTCAGGGCTGAGTTGTACCGAGGTGGGGCTGGCCTATAGTCCAAGCTCCGCCATCCACTGGGCTCTCCAAATGGTTATGACACTCAGTTGTGCCATTTAGTTTTTTAGATTCTGTGAATACTCAGTGGAATTGCCACATCCTGGATCCAGGTCCCTTCACGACTTTACACCTAGTCATCCCCATGCTACCAACACCAGAGCTCCCCAGTAGGAGTTGCGTAAAACCTCTATCCAGGGTAGTGCAAACTGGACCTCTGTCAAACAGCACCACAAAGGAGGGGAACAAGTTTTACGTGCCCGGGTTATACCCAATGCACAACCCACTATTAGTCGCGAGATGCAAGTGGGGCTAGCAGTGGGGTTATTCTTTCACCTGGTCATTTTCAGGATCCGATACCTACACGGGGGGGGGGGGAGGGGGAGCCTGTATCAACTCGTGAACAGTTGATTGAGGAACAGAAAAGAGATCCTGAGCTAGACAAACTCCGAGAAAACGCTTTGTCACCACAAGAAGCAGAAGAAGTAGGCCTACCTATATGTTACTACGTTAAAGATGATGTACTTCTTAGAAAGTTTCGACCACCAGACGCATCTGCAGATAAAGCTCCTAACGTTGTCAAGGCCTGGGCACGGGCCGTCACCTACATAATAGTCAATAAAAGCCCTTAATTTTGTTCTAAATATATCTATATATTTATATATTGTCTATTGGAAGGTATCGATGCAAAACTCCACTCACCCGTGTCAGAAAACACTCATCTGTCTTTGGACAGTTGACTTGGCTTGGGTGTGATCCAAACATCAGACCACAAGCTCTAGCTCTGTGCCCATTCTCTAGCTTCACTACGTTAAATAGTTTTGCATCGAACCTACCAAGTCTGGCTCCTGTCGGTGTCTAGCTAGATTTATTATCATGCTGGATTCTATCTCTCTTTGTCCATGCAGAGTCCTTCTCGCGGTCGCACAAGTATTAAGTATCAACTAGCTCTAGTCTGTCACCTGTGTGTTTACCGTTTCCACTACACACTAAACGGGTCTCCAAGCCTATAAGTCGTCCATGCCAAACATTCCTAAGTCGAACTATGTTTCTGCTATGTTATTGTGATACCGCGAGACCAAGTCTAGACTTAACGTCTCCGTGACAGAGAGAGAGAGAGAGGAAATAAGTACTGTGTGTTCCAGTAATAGATATTACCACCAATATGTGACAATAGTTATTTTTTATATCTATAATGTGTGAAAAATAATAAATATAGCCTTTTTTTAAAGCTTGTGTAAGGGTATAATTTGTGCACAAACAATACCATTTAGGCTTAGAATCTTAGAATGTTTAAAAAAACTTCCGATTGTTACTTTTAATATTGCTTAAACATTACGGTCTGAGGCGTTACTCATGCGAGCTTCCTCGATCCGCTGTTCTGTGCTGGTTTGCAAGACATTTAATGAATTGATTCGTGCAAAACGATCATAATTCTCTAATAATTTCTCTACAGAACCAAATAACTAATGGGCTAAGTGTACGTTTATAGAGGCGGCGGGTAGGCGGGTTGCCGCGAGCTGGTTACTCGCGCTAAAAAACCGCGCCTAATCATGCGCGCGGTTGGTGTTCATAGCAAAAGCGGGAAAACCCCACACGAGTCGACAAACACGTCACATGCAATATTTAATTTACAGTCTCTCCTTGCAATAGCAAACAAAAAAAAATGGCTTATTTTATTGATGACTGTTGGCATATTATTTTATTATTTTGTCCAATATTAACGGTCTTTTTAAAACTGCAGTGATAAGTTGGTCAACATCTATCTTGAGCCGTTTTTTATCAACAAATTATGAACGTATATTTTAATGTAACACACAGCCAGCGCAAGTGCACAGCCTACAAAGTTCGGCGCGGCAACGCGCAACAAGAACTAAAAACTAGTTCTGGTAATTACCCGCGCCGGTCGGCAAATTTGTCGCCTCGAGAGACCCGCGTCCTCTATGAACAACTGCAAATCAAATATTATATAGTAACACTACTCGCACGACTTCGCTCGGGTCGAATCGCGCGTGCGATTTTCCGAAACCCGCCGCCTCTATAAACGTACCCTTACGCAAGTGAAAGATATCTCGCGACTGTAATAAAGAGTGTTTTTAAAGACGTCCTAGTTTTTATATCAGCTATAATGTCTTGTAAGACGTCTTATTTTTTATATCAGCTATAATGTTTTTTAATGACGTCTAAGACGTCCTTTCGTAGAAGTGTTAGCTAGCAGAATACTGCTCTTTGTCAGCTGCTGGTCGAGATACGTCTTTGTTAGATGGATAACCAGCAGACAGAGAGAAACCTGGCGTTCTCACTGGCACAACGTGTGAGAAAATTTGATCGACGAAAATGAAATTCACTTGTTAGTGTTGAAAATGGCCGGGTACGCCGCCTCACTACAACGTGTTAAGAGAATCCAACTTTTAGAAGGAAGACAGAATTCACTTTGTAGTGTTGCAATTTTGTTGTACGAAGTGGCTATTCGGACCCGATAGATTTAGTAATAAATAGTTGTTAGTATCGGTTAGTTTATATAGGTTAGGGATGGCTTTGTATTATTTTTTGTAATAGTTAGTATCGGTTAGTTTATATAGGTTAGGGATGGCTTTGTAGTATTTTTTGTAATAGTTAATATCGGTTAGGTTATATTGGATAGGGATAGATTTGGTGTTTTTTTTATTTCTTATAAATCATTTAAAAAAATATATTTTGTGTATAGCCATTTAATTCTAAAGGGACCCGGGTCAGTATAGCCTTAGCCTTTGTTGTAAGGTTGATTGGTGGTGCAATTCATTATGTAAATTAGCTTATTTACTTCTCGTGTGGAGTTACTGACCTCCCATCGGGCGCCTCCCCAGGCGGCGGATCGGAGAAAGCCCACCAGATATAGTAGGTACCGGGGAAATCAAATACCCGGGGCGGACCAAAATCAGTACCTGTTGCCTAGACTAGCAGGAAGTGGAGGAATCCATATAGGCTAGGAAACATAACCCGAAAAAAAAGGCAGCTATCCCGAGAGCTGAGAGAGGAAATTCTTCCACAGACGGTTATGCGCTAGGCTAGCAACCTGCCATGTAAAAAAAAAATAATCCAGCAGGCTTCAGAAACAGCAACAAAAACATCCAAAGGTCAAACTAATATGGAAGATCAGGTGAGGGTTAAAACATGGCATGAGATCAGATGGCTCGCCTAGGATAGGGAAGCATGGCGGAACTATGTTGCTGCCTTATGCTCCACGGGGAGCGATAAAGAATAAAGAGAGATATGTTAATAACTGCACAAATTTGATTCCTACATAATTTTATGCAAATCTTCAAATGTTCTGCTTAATAGATAATTTAATTTTGAGAATAATTGTGCAAATATTCGTTTTCATACCAATTTCTTTTTAAAGAAGACGAAATAATGGAATGACGACTCTGTGTTAACTTACATTTTTGTAACACTTAGAAACATTATTATTGACAATAATAATTGCATCAAAAACAAAATATATTTGTAAACACATAAAAAAATTACTTCTGAAAATCAAGCCATGCTGTCATCTGCCTTTATATCATCTATCTTTTGCAAAATTCATTTCCCTAAAAAATGGTATATATTTTTTTTTAAATCTATCAATGGATTTCAGCACCCACTTATGTACACACACCCGCACCCGGAAAAATGGGACACAGCTTGATTTTTTACTGTTTTTAATTCGGTAGTTCATCAGTCAAGAACAGGAGCGAATCACTCTTGCTTAATTTCTTATTAATTACAAGAGCAGATAACCTGTTTTTAAGTAAATAAATGATGATTGGCAGTAAATTAAAATGATAATATTAAAACGTACACCAATCTCTTCATACAATTATGGATTATTTTTTACATTAGTATTTAAATTAAATTAAAATAATAAGTATCTACAGAGGTTATGACGATATTTATAGAAAAAAAATAAAATTTAAAATATTTTATGTAGATTTCGTTATGAATGTTTCGTGTGCTTTTCCATAATTCGTGTTATTATGTGTTGTTTTTATCTGTTGTTTTTAGATATCAGTTCTAAATTTATTTTTTTTCGAACAAAAGCGTTAAAAAGTTAAAAGGAAGGGAAGGTCATTTATGAATTTTCCTAGATATAAAAAAAAAATCGTGACGTCACGCCCTATATATTTTGATAAAAACCAAAAGTTCAGGTTCTATCCCATATGATTGCCACAGTCCATCCTTGCGTTAGGCTCATTAATTTGTATAATATATTCTGTATAAATAAGATAATAAATTTATTGACTAATCCGTTATATATTATTTAATTTGGGAAGAATATAAACAACATCAAAAACAACAAAGGTGTATTTGAAACATTTATAGAAATGGATTTATATTGAAGGCCTCTACTAGAAAAAACGTTAGCAAGATGTGGAGTCTTTAATGGGGTTGCAGGAAGAGGCTTCGACATAGGGAAGGGTGCCATGGGAAAAGTTCTCGTTAAAAATGGCGCCGCCGCCAGAGAACAAATTTTGGAAACTGCTCCACTAACATAATATGAAAGCTTAAAATGAATTATATAATTTTCCCTTGGGATTTTCCCCTTTGAATTAAGCAATGCGAATATTTACGTATGTAATGCGTAATTTTTGAATTTGTGAATGTTTGGCAGTACTTAAGGTTAACCCTTATCGTACCGACCTACTTCTATCTATGCTGCCTTCAGTTCCGCTATATACGCGCCTGGGACTGTAAGGGTTAAAATGGCTACGGAAAAGATAGCAATTCAGTACCGATATCGAGAATGTGGGATTGGGAAAGTGGGGGTTAAAATGCAAGATTATAATTCCCATAATTGTTAGATGTATAACTAGTATTATATATATACATTATAGATGGGTTGAGTATAACCGAGATTATAAAATATTTCACTAAAACTAAATGTCTATGTGAGGCCATCTGACGTTGCTAGATTTTTAGACATTGACAAAGAAGTGGCGCAGGTAAAAATGGCAATCCCTCTAGCGGACGTCCATGTGCGTAGCGAGTATGTCTCCATATGAACGCCCGGTGGCGCAAAGCTTTCGTGTTGTTGTTTATAAATTAGTTTCTATACAAGACTTAGTGAATGGTATAGACTTGAAACGCCACGTGATCAACTATAACATTCTTACATAGCCTCCCACCCCTTTCCTCCACATACACAGTTTATTACAGTGATTTATTCAATTCGCCAAATTTTTTAATAAAAAAAAAAACAAGGATACTATAATATGAATTTAAGGTTTATACTTATTTATTAGAGAGATAGATTGATAGTGAAATAAATAGATAGATATATAATAATTTCATAGATTTCTGGATAAATAGATAGCTTTATAACTTCATAGATATAAAGATAAATAGAAAATAGATAAATAGATAGATGGACAAATAAATAGAGGGAGGGAGAGAGAGGAGGGGTAAATAGATATAGAAATAAATAGATAGGGTTAAAAAACGATAAGAAAATTAAAACATAGATTTTAAAAAAAAGTCAAAACATATAGAAAAAAAATAGCTGGAAAAATAAATAGATGCCAAAATAAATAAATTGAAAAAGAAAAATTAATAATTAGAAAATAAACTAACCCATAAAAACAAAGTTTTTATAATACTCCCTTTCTTTGTAAACTAAGTTTATATTTAATTTATATTTGAGAGATTAAAATAAATATAGATCTAAGTGATATCATACCTTATGAATTTCCACACTAATATAAATTTTGCGTATCCATTTTTTTTATCTAGCTTTGCACCGGAAAAACCATAAAAAGATAACTCGCTTTGTTTTGGCTACATTCGTTTTTATTCTATTTATTTCGTAAAAACTAACATATCCGAAAAGTTTATTTACTTTCGTCTCTTCCGGTAAAGGCAGCCATGTTTGACGTAAAATATTTTCTTCGATTCGCAAATTGGTCAAATGAATTCGTGACTATTCCAAACGCTATAATGCTGAAAATTTGATAGAACGTATTGTTAGTCGGGATAAGTCTGCTGCCCAAGTTTCAGCTTGATGGGACGACGGAAAGTGGTCGAAAAATCTATGCAAAGTTTCGCTAACAACCGAGCAGAGCAAACAGACAGACAGTACGAGTTAAAAGAAAGGGAGTAAAAATATATAGAAAAAAATAATTTTGAAACAAATAGTTAGGTAAATAAATAGATAGAGAAAAAAATCATAGATATATATACAAAAGTTCAGGAAGTAACATACAATTACCTGTACATTTCTTTTTTATGTCCTATTTATTGAAATTTAAAAGAAAATGTTTTATCATTCATGTATATTGGAACACTTGAACCAACCATTTGTCCTTCTCGATCTGGCCTCAATTCTGGCTATGCCTGAAAGAAAATCCATACTGTCTGTTGACGACAGGGCCACTCCGCTTTAAATAAAAGATTTCGAGTTCGTCTGTACAATATTTTTTGTTGTATTAGAATATATAAAGGTTTCCCTCGTTTTATTTTACTTATACTGTACGGTAAAACTTTTATTCGACGTAGCCCTACCTATGTCTTCAAATGACAATTTTTTAAAATCCATTCTTCATATACATTTTACTAAGCCCCCACTAGACCATTTGATAAAGTTCATCATTCTAGTCTTCTTAAAAAACTTAAATACTTTGGCATCTCTGGTCCCTTACATCAGTGGATTCAGGACTTTCGTATAGGCAGAGAACAAACACTGATAATAAATGGCTCTAAGTCATCACCAATAACAGTAAACTCAGGAGTTCCACAAGGAACTGTTCTAGGGCCCTTACTATTTCTAATTTACATTAATGATCTGCCAAATTGCATCAACACAGGCACAAAAGTAAGATTATTTGCCGATGATTGCATAATTTATAGAATAATAAAGACAGGAAAAGATAGTGAACTTTTAAAAAAGACCTAGATGAACTACAAAAATGGGAATCAAACTGGAGTATGTCTTTTCACCCAGAAAAATGCCAACTAATAAGGGTATCCAAGAAAAAAAATAAAATAATAGCAAACTACTTCATTCATGGTAAAGAACTAACTCAAACTAGCAATGCTAAGTATCTAGGAGTAATAATAAATGATAAGTTATCTTGGAACCCTCACATTGATGAAGTAATTAAAAAATCAAACAAAACATTAGGATTCATAAAAAGGAACTTTTACAAATGTAATAAGAATATAAAACTAAAATGCTATCTCACATTAGTTAGGCCTATACTAGAATATGCAGGATCTGTATGGGACCCATCAACTAAAGAAAACATTAAAAAAAATTTAAAAAAATTCAAAAAAGAGCTGCAAGGTTTATAACTAGTAAATATTCCCAATTGACAAGAGTAACACCATTAGTCAAATCACTAAACCTAGAAACACTAGAGGACAGAAGGGCAAAGAGTAAAGTAGTAATAATACATAAGGCATTAAACTCTATGTTTATCTGAGCTTTGCAACAGATTGTTATTGGGTTGTATTTCTAAATTAAAGACAAAAACACCTTCCTTGTCCCTTATGCGAGAACAAATGCATATAAGTACTCTTTCTTCCCGAGTGGCATTCGGGCATGGAATGGGTTGCCTGAACAAACCAGGAAAACCAATAACCTAACATCATTTAAAACATTTATAAAAATGCAAGACTAGACTCGGACCACGGATGAGCGTAGGACGCAATAATCTTCTTAATAGAACGAGCGTCTGTAATGTATAACATAAGATAAGACCAGGGATCGGCAACCAACGAAACGCGCACCAGACTTAGCACGGGAAGCAATTTTCAATGGCACGCGAAGCAATTTTCAATGGCACGCGGAAGACTACCAAAAAAAAAAGGCAATTCTAGGACTTCTACAAGAAGTTGACTGCTAAAGCAGGATGAACTTTAGGCTTTTAGTACGCTTAATGAATTAAGAATCCTACTTTGGCATACTGTTATCAAAAGGTTGTCGACCGCTGCACTAGGCTAGTCATTGTGTGAAAGATTTCTACAGAAACGAATGAGGTTAGATTCCTTGCAACTTATCTCTATCCCCACTTACTACTCCTTCCTGACCTCTTTCACAAGCTTTTTTTCTTTGCATTGGTTTTAGAAAAAAAATGTATATAAAATAAAGCTATTTCAAAAAGCCCAATTTAAAAAAAAAAAGTAATACCTCATTGGAGAAAAAAATATAAAGTAGACCGGATGTGTGGATTCCGATCCACATTAGTTAATTTAAAGACTCGTGACTTTGTTGTCTCATATTTTACATTTGCGATCTCGCTTTCTACCTGTGTCCTCCCAAACTGGTAAGCGTATCCGACCTGGGTTCGATTCCCCACTGATAACTCATTTTTTCCTTTTTCTAATTTTTTAATTTCTATTTTATTACTTTTTTTAAGATTGCAAGGAATTTTCGGACGTAAAGCTTTCCTAAAATGTTTCGATTAACTAATATCTAATAATTATATTTTAGACGCATGCGGGAGATGTTTTTCGATTCTCAGCCAGGGATAGTCCAAACATAGGATGCGTGTAGGACGCAAAAATCTTCTTTATAAAAGGAGCGTCTGTAATATATCAGATAAGATAAACATTTTGTTAAATAAAAAGAAATGCCCTTTTTTAACCCGATTACAATATCTTAAAAAAATTCCTTTCCTAAAAGTGTTCAGTAAATAATAAAGAATTAAGAAAATTTAATTTTTAAATTATTATAACTTTCTGTAAATAGAAGTTTATAAAATTGTTATCAGTAGCTATAAACCTTTGTATTTTTCCTCCGAGCAATGCCAGGGAAACCGGCTTGTATATAACTTTATCTCTTTCTTTCTCTCTCTCCATCTTTTTTCCTCAATTTTTCTGTCCTTCGTTTCTCGCTTAAAATTTGTTTTTCAAAAGAAATCGATTAGAACCATTTTAGGAAAGAAAGTTTACACTTATTGTAGTAATAAAATACAGATTCCGAAATTCATAAGAGAACGACAAAATCTAATACAATAGTCTAAAAAAAGATATAGAAAATCAGACTTTTCATTTCTTTGCAATTAGAAATCTATGGAATTGGGCTGTCTAGATTCGTCAGGCAAAAACTACAATAACAACTTTGTGTATATTTTTTAAAGTCTAAGCTCAGACCACGGTTAATCTTAAGAAGAAATAAACTTCTCTAAACAATGATTTTCTGTACAATTAAGATGAATAATGAAATAAACATTTTATTATACAGTTAGTAGGTAACAGTGTTCCGTTTAGGCAGACATTGCAATTAAATGAATGAAGAATTATACATTCTCAGTTTTCAAGTTTTCACGCGCTAAGCAGAAAATCTTTTGTTTATAACTTTTTTTCGATAGATCAATGCGTCACTCTTTTAGATTTGCACGACCGAGCATCTTATAACTATGACCCGCGGGCCAAATCTGGCATACCATGGTCTTTATCTACGCTTACCACAAACAAAAATATATTTACTGTAAGCAAAGGGCATACAGATGCGTTTATGTAATTATCGAATTCCCCCCCCCCTCTCGGCCCCCAAGAGGTTTGGGGAAAAAAAGGCCAACTGTCTTACAAAGTTTGAGAACCATAAACCGTTCCTTCCTTTTCGTGCCGCACTATAAAATATGAAATGTACTTTCTGGTATTACGTTACAACATGATCGATAATTGTCTCTGTAGTATTGCGTAGGCTACCAGTTTGACGTAATGGGTCTTCCCGCCCCACACCCCTCCTCCCAAGCCGACCATACAAAAAAAAGAAGTAGAGCAAGTAGAGCTCAGAAAAACCCGACAACTAGGTCAAACTAGGTCAAACTAGGTCAGTTGGACCTTGCTGTGTCATGGTTGCATTTTTTCTTTCTTTTTTTTTCTTCTTTAACAAATAAGACGACGCCACATTTTTAGATTTTTTTTTCTATCGTTGGCAAGTAGATTTCCCCTTGTTGAATTTTACCTTTATTATAACAAAGTCCCCTTTATCTTACATTAATATAGTCTCTTCATTATAAACATTACCCATTAGTCTGTGACTATTCTTTCTAAAAATGTCCATACAACAAAGACCATAATATTATAAACCTCTTAGTACACAATAGGCCTGATTCTGTTGGCACTTTAAGGCTGAGCAGTGGCGTAGCCATCTCACCACAAGAACTTTATCTTAACGTTCCTTCTAGATAGAAGATTATTACGTCTACTAGGCCCAAAACTCCTGCAGGGCGACAGGGATCCGTCGGTGGCAGGGGTAGAACCCGGGACCTGCCCGTTGGTTTTTGGTTGACAGTCCGGTGAACTAACAGCAATTTAATGAAAGCTGTATAAAAACAGAGTAAAAAATGTTGAACCTGGAAATCATAAACATCAACTTTGGTCCATTTAATAATTTAATAGTTTAAATATAAATGATATAACCATAGGGCCTACCCATTTCCATCCCCCACCCTCACCCTAACATATCTGGGCTTCACAACAATGCTGTAGCTGTTACCACATTATTTACTTTGCAGTGGCTGAGCCAAGATGTGGAACCATGGCCCCTAATAGGGCCCGTATTATCTATGTTTAAATTAGGAAAATATAAGACATCGATGTTATCAATAACAAGATATCATACTGTATTTATCATTTTAAAATTGTTGTTTATTACCACTCTTTATAATGTTGAAACGTAGAATACCAATACTTCGGATATGAAGATGTGGGCAATAGAAATAAAGTTAGTGTTGATGTAGATTGAATACGGCCCCAAACATGTTTACCGTTTGACAGTGAATAGCAACGGACATTGGTGTAATAGGGGGTGGGATTATTTACTTATTTTGTGGGATGTTCGCGTTGTCTATTTTCTTGTTGCTAGAATAGGCTTACAATTTAGATGAGAAAAAAAAAAGGTCAATAAATGTCA
This sequence comes from Anisus vortex, assembly GCA_949126835.1. Taxonomy (NCBI): domain Eukaryota; kingdom Metazoa; phylum Mollusca; class Gastropoda; family Planorbidae; genus Anisus; species Anisus vortex. The sequence continues at coordinate 38,617,692 of OX421492.1, read as the reverse complement.
AATTGACATAAGCGCGAAACATGCACTTTCGTTCGATGACCTACTGACCATATTCGTTTTCAGATGCCCTACCCTCAGCTGAAGAGTACAAGCATTCATGACACCGTGGCACAATTTACAGACATCTATTCTGGGATAGGTCTGGGCATGCCATGAAGTGTTTGAAGGAGAGTTTTTGATCAAGTTTCACGCCCAGGTATGTTGGGTTTTCTTCTTTTTATTAACAGGATAGTATCTAGTTTTAGGTTACATATTCTTGTGGCTGTTTTTTTTTTTTTGCTGTGGCTAAAGATGGTGTACACTGTTTTTTCTTTATTTATATTCATTTTCCAAAGCTTAGAATAAGTTGAGATAGTGAGCAGTGCTTTGTTTAGTTTGGTTCTAGTTAAAACTGGATATCTTTATGTTGTCCAAATTACACTGCTTTGTTTACTGGGATGAGATCAGGTAGGTCATCGATGAATATTAGGAAGAGTGTGCAGCTAAGGGCTTATCCTCGATTGAGTCCTTCCTCCAGGGTCTTTTTGTCAGAATGTGCTCCTTCAAAAATAGTCCGGATGGTTCTGTTTTGGAGGAAGGCCTTTATCCACTGATACATTTTTCCGTGTATTCCCATCTTCCTCATCTTCATAAACAGTCCTAATCTCCATACTCTGTTGTATGCTTGCTGGAGGTCGATGAAGACAGCCGTGGTATGTTTGTTGTTTTGGAAGCCTTCTACTGTGTCTTGCATGAATCTGTACAGATGGTCTTCAGTTCTGCTTGCTTTCCTAAATCCTGCCTGTGTGTTGTGCAGTGATTTTGTGCGCTCCACCCACCAGTATAACCTAGCGTTGACCATTTTTTCAGCTAATTTGCCTATTGTTGATGTTAAGGAAATAGGCATATAACTTTTTGGATCATCAGGTGGTTTATCTTTCTTGAGTATAGGTATGATACTTGCTGTTTTCCATTCTTTTGGCAATGACCCTGTCATCCAAGTAGTGTTGATGTATTTTAGTAAAACTTCCTTAGCTGTGTGGCCTAGTCCCTGTAACATTTGATTTGTTATTCTGTCAGGTCCTGGGGACTTCCTAGTTTTGAGTTTTTTTTAGAGCTTCATTTAGTTCTTGTTGTGTAAACGGTGTTTCAAAAGTGTTTATGTTGGCTGATGGGCTTTTCTCTTGTTTTTTCAATAGTTTTTGAAAGGTTTTATCCAGGTGCTTTCTCGGCTGTGTTTTGTTTGTGCTTGCAAAATGTTTGTTGATGATCTCAGCTTTTTTCTTGTTCTTTGTTGTTAGGGATTTTCCATGGGTCATGGGCCTTGGGTTGCTTTTAGTCTTGTTGCCTGCTAACTGATGTAGAAGTGTCCATGCCCTGCGTCCATCCTTTCTGAGATCAAGGTGTTCACATGTTTTGACCCGCTTAGCTTTTTTGTTGACTTTTATGTAATATCTGATTTAGCTGTCAGTTTATTGTAGCTTGTTTTATTTTCTTTTGATGGGTTTTTTTCAGCAGTTTTTCTAGCTTTGGCTCTATCTTTTACTAGGGATTCTAGCTCTGGGGTCCAGAATGGTGAGTATTTTTTTGTATTGCCACGAGGAATATGTTTTTCAGATGCTGTGAGAATTATGTTTACAATGTGTGAATAAGCAGTAGTATTTAAAGACTGCCCTGGAACGCTTGTCAGTTCTGAGTCTATTTCTTGGACTTATGTGGTCCAGTTAGCTTTCTTGTAGTTCCAAAATGTTTTTCTCTGTGTCTTGCATCTACATGATCTTCCTATGTTGATTAGGATGGGTCTATGGTCATTGCCTACATCATCGAGCACTGTATATGTGTTGATTTATGATGTCTGTTGATATTAGTGTCACATCTGGCCTGCTGGTTGTATTGTGTGCCATGTGTAGAAAGGTTGGTGGAGAATTCTTGTTTTGTAGTAGCTGAAGGTTTGTTGAGTTGACAATATCCTCTAGGTCTTTTCCTCTGTTGTTGTAGCTTGAGTACCCTAAGGTTGGTGTATGGGCATTAAAGTCTCCTGCAATAATTGTTATAGAGTGGTAGGAGAGCTGTATGTCAATTCTTGCAGTTGACGATGGGGGGCAATACATATTTCTTAGTGTGTACTTTATTCCTCCTCTCCAAAGAACTATGTCTTGTATGTCAATGTCTGAACAATTGTTGTTGTTCGTTACTTCTGCCTGGGTGTCATTTTGGATGAGTGTCATGATTCCTTGACATTTAGTGCAGCTGCATTTATATTTAGTGTATCCTGTGATGTTGACTTTTTTATTGGGGAGTAGTGTCTCTTGTAGTAATACGACGTGAATCTCATGCTTGTGAAGTAAGTGTTCTAGTTCAGTTCTTTTGTTTTTTAATCCTAATATGTTCAGTTGTAAAATATTTAGGTTGGTGTTTCCAGTCGCTGACTTATCACAGGCAGCCCTGGAAGAAACTGCCGTGCGCAGACCTTTTACGAGGCTACGTCTGAGCTCGTATGTTTTTTTCTTAGGTTTCTCTGGCATTAATGTTATTCTGGGATTTCCTTTGCGGCTTTTTTCAAATCCCGCAGTTCAAGAGAGTTTTCGGTTCTGTGCCCAGCACCTGTGAGTTGTACTCCGGGATCAGGCTGCATTGAGTCAGGGCTGAGTTGTACCGAGGTGGGGCTGGCCTATAGTCCAATCTCCGCCATCCACTGGGCTCTCCAAATGGTTATGACACTCAGTTGTGCCATTTAGTTTTTTAGATTCTGCGAATACTCAGTGGAATTGCCACATCCTGGATCCAGGTCCCTTCACGACTTTACACCCAGTCATCCCCATGCTACCAACACCAGAGCTCCCCAGTAGGAGTTGCGTAAAACCTCTATCCAGGGTAGTGCAAACTGGACCTCTGTCAAACAGCACCACAAAGGAGGGGAACAAGTTTTACGTGCCCGGGTTATACCCAATGCACAACCCACTATTAGTCGCGACATGCAAGTGGGGCTAGCAGTGGGGTTATTCTTTCACCTGGTCATTTTCAGGATCCGATACCTACACGGGGGGGGGGAGGGGGAGCCTGTATCAACTCGTGAACAGTTGATTGAGGAACAGAAAAGAGATCCTGAGCTAGACAAACTCCGAGAAAACGCTTTGTCACCACAAGAAGCAGAAGAAGTAGGCCTACCTATATGTTACTACGTTAAAGATGATGTACTTCTTAGAAAGTTTCGACCACCAGACGCATCTGCAGATAAAGCTCCTAACGTTGTCAAGGCCTGGGCACGGGCCGTCACCTACATAATAGTCAATAAAAGCCCTTAATTTTGTTCTAAATATATCTATATATTTATATATTGTCTATTGGAAGGTATCGATGCAAAACTCCACTCACCCGTGTCAGAAAACACTCATCTGTCTGTGGACAGTTGACTTGGCTTGGGTGTGATCCAAACATCAGACCACAAGCTCTAGCTCTGTGCCCATTCTCTAGCTTCACTACGTTAAATAGTTTTGCATCGAACCTACCAAGTCTGGCTCCTGTCGGTGTCTAGCTAGATTTATTATCATGCTGGATTCTATCTCTCTTTGTCCATGCAGAGTCCTTCTCGCGGTCGCACAAGTATTAAGTATCAACTAGCTCTAGTCTGTCACCTGTGTGTTTACCGTTTCCACTACACACTAAACGGGTCTCCAAGCCTATAAGTCGTCCATGCCGAACATTCCTAAGTCGAACTATGTTTCTGCTATGTTATTGTGATACCGCGAGACCAAGTCTAGACTTAACGTCTCCGTGACAGAGAGAGAGAGAGAGGAAATAAGTACTGTGTGTTCCAGTAATAGATATTACCACCAATATGTGACAATATTTATTTTTTTATATCTATAATGTGTGAAAAATAATAAATATAGCCTTTTTTTAAAGCTTGTGTAAGGGTATAATTTGTGTACAAACAATACCATTTAGGCTTAGAATCTTAGAATGTTTAAAAAAACTTCCGATTGTTACTTTTAATATTGCTTAAACATTACGGTCTGAGGCGTTACTCATGCGAGCTTCCTCGATCCGCTGTTCTGTGCTGGTTTGCAAGACATTTAATGAATTGATTCGTGCAAAACGATCAAAATTCTCTAATAATTTCTCTACAGAACCAAATAACTAATGGGCTAAGTGTACGTTTATAGAGGCGGCGGGTAGGTGGGTTGCCGCGAGCTGGTTACTCGCGCTAAAAAACCGCGCCTAATCATGCGCGCGGTTGGTGTTTATAGCAAAAGCGGGAAAACCCCACACGAGTCGACAAACACGTCACATGCAATATTTAATTTACAGTCTCTCCTTGCAATAGCAAACAAAAAAAATGGCTTATTTTATTGATGACTGTTGGCATATTATTTTATTATTTTGTCCAATATTAACGGTCTTTTTAAAACTGCAGTGATAAGTTGGTCAACATCTATCTTGAGACGTTGTTTATCAACAAATTATGAACGTATATTTTAATGTAACACACAGCCAGCACAAGTGCAAAGCCTACAAAGTTCGGCGCGGCAACGCGCAACAAGAACTAAAAACTAGTTCTGGTAATTACCCGCGCCGGTCGGCAAATTTGTCGCCTCGAGAGACCCGCGTCCTCTATGAACAACTGCAAATCAAATATTATATAGTAACACTACTCGCACGACTTCGCTCGGGTCGGCTCGCGCGTGCGATTTTCCGAAACCCGCCGCCTCTATAAACGTACCCTTACGCAAGTGAAAGATATCTCGCGACTGTAATAAAGAGTGTTTTTAAAGACGTCCTAGTTTTTATATCAGCTATAATGTCTTGTAAGACGTCTTAGTTTTTATATCAGCTATAATGTTTTTTAATGACGTCTAAGACGTCCTTTCGTAGAAGTGTTAGCTAGCAGAATACTGCTCTTTGTCAGCTGCTGGTCGAGATACGTCTTTGTTAGATGGATAACCAGCAGACAGAGAGAAACCTGGCGTTCTCACTGGCACAACGTGTGAGAAAATTTGATCGACGAAAATGAAATTCACTTGTTAGTGTTGAAAATGGCCGGGTACGCCGCCTCACTACAACGTGTTAAGAGAATCCAACTTTTAGAAGGAAGACAGAATTCACTTTGTAGTGTTGCAATTTTGTTGTACGAAGTGGCTATTCGGACCCGATAGATTTAGTAATAAATAGTTGTTAGTATCGGTTAGTTTATATAGGTTAGGGATGGCTTTGTATTATTTTTTGTAATAGTTAGTATCGGTTAGTTTATATAGGTTAGGGATGGCTTTGTAGTATTTTTTGTAATAGTTAATATCGGTTAGGTTATATTGGATAGGGATAGATTTGGTGTTTTTTTTTGTGTGTGTGCTATTTCTTATAAATCATTTTAAAAAATATATTTTGTGTATAGCCATTTAATTCTAAAGGGACCCGGGTCCGTATAGCCTTAGCCTTTGTTGTAAGGTTGATTGGTGGTGCAATTCATTATGTAAATTAGCTTATTTACTTCTCGTGTGGAGTTACTGATCTCCCATCGGGCGCCTCCCCAGGCGGCGGATCGGAGAAAGCCCACCAGATATAGTAGGTACCGGGGAAATCAAATACCCGGGGCGGACCAAAATCAGTACCTGTTGCCTAGACTAGCAGGAAGCGGAGGAATCCACATAGGCTAGGAAACATAACCCGAAAAAAAAGGCAGCTATCCCGAGAGCTGAGAGAGGAAATTCTTCCACAGACGGTTATGCGCTAGGCTAGCAACCTGCCATGTAAAAAAAAAAAATCCAGCAGGCTTCAGAAACAGCAACAAAAACATCCAAAGGTCAAACTAATATGGAAGATCAGGTGAGGGTTAAAACATGGCATGAGATCAGATGGCTCGCCTAGGATAGGGAAGCATGGCGGAACTATGTTGCTGCCTTATGCTCCACGGGGAGCGATAAAGAATAAAGAGAGATATGTTAATAACTGCACAAATTTGATTCCTACATGATTTTATGCAAATCTTCAAAATATTCTGCTTAATAGATAATTTAATTTTGAGAATAATTGTGCAAATATTCGTTTTCATACCAATTTCTTTTTAAAGAAGACGAAATAATGGAATGACGACTCTGTGTTAACTTACATTTTTGTAACACTTAGAAACATTATTATTGACAATAATAATTGCATCAAAAACAAAATATATTTGTAAACACATAAAAAAATTACTTCTGAAAATCAAGCCATGCTGTCATCTGCCTTTATATCATCTATCTTTTGCAAAATTCATTTCCCTAAAAAATGGTATAATTTTTTTTTAAATCTATCAATGGATTTCAGCACCCACTTATGTACACACACCCGCACCCGGAAAAATGGGACACAGCTTGATTTTTTACTGTTTTTAATTCGGTAGTTCATCAGTCAAGAACAGGAGCGAATCACTCTTGCTTAATTTCTTATTAATTACAAGAGCAGATAACCTGTTTTTAAGTAAATAAATGATGATTGGCAGTAAATTAAAATGATAATATTAAAACGTACACCAATCTCTTCATACAATTATGGATTATTTTTTACATTAGTATTTAAATTAAATTAAAATAATAAGTATCTACAGAGGTTATGACGATATTTATAGAAAAAAAATAAAATTTAAAATATTTTATGTAGATTTCGTTATGAATGTTTCGTGTGCTTTTCCATAATTCGTGTTATTATGTGTTGTTTTTATCTGTTGTTTTTAGATATCAGTTCTAAATTTATTTTTTTTCGAACAAAAGCGTTAAAAAGTTAAAAGGAAGGGAAGGTCATTTATGAATTTTCCTAGATATAAAAAAAAAATCGTGACGTCACGCCCTATATATTTTGATAAAAACCAAAAGTTCAGGTTCTATCCCATATGATTGCCACAGTCCATCCTTGCGTTAGGCTCATTAATTTGTATAATATATTCTGTATAAATAAGATAATAAATTTATTGACTCAATCCGTTATATATTATTTAATTTGGGAAGAATATAAACAACATCAAAAACAACAAAGGTGTATTTGAAACATTTATAGAAACGGATTTATATTGAAGGCCTCTACTAGAAAAAACGTTAGCAAGATGTGGAGTCTTTAATGGGGTTGCAGGAAGAGGCTTCGACATAGGGAAGGGTGCCATGGGAAAAGTTCTCGTTAAAAATGGCGCCGCCGCCAGAGAACAAATTTTGGAAACTGCTCCACTAACATAATATGAAAGCTTAAAATGAATTATATAATTTTCCCTTGGGATTTTCCCCTTTGAATTAAGCAATGCGAATATTTACGTATGTAATGCGTAATTTTTGAATTTGTGAATGTTTGGCAGTACTTAAGGTTAACCCTTCTCGTACCGACCTACTTCTATCTATGCTGCCTTCAGTTCCACTATATACGCGCCTGGAACTGTCAGGGTTAAAATGGCTACGGAAAAGATAGCAATTCAGTACCGATATCGAGAATGTGGGATTGGGAAAGTGGGGGTTAAAATGCAAGATTATAATTCCCATAATTGTTAGATGTATAACTAGTATTATATATATACATTATAGATGGGTTGAGTATAACCGAGATTATAAAATATTTCACTGAAAATAAATGTCTATGTGAGGCCATCTGACGTTGCTAGATTTTTAGACATTGACAAAGAAGTGGCGCAGGTAAAAATGGCAATCTCTCTAGCGGACGTCCATGTGCGTAGCGAGTATGTCTCCATATGAACGCCCGGTGGCGCAAAGCTTTCGTGTTGTTGTTTATTTAATTAGTTTCTATACAAGACTTAGTGAATGGTATAGACTTGAAACGCCACGTGATCAACTATAACATTCTTACATAGCCTCCCGCCCCTTTCCTCCACATGCACAGTTTATTACAGTGATTTATTCAATTCGCCAAATTTTTTAATAAAAAAAAAACAAGGATACTATAATATGAATTTAAGGTTTATACTTATTTATTAGAGAGATAGATTGATAGTGAGATAAATAGATAGATATATAATAATTTGATAGATTTCTGGATAAATAGATAGCTTTATAACTTCATAGATATAAAGATAAATAGAAAATAGATAAATAGATAGATGGACAAAAAATAGAGGGAGGGAGAGAGAGGAGGGGTAAATAGATATAGAAATAAATAGATAGGGTTAAAAAACGATAAGAAAATTAAAACATAGATTTTTAAAAAAAGTAAAAACATATAGAAAAAAAATAGATGGAAAAATAAATAGATGCCAAAATAAATAAATTGAAAAAGAAAAATTAATAATTAGAAAATAAACTAACCCATAAAAACAAAGTTTTTATAATACTCCCTTTCTTTGTAAACTAAGTTTATATTTAATTTATATTTGAGAGATTAAAATAAATATAGATCTAAGTGATATCATACCTTATGAATTTCCACACTAATATAAATTTTGCGTATCCATTTTTTTTATCTAGCTTTGCACCGGAAAAACCATAAAAAGATAACTCGCTTTGTTTTGGCTACATTCGTTTTTATTCTATTTATTTCGTAAAAACTAACATATCCGAAAAGTTTATTTACTTTCGTCTCTTCCGGTAAAGGCAGCCATATTTGACGTAAAATATTTTCTTCGATTCGCAAATTGGTCAAATGAATTCGTGACTATTCCAAACGCTATAATGCTGAAAATTTGATAGAACGTATTGTTAGTCGGGATAAGTCTGCTGCCCAAGTTTCAGCTTGATGGGACGACGGAAAGTGGTCGAAAAATCTATGCAAAGTTTCGCTAACAACCGAGCAGAGCAAACAGACAGACAGTACGAGTTAAAAGAAAGGGAGTAAAAATATATAGAAAAAAATAATTTTGAAACAAATAGTTAGGTAAATAAATAGATAGAGAAAAAAATCATAGATATATATACAAAAGTTCAGGAAGTAACATACAATTCCCTGTACATTTCTTTTTTATGTCCTATTTATTGAAATTTAAAAGAAAATGGTTTATCATTCATGTATATTGGACCACTTGAACCAACCATTTGTCCTTCTCGATCTGGCCTCAATTCTGGCTATGCCTGAAAGAAAATCCATACTGTCTGTTGACGACAGGGCCACTCCGCTTTAAATAAAAGATTTCGAGTTCGTCTGTACAATTTTTTTTTTGTATTAGAATATATAAAGGTTTCCCTCGTTTTATTTTACTTATACTGTACGGTAAAACTTTTATTCGACGTAGCCCTACCTATGTCTTCAAATGACAATTTTTTAAAATCCATTCTTCATATACATTTTACTAAGCCCCCACTAGACCATTTGATAAAGTTCATCATTCTAGTCTTCTTAAAAAACTTAAATACTTTGGCATCTCTGGTCCCTTACATCAGTGGATTCAGGACTTTCTTATAGGCAGAGAACAAACACTGATAATAAATGGCTCTAAGTCATCACCAATAACAGTAAACTCAGGAGTTCCACAAGGAACTGTTCTAGGGCCCCTACTATTTCTAATTTACATTAATGATCTGCCAAATTGCATCAACACAGGCACAAAAGTAAGATTATTTGCCGATGATTGCATAATTTATAGAATAATAAAGACAGGAAAAGATAGTGAACTTTTAAAAAAGACCTAGATGAACTACAAAAATGGGAATCAAACTGGAGTATGTCTTTTCACCCAGAAAAATGCCAACTAATAAGGGTATCCAAGAAAAAATAAATAATAGCAAACTACTTCATTCATGGTAAAGAACTAACTCAAACTAGCAATGCTAAGTATCTAGGAGTAATAATAAATGATAAGTTATCTTGGAACCCTCACATTGATGAAGTAATTAAAAAATCAAACAAAACATTAGGATTCATAAAAAGGAACTTTTACAAATGTAATAAGAATATAAAACTAAAATGCTATCTCACATTAGTTAGGCCTATACTAGAATATGCAGGATCTGTATGGGACCCATCAACTAAAGAAAACATTAAAAAAATTAGAACCAATTCAAAAAAGAGCTGCAAGGTTTATAACTAGTAAATATTCCCAATTGACAAGAGTAACACCATTAGTCAAATCACTAAACCTAGAAACACTAGAGGACAGAAGGGCAAAGAGTAAAGTAGTAATAATACATAAGGCATTAAACTCTAATTTAGAAATACAACCCAATAACAATCTGTTGCAAAGCTCAGATAAACATAAAGACAAAAACACCTTCCTTGTCCCTTATACGAGAACAAATGCATATAAGTACTCTTTCTTCCCGAGTGGCATTCGGGCATGGAATGGGTTGCCTGAACAAACCAGGAAAACAAATAACCTAACATCATTTAAAACATTTATAAAAATGCAAGACTAGACTCGGACCACGGATGAGCGTAGGACGCAATAATCTTCATAATAGAAGGAGCGTCTGTAATGTATAAGATAAGACCAGGGATCGGCAACCAACGAAACGCGCACCAGACTTAGCACGGGGAGTGTAACATCCCCATGTGTTGTACGTTACATTATTTCCAAACGTCAAGACAGCTCTCACAACAAACATGGGATGCACTTCATATGTTTCACCTCATACACAGAATACAACTCCAATGCTTAGACATATATATTTTATTCACGATAGATACAAAATAGTTCTTGAAACATCAAGTAACACTTCTCAACATTAATTCCATAGTTCCAAAAATCAATTCTATACAGTGTCCTTATAACTGTACATCAAAAAAACATAGTCTCACAAACATCATCAAAATATGTCTTCACTCTACGATTACTTCTCCATGTTACACACTCGCTCTTGTTTTTCTATCCACTCCTCTCTCTCCCCTTCTCATAACCCGTGTTTGTACAAAACTGGCCAAACGACTGTGCCCAACACAGTCCTGGTCGCAATGACCGGTCACGGTCTACTGACTAACATTAACAGTCGTTACACGCCCCTTCTCCTCATCAAAAAAATTTGAACACCAAATTTTTTTAGTAAAACATAAAATAAACATTGTCTACCAAAAACTAAAAAAACATATCCATTATTAAATATATCAATCATGTTTATCAACTTACGACAACCTGGTACAACGTAATCAAATCTATGTTAAATAATACAAATCACATATATTCATCCTGTCACTATGTTATGCGACCAAATCCACCAAAATCGTTCATCATATTTTACACTTACTTATAATTATAATAATAATCACTGTCACAACAAAAAAAATTTTATATGACAAAAAAATTCCACAATATTAACTCTCTTAATTTAACTCCTAACCTCCAATCATACATTATCTATTCAAGTGTGTCGATAAACAATACTTCTTCATATTCATTTATTTTATACTACTTAATAATATTTTATACTTCTTTGTTACTCAAACAATACAGATATATATATATATATATCTTTAACATACATTTTACACTAAAATATACACAGAAAAATTTCATAACAATATGTATCTTAATAATAAAAAAATTGATTTGACAAATTCATGATTCTGTCCAATGAACACTAGTCTGAAATTATCAATGTATAGTCTTTTACAATTTCTGGCTTATATGTTTCAATTCAGTCTCAGTCTCATAGTTTTGATCATATTCAATCTGTCTTGATAAGAAATCTGCCACAATGTTATCTTTGCCTTTAATTGCTTTTATTTCAAACTGATAGTCTAGCAAAATCAGGAACCATCTATTTATTTTGCTATTTGCAATTCTCTTCTTATTCAAAGCCATTAGTGGTTTATGGTCAGTGAGTAATGTACATTTCTTTCCTAGTAGGTACTTTTGCAATTTGGTAAAAGCCCAAACCACTGCTAAACATTCTTTTTCAATCGTTGAGTAATTAACCTCACACTTGGTTAAAGCTCTACTGAGATATAGAATTGGTTTCAGTACATTCTCTACTTCCTGCATCAAACAAGCACCCAAAGCTATATTTGAGGCATCTGTAACAAGTATAAACTCTTTGCTTAGATTTGGTGTAATCAGAATTCGCTCACTCTGAAATACTTCTTGTATCTTATTCAATGCGTTCTGACATTCCGCCGTCCATTCTATATGTTTCTTTTTATCTTTGGTTATTAGTGTTCTCAGTGGTGCAGTGATGTCAGCAAAATTGGCTATAAAAGTACTGTAGAAGTTGCATAAACCAAGTATACCTTTGACTTCTTTCTGAGATTTTGGTATCTTAATGTTTAGTATCTTGTCTCTGTTTATATCAGTTGGTTGTATCTTACTGTTTCCTACTCTAAAGCCTAGGAAATCAATGCTACTCTGTGCAAACTTTAGTTTCTCTGGTGCAATAGTGACACCATATTGTCTCAGCCTTGTTAATACTTCTTTAACTGTAGCAATATGAGATTTCCAGTCTTTTGTATGAATGCAGATATCATCTACAAAATGTACCACATTTGGAACGCCTGCTAACATTTCTCTCATAAATCGTGAGAAAGTAGCTGTTGAGTTTACCAATCCGAATGGCATTACTGTCCATTCAAAAAGTCCTTCGTCTGTTGCGAAAGCTGTGTAAGGAATTGAACTTTCTACCATAGCTATCTGCCAAAAACCACGATTGAGATCAAAATGTGTATATATTTCAGAAGAACCTATTTCCTCTAAAAGTTCTCTGGTATCTCTAATCGGCTCTGCATCAACCTTTGTGACTTTATTCAGTTCTCTGAAATCACAACATAATCTGATTTGTCCTGACTTTTTCCTAACTATCACAACCGGTGATGCAAATGAAGCATTTGATCGTCTAATTTTCTTGGTCTTGATCAATTGGTCCAGTTCTTTCTTGACACTTTCTCTGTATGCATATGGTATTGGATATTGCTTTTGTTTCAAATTGGTATCTCTGATGATTTCAATTCTATGTTGTATCCTATCAGTGTGACCAATTTCATTTGTTATGACATCCCTGAATTCCTTCATCAAGTTTCTCAATTGCCCTTCATATTTAACAGGTACTATATTTCTATTATTGATGTCATTGTCTAGTTGTACCACTGCAGCTATTATTCTTACTTCTTGTAGTAGTTGGACTTGTCCATTCATTCCTTCATTTGTGGTATCTTTGTCCACAGTTGTTTTCATTTTTTCTGTTACTTTTGTTAACCTCTCGGGTTTGTCATCATATTTTCTCAATAGATCAATATGTAACACTTTTGGATTTCCCTTCATGTTAAATATGTAGTCAACTTTATTGACCTTTTTTAGGACAATGTATGGTCCTTCCCATACTGTCTCACCTCTATTCTTTGGAAGACCCACATATACCTGGTCACCTTCCCTCAAAGTTCGTAAGCATCTGTTAGCGTTTTTTATATTCATCTGCCTCTTAGCTTCTCTGTCTGCATTCTCCTGTGCGTTTTGTATTCCATACAGTATTCTCTCCCTCACCTCTGTCACAACTTCAAACGAGTCATCCTCTGCCACTCTCTGTCCTAACATTCTTCCTTTGAATATGGATAGTGGTCCTCTAGGATTTGCACCATACATCAATTCAAAAGGGGAAAATCCTGTAGAATCTTGTCTCACTTCCCTATATGCGAACAATACCATGGGAATGAATTTGTTCCAGTTGTTCGGATGATCATTACTCGCCTTAGCTAACATGATCTTCAATGTCTTGTTCCATCTCTCGTTCATCCCATTTGCTTGCGGTCTATATATGGTTGAGTATACTTGCGTTATACCCAATAGTCTTGTTATGGCATTGGTGATATGAGATGTGAACTGTGTACCATTGTCAGATAATATTATATCTGGGAATCCGTATCTACTAAATATATCTAGTAGAGCTGTGCAAACTTTCTCCGATGTCACATTGCGCAGAGGTATAGCCTCTGGCCATCTGGTAGCAGTATCAATAACAGTAAGGATATATTTATGTCCTTCACTTGAGGTATGGCACATTGGTCTGACGATATCTATCGCTATTTTCTCGAATGGTCTCCCAACTTTATCTGTAGGTTGAATAGGTGCTTTGTGTTTCCCGTGCATAGGGTTTTTAGTAATACACAATTTGCATCGGCTTATATGACTTTTTATGTCCTTTCTTATATTGGGCCAAAAGAAATTCTGTGCTACTCTTTGATACGTTTTCCGTACGCTCATATGCCCTGCCAATGGACTATCATGAGCCGCACGCAAAACAATGTCTCTCAATTCTGTAGGAACCACAATTTGGTTATAAGTGACCTTCTTGTTTTGAAACTTTCTCGTCAGTACTTCATTTACATAATAGAATGTATGTCCCCTATAATTGGCTTGCTTCTGATCAATTCTCTGTCTAATCTTATCCAAACTGGTATCCTTTGTTTGCATATCAATTAACTTCTCTCTAGTGATATCCTCTTTGATCTCTAATATTTCTTCTGTGCTTGATCCTTGTGTTTCTTTTTCACTCTCCTGAGTTCTTGCTCTAGTCATTGCAACATATACTGCGTTGCACTCTTTTTCCTCCTGCTTTTGTAACCATTGCTCAAATAAATGCTCTGAGTCATCTGGCAAGCTCGGGATATTGCCTATAATCAGAGGACATATTGCGTTTGTCATAACTGTTGCAATCACCTCCCCTGTAACCCATGGCGAATCTATTATAATTTTCGCAGTTCTGCAGCTAATTTCTTTCTGATTTGCCATTCTTATGTTTGTGAGCTTGTCTGTGTAGTGTGTATCATCTACTAGCTTCTCATCAATCACAATAGTAGTACATCCTGAATCTCTCAAACATAGAGTTTTCTTCCCATTAACATATGCTGGGTAGAACTTCAACTTGCCCTGTGTATCCAGGATAGTTGATACATAATGTCGTTCACCATTATCACTAGCATGCTCTTTCTTTTTTGTTTGCTGATCATCTTGTATGTCTTGTCTCTGAGTTCGTCTTCCTCTTTCTTCATTCCTTGGTCTTTGTGGACTTTGATTTGGTGATGTTCTTTCCACTGGCTTTTGTGTAACTTTACTTCTGCAATTTCTCCGTATGTGCCCCATTTTGTTGCAATTCCAACAAATGATATTCCTTTTCTTATTGTAATTGGGCAAACTAAGAAATCTCTTGCTATCATTACGATGATGTCTGTTCATATCATTATTACTGTTGAATCTGCCACTGTTATTAAAATAGCCATTATTGAATCTGCCATTGTTATTAAAATTGCTATTGTTGAATTTGCCACTGTTATTAAAATTGCCAGTGTTGTTGAATCGAGGACTTGACATAGCTGCAATAGTATTATTTCTATTATCCATTTCCTCATGCGGATGTGCATCCTTATAGTCTGACAATGCAATTATCAGTTTTTCTTCACTATTAATCTTTCTTTCTTTCAAAAAAGTAAATAGACTTTGTGATGCATTGGTGAGAACTTTGTTGACCACATACATTTCTAAGATTTGCTGCGGATGAGTACATCAATCTTTGTTATTTCTAGCCAATTGATTAGTAATGCATGGATTTCATGAACCAATGCCTTGGGATCTTTGTTTCTCTCTAACATGATATCTTGGAATTTCTTCCTGTATGTTTCTTCTGTTTGGCCAAAATGAGTTAACAGATTACTTTTCACAATGTCGTAATTGTTCCTCTCATGTTCTTTTATGTATGAAATTACATTTATTGCCTCACCTGTCACTTTGGACAATATCAGCGTTGCCCACTTTTCTTTCGCAATCTTATTTTGTGTAGCCAGACATTCAAACATCATCAGATAACTCTCGATTTTCTCCTCTTTTGGATTGAAATATTTCATTTTGATAGTATCATCTTTGCTTCTACATGATTTCATTTCTGCCATAGTCCCTTGACTGAGTTTTAATTGTTCCAGTTTAAGTTCTTCTATCTTTTCTTCATGCTTCCTAATTTCTTTAAGTCTTTCATTTTCTCTTTCTTCCTCTTCTGTTTTTCTTTTAGCCTCTTCTGCTTTTCGTTTAGTCTCTTTTTCAAACTCTTCTGCTTTTCTTTTTATTTCTCTGTCAAAAAGTCTCTGTTCCCTTTCATCATCCTCTGTAATCATTTTGGTTATCCAACTTTCCAATTCTTCACCCTTATATCCCAATCTACCTCCAAATTCCATTAATTTTTCAAATTTGTCCTTTGTCAAAAATTACTTGTAGTACAATTATGCTATCAAACAAGTTATTCAAATAATATGACACACATGCATAATAGTATCAAAAATGAGTTTGTGAATATATAAAATTATTTTCTCTTAGTAATTGTATGTATCATTATAAAATTCAATAACAATAAAAGAATAAATGAACAATAGTGAAATATAACTAATCAATAATTCAACAAAGTACAAATACAAATACAAATAGCTAGACAAATATGTATACAAACAGAACAATGAATAAACGACCAATATATATGTCTATTTAGAACAACAAATAGAAGAATATGTAAACAGAAGAATACAACAAAAATAACAATAACAAAGTATAGCACAAGTTTAACACATACATATTAACAACAAATTTAAACACTTTATAAAAAAATAACAAATAATGCAAAGATATAATTATATGTATAAACAATTTACAAACATAATACTATACAACTAAACAATTAATTATATATTTTAACAAAACGAAGGCTGCAACACTATCATCACCAGTGTAAACGTTCCTTCAAGTTGAGAAAATACAAGGTATACTAATAGAGTTTGTAAAGCTAAACAGTTCTTAATCCGATTGTGAAATCTGAAATTTCCACGTGATTCCTCCTCTTTTCAATTCACGATAAATGTCCATATGATTACTTATCTCCCATCTTGAATTATGTAAGATAACAATATAACAAAGTTTATAGTCTTTCCACATCGAACAGCTCCAATTAAATTCTTGTTATATTCATAGGTATTAATAGTTCTCTTTAAAATCCACGTTGCGTATATATAAACATAAATGTTTAGTCCGTAACAACTATTACTGAGTTCATAAACACAACTTCAGTTCACCTTCTGTTGTCATATGGTACAACTCCCATTGCAATATTACTATTTTTATTTTTCTTAAGTCGTTCACAAATGTCACTGACTTTAACAAAATTATTCCGTGCTCAATGCACTGTTCATGTTTTGGATACTCCTTTTCATATTTACGTGATAAATCAATTAGTCCCGTCCGTCATGAAAAATCATAATGTTTATGACATTCTTCAGCTCACCTTGATATATCCATCAGTAGGACTGCAATTCCCGTTGAGAACTCCAACGTGTCGCATCATGTAACATGTCGCTTTAACTTCTGACACCATTATGTAACATCCCCATGTGTTGTACGTTACATTATTTCCACTCGTCAAGACAGCTCTCACAACAAACATGGGATGCACTTCATATATTTCACCTCATACATAAAATACAACTCCAATGCTTAGACATATATATTTTATTCACGATACATACAAAATAGTTCTTGAGACATCAAGTAACACTTCTCAACATTAATTCCATAGTTCCAAAAATCAATTCTATACAGTGTCCTTATAACTGTACATCCAAAAAACATAGTCTCACAAACATCATCTAAATATGTCTTTTCTCTACGATTACTTCTCCATGTTACACACTCGCTCTTGTTTTTCTATCCACTCCTCTCTCTCCCCTTCTCATAACCCGTGTTTGTACAAAACTGGCCAAACGACTGTGCCCAACACAGTCCTGGTCGCAATGACCGGTCACGGTCTACTGACTAACATTAACAGTCGTTACAGGGAGCAATTTTCAATGGCACGCGGAGCAATTTTCAATGGCACGCGGAAGACTACCAAAAAAAAAAGGCAATTCTAGGACTTCTACAAGAAGTTGACTGCTAAAGCAGGATGACCTTTAGGCTTTTAGTACGCTTAATGAATTAAGAATCCTACTTTGGCATACTGTTATCAAAAGGTTGCCGACCGCTGCACTAGGCTAGTCATTGTGTGAAAGATTTCTACAGAAACGAATGAGGTTAGATTCCTTGCAACTTATTCCCTATCCCCACTTACTACTCCTTCTTGACCTCTTCCACAAGCTTTTTTCTTTGCATTGGTTTTAGAAAAAAAATGTATATAAAATAAAGCTATTTCAAAAAGCCCAATTTAAAAAAAAAAAGTAATACCTCATAGGAGAAAAAAATATAAAGTAGACCGGATGTGTGGATTCCGATCCACATTAGTTAATTTAAAGACTCGTGACTTTGTTGTCTTATATTTTACATATGCGATCTCGCTTTCTACCTGTGTCCTCCCAAGCTGGTAAGCGTATCCGACCTGGGTTCGATTCCCAACTGATAACTCATTTTTATTTTTTTCTAATTTTTTAATTTCTGTTTTTATTACTTTTTTTTAAGATTGCAAGGAATTTTCGGACGTAAAGCTTTCCTAAAATGTTTTAATTTTTAAATTATTATAACTTTCTGTAAATAGAAGTTTATAAAATTGTTATCAGTAGCTATAAACCTATGTATTTTTCCTCCGAGCAATGCCAGGGAAACCGGCTTGTATATAACTTTATCTCTTTCTTTCTCTCTTTCCATCTTTTTTCCTCAATTTTTCTGTCCTTCGTTTCTCGCTTAAAATTCGTTTTTCAAAAGAAATCGATTAGAACCATTTTAGGATAGAAAGTTTACACTTATTGTAGTAATAAAATACAGATTCCAAAATTCATAAGAGAACGACAAAATCTAATACAATAGTCTAAAAAAAGATATAGAAAATCAGACTTTTCATTTCTATGCAATTAGAAATCTATGGAATTGGGCTGTCTAGATTCGTCAGGCAAAAACTACAATAACAACTTTGTGTATATTTTTTAAAGTCTAAGCTCAGACCACGGTTAATCTTAAGAAGAAATAAACTTCTCTAAACAATGATTTTCTGTACAATTAAGATGAATAATGAAATAAACATTTTATTATACAGTTAGTAGGTAACAGTGTTCCGTTTAGGCAGACATTGCAATTAAATGAATGAAGAATTATACATTCTCAGTTTTCAAGTTTTCACGCGCTAAGCAGAAAATCTTTTATTTTATTACTTTTTTTCGATAGATCAAAGCGTCACTCTTTTAGATTTGCACGACCGAGCATCTTATAACTATGACCCGCGGGCCAAATCTGGCCTACCATGGTCTTTATCTACGCTTACCACAAACAAAAATATATTTACTGTAAGCAAAGGGCATAAAGATGCGTTTATGTAATTATCGAATTCCCCCCCCCCCTCTCGGCCCCCAAGAGGTTTGGGAAAAAAAAGGCCAACTGTCTTACAAAGTTTGAGAACCATAAACCGTTCCTTCCTTTTCGTGCCGCACTAAAAAATATGAAATGTACTTTCTGGTATTACGTTACAACATGATCGATAATTGTCTCTGTAGCATTGCGTAGGCTACCAGTTTGACGTAATGGGTCTTCCCGCCCCACACCCCTCCTCCCAAGCCGACCATACAAAAAAAGAAGTAGAGCAAGTAGAGCTCAGAAAAACCCGACAACTAGGTCAAACTAGGTCAGTTGGACCTTGCTGTGTCATGGTTGCATTTTTTCTTTCTTTTTTTTTCTTCTTTAACAAATAAGACGACGCCACATTTTTAGATTTTTTTTTCTATCGTTGGCAAGTAGATTTCCCCTTGTTGAATTTTACCTTTATTATAACAAAGTCCCCTTTATCTTACATTAATATAGTCTCTTCATTATAAACATTACCCATTAGTCTGTGACTATTCTTTCTAAAAATGTCCATGCAACAAAGACCATAATATTATAAACCTTTTAGTACACAATAGGCCTGATTCTGTTGGCACTTTAAGGCTGAGCAGTGGCGTAGCCATCTCACCACAAGAACTTTATCTTATAAGTTTACAGACGTTCCTTCTAGATAGAAGATTATTACGTCTACTAGGCCCAAAACTCCTGCAGGGCGACAGGGATCCGTCGGTGGCAGGGTTAGAACCCGGGACCTGCCCGTTGGTTTTTAGTTGACAGTCCGGTGAACTAACAGCAATTTAATGAAAGCTGTATAAAAACAGAGTAAAAAATGTTGAACCTGGAAATCATAAACATCAACTTTGGTCCATTTAATAATTTAATAGTTTAAATATAAATGATATAACCATAGGGCCTACCCATTTCCATCCCCCACCCTCACCCTAACATATCTGGGCTTCACAACAATGCTGTAGCTGTTACCACATTATTTACTTTGCAGTGGCTGAGCCAAGATGTGGAACCATGGCCCCTAATAGGGCCCGTATTATCTATGTTTAAATTAGGAAAATATAAGACATCGATGTTATCAATAACAAGATATCATACTGTATTTATCATTTTAAAAATGTTGTTTATTACCACTCTTTATAATGTTGAAACGTAGAATACCAATACTTCGGAAATGAAGATGTGGGCAATAGAAATAAAGTTAGTGTTGATGTAGATTGAATACGGCCCCAAACATGTTTACCGTTTGACAGTGAATAGCAACGGACATTGGTGTAATAGGGGGTGGGATTATTTACTTATTTTGTGGGATGTTCGCGTTGTCTATTTTCTTGTTGCTAGAATAGGCTTACAATTTAGATAGGAAAAACTAGGTCAATAAATGTCAAATTGACATAAACGCAAAACATGCACTTTCGTTCGATGACCTACTGACCATATTCGTTTTCAGAGGCCCTACCCTCAGCTGAAGAGTACAAGCATTCATGACACCGTGGCACAATTTACAGACATCTATTCTGGGATAGGTCTGGGCATGCCATGAAGTGTTTTAAGGAGAGTTTTTGATCAAGTTTCACGCCCAGGTATGTTGGGTTTTCTTCTTTTTATTAACAGGATAGTATCTAGTTTTAGGTTACATATTCTTGTGGCTGTTTTTTTTTTTTTTGCTGTGGCTAAATATGGTGTACACTGTTTTTTCTTTATTTATATTCATTTTCCAAAGCTTAGAATAAGTTGAGATAGTGAGCAGTGCTTTGTTTAGTTTGGTTCTAGTTAAAACTGGATATCTTTATGTTGTCCAAATTACACTGCTTTGTTTACTGGGATGAGATCAGGTAGGTCATCGATGAATATTAGGAAGAGTGTGCAGCTAAGGGCTTATCCTCGATGGAGCCCTTCCTCCAGGGTCTTTTTGTCAGAAATTGCTCCTTCAAAAATAGTCCGGATGGTTCTGTTTTGGAGGAAGGCCTTTATCCACTGATACATTTTTCCGTGTATTCTCATCTTCCTCATCTTCATAAACAGTCCTAATCTCCATACTCTGTTGTATGCTTGCTGGAGGTCGATGAAGACAGCCGTGGTATGTTTGTTGTTTTGGAAGCCTTCTACTGTGTCTTGCATGAATCTGTACAGATGGTCTTCAGTTCTGCTTGCTTTCCTAAATCCTGCCTGTGTGTTGTGCAGTGATTTTGTGCGCTCCACCCACCAGTATAACCTAGCGTTGACCATTTTTTCAGCTAATTTGCCTATTGTTGATGTTAAGGAAATAGGCATATAACTTTTTGGATCATCAGGTGGTTTATCTTTCTTGAGTATAGGTATGATACTTGCTGTTTTCCATTCTTTTGGCAATGACCCTGTCATCCAAGTAGTGTTGATGTATTTTAGTAAAACTTCCTTAGCTGTGTGGCCTAGTCCCTGTAACATTTCATTTGTTATTCTGTCAGGTCCTGGGGACTTCCTAGTTTTGAGTTTTTTTTAGAGCTTCATTTAGTTCTTGTTGTGTAAACTGTGTTTCAAAAGTGTTTATGTTGGCTGATGGGCTTTTCTCTTGTTTTTTCAATAGTTTTTGAAAGGTTTTATCCAGGTGCTTTCTCGGCTGTGTTTTGTTTGTGCTTGCAAAATGTTTGTTGATGATCTCATTTTTTTCTTGTTTTTTGTTGTTAGGGATTTTCCATGGGTCATGGGCCTTGGGTTGCTTTTAGTCTTGTTGCCTGCTAACTGATGTAGAAGTGTCCATGCCCTGCGTCCATCCTTTCTGAGGTCAAGGTGTTCACATGTTTTGACCCACTTAGCTTTTTTGTTGACTTTTATGTAATATCTGATTTAGCTGTCAGTTTATTGTAGCTTGTTTTATTTTCTTTTGATGGGTATTTTTCAGCAGTTTTTCTAGCTTTGGCTCTATCTTTTACTAGGGATTCTAGCTCTGGGGTCCAGAATGGTGAGTATTTTTTTGTATTGCCACGAGGAATATGTTTTTCAGCTGCTCTGAGAATTATGTTTACAATGTGTGAATAAGCAGTAGTATTTAAAGACTGCCCTGGAACGCTTGTCAGTTCTGAGTCTATTTCTTGGACTTATGTGGTCCAGTTAGCTTTCTTGTAGTTCCAAAATGTTTTTCTCTGTGTCTTGCATCTACATGATCTTCCTATGTTGATTAGGATGGGTCTATGGTCATTGCCTACATCATCGAGCACTGTATATGTGTTGATTTATGATGTCTGTTGATATTAGTGTCACATCTGGCCTGCTGGTTGTATTGTGTGCCCTGTGTAGAAAGGTTGGTGGAGAATTCTTGTTTTGTAGTAGCTGAAGGTTTGTTGAGTTGACAATATCCTCTAGGTCTTTTCCTCTGTTGTTGTAGCTTGAGTACCCTAAGGTTGGTGTATGGGCATTAAAGTCTCCTGCAATAATTGTTCTAGAGTGGTAGGAGAGCTGTATGTCAATTCTTGCAGTTGACGATGGGGGGCAATACATATTTCTTAGTGTGTACTTTATTCCTCCTCTCCAAAGAACTATGTCTTGTATGTCAATGTCTGAGCAATTGTTGTTGTTCGTTACTTCTGCCTGGGTGTCATTTTGGATGAGTGTTATGATTCCTTGACATTTAGTGCAGCTGCATTTATATTTAGTGTATCCTGTGATTTTGACTTTTTTATTGGGAAGTAGTGTCTCTTGTAGTAATACGACGTGAATCTCATGCTTGTGAAGTAAGTGTTCTAGTTCAGTTCTTTTGTTTTTTAATCCTAATATGTTCAGTTGTAAAATATTTAGGTTGGAGTTTCCAGTCGCTGACTTATCACAGGCAGCCCTGGAAGAAACTGCCGTGCGCAGACCTTTTACGAGGCGACGTCTGAGCTCGTATGTTTTTTACTTAGGTTTCTCTGGCATTAATGTTATTCTGGGATTTCCTTTGCGGCTTTTTTCAAACCCCGCAGTTCAAGAGAGTTTTCGGTTCTGTGCCCAGCACCTGTGAGTTGTACTCCGGGATCAGGCTGCATTGAGTCAGGGCTAAGTTGTACCGAGGTGGGGCTGGCCTATAGTCCAATCTCCGCCATCCACTGGGCTCTCCAAATGGTTATGACACTCAGTTGTGCCATTTAGTTTTTTAGATTCTGTGAACACTCAGTGGAATTGCCACATCCTGGAACCAGGTCCCTTCACGACTTTACACCTAGTCATCCCCATGCTACCAACACCAGAGCTAACCAGTAGGAGTTGCGTAAAACCTCTATCCAGGGTAGTGCAAACTGGACCTCTGTCAAACAGCATTACAAAGGGGGGGGGGAACAAGTTTTACGTGCCCGGGTTATACCCAATGCACAACCCACTATTAGTCGCGACATGCAAGTGGGGCTAGCAGTGGGGTTATTCTTTCACCTGGTCATTTTCAGGATCCGATACCTACACGGGGGGGGGGGGGGGGGGAGGGGGAGCCTGTATCAACTCGTGAACAGTTGATTGAGGAACAGAAAAGAGATCCTCTGTGCCCATTCTCTAGCTTCACTACGTTAAATAGTTTTGCATCGAACCTACCAAGTCTGGCTCCTGTCGGTGTCTAGCTAGATTTATTATCATGCTGGATTCGATCTCTCTTTGTCCATGCAGAGTCCTTCTCGCGGTCGCACAAGTATTAAGTATCAACTAGTTCTAGTCTGTCACCTGTGTGTTTACCGTTTCCACTACACACTAAACGGGTCTCCAAGCCTATAAGTCGTCCATGCCAAACATTCCTAAGTCGAACTATGTTTCTGCTATGTTATTGTGATACCGCGAGACCAAGTCTAGACTTAACGTCTCCGTGACAGAGAGAGAGAGAGAGAGGAAATAAGTACTGTGTGTTCCAGTAATAGATATTACCACCAATATGTGACAATAGTTATTTTTTTATATCTATAATGTGTGAAAAATAATAAATATAGCCTTTTTTTAAAGCTTGTGTAAGGGTATAATTTGTGCACAAACAATACTATTTAGGCTTAGAATCTTAGAATGTTTAAAAAAACTTCCGATTGTTACTTTTAATATTGCTTAAACATTACGGTCTGAGGCGTTACTCATGCGAGCTTCCTCGATCCGCTGTTCTGTGCTGGTTTGCAAGACATTTAATGAATTGATTCGTGCAAAACGATCATAATTCTCTAATAATTTCTCTACAGAACCAAATAACTAATGGGCTAAGTGTACGTTTATAGAGGCGGCGGGTAGGCGGGTTGCCGCGAGCTGGTTACTCGCGCTAAAAAACCGCGCCTAATCAAGCGAGCGGTTGGTGTTTATAGCAAAAGCGGAAAAACCCCACACGAGTCGACAAACACGTCACATGCAATATTTAATTTACAGTCTCTCCTTGCAATAGCAAACAAAAAAAAATGGCTTATTTTATTGATGACTGTTGGCATATTATTTTATTATTTTGTCTAATATTAACGGTCTTTTTAAAACTGCAGTGATAAGTTGGTCAACATCTATCTTGAGCCGTTGTTTATCAACAAATTATGAACGTATATTTTAATGTAACACACAGCCAGCACAAGTGCACAGCCTACAAAGTTCGGCGCGGCAACGCACAACAAGAACTAAAAACTAGTTCTGGTAATTACCCGCGCCGGTCGGCAAATTTGTCGCCTCGAGAGACCCGCGTCCTCTATGAACAACTGCAAATCAAATATTATATAGTAACACTACTCGCACGACTTCGCTCGGGTCGGCTCGCGCGTGCGATTTTCCGAAACGCGCCGCCTCTATAAACGTACCCTTACGCAAGTGAAAGATATCTCGCGACTGTAATAAAGAGTGTTTTTAAAGACGTCCTAGTTTTTATATCAGCTATAATGTCTTGTAAGACGTCTTAGTTTTTATATCAGCTATAATGTTTTTTAATGACGTCTAAGACGTCCTTTCGTAGAAGTGTTAGCTAGCAGAATACTGCTCTTTGTCAGCTGCTGGTCGAGATACGTCTTTGTTAGATGGATAACCAGCAGACAGAGAGAAACCTGGCGTTCTCACTGGCACAATGTGTGAGAAAATTTGATCGACGAAAATGAAATTCACTTGTTAGTGTTGAAAATGGCCGGGTACGCCGCCTCACTACAACGTGTTAAGAGAATCCAACTTTTAGAAGGAAGACAGAATTCACTTTGTAGTGTTGCAATTTTGTTGTACGAAGTGGCTATTCGGACCCGATAGATTTAGTAATAAATAGTTGTTAGTATCGGTTAGTTTATATAGGCTAGGGATGGCTTTGTATTATTTTTTGTAATAGTTAGTATCGGTTAGTTTATATAGGTTAGGGATGGCTTTGTAGTATTTTTTGTAATAGTTAATATCGGTTAGGTTATATTGGATAGGGATAGATTTGGTGTTTTTTTTTGTGTGTGCTATTTCTTATAAATCATTTAAAAAAATATATTTTGTGTATAGCCATTTAATTCTAAAGGGACCCGGGTCCGTATAGCCTTAGCCTTTGTTGTAAGGTTGATTGGTGGTGCAATTCATTATGTAAATTAGCTTATTTACTTCTCGTGTGGAGTTACTGATCTCCCATCGGGCGCCTCCCCAGGCGGCGGATCGGAGAAAGCCCACCAGATATAGTAGGTACCGGGGAAATCAAATACCCGGGGCGGACCAAAATCAGTACCTGTTGCCTAGACTAGCAGGAAGCGGAGGAATCCACATAGGCTAGGAAACATAACCCAAAAAAAAAAGGCAGCTATCCCGAGAGCTGAGAGAGGACATTCTTCCACAGACGGTTATGCGCTAGGCTAGCAACCTGCCATGTAAAAAAAAAAAATCCAGCAGGCTTCAGAAACAGCAACAAAAACATCCATAGGTCAAACTAATATGGAAGATCAGGTGAGGGTTAAAACATGGCATGAGATCAGATGGCTCGCCTAGGATAGGGAAGCATGGCGGAACTATGTTGCTGCCTTATGCTCCACGGGGAGCGATAAAGAATAAAGAGAGATATGTTAATAACTGCACAAATTTGATTCCTACATGATTTTATGCAAATCTTCAAAATATTCTGCTTAATAGATAATTTAATTTTGAGAATAATTGTGCAAATATTCGTTTTCATACCAATTTCTTTTTAAAGAAGACGAAATAATGGAATGACGACTCTGTGTTAACTTACATTTTTGTAACACTTAGAAACATTATTATTGACAATAATAATTGCATCAAAAACAAAATATATTTGTAAACACATAAAAAAATTACTTCTTAAAATCAAGCCATGCTGTCATCTGCCTTTATATCATCTATCTTTTGCAAAATTCATTTCCCTAAAAAATGGTATAATTTTTTTTTAAATCTATCAATGGATTTCAGCACCCACTTATGTACACACACCCGCACCCGGAAAAATGGGACACAGCTTGATTTTTTACTGTTTTTAATTCGGTAGTTCATCAGTCAAGAACAGGAGCGAATCACTCTTGCTTAATTTCTTATTAATTACAAGAGCAGATAACCTGTTTTTAAGTAAATAAATGATGATTGGCAGTAAATTAAAATGATAATATTAAAACGTACACCAATCTCTTCATACAATTATGGATTATTTTTTACATTAGTATTTAAATTAAATTAAAATAATAAGTATCTACAGAGGTTATGACGATATTTATCGAAAAAAAATGAAATTTAAAATATTTTATGTAGATTTCGTTATGAATGTTTCGTGTGCTTTTCCATAATTCGTGTTATTATGTGTTGTTTTTATCTGTTGTTTTTAGATATCAGTTCTAAATTTATTTTTTTTCGAACAAAAGCGTTAAAAAGTTAAAAGGAAGGGAAGGTCATTTATGAATTTTCCTAGATATAAAAAAAAAATCGTGACGTCACGCCCTATATATTTTGATAAAAACCAAAAGTTCAGGTTCTATCCCATATGATTGCCACAGTCCATCCTTGCGTTAGGCTCATTAATTTGTATAATATATTCTGTATAAATAAGATAATAAATTTATTGACTCAATCCGTTATATATTATTTAATTTGGGAAGAATATTACAACATCAAAAACAACAAAGGTGTATTTGAAACATTTATAGAAACGGATTTATATTGAAGGCCTCTACTAGAAAAAACGTTAGCAAGATGAGGAGTCTTTAATGGGGTTGCAGGAAGAGGCTTCGACATAGGGAAGGGTGCCATGGGAAAAGTTCTCGTTAAAAATGGCGCCGCCGCCAGAGAACAAATTTTGGAAACTGCTCCACTAACATAATATGAAAGCTTAAAATGAATTATATAATTTTCCCTTGGGATTTTCCCCTTTGAATTAAGCAATGAGAATATTTACGTATGTAATGCGTAATTTTTGAATTTGTGAATGTTTGGCAGTACCGACCTACTTCTATCTATGCTGCCTTCAGTTCCGCTATATACGCGCCTGGGACTGTAAGGGTTAAAATGGCTACGGAAAAGATAGCAATTTAGTACCGATATCGAGAATGTGGGATTGGGAAAGTGGGGGTTAAAATGCAAGATTATAATTCCCATAATTGTTAGATGTATAACTAATGAAGAAATTATATATATATACTTTATAGATGGGTTGAGTATAACCAAGATTATAAAATATTTCACTGAAACTAAATGTCTATGTGAGGCCATCTGATGTTGCTAGATTTTTAGACATTGACAAAGAAGTGGCGCAGGTAAAAATGGCAATCCCTCTAGCGGACGTCCATGTGCGTAGCGAGTATGTCTCCATATGAACGCCCGGTGGCGCAAAGCTTTCGTGTTGTTGTTTATTTAATTAGTTTCTATACAAGACTTAGTGAATGGTATAGACTTGAAACGCCACGTGATCAACTATAACATTCTTACATAGCCTCCCGCCCCTTTCCTCCACATACACAGTTTATTACAGTGATTTATTCAATTCGCCAAATTTTTTAATAAAAAAAAAACAAGGATACTATAATATGAATTTAAGGTTTATACTTATTTATTAGAGAGATAGATTGATAGTGAGATAAATAGATAGATATATAATAATTTCATAGATTTCTGGATAAATAGATAGCTTTATAACTTCATAGATAAAAAGATAAATAGAAAATAGATAAATAGATAGATGGACAAATAAATAGAGGGAGGGAGAGAGAGGAGGGGTAAATAGATATAGAAATAAATAGATATGGTTAAAAAACGATAAGAAAATTAAAACATAGATTTAAAAAAAAAGTCAAAACATATAGAAAAAAAAATAGCTGGAAAAATAAATAGATGCCAAAATAAATAAATTGAAAAAGAAAAATTAATAATTAGAAAATAAACTAACCCATAAAAACAAAGTTTTTATAATACTCCCTTTCTTTGTAAACTAAGTTTATATTTAATTTATATTTGAGAGATTAAAATAAATATAGATCTAAGTGATATCATACCTTATGAATTTCCACACTAATATAAATTTTGCGTATCCATTTTTTTTTATCTAGCTTTGCACCGGAAAAACCATAAAAAGATAACTCGCTTTGTTTTGGCTACATTAGTTTTTATTCTATTTATTTCGTAAAAACTAACATATCCGAAAAGTTTATTTACTTTCGTCTCTTCCGGTAAAGGCAGCCATGTTTGACGTAAAATATTTTCTTCGATTCGCAAATTGGTCAAATGAATTCGTGACTATTCCAAACGCTATAATGCTGAAAAATTGATAGAACGTATTGTTAGTCGGGATAAGTCTGCTGCCCAAGTTTCAGCTTGATGGGACGACGGAAAGTGGTCGAAAAATCTATGCAAAGTTTCGCTAACAACCGAGCAGAGCAAACAGACAGACAGTACGAGTTAAAAGAAAGGGAGTAAAAATATATAGAAAAAAATAATTTTGAAACAAATAGTTAGGTAAATAAATAGATAGAGAAAAAAATCATAGATATATATACAAAAGTTCAGGAAGTAACATACAATTACCTGTACATTTCTTTTTTATGTCCTATTTATTGAAATTTAAAAGAAAATGTTTTATCATTCATGTATATTGGACCACTTGAACCAACCATTTGTCCTTCTCGATCTGGCCTCAATTCTGGCTATGCCTGAAAGAAAATCCATACTGTCTGTTGACGACAGGGCCACTCCGCTTTAAATAAAAGATTTCGAGTTCGTCTGTACAATATTTTTTTTTTGTATTAGAATATATAAAGGTTTCCCTCGTTTTATTTTACTTATACTGTACGGTAAAACTTTTATTCGACGTAGCCCTACCTATGTCTTCAAATGACAATTTTTTAAAATCCATTCTTCATATACATTTTACTAAGCCCCCACTAGACCATTTGATAAAGTTCATCATTCTAGTCTTCTTAAAAAACTTAAATACTTTGGCATCTCTGGTCCCTTACATCAGTGGATTCAGGACTTTCGTATAGGCAGAGAACAAACACTGATAATAAATGGCTCTAAGTCATCACCAATAACAGTAAACTCAGGAGTTCCACAAGGAACTGTTCTAGGGCCCTTACTATTTCTAATTTACATTAATGATCTGCCAAATTGCATCAACACAGGCACAAAAGTAAGATTATTTGCCGATGATTGCATAATTTATAGAATAATAAAGACAGGAAAAGATAGTGAACTTTTAAAAAAGACCTAGATGAACTACAAAAATGGGAATCAAACTGGAGTATGTCTTTTCACCCAGAAAAATGCCAACTAATAAGGGTATCCAAGAAAAAAAAACAAATAATAGCAAACTACTTCATTCATGGTAAAGAACTAACTCAAACTAGCAATGCTAAGTATCTAGGAGTAATAATAAATGATAAGTTATCTTGGAACCCTAACATTGATGAAGTAATTAAAAAATCAAACAAAACATTAGGATTCATAAAAAGGAACTTTTACAAATGTAATAAGAATATAAAACTAAAATGCTATCTCACATTAGTTAGGCCTATACTAGAATATGCAGGATCTGTATGAGACCCATCAACTAAAGAAAACATTAAAAAAATTTGAAAAAATTCAAAAAAGAGCTGCAAGGTTTTATAACTAGTAAATATTCCCAATTGACAAGAGTAACACCATTAGTCAAATCACTAAACCTAGAAACACTAGAGGACAGAAGGGCAAAGAGTAAAGTAGTAATAATACATAAGGCATTAAACTCTATGTTTATCTGAGCTTTGCAACAGATTGTTATTGGGTTGTATTTCTAAATTAAAGACAAAAACACCTTCCTTGTCCCTTATGCGAGAACAAATGCATATAAGTACTCTTTCTTCCCGAGTGGCATTCGGGCATGGAATGGGTTGCCTGAACAAACCAGGAAAACCAATAACCTAACATCATTTAAAACATTTATAAAAATGCAAGACTAGACTCGGACCACGGATGAGCGTAGGACGCAATAATCTTCTTAATAGAAGGAGCGTCTGTAATGTATAAGATAAGATAAGACCAGGGATCGGCAACCAACGAAACGCGCACCAGACTTAGCACGGGGAGCAATTTTCAATGGCACGCGAAGCAATTTTCAATGGCACGCGGAAGACTACCAAAAAAAAGGCAATTCTAGGACTTCTACAAGAAGTTGACTGCTAAAGCAGGATGAACTTTAGGCTTTTAGTACGCTTAATGAATTAAGAATCCTACTTTGGCATACTGTTATCAAAAGGTTGTCGACCGCTGCACTAGGCTAGTCATTGTGTGAAAGATTTCTACAGAAACGAATGAGGTTAGATTCCTTGCAACTTATCCCTATCCCCACTTACTACTCCTTCCTGACCTCTTTCACAAGCTTTTTTTCTTTGCATTGGTTTTAGAAAAAAAATGTATATAAAATAAAGCTATTTCAAAAAGCCCAATTTAAAAAAAAAAGTAATACCTCATAGGAGAAAAAAATATAAAGTAGACCGGATGTGTGGATTCCGATCCACATTAGTTAATTTAAAGACTCGTGACTTTGTTGTCTCATATTTTACATTTGCGATCTCGCTTTCTACCTGTGTCCTCCCAAGCTGGTAAGCGTATCCGACCTGGGTTCGATTCCCCACTGATAACTCATTTTTTCCTTTTTCTAATTTTTTAATTTCTATTTTTATTACTTTTTTTAAGATTGCAAGGAATTTTCGGACGTAAAGCTTTCCTAAAATGTTTCGGGTAACTAATATCTAATAATTATATTTTAGACGCATGCGGGAGATGTTTTTCGATTCTCAGCCAGGGATAGTCCAAACATAGGATGCGTGTAGGACGCAAAAATCTTCTTTATAAAAGGAGCGTCTGTAATATATCAGATAAGATAAACATTTTGTTAAATAAAAAGAAATGCCCTTTTTTAACCCGATTACAATATCTTAAAATAATTCCTTTCCTAAAAGTTTTCAGTAAATAATAAAGAATTAAGAAAATTTAATTTTTAAATTATTATAACTTTCTGTAAATAGAAGTTTATAAAATTGTTATCAGTAGCTATAAACCTATGTATTTTTCCTCCGAGCAATGCCAGGGAAACCGGCATGTATATAACTTTATCTCTTTCTTTCTCTCTCTCCATCTTTTTTCCTCAATTTTTCTGTCCTTCGTTTCTCGCTTAAAATTCGTTTTTCAAAAGAAATCGATTAGAACCATTTTAGGAAAGAAAGTTTACACGTATTGTAGTAATAAAATACAGATTCCGAAATTCATAAGAGAACGACAAAATCTAATACAATAGTCTAAAAAAAGATATAGAAAATCAGACTTTTCATTTCTATGCAATTAGAAATCTATGGAATTGGGCTGTCTAGATTCGTCGGGCAAAAACTACAATAACAACTTTGTGTATATTTTTTAAAGTCTAAGCTCAGACCACGGTTAATCTTAAGAAGAAATAAACTTCTCTAAACAATGATTTTCTGTACAATTAAGATGAATAATGAAATAAACATTTTATTATACAGTTAGTAGGTAACAGTGTTCCGTTTAGGCAGACATTGCAATTAAATGAATGAAGAATTATACATTCTCAGTTTTCAAGTTTTCACGCGCTAAGCAGAAAATCTTTTGTTTATAACTTTTTTTCGATAGATCAATGCGTCACTCTTTTAGATTTGCACGACCGAGCATCTTATAACTATGACCCGCGGGCCAAATCTGGCATACCATGGTCTTTATCTACGCTTACCACAAACAAAAATATATTTACTGTAAGCAAAGGGCATACAGATGCGTTTATGTAATTATCGAATTCCCCCCCCCCTCTCGGCCCCCAAGAGGTTTGGGGAAAAAAAGGCCAACTGTCTTACAAAGTTTGAGAACCATAAACCGTTCCTTCCTTTTCGTGCCGCACTATAAAATATGAAATGTTCTTTCTGGTATTACGTTACAACATGATCGATAATTGTCTCTGTAGTATTGCGTAGGCTACCAGTTTGACGTAATGGGTCTTCCCGCCCCACACCCCTCCTCCCAAGCCGACCATACAAAAAAAGAAGTAGAGCAAGTAGAGCTCAGAAAAACCCGACAACTAGGTCAAACTAGGTCAAACTAGGTCAGTTGGACCTTGCTGTGTCATGGTTGCATTTTTTCTTTCTTTTTTTTTCTTCTTTAACAAATAAGACGACGCCACATTTTTAGATTTTTTTTTCTATCGTTGGCAAGTAGATTTCCCCTTGTTGAATTTTACCTTTATTATAACAAAGTCCCCTTTATCTTACATTAATATAGTCTCTTCATTATAAACATTACCCATTAGTCTGTGACTATTCTTTCTAAAAATGTCCATACAACAAAGACCATAATATTATAAACCTCTTAGTACACAATAGGCCTGATTCTGTTGGCACTTTAAGGCTGAGCAGTGGCGTAGCCATCTCACCACAAGAACTTTATCTTATAAGTTTACAGACGTTCCTTCTAGATAGAAGATTATTACGTCTACTAGGCCCAAAACTCCTGCAGGGCGACAGGGATCCGTCGGTGGCAGGGGTAGAACCCGGGACCTGCCCGTTGGTTTTTGGTTGACAGTCCGGTGAACTAACAGCAATTTAATGAAAGCTGTATAAAAACAGAGTAAAAAATGTTGAACCTGGAAATCATAAACATCAACTTTGGTCCATTTAATAATTTAATAGTTTAAATATAAATGATATAACCATAGGGCCTACCCATTTCCATCCCCCACCCTCACCCTAACATATCTGGGCTTCACAACAATGCTGTAGCTGTTACCACATTATTTACTTTGCAGTGGCTGAGCCAAGATGTGGAACCATGGCCCCTAATAGGGCCCATATTATCTATGTTTAAATTAGGAAAATATAAGACATCGATGTTATCAATAACAAGATATCATACTGTATTTATCATTTTAAAAATGTTGTTTATTACCACTCTTTATAATGTTGAAACGTAGAATACCAATAATTCGGAAATGAAGATGTGGGCAATAGAAATAAAGTTAGTGTTGATGTAGATTGAATACGGCCCCAAACATGTTTACCGTTTGACAGTGAATAGCAACGGACATTGGTGTAATAGGGGGTGGGATTATTTACTTATTTTGTGGGATGTTCGCGTTGTCTATTTTCTTGTTGCTAGAATAGGCTTACAATTTAAATGAGAAAAAAAAAGGTCAATAAATGTCAAATTGACATAAGCGCGAAACATGCACTTTCGTTCGATGACCTACTGACCATATTCGTTTTCAGAGGCCCTACCCTCAGCTGAAGAGTACAAGCATTCATGACACCGTGGCACAATTTACAGACATCTATTCTGGGATAGGTCTGGGCATGCCATGAAGTGTTTTAAGGAGAGTTTTTGATCAAGTTTCACGCCCAGGTATGTTGGGTTTTCTTCTTTTTATTAACAGGATAGTATCTAGTTTTAGGTTACATATTCTTGTGGCTGTTTTTTTTTTGCTGTGGCTAAAGATGGTGTACACTGTTTTTTCTTTATTTATATTCATTTTCCAAAGCTTAGAATAAGTTGAGATAGTGAGCAGTGCTTTGTTTAGTTTGGTTCTAGTTAAAACTGGATATCTTTATGTTGTCCAAATTACACTGCTTTGTTTACTGGGATGAGATCAGGTAGGTCATCGATGAATATTAGGAAGAGTGTGCAGCTAAGGGCTTATCCTCGATGGAGTCCTTCCTCCAGGGTCTTTTTGTCAGAATGTGCTCCTTCAAAAATAGTCCGGATGGTTCTGTTTTGGAGGAAGGCCTTTATCCACTGATACATTTTTCCGTGTATTCCCATCTTCCTCATCTTCATAAACAGTCCTAATCTCCATACTCTGTTGTATGCTTGCTGGAGGTCGATGAAGACAGCCGTGGTATGTTTGTTGTTTTGGAAGCCTTCTACTGTGTCTTGCATGAATCTGTACAGATGGTCTTCAGTTCTGCTTGCTTTCCTAAATCCTGCCTGTGTGTTGTGCAGTGATTTTGTGCGCTCCACCCACCAGTATAACCTAGCGTTGACCATTTTTTCAGCTAATTTGCCTATTGTTGATGTTAAGGAAATAGGCATATAACTTTTTGGATCATCAGGTGGTTTATCTTTCTTGAGTATAGGTATGATACTTGCTGTTTTCCATTCTTTTGGCAATGACCCTGTCATCCAAGTAGTGTTGATGTATTTTAGTAAAACTTTCTTAGCTGTGTGGCCTAGTCCCTGTAACATTTCATTTGTTATTCTGTCAGGTCCTGGGGACTTCCTAGTTTTGAGTTTTTTTTAGAGCTTCATTTAGTTCTTGTTGTGTAAACGGTGTTTCAAAAGTGTTTATGTTGGCTGATGGGCTTTTCTCTTGTTTTTTCAATAGTTTTTGAAAGGTTTTATCCAGGTGCTTTCTCGGCTGTGTTTTGTTTGTGCTTGCAAAATGTTTGTTGATGATCTCAGCTTTTTTCTTGTTCTTTGTTGTTAGGGATTTTCCATGGGTCATGGGCCTTGGGTTGCTTTTAGTTTTGTTGCCTGCTAACTGATGTAGAAGTGTCCATGCCCTGCGTCCATCCTTTCTGAGATCAAGGTGTTCACATGTTTTGACCCGCTTAGCTTTTTTGTTGACTTTTATGTAATATCTGATTTAGCTGTCAGTTTATTGTAGCTTGTTTTATTTTCTTTTGATGGGTATTTTTCAGCAGTTTTTCTAGCTTTGGCTCTATCTTTTACTAGGGATTCTAGCTCTGGGGTCCAGAATGGTGAGTATTTTTTTGTATTGCCACGAGGAATATGTTTTTCAGATGCTGTGAGAATTATGTTTACAATGTGTGAATAAGCAGTAGTATTTAAAGACTGCCCTGGAACGCTTGTCAGTTCTGAGTCTATTTCTTGGACTTATGTGGTCCAGTTAGCTTTCTTGTAGTTCCAAAATGTTTTTCTCTGTGTCTTGCATCTACATGATCTTCCTATGTTGATTAGGATGGGTCTATGGTCATTGCCTACATCATCGAGCACTGTATATGTGTTGATTTATGATGTCTGTTGATATTAGTGTCACATCTGGCCTGCTGGTTGTATTGTGTGCCCTGTGTAGAAAGGTTGGTGGAGAATTCTTGTTTTGTAGTAGCTGAAGGTTTGTTGAGTTGACAATATCCTCTAGGTCTTTTCCTCTGTTGTTGTAGCTTGAGTACCCTAAGGTTGGTGTATGGGCATTAAAGTCTCTTGCAATAATTGTTCTAGAGTGGTAGGAGAGCTGTATGTCAATTCTTGCAGTTGACGATGGGGGGCAATACATATTTCTTAGTGTGTACTTTATTCCTCCTCTCCAAAGAACTATGTCTTGTATGTCAATGTCTGAGCAATTGTTGTTGTTCGTTACTTCTGCCTGGGTGTCATTTTGGATGAGTGTCATGATTCCTTGACATTTAGTGCAGCTGCATTTATATTTAGTGTATCCTGTGATGTTGACTTTTTTATTGGGGAGTAGTGTCTCTTGTAGTAATACGACGTGAATCTCATGCTTGTGAAGTAAGTGTTCTAGTTCAGTTCTTTTGTTTTTTAATCCTAATATGTTCAGTTGTAAAATATTTAGGTTGCTGTTTCCAGTCACTGACTTATCACAGGCAGCCCTGGAAGAAACTGCCGTGCGCAGACCTTTTACGAGGCGACGTCTGAGCTCGTATGTTTTTTTCTTAGGTTTCTCTGGCATTAATGTTATTCTGGGATTTCCTTTGCGGCTTTTTTCAAATCCCGCAGTTCAAGAGAGTTTTCGGTTCTGTGCCCAGCACCTGTGAGTTGTACTCCGGGATCAGGCTGCATTGAGTCAGGGCTGAGTTGTACCGAGGTGGGGCTGGCCTATAGTCCAATCTCCGCCATCCACTGGGCTCTCCAAATGGTTATGACACTCAGTTGTGCCATTTAGTTTTTTAGATTCTGTGAATACTCAGTGGAATTGCCACATCCTGGATCCAGGTCCCTTCACGACTTTACACCCAGTCATCCCCATGCTACCAACACCAGAGCTCCCCAGTAGGAGTTGCGTAAAACCTCTATCCAGGGTAGTGCAAACTGGACCTCTGTCAAACAGCACCACAAAGGAGGGGAACAAGTTTTACGTGCCCGGGTTATACCCAATGCACAACCCACTATTAGTCGCGACATGCAAGTGGGGCTAGCAGTGGGGTTATTCTTTCACCTGGTCATTTTCAGGATCCGATACCTACACGGGGGGGGGGGGGGAGGGGGAGCCTGTATCAACTCGTGAACAGTTGATTGAGGAACAGAAAAGAGATCCTGAGCTAGACAAACTCCGAGAAAACGCTTTGTCACCACAAGAAGCAGAAGAAGTAGGCCTACCTATATGTTACTACGTTAAAGATGATGTACTTCTTAGAAAGTTTCGACCACCAGACGCATCTGCAGATAAAGCTCCTAACGTTGTCAAGGCCTGGGCACGGGCCGTCACCTACATAATAGTCAATAAAAGCCCTTAATTTTGTTCTAAATATATCTATATATTTATATATTGTCTATTGGAAGGTATCGATGCAAAACTCCACTCACCCGTGTCAGAAAACACTCATCTGTCTGTGGACAGTTGACTTGGCTTGGGTGTGATCCAAACATCAGACCACAAGCTCTAGCTCTGTGCCCATTCTCTAGCTTCACTACGTTAAATAGTTTTGCATCGAACCTACCAAGTCTGGCTCCTGTCGGTGTCTAGCTAGATTTATTATCATGCTGGATTCTATCTCTCTTTGTCCATGCAGAGTCCTTCTCGCGGTCGCACAAGTATTAAGTATCAACTAGCTCTAGTCTGTCACCTGTGTGTTTACCGTTTCCACTACACACTAAACGGGTCTCCAAGCCTATAAGTCGTCCATGCCAAACATTCCTAAGTCGAACTATGTTTCTGCTATGTTATTGTGATACCGCGAGACCAAGTCTAGACTTAACGTCTCCGTGACAGAGAGAGAGAGAGAGGAAATAAGTACTGTGTGTTCCAGTAATAGATATTACCACCAATATGTGACAATAGTTATTTTTTATATCTATAATGTGTGAAAAATAATAAATATAGCCTTTTTTTAAAGCTTGTGTAAGGGTATAATTTGTGCACAAACAATACCATTTAGGCTTAGAATCTTAGAATGTTTAAAAAAACTTCCGATTGTTACTTTTAATATTGCTTAAACATTACGGTCTGAGGCGTTACTCATGCGAGCTTCCTCGATCCGCTGTTCTGTGCTGGTTTGCAAGACATTTAATGAATTGATTCGTGCAAAACGATCATAATTCTCTAATAATTTCTCTACAGAACCAAATAACTAATGGGCTAAGTGTACGTTTATAGAGGCGGCGGGTAGGCGGGTTGCCGCGAGCTGGTTACTCGCGCTAAAAAACCGCGCCTAATCATGCGCGCGGTTGGTGTTCATAGCAAAAGCGGGAAAACCCCACACGAGTCGACAAACACGTCACATGCAATATTTAATTTACAGTCTCTCCTTGCAATAGCAAACAAAAAAAAATGGCTTATTTTATTGATGACTGTTGGCATATTATTTTATTATTTTGTCCAATATTAACGGTCTTTTTAAAACTGCAGTGATAAGTTGGTCAACATCTATCTTGAGCCGTTTATTATCAACAAATTATGAACGTATATTTTAATGTAACACACAGCCAGCGCAAGTGCACAGCCTACAAAGTTCGGCGCGGCAACGCGCAACAAGAACTAAAAACTAGTTCTGGTAATTACCCGCGCCGGTCGGCAAATTTGTCGCCTCGAGAGACCCGCGTCCTCTGTGAACAACTGCAAATCAAATATTATATAGTAACACTACTCGCACGACTTCGCTCGGGTCGGCTCGCGCGTGCGATTTTCCGAAACCCGCCGCCTCTATAAACGTACCCTTACGCAAGTGAAAGATATCTCGCGACTGTAATAAAGAGTGTTTTTAAAGACGTCCTAGTTTTTATATCAGCTATAATGTCTTGTAAGACGTCTTATTTTTTATATCAGCTATAATGTTTTTTAATGACGTCTAAGACGTCCTTTCGTAGAAGTGTTAGCTAGCAGAATACTGCTCTTTGTCAGCTGCTGGTCGAGATACGTCTTTGTTAGATGGATAACCAGCAGACAGAGAGAAACCTGGCGTTCTCACTGGCACAACGTGTGAGAAAATTTGATCGACGAAAATGAAATTCACTTGTTAGTGTTGAAAATGGCCGGGTACGCCGCCTCACTACAACGTGTTAAGAGAATCCAACTTTTAGAAGGAAGACAGAATTCACTTTGTAGTGTTGCAATTTTGTTGTACGAAGTGGCTATTCCCGATAGATTTAGTAATAAATAGTTGTTAGTATCGGTTAATTTATATAGGTTAGGGATGGCTTTGTATTATTTTTTGTAATAGTTAGTATCGGTTAGTTTATATAGGTTAGGGATGGCTTTGTAGTATTTTTTGTAATAGTTAATATCGGTTAGTTTATATAGGTTAGGGATGGCTTTGTAATTTTTTGTAATAGTTAATATCGGTTAGTTTATATAGGTTAGGGATGGCTTTGTAGTATTTTTTGTAATAGTTAATATCGGTTAGTTTATATAGGTTAGGGATGGCTTTGTAGTATTTTTTGTAATAGTTAATATCGGTTAGTTTATATAGGTTAGGGATGGCTTTGTAGTATTTTTTGTAATAGTTAATATCGGTTAGTTTATATTGGATAGGGATAGATTTGGTGTTTTTTTTTTGTGTGCTATTTCTTATAAATCATTTAAAAAAATATATTTTGTGTATAGCCATTTAATTCTAAAGGGACCCGGGTCCGTATAGCCTTAGCCTTTGTTGTAAGGTTGATTGGTGTGCAATTCATTATGTAAAATTAGCTTATTTACTTCTCGTGTGGAGTTACTGATCTCCCATCGGGCGCCTCCCCAGGCGGCGGATCGGAGAAAGCCCACCAGATATGGTAGGTACCGGGGAAATCAAATACCCGGGGCGGACCAAAATCAGTACCTGTTGCCTAGACTAGCAGGAAGCGGAGGAATCCACATAGGCTAGGAAACAAAACCCGAAAAAAAAGGCAGCTATCCCGAGAGCTGAGAGAGGAAATTCTTCCACAGACGGTTATGCGCTAGGCTAGCAACCTGCCATGTAATAAAAAAAATCCAGCAGGCTTCAGAAACAGCAACAGAAACATCCAAAGGTCAAACTATTATGGAAGATCAGGTGAGGGTTAAAACATGGCATGAGATCAGATGGCTCGCCTAGGATAGGGGGAGCATGGCGGACTATGTTGCTGCCTTATGCTCCACGGGGAGCGATAAAGAATAAAGAGAGATATTATGTTAATAACTGCACAAATTTGATTTCTACATGATTTTATGCAAATCTTCAAAATATTCTGCTTAATAGATAATTTAATTTTGAGAATCATTGTGCAAATATTCGTTTTCATACCAATTTCTTTTTAAAGAAGACGAAATAATGGAATGACGACTCTGTGTTAACTTACATTTTTGTAACACTTAGAAACATTATTATTGACAATAATAATTGCATCAAAATCAAAATATATTTGTAAACACATAAAAAAATTACTTCTGAAAATCAAGCCATGCTGTCGTCTGCCTTTATATCATCTATCTTTTGCAAAATTCATTTCCCTAAAAAATGGTATAATTTTTTTTTTAAATCTATCAATGGATTTCAGCACCCACTTATGTACACACACCCGCACCCGGAAAAATGGGACACAGCTTGATTTTTTACTGTTTTTAATTCGGGGCACAGCTTGATTTTTTTACTGTTTTTAATTCGGGACACAGCTTGATTTTATACTGTTTTTTTTTACTGTTTTTAATTCGGTAGTTCATCAGTTCATAAGTCAAGAACAGGAGCGAATCAATCTTGCTTAATTTCTTATTAATTACAAGAGCAGATAACCTGTTTTTAAGTAAATAAATGATGATTGGCAGTAAATTAAAATGATAATATTAAAACGTACACCAATCTCTTCATACAATTATGGATTATTTTTTTACATTAGTATTTAAATTAAATTAAAATAATAAGTATCTACAGAGGTTATGACGATATTTATCGAAAAAAATGAAATTTAAAATATTTCATGTAGATTTCGTTATGAATGTTTCGTGTGCTTTTCCATAATTCGTGTTTTCATGTGTTGTTTTTATCTGTTGTTTTTTAGATATCAGTTCTAAATTTTTTATTTTTTTTTCGAACAAAAGCGTTAAAAAGTTAAAAGGAAGGTGAAGGTCATTTATGGATTTTCCTAGACATAAAAAAAATCGTGACGTCACGCCCTATATATTTTGATAAAAACCAAAAGTTCAGGTTCTATCCCATATGATTGCCACAGTCCATCCTTGCGTTAGGCTCATTAATTTGTATAATATATTCTGTATAAATAAGATAATAAATTTATTGACTCAATCCATTATATATTATTTAATTTGGGAAGAAATATATACAACATTAAAAACAACAAAGGTGTTTTTGAAACATTTATAGAAACGGATTTATATTGAAGGCCTCTGCTAGAAAAAAACGTTAACAAGATGTGGAGTCTTTAATGGGGTTGCAGGAAGAGGCTTCGACATAGGGAAGGGTGCCATGGGAAAAGTTCACGTTAAAAATGGCGCCGCCGCCAGAGAACAAATTTTGGAAACTGCTCCACTAACAT
The DNA here is from genome assembly GCA_949126835.1 of Anisus vortex. Lineage (NCBI taxonomy): Eukaryota > Metazoa > Mollusca > Gastropoda > Planorbidae > Anisus > Anisus vortex. Next base: position 38,576,462 of record OX421492.1, on the reverse strand, counting down.
AATATGAAAGATTAAAATGAATGGGCCGTATTGCTGCTGAGAGTTAACACCCTTGCCCCTTTTACAAGTCAATCTTTTATGACTGACTTGTAAATTACAAGTCAGTCATAAAAGATTGACTTGTAAAAGGGGCAAGGGTGTTAACTCTCAGCAACAATACGGCCCATTATATAATTCTCCCTTGGGATTTTCCCCTTTGAATTAAGCAATGCGAATATTTACGTATGTAATGCGTAACTTTTGAATTTGTGAATGTTTGGCAGTACTTAAGGTTAACCCTTCCCGTACCGACCTACTTCTATCTATTCTGCCTTCAGTTCCGCTATATACGCGCCCGGGACTGTAAGGGTTAAAATGGCTACGGAAAAGATAGCAATTCAGTAACGATATCGAGAATGTGGGATTGGGGAAGTGTGGGTTAATATGCAAGATTATAATTCCCATAATTGTTAGATGTATAACTAATGAAGAAAATATATCTGTACATTATAGATGGGTTGAGTATAACCGAGATTATAAAATATTTCACTGAAACTAAATGTCTATGTGAGGCCATTTGATGTTGCTAGATTTTTAGACATTGACAAAGAAGTGGCGCAGGTAAAAATGGCAATCCCTTTAGCGGACGTCCATGTGCGTAGCGAGTATGTCTCCATATGAACGCCCGGTGGCGCAAGGCTTTCGTGTTGTTGTTTATTTAATTAGTTTCTATACAAGACCTAGTGAATGGTATAGACTTGAAACGCCACGTGATCAACTATAACATTCTTACATAGCCTCCCGCCCCTTTCCTCCACATACACAGTTTATTACAGTGATTTATTCAATTCGCCAAATTTTTTAATAAAAAAAAAAACAAGGATATTATAATATGAATTTAAGGTTTATACTTATTTATTAGAGAGATAGATTGATAGTGAGATAAATAAATAGATATATAATAATTTGATAGATTTCTGGATAAATAGATAGCTTTATAAGTTCATAGATATAAAGATAAATAGAAAATAGATAAATAGATAGATGGACAAATAAATAGAGGGAGGGAGAGAGAGGAGGGGTAAATCGATATAGAAATAAATAGATAGGGTTAAAAAACGATAAGAAAATTAAAACATAGATTTTAAAAAAAGTAAAAACATATAGAAAAAAAAATAGATGGAAAAATAAATAGAAACCAAAATAAATAAATTGAAAAAGAAAAATTAATAATTAGAAAATAAACTAACCCATAAAAACAAAGTTTTTATAATACTCCCTTTCTTTGTAAACTAAGTTTATATTTAATTTATATTTGATAGATTAAAATAAATATAGATCTAAGTGATATCATACCTTATGAATTTCCACACTAATATAAATTTTGCGCATCCATTTTTTTTATCTAGCTTTGCACCGGAAAAACCATAAAAAGATAACTCGCTTTGTTTTGGCTACATTCGTTTTCATTCTATTTATTTCGTAAAAACTAACATATCCGAAAAGTTTATTTACTTTCTTCTCTTCCGGTAAAGGCAGCCATGTTTGACGTAAAATATTTTCTTCGATTCGCAAATTGGTCGAATGAATTCGTGACTATTCCAAACGCTATAATGCTGAAAATTTTATAGAATGTATTGTTAGTCGGGATAAGTCTGCTGCCCAAGTTTCAGCTCGATGGGACGACAGAAAGTGGTCGAAACATCGATGCAAAGTTTTGCTAACAACCAAGCAGAGCAGACAGACAGACAGTACGAGTTAAAAGAAAGGGAGTAAAAATACATAGAAAAAGAAATAAATATTGAAACAAATAGGTAAATAAATAGATAGAGAAAAAACATACAATTCCCTGTACATTTCTTTTTTATGTCCTATTTATTGAAATTTAAAAGAAAATGGTTTATCATTCATGCATATTGGAACACTTGAACCAACCATTTGTCCTTCTCGATCTGGCCTCAATTCTAGCTATGCCTGAAAGAAAATCCATACTGTCTGTTGACGTCAGGGCCACTCCGCTTTAAATAAAAGATTTCGAGTTCGTCTGTACAATATTTTTTTTTGTATTAGAATATATAAAGGTTTCCATCGTTTAATTTTACGTATACTATACGGTAAAACTTTTATTCGACGAAGCCCTAATATGTCTTCAAATGACAATTTTTTTAAATCCATTCTTCATATACATTTTACTAAGCCCCCACTAGACCAGGGATCGGCAACCAACGGAACGCGCACCAGACTTAGCACGGGGAGCAATTTTCAATGGCACGCGGAAGACTACCAAAAAAAAAAAGGCAATTCTAGGACTTCTAAAAGAAGTTGACAGCTAAAGCAGGATGACCTATAGGCTTTTAGTACGCTTAATGAATTAAGAATCCTACTTTGGCACACTGTTATCAAAAGGTTGTCGACCGCTGCACTAAGCTAGTCATTGTGTGAAAGATTTCTACAGAAACGAATGAGGTTAGATTCCTTGCAACTTATTCCCTATCCCCACTTACTACTCCTTCCTGACCTCTTTCACAAGCTTTTTTCTTTGCATTGGTTTTAGAAAAAAAATGTATATAAAATAAAGCTATTTCAAAAAGCCTAATTTAAAAAAAAATAATACCTCTCAGGAAAAAGTTTGGTTAAGTTGACGAATAAAAGTATGATCAATTATTGTGCTTGTGTATAGTATTAGGGCCTATTTTGTTTGTTTATTTTGTTTTTTGTTTAGTTTTTTTGTTGTTTTTTTTAGAGTTTAAACTATTGTCCAGCCTTTGATTGGAGGAGTTTTTTTTTTTTTTTTAATAAATTATTAACTCAATATAATTATACTTTATACTTTAACCAATGATTTTGTATCGTATAACAAACACCCTTCCCAATCAAAAGCTTGACAAACTGAAGGTTTGTGGGTTACAAGGTGCAGCAAACTGGGGTCATTTACATTGGCGTAAGCTACACGGGATATTCTCAACGACTGTTCGGTCCCCTGCCGCCTGCCAGTAATTTTCTCAAACCTCTGGCAAGTAATTTTGAAGTAGTGTAGAATGTTTATAAAATGTTGCACTAGTACGGTCTATCCGTTTAGCTTTCAATATTAAGAAAACATGTTGCGATTATAAATCCACTTAGATTTGAGTCACTGAGATAATCTGTGAACCCGTAGTTAGTCTTTTCCATATTTTTTCTGCTTGGGGTCGCATATGAAATTTTATACAAGACGGGCCACACAGTCTGAAAATTTATTTATCAATGCAACGAATTAAAAAAATGCTGTTAGAAGCTCTTCGGGGGCCACACTAAAAGGATTTGCGGGCCGTTTTGTGGCCCGCTTGCGGCCTGTTGCACACTCTTGATATATAAAGTAGACCGTATGTGTGGATTCCGATCCCCATTAGTTAATTTAAAGACTCGTGACTTTGTTGTCTCATATTTTACATTTGCGATCTCGCTTTCTACCTGTGTCCTCCCAAGCTGGTAAGCGTATCCGACCTGGGTTCGATTCCCCACTGATAACTCATTTTTTCCTTTTTCTAATTTTTTTAATTTCCATTACTATTACTTTTTTTAAGATTGTAAGGAATTTTAGGACGTAAAGCTTTCCTAAAATGTTTCGGGTAACTAATATCTAATAATTATATTTTAGACGCATGCGGGAGATGTTTTTTGATTCTCAGCCAGGGATAGTCCAAACATAGGATGTGTGTAGGACGCAAAAATCTTCTTTTATAAAAGGAGCGTCTGTAATATATCAGATAAGATAAACATTTTGTTAAATAAAAAGACATGCCCTTTTTTAACCCGATTACAATATTTTTTTTAAATTCCTTTCCTAAAAGTTTTCAGTAAATAATAAAGAATTAAGAAAATTTAATTTTTAAATTATTATAACTTTCTGTAAATAGAAGTTTATAAAATTGTTATCAGTAGCTATAAACCTATGTATTTTTCCCCCGAGCAATGCCAGGGAAACCGGCTTGTATATAACTTTATCTCTTTCTTTCTCTCTCTCCATCTTTTTTACTCAATTTTTCTGTCCTTCGTTTCTCGCTTAAAATTCGTTTTTCAAAAGAAATCGATTAGAACCATTTTAGGAAAGAAAGTTTACACTTATTGTAGTAAGAAAATACAGATTCCGAAATTCATAAGAGAACGACAAAATCTAATTCAATAGTCTAAAAAAAGATATAGAAAATCAGACTTTTCATTTCTATGCAATTAGAAATCTATGGAATTGGGCTGTCTAGATTCGTCAGGCAAAAACTACAATAACAACTTTGTGTATATTTTTTAAAGTCTAAGCTCAGACCACGGTTAATCTTAAGAAGAAATAAACTTCTCTAAACAATGATTTTCTGTACAATTAAGATGTATAATGAAATAAACATTTTATTATACAGTAAGTAGGCTACAGTGTTCCGTGTAGGCAGACATTGCAATTAAATGAATGAAGAGTTATACATTCTCAGTTTTCAAGTTTTCACGCGCTAAGCAGAAAATCTTTTTTTTTTTACTTTATTTCGATAGATCAATGCGTCACACTTTTAGATTTGCACGACCGAGCATCTTATAACTATGACCCGCAGACCAGAACTGGCCTACCATGGTCTTTATCTGCAATCCCCACACAAAAAATATATTTACTGTAAGCAAAGGGCATAAAGATGCGTTTATGCAATTATCAATTCCCACCTCCCCGGCCCCCAAGAGGTTTGGAAAAAAAAATAAAAAAAGGCCAACTGTCTTACAAAGTTTGAGAACCATAGACCGATCCTTCCTTTTCGTGCCGCACTATAAATTATGAAATGTACTTTCTGGTATTACGTTACAACATGATCGATAATTGTCTCTGTAGTATTGCGTAGGCTACCAGTTTGACGTAATGGCTCTCCCCGCCCCACACCCCTCCTCCCAAGCCGACCACGCAAAAAATAGAAGTAGAGCAAGTAGAGCTCAGAAAAAACCCGACAACTAGGTCATGCTAGGTCATGCTAGGTCATCTGAACCTTGCTGTGCCAGGGTTGCATTTTTTCTTTCTTTTTTTTTTCTTCTTTAACAAATAAGACGACGCCACATTTTTAGAAAAAAAATTCTATCGTTGGCAAATAGGTTTCCCTCTGTTGAATTTCACCTTTAATATAACAAAGTCCCCTTTATCTTACATTAATATAGTCTCTTCATTATAATTATTATCTAGATTGAACATATAGGTATAGTCTGTGACTATTCTTTCTAAAAATTTCCATACAACAAAGAGATATATATATCATCAACATATATAATTGCCGTGAGTTTGTTTGTTTGTTTATATATATTATGTTTTTTTTTCTTTTAGATGGTATATTATTGTTAATTTAATACGCTATTATTAATAACAAGACAAGTCAACACAACTGCTTGTTACGTTTTAATACCAGAAGCTTGACAGTAACAATTATTATGCATACGCCAGGGTCAGGGTGACCAGAAACAATTGAAAAGAACAAAACCTAAATACCGAAAAGAAACGTTCATTGTCTTTATTGTAATATAGTCTCTTTTCTTTAGCTCTTAACAAAACGCATTGTAGTCATTCGTTTCTCCGTCATTTTGACGGGCATAACCACTAGTAATATTATAAACCACTTAGTACACATTAGGCCTTATTCTGTTGGCACTTTAAGGCTGAGCAGTGGCGTAGCTATCTCACCACAAGAACTTTATATGCAGGCCCTCTGCCAAACAGCAATTTAATGAAAGCTGTATAAAAACAGTGTAAAAAATGTTGAACCTGGAAATCATAAAAAATCAACTTTGGTCCATTTAATAATTTAATAGTTTAAATATAAATGATATAACCATAGGGCCTACCCATTTCCACCCCACCCCCCCCCCCCTCATCCTACCACATTATTTACTTTTCAGTGGCTGAGCCAAGATGTGGAACCATGGCCCCTATTTGGGCCCCATTATCTGTTTAAAGGAAGAAAATACAAGACATCGATGTTATCAATAACGAGATATCACACTGTATTTATCATTAAAAATGTTGTTTATTACCACTAATTCGAATGTTGAAACGTAGAATAACCATACTACGGAAATGAAGATGTGGGCAATAGAAACAAAGTGAGTGTTGATATAGATTGAATACGACCCCAAACATGTTTACCGTTTAACAGTGAATAGCAACGGACATTGGTGTAATAGAGGGGGGGGGGTATTTATTTATTTTGATGGGATGTTCGCATTGTCTACTTTCTGTTGCTAGTATAGGCTTACAGTTTAGATAGGAAAACTGGGTCAATAAATGTCAAGTTGACATAAACACGAAATATGCACTTTCGTACGATGACCTACTGACCATATTCGTTTTCAGAGGCCAACCCCTCAGCTGAAGAGTGCAAACTTTCATGACACCGTGGCACGATTTACAGACATTTATTCTGGGATAGGTCTGGGCCCTGTACTTTAAAACACATCGGGCTAGAACGCCCCCCCCCCCCTTTTTCCTCCTCATCCTCCTCCTCCATCCGGCTAACTCTAATATCCGCTTCACTGACCTAGTTCCCAAACCTAAACAGTGTGTATAAATACACAAGTGCTATTGTTTTATTATCTAGAATCTAGAAAGATGTAAATAAAACTTCAATGGCTTTTATCGACACATCCCGGTAGTTAAAAAAAAAAAAAAAGAAAGAAGCTATGTTGACCTGCACTTTTGGTTTTAAAAAATGAAATCGGGAATAAAAGTACAGACACACACACAGAGACCCATACACACACAGACACACACACACAAATGATAATTTTTCCCACAGCTTAAGGATTGTATTGACATTTTCAGGAAAGCGCATCATCTTAGACTATACCAGCGATGGCAAACCAATGGCTCGCGTGCCACAGCTGGCACGCAGAGCTATTTTTGTGGGCACGCGAACATTTACCAAAAATTTACTACAGTTCATTTTTTTTTTATATTTGAAGACAGTTTGTATCATTCAAAGACCTGTTTATTTGTTATTCTTTTTGGACAAAATATGTTAATTAGTTCGGACAACAGTATGAGCTGGGTTTTTTTTTCTAAAGTAAATCCTCAGTAATTTGTTTTAATTGCTGTGTTGGCACGTTGCATGAAATAAGTTGTTCTTGTGTTGCATTTTGGGCACGCGGCCTCAAAAAGGTTCGCCATCACTGGACTATAGAATAATGCAGGCGCTCTTTGCATAGAGAAAGATAATGCGTCCTATCTTCTTTGTGGTTTAAGTCTGGTGTTGCCTGTTGATAAGTGTTTGGAATATTTTGGAAAAGTTGTTGGTTTTGCTGACTCCTTCAACCAACCCATTTTATGATCGAATGCCACGTTATATTTATTTTTACAGTATATGGAACAAGAAAGGTTTTTGTTTGTTTTGTACCTCCACGTCTTGTTGAGTATTGAGGTTTGGTTATTGTGTCGAATGTCTCAGTTAGAATTTAATATTTTACTTTAATGCTGAATTTAGTGGTCTAACAAATATTGCTACAATAGTTAGGTGTGAATAAATTAATGAACTGAACCGTAGGTGTGGGGGGGGGGGTCTACAACTTTACCCTCTCAGTTGGTTCTAAAACGTTAATATATTTTATATAGATATCTATTAGTCTATGTATGTCAGAAAAATAAAAGATGAAAACTCTATTTATAAATTTTGTTAGGTGGCATTTAAGTTTAAAGTTCTTGTTAAATTTATAAAGATTTGTAAAAGATTTCTTTTTATAAGCTTAAAGTTTTCTCGTCTTTTTTTTAAATGATCACTTAGCTCTCTGTTTACACAGAGTCTCAATGTGGCTTTCGATCTAATCGGCCAACTATAGACATGATTTTCTTTATACGACATTTGCAGGGAAAATGCAGAGAGCAGCAGATACCACTCTACATTGCCTTCGTAGACCTATCAAAAAACTGTGGTTTGGGCAGTCAAAGTGGATTTTCAAAACCCTTGAAAAAAATATTGGCCGCCCACGTCACGCCTACTCACCATAATAAGACAGCATTATGAAATAATGCAGGGCAATGTGTGCTCCAACCTCTAGTGCTTTCCCATTCAGAATCAGAGCTAAACTAGGTTGTGGTCTTGCACAAACACTGTTTGTAATATTTTTCTACATACTGCACCGTTACCTTTTGAAAAAGAGCAGCGATGAAGTCTTCCTAGTAGCTAGAGCTGATAGAGGGTTGTTCAACATTGCCCGCCTCCGAGCCAAGGCCGAGATCAACAGAAGTCCTTACTCGCGAGCTGCTTATTGCTGACGGCTCAGCTCTGACATCACACACACAGAGACTGGTCTGCTACAGATTGTGTCAAGCTTCTTCCATGCCTGAAATCAACCTAAATAAAACAAAAATTATCACGTAGGACACCTATAACCCTGCCACGATTACTAATGACAACCAAAACCTGAAAGATGTGGAAAGCTTTACTTACCTAAAGTTCAAAATGTCCATCTCGCTGTCTATCGACGACGAGATAACCAGTAGGATTGGTAAGGCAGTGGTAATGGCCAAAATAAATGAATGGGTTTGACGGTTTGAGCGAACACACAACTAACGACGAGGACCATCTATCAGCGTCTACCACGATTGCACCATCAGTACACTGCTTTACGGAAGCGAGAAATTGACGACCTATACATCTAAATAGCTTCAACCAAAGTGCCAGCAACGGATTCTAGGCATCACCTGGCAGGACATAGTGCCCAATAGCGAGGTCTTGATGCGCACCAATGTTCATAGTAAATTCTTAATCCTAAGCAAAATAATCATAATATTACGTCCACCCTTACTACCCTACCCCTCCGGCTTTAACACACATTGTAGGCAAAACTTTAAGTTGCTTTTGGGTTCTAGTAGCGTCTGGCAGTTTTTGAACTAGCTCTCTCACATATTGAGAAATAATAGAATTGTGTCTTTATAATATAAGAGTCTACCTCGGTGATAATTAGTTCTACTTAGCTTACCTTAAAACATTGCCTTTTTGTGGATTATCTCCTTTTATCTTCTAGTAATACAATCAGATGCAGAGATTGGCTTTTTGACTTAATAAACAGTATTCCAATTCACCCTAGCAGTTGACTTGATTTGCTCGTGTTGTGACTTAAATGTTTATGCTGGACTAACCATTATACCACGCAAATAAAGCGGAGAATAAATCTAAATATTTTAAGGTTTCTGTACCACAGTGGAGTCTACCCTAAAAATTGACAGCAGCCATTTAGAACCTCTTTTTCATAATTTCAAAGTTTTAATGTTAAATTTTTTTCTGGACAGATATGTTATTACTTAAAGATGTATAATTTTGTATGTCGTAACAAGGTGGGGGTGACAAATAGTTAAAGGAAGGAGAGGTAGTGGAACAGAGAAGGCAACTGTGTCTAAAGGAGGAGGGGGGGGGAGGTGATCAATAATACAAGAGGGAGTAGTGAACGTACTGTGGAAATAGAAGGCTAATTCACAAATGGTGAACCATTTTTACAAAAACTATTGAACAACTATCACTGTATCATATTATTTTCAATAGTGAAACTTAAAAATAGATTAATTAAATACTTCTATGAAAATTATATCCAAGTTATTGTTAAAACCCTTTCCTCCTCCCCCCCCCCCCCCCTGAGATTACGCCCATGAAACTAATAGTCAATTTGAAAAATGTTAAACAATTTTTAAAATGATATACATTTATCGAAATAAAATATGGTCTTTTCAATCTAGAGCAAAATTCTATTTTAAACATTAAACGCCGTCATTTCATTTTTTTGTGTGTCTTTTTCTTGGAATTGGGGATGGGGGGGGGGGGGGGTAAACAATAAAATTATTATCGTTGACATAACTTTATAGGGGGGGGGAGTATCTGAAAGTTTCACAATTGTTGACAATTACCTTACGGCAACATAGCTGTCGTCCTTAGCGTGAAACATATTTGTTCTACTATCTACACAATCCCGCTAAAGATCAAACATAAGGGCCGAGTGCAGTTCAGCCCTAGTCTGACCATAGAAAGGTGCCAGCAGCAGAAAAGAGCAAGCTATGTAGCCCGTAAGGCTAGGAACCGTACTTAAACAAGCACGCTACCACCATGCAGGCCCAGATATGTCGCATATATTATGTGCTCATTGAGACACATTCTCGACTTGTTAAACTAGACTATGATATAATAATATGTAATATATAACTAGACCTGGGATCGGCAACCTAAGTCATGCGTGCCAGACTTGACACGCAGAGCGATTTTCAGTGACACGAGACGGACCTTCAAGAAGTAGATTGAATTTTTTTTAATGCAAACTACATTCAAATCACGAGGACGTGGAGCGTTAAAGACGAAGACAGTTTGTGTACAAATATCTTAGCATTGGACTTTATATCTTATATCGCGTAAGCTTCTACAGACGTTCCTTCTAGATAGAAGATTAATACGTCCACTAAACTCAAAACTCCTGCAGGGCGGCAGGGATGGGTCGGCGGCAGGGCTAGAACCCGCGACGTGTCGGTTGACAGTCCGGTGAACTAAGCGCAGGATCGTGATAGGATCTACAGTTAAAATAGTAAATGGTATAGCCTCTCACCTTTTATTTTAATTTGCAGGCATTTCAAGTCTCTTATACAAGAAAATGATACAGAATATAGAGATTCGTTGTTGCCAAAATAGGATTTTTAATTTATTCAGCGTGCCATCATCCTAAAAGTCATCCCGCTCTAGTACCCAATTTCTTGTAAAAAAAAAGACTTGAATTCTTTTTGTTTGTTTGTTTTTTGGGAGGGGGGAGAGGGGGGTCCGCGCGCCACTGAAAATGGCTCTACTTTTAGGCGTCTGTTCTTTATGCGCGGAATGCGTTGTTGTTGTTTTTAAAGTTAAGGGTCGACGCAGTTTTAAATTTTTATATCAACGTCAGTGCAGATTATATCAATCACAATTTAAAATGTTTCAGAGGAAATTTTGAATCAGGATTTCTAAAGAAAAAGATGTTGGCGTTTAGGGGGTGGGGGATGGGATACAATAATATGTCTTTAATTGATAGAGTTCTAAAGAGTAAAAAAAAAATAATTAAATACTCTATAAATCTTTCTTTAACTTATATATTTAAATGTGTGCAGACTTGATGAAAAAAATATATAGTTGCATTTGTCGGTCTGCAATTGACAAGTCTTAATGAGGCGTGAACTTTTCAAATGAAAGAGGTCACGTGCTTCCGGTTCTATTTTTATATTGTCTATTATTTTAGGCATTTCCGTAAACAAAAAAAAGCATACTTTTGCTGGTGTTTGACAATTGATTTCAACCTCGACGGCCAGTTCTAGTCTTTTAGAAATATACAATAGTTACAATATTAGTTATGAGGAATCCGTTTTAACATCAAAAGTGAGTAGGTGATAATTAATAATCAAAGTGTTAGTTGCGTAAAGTTAAATTTAGATTTGTTTATAAAAATTAATGAGTCAAGAGTTGCGTCCTTGGTTATTAAAAAAAACACAATTTGTAGATTCATAAAAATATAAAACGAAAAATTCTTTCGCATTAAGCATACGTTTGAGGCAAGGACTACTGAAGACAGGACGCGCAGACTTGAATTTCTGACTTCCTAGCTAAGGCCAGTTTTTTTTAACAGTAGCGATACACTCCCTTGGCGCAGTGATATAATGTTAACTATTATTAAGTAACTAACAAAATTCTTTACTAATATGATTCATTGTATTAATGGTTTATGTCATTTTCATTTATTTAATGACAAAGAACGATCTAATAGCCATTAAAATGTCTTAATAATTACCAAGCATGAGCGCACTATTTTTTAAGGAGTCTGAATAGAAGGCACAGTTTGGTTCCAACATGGATACTTTTTGTTGATATTTTACTTCACTGTGTTTGTTTTCAATTTTTCGATCGTGTATTTTTATCAAAATGCCTAATAAATGTGGTGTAGTTAATTGTAAAGGTAATTATAATGCTGCCAACAAGTGTCGTTTGTTTAAAGTGCCAAATAGTGCATGTATACCATTATTGAAAGCAGAAAATATGAGAGGAGAGCATAATGTTTGTTTATTTTTAACTATCACAGTCAATTTACATTCTTTATTTTATATTCCTTGGTCATGAAAACACAAATAAATTTTACCATAGATATAGAAATCAAATTATCGTATTTATAATAATGGTATACATGTACCACTTGGCAAAATTCTCAACCCAAATAATCGACTTACTTCTTAATCACTTTTTTTAGAGGCTGTGCATTTGTCTCTTAATTATGAGCCAGATAAATTGTATGGGTGGGTTACGTTTTTCCCTTTTTAGGTCAAGAAATAACGATTTTTTTGAATTTTTTTTTCACTTTATTTTATTCCTTAGGTGATCTCCCACACGAAACCGTCAACACCAATGCATATATATATAGGGTATCATGTGTACGGCCCTAATCATTCAATCATCTAAATAGATCTTAAATAATATTCAAATGCTCTTTTAAAACCCTCTCAATCCTAACCCCTCATTAGTAAACGGCCCTGCACATTAACATTATTGACATTATTGACATTAATTATGTTAGTTACTTAATAATAGTTTACTTCATATATAAGAGCGACAAGGGAGTGTATCGCTACTGTTAAAAAAACTGGCCTTAGCTAGCTAAGACAGAAATTCAAGTCTGCGCGTCCTGTCTTCAGTAGTCCTTGGTTTGAGGTTATAAATAGGTGATTTTTCACGCTAGACATTCACAATACATCGTTTTCTTTTGGCAACATCTTTTGGAAATGACATAACATTTAATCTCTTACATCTTTTGGCACAACCAGTAACGTAGCACACAGACATGCTTTTTAAATTAAAATATCGAATAAGACCGGAAATGATTTTGTTGTCGAACTTTTATGCATGCATAATCGTTAAGACTTGTCAATGTATTGTTTTTATGTATGCATCATTTTAATTGCAAGATATATAAAACACAAACACCTGCTTCTTATTACCAAACGACGATCGGTCTACCTGGTACTTAATAATTAAACTCCACTAAAAAAAAAACTTCGAATCCCTTATATTCGCAACTTGTTTCGTAAAACTTGTTTCTGGCTGCCTGGCAACTAATTGAGCCACTTCACATCATCCTATCCATTTGAAACTCGACACATAAGGGGGCCTATATGTTAAGCCCTGGGCAACATATTTTATCAATCAAGTTTTTTAGACACCCCCCCCCCCCCCCAAGGGCCACAAAAAATTAGTTTTCAACTTTTTTTTACATTTTTGTGTGGAAAACGTTATTGACGGTACGTAATTAACCATGCCGTTGACTGTTAACTGCACATGTGTGCTTACTTTATTTCTTTGTGGGTGGTAGGAGATGGCAAAGTCTTTGGTAGGCTAAAGCATAAAAACAATAGACGTTTATATAATATTACTCCAACTACAATTTACATTGTACGTGTCTTTTTTCATTTAATAATATAATATAATACTATAATATAATACTATAATATAATAATATAATATAATACTATAGTCAATACGTTTATTTTGTTTATTTCCTTTGTATATTTTCAATAAACTTTTCCGTACCGTTTTCATATACTTGTAAATTTAGTTGTTGTTGTATAGTTGTATTTTGTTTTTCAGAAATGGGCGGGGGACGTTCAAAATTAGACAAGTCCATGGCAGGGATCGGCAGAGTCCAGCCTTTCTGACCGAATACGTCCTTGTTGACATTCTAGTGCACCTCCATAGTATTTTTATTATTTTTTTTTCTCCTCTATTCCATTAGTAGTGGCAGAAGCGCCCTCTGGGGTGCACAAGGCACAGTGCAATAGGTGATTCTTCTGCAACCGTCAGCTACTCATACAAAATACATATATTATTATTCGGGGCCTCTATGAATCCTATTTGCAAACAGTTGAGCGGCTGTTGGGAAACATAGGCCTATCAGTCGCCCTTCTTTAGTAGGGGGGAGGGCGTAGTGACGGGCGCCACGGGCGCCAAAGTATTGTTAGGCGTCAACCTGACTCTACGTTTACGAATGAGTGAAAACTTAGTTTTAAAAGGCGCCAATTTCTACCCTCGCCACATACGCCCCAGGCGACTTTTCCCTAGTTACGCCACTGCCTTTCTAACTACAGAACTGCATACACTTTGCACGCATTATCATTATCAAACCCTCTTCTACAACGGATATCCATTAACGCGAACTCAGCTAACATCGACCGCATTCCAGTTAAAGCCAGCTTATATCTTTATATCTTTAAAAAACAACGAACCCCGTTCAGTCGTCCTCCTGTAAGTTGTCACGTACTATATCATAGTTGTTCAGTATCACTGTCAGTGGTTATATCATAAAGTAGAACTTACAGGTCTATTTTTAACTTGCGTTCGCCGGTCGGTTTGGTAAGGTTAGTTGATTTAAATAATCGAAGGCGTAAACCAAAGGTGGTAAGTACAGGCGGAGAAGTTGTACTTTGCCTTTTTTTTTTAAATTCATTTTGAGAATTTCCGTTTTTTTTTTTTTTGTTTGATTTTAACTATCTAATGGCACTGAGCATCACGGTATTAATAACAAAACAAATATCTGCTGAGTGTTGTGAAAATAGTGAGCTATGGTCGCTATGGTTCACTAGTCCACTTTTGTACCAATGGGCCTTATCGCTGGCAAACTGTGGAAACCACCAGTATGCTTGTATCAATAGCACATCGGTGGGCTTAAGCATGATGTACAGCCTCTGCTGCGCGGACGAGCTCTCATTGCACCGCCGAGAGGCCCCGAGCATCGGTGGGGAGGAAGCAATGTGTGCGGCGTTCCCGCCTCAACCCCGCTCTGGTGCTTGGATGCCCATACCTATGGTATGGGATTTCAGCTACCGGATGACAGTGCTGGAATACGGGTGAGCCACCATAATAATGATCCGATGGGTATTCCGCAGTGGGAAAAAGTTATGTAGTGCATTTGGCTGCGGAAACCGTACCTTATGTTACACGGCACGCCCTATTGGCGTGAGGCATTATAGCGTAGTATGGTTCAATAGTTAAAAAAGACAAGTGCGAGCTGTAAAGTACCCGTAGGATCCAATTGATCTTAGGGGCGGTGAAGCAGCGTTTACCAGTTTCAGTGGCCACGGTATACTAGGATGTGTGGCCAGCACAATACCCAGCCGCTTTTTCTTTACCCCAACTAATGTCAGGTACCCATCAGAGTTGGGTAGACACAGGGACACCCTGGAGTCCAGGGAAAAATCCTAGCCTTCACCAGGATTCGAGCCCAGGACCTTTGGTACGCCAGTCGAACACGCTGCCGCTCGGCCTCCGTGCCCCTACTGCGAGCTGTAATCGGACCATTACTTTTTATAAAAGCTAAAGTATACTTATGTATGATTTTTAACGTTGTCTGAAAAAAAATATGATGGATATTGATAGTAGACTGAAGCTTAAATTGTTCAACTACTCAAAATATATTTCACCCACCAAATCATTGGCCACGCGTATCTTTTGAGTCTTTCGTTGTACTTTCCAAGCCTTTCTGTCATGTTCTGCTTTCTCAGACAAAGATATCACAAACATTCCAGACTAAAAGTTCTCTATTTACTTTGTTTTTAAATTCATGTCATTTACACATGAAGAAAAATATTATATTGTTGATTTTTTAATATATTTTTATAGAATATTACACATTATGTTATTTTTGTATTTAGCCTATATTTATGTATTAAATATTGTACAAAAACATAAGAAAGATAAGTTACATAGATATGTTATATAGCCTATAGATAGATTATACATATTTATTAAATAGATTAAAAAAATATATATTATATTATATAGGTATATTAAAACGATAGATTAAAAATACAGATGAGATCAATTAGATAGGATAGATCAGTGGCGACACAACCGTTGATACCAGTTTAAACTAATTATATACTCGGTATCACCATGGAGATACCAATGTTGTAAACTTTGCAGGTAACATACACATTAAGTGATTCCTTCCCAAACAATGGCAACATGTTTCACATTTTCCTATCTAATGGAGTCAACGTATCCACATGCTAAAGAAGCTTCTCAATGTTGAAGCTAACCAAGAACTTTCTGCGATGTAGCAAGAAGTGTCCCTCCCCCCGCTACCATCCGAACCTTAAATCCCGGCCCTGTCATTTTTTTTTTCCAAACTGAGATTTTTTATTTATTTTTATTTTCTTTGTTTTATTTTATTGTTGTTGTTTTGTTGAGACACATTTAATTTTACATTTTGGGGACGTTCATTAATTACGTCAACAATTTTTAGGCGTTTATTACCTCCTCCCCCCTCCCCCTTGTCAACAACTGTCAAACTTTCAGAACCCCCCCCATATAATTACTTCAACAATTTGTTACCCCCCCCCCCCTCAAAACAAGTAAAAACAATTTAGACGCTTGCTTTTATGTTTAAAATAGATGTGAAACGGAAAGGTCTAGATTATATACTATAATTAATTGTAATACATTTTAAAACTTGTTTAAAAGATTTAAAATTGCCTAGAACTGAGAAAACGTAGCCATGAAAATGGTGTAACATGGTTCCTGCCCCCTCACTCGCCCTTCCCACATTTTTTCGCACCCGAGGATTTTAACAATATTTTTTTTCTTTATGTTTACTATTGTTCTTTTCATAGAAATATTTAATCTTTTCTTATTTTACGTTTCACTAAATGAGCTTTTAATACAATGTTAATTGTTAAATAATTTAGGGGAAATTGTACACCAGTTGTTGATGAGCCTTCTATTTCAACCATATGTTCACTATTCCTTCTTGCATTCTTGTACACACACACACACACACACACACACACACAGACACACGCACACACGCACACACACACACACACACATTATACAGACGGTAGTTGCCTTCCCTGTCCCATACCTCTCCTACCTTGCACTATTTGCCACCCACTCCTTGCAATACTGGCGACGCCACTGATACTAGGATATTTTTTTGTCTCATACAATTTTTCCAGAAAATTAGAAATGTAAACGTAAGATTTACTAAATAGATCAATGTAGGCTAATCGACCTAATTTTAACGTTTCACCTATTATATCGTAGTCAGCAAAAATATGTTAGTTTATATATTAGAATTAGGGATGTTAAAAAGGAAATATGGTAGGCTAATATTTCGTCCTTTATATGGTGGGCCACAAATTTCTTTTCTGAACGAAATATTTTAAAATAACCATGTTGGAGATTCACACAAAACACTTCATTCAATGCTTTGCAAACATTACTTATAGTCTTAGAGAGGGCATATTGTTGTTTTTAGTTCTATTGCCAATCCCAGCAATCGCTTAAATGGCTTACTTAACGAACGCAAGTCTCTGGCGCCTAATTTAGATATACTGAGCGGCAAAAAAAAACTGGGTTTCTGAACGTACTCTGCAGACAGTTTGCTGGTGTGTTTGTGTTCCTTTGTTATTCCAGCCTCCATGTCTCACTAGACTAGGGTTGCCAGACGTCCTTTAAAAGAAGGACAAGTCCTCCTTTTAAGACTCTTGTCCTCCGTCCGACAGGGAAAGCACTAAACATTTAAAATGTCCGCCTTTTGTAATATTGTATGTTTTGAAGGCATAATGACAATACATTTTTAAAAATAGTATTAAAAAGTTATTAATATAATTAATGAATAGGTGATAATTTGTACAAGAAAATAATTATCTTTTTTTAAAGACTTTTGCATGAGCTTTAAAGTTGCCCAACCAAATGCAAGCTGCCTTTCAGCCTAAAGTGAATTTATATGTTATTTTTTAACAAAACTGTTGCTTGCTCAGTTTACCAATACACACTTAAACTTAGTGGCAGCTCTTGTAATAAACTTATACTGATTGCGGGTTTCATGCAAACTATCCTTGATTGAAACACAATGTCCTCCTTTGTCCTCCTTTTAACACGCGTGTGTCTGGCAACCCTACGTTAGACAGCGAAGGTGAGGTTTTCTAATTTTGGTCGGTCACACTGCCTTGCTAACAATTGCATTAGTTTCCACCCATACATAGATCTACAAACTAACAAGATGAACTTAAAAAGGACATGTCAACTGTAGTTTTATCATTTTTTTTTTTATCATAAGATAAGATAAGATAAGATTGCTTTATTAATCCAAATGAATGGAAAATTGACTTGATTACATAAATTCCGTTTTTCAGCATACCTAAAACAATATTAAAGAACCATTTGTACTCAAACACAATAGACATTCACGCACACTATCATACCATTTATCATACAAGAAAAAAGTAGGCCTATTATTTAGGAGTCAGCTATCTTATCTTATCTTATACATTACAGACGCTCCTTCTATAAAGAAGATTATTGCGTCCTACGCTCATCCGTGGTCCGAGTCTAGTCTTGCATTTTTATTAATGTTTTAAATGATGTTAGGTTATTGGTTTTCCTGGTTTGTTCAGGCAACCCATTCCATGCCCGAATGCCACTCGGGAAGAAAGAGTACTTATATGCATTTGTTCTCGCATAAGGGACAATGAAGGTGTTTTTGTCTTTATGTTTATCTGAGCTTTGCAACAGATTGTTATTGGGTTGTATTTCTAAATTAGAGTTTAATGCCTTATGTATTATTACTACTTTACTCTTTGCCCTTCTGTTTTCTAGTGTTTCTAGGTTTAGTGATTTTACTAATGGTGTTACTCTTGTCAATTGGGAATATTCACTAGTTATAAACCTTGCAGCTCTTTTTTGAATTTGTTCTAATTTTTTAATGTTTTCTTTAGTTGATGGGTCCCATACAGATCCTGCATATTCTAGTATAGGCCTAACTAATGTGAGATAGCATTTTAGTTTTATGTTCTTATTACATTTGTAAAAGTTCCTTTTTATGAATCCTAATGTTTTGTTTGATTTTTTAATTACTTCATCAATGTGAGGGTTCCAAGATAACTTATCATTTATTATTACTCCTAGATACTTAGCATTGCTAGTTTGAGTTAGTTCTTTACCATGAATGAAGTAGTTTGTTATTATTTGTTTCTTTTTCTTGGATACCCTTATTAGTTGGCATTTTTCTGGGTGAAAAGACATACTCCAGTTTGATTCCCATTTTTGTAGTTCATCTAGGTCTTTTTGTAAGAGTTCACTATCTTTTCCTGTCTTTATTATTCTATAAATTATGCAATCATCAGCAAATAATCTTACTTTTGTGCCTGTGTTGATGCAATTTGGCAGATCATTAATGTAAATTAGAAATAGTAGGGGCCCTAGAACAGTTCCTTGTGGAACTCCTGAGTTTACTGTTATTGGTGATGACTTAGAGCCATTTATTATCACTGTTTGTTCTCTGCCTATAAGAAAGTCCTGAATCCACTGATGTAAGGGACCAGAGATGCCAAAGTATTTAAGTTTTTTAAGAAGACTAGAATGATGAACTTTATCAAATGCTTTTGAAAAATCTAGTAATATAGCATCAATTTGGTTGTTATTATCTAATCCCTTAGACAAGTCATCTATTAAGCCTATCAATTGAGTCTCACATGATCTATTTTTCCTGAAGCCATGTTGGTGTGGGCACAGTGCATTTAGTTTGTCTAGATGGTTTACTATACTACTATATATTATATGTTCAAGTAATTTACATGTTATGCTTGTTAGAGAAACAGGTCTATAATTTCCGGGGTCAGATTTATCTCCTTTTTTGAAAAGGGGGGTTACATTGGCTAATTTCCAATCTTTGGGCACTTTGCCCTGGTTTAGAGAGGCCTGAAAAAGTATTTTAAAGATTGGAGATATTTCATTAGTTAGTTCTTTAAGCAGTCTTGCTGGTATTTCATCTGGACCAGAAGCTTTGTTTACTTTTAAGTTTGTTAGGAGTTGTTTAATGCCTTTTTCATCTACATTTATATTTCCTATCTCTTCTAGTTTGTTTAAATTTATGAATATTTCTTTGTCACCTGGATTTGAAAAAGATGATGCGAAGTGAGTGTTTAGGATATTAGCTTTAGTTTCATTATCATTACAAGTTTTGTTGTTTTGGCCTTTTAGTGGAGCTATGCCTGTAGTGTCCATTTTTCTTGATTTAATGTAGGACCATAAGTTTTTATTATTATCTTTAGAAATTACATTGTTTACATATTCATTCTGCAGCTGTCTGCTTAGTTTCTGAGTTAAATGTTTAATTTTTAGGTATTTTTTATGTAGTCTAATTGAATTAGTTGCCTTAAACTTTTTGAATAGATTTTCTTTTTGTTTACACAGTTTCTTTAGTTTAGTGTTAAACCAACATTTGTTAATTTTATTTGATGTTTGTTTTGTTGGCACAGAGTCAGCCATTATTGCTTTTAAGTTGGTTCTTATAAATTGCCAAATATCTTCAACTGGACTATCTATATTGTATTTAGTAAGAAAATTGGTTTGGAATTTTATTGCTGCTTGATGTAGTTCTGTTGTGTTACATTTATTCCAGAGATAAATTATTCTTTTAGGTTTCTTGCTAATTTGGATTTTTATTTTGTTATTTACTCTGACAATATCATGATCTGAAAGTCCAGGGATTATTTCATAATCTAATACTAGTCCTGGTCTGTTCGTTAAAAATAAATCTAGTATATTATGGTTTCTTGTTGGTTTTTTATTAATTTGGTCTAAGTTTAGATTTTGGATGGTATTGATAAACATTTCATTTATTTCTTTTGTGTTTTGGTGCTTTTCTATAGAGTAGCTATTCCAATTTATATCAGGGAGGTTGAAGTCCCCCATTATCCAAATTATAGCATTTTTATATTTAGTTTCAATACTTGTCAGCTGATTACACAGATCAGACATGTACTCTGATGTTGAGTTTGGTGGTCTGTAAACACTGCCTACAATTAGTGGTTTGGAATTAGGTCTGCTTATTTTACAAAATACTGACTCTATGTTATTTTGAGGTTCTAATTTAATTTCTTCAGCTATTAGTTACCATAATTGATATATTTGTATTAACGTAAAGCCATGTAATACAGGTTATTTATGTACGTTGAACAGTACAAATGTAGAATGTTGTAATACATTTTTTGTATTATTATTTTTTTCATAAAAAGTAACAGTGTTGACGTCAACTTTTCTTGACCTCCCCCTCCCCCATGTCAACAATTGTCAAACATTTTCAGACCCCCCTCCCCCCTATTTTGTTGACGTAATTAATGGACGTCCACTTTACGTTTGATCAGCCTTGTTTAAAAAGCTTAGTTTTTTCAAAGACATAGATAGATAGATAGATAGATAGATAGATAGATAGATAGATAGATAGATAGATAGATAGATAGATAGATAGATAGATAGATAGATAGATAGATAGATAGATAGATAGATAGATAGATAGATAGATAGATAGATAGATAGATAGATAGATAGATAGATAGATAGATAGATAGATAGATAGATAGATAGATAGATAGATAGATAGATAGATAGATAGATAGATAGATAGATAGATAGATAGATAGATAGATAGATAGATAGATAGATAGATAGATAGATAGATAGATAGATAGATAGATAGATAGATAGATAGATAGATAGATAGATAGATAGATAGATAGATAGATAGATAGATAGATAGATAGATAGATAGATAGATAGAGTAAAGAAAAATTGTGTTAACGTTTAGAAAAAGATTGTCTTAGTTCTAGTACAACAGTTTTTAAGTACAAATGTACCAACCCAATAGAAATGCTTATAAGGCCATGTATCACTTTAAATAAAGCAAACTTACTGGCTCAATACACCTTACCGTCACACCTGAACCTTGGCCTCATTAAAACAAAACGCCTGAATAAATGTCTTTCTAAGACGTCTTAAATCTAACAAAGATATGTAGGCTATATTATATATATATATATATATATATATATATAGGATTTAGAAATTGGGCCAATGCCAAGTGGGGGTGGGGTTTGTCAAGGAAAGGGGGTAACTCGGTGACGAGGGGAGTGACGGCCTCGAGTGTTCTCGTGAACTCGCCCTAGAGTGCGACCGGGTTCCCGAAGGTAAGCCTCAGCGAAATCGTGAACGACAGATATAAAGCCGACGACGCGATGCATGAACCATGCATATCATCCTCTCCGTTGCCTTGGAGTAGCGCAGACAGTATATTCCAATCCTGTTTCATAAGAATTATTCCAATGTTCTTAAAAGAACTATAAATTGTGATCTATTCTGTTTTTCTTCTCTTGTAATCAGCGGAGTGTTGAACATATATAAATAAACTATACAGTCTAATAAAGTGAAGTGTTAAAAATGTTGAAATTTTTATATCTGGTATGTACTTTTTTAAATAGATGTAGAGTCTATTTCTTACAAAATTATTTTAATAATGAAAAGTCTTTTTGTCTTTTGTTGTTCTTTAATGAGAAAGTAAAAAGGAAATGCAAAAAAATAAGTATAAATATACAAATATAATAACAAAACATATTGAAAACATTAACTGTGTGCTGTTTATGCCTATAATCTTCTATATAAAATAAGCGTCTGTAAAATATAAGATTATGTAGGCCTAAATATCGTACATTTTCAATCATTAATCAATCATATTACAGACTTAGAATATGATATTTAGATATTAGTTCGATTAATTATCATATTGACATTGTATATAAAATTTCCTGCCCACTTTGTATAAAATTGATTTAATTTTTATAATATCGTCATCTATATATATATTTTTATTTCTATTCAGTATTATTAGTAAAAAAAACTATTAACAAGCAATTATACTTTTATATACGTTTTAATTAATCTACAATGTTTGACTATTTATGTGGGCCTATTTGACGACGTTGATGTATAAGGCAATGTTAATGTATTGGGCAATTCTAATGTTTTGGGCATTGCCGAGGTATTAGGCATTTCAGTTGTATTGTGCAATACTCGTGCATTGTTTCTGCATTGGGCCACCCTGATATATAAGGCAATGATGGTGTGTTGGGCAATGTTTATCTATGAGGCAATGCCGCTCTATAAATGTTCAAACGACTGTTCTGTTTTGATATCACCACTCTATCGACTATCAGTGGGTCAACTTTTTTTTTGTTAACCTTCACAAATCTGGGTTAGTTAGCCCTTAGTTCAAGCACATTGGGCCTGACCTACTGTTATGAAAAGATTTCCGTGTTAAGACCACAATGAATAGTCCGACGTTGGCGTTTCTATAACTGTACAATGTATGAAAGGAGGATGCATCGTTGTCTAGACCAAATGTTTCAGTTGAGAATCACAAGAACAACTGTCCAATTAAAGACAGATTAATGTTAAGCCAATTGTAATGTTACTGCTTCTCTTCTTCATCTTTTCTCCTTAAGCAGTTATTATGTTACTTCTGAAATAAAAACACAGCGAAGCCTATGGGCTCACAACATTGTAGATTCGATAAAGCCTATGTCAGGCTTACTTTTCATTTTTCTATTAATGACTAAATGCGGGGATTAAAAAAAAGTTAGGTTAGCCTACAGATCCTGGAGATCTATATTAATGACGGAACAGATTACACCAGTCTTAATGCTGACCAGGGGAAGGGGTTATCGTAGCCAGCGCAACGCCCCGACGACTTTACTGTGACTAACGTATCTTTTCGTTTAGAGCTGGTTAGACCGAATGATGCCCTCTGTAATGTATTTGGTGGTAGATATCCACGGCATATTAATGTGGACATTTGGTCTTGTAATTCCAAACCGGGGAACTTTGTGAAACTTGTTATGTCTTCTCTTTAAAAAACTAATTAAATGTTAGTTAATAATTTTTTTTTCTTTTTTGCATTTCAGAAATGTTTTTGTGAGAGATCACGTTTGAGTCAATGTTTATTGATTTACCTGATCTGCTCTTTGCAAATTGAAACAATCTTATGCAAGCGTGTGGTTGTGGTGCCCATGCCGAATCTCAGCCACACCCGCTATCTGACCAACGTGGCCAGGGCGCTGACCTCTTACGGCCACGAGATCTGGGTGTGCATGCCCGAAGCCGTGGCTGAGCAGAACGTGCTGAACATCTCCGGCCTCCATGTTCTCCCCTACTCCAGCAGAGACGGGAATGTTGTTGAGGACTACATGAGATACGTCAGAGACGCCTACTGGGAGGACAAACGCGTGGACATAAACCGGATGAACACTATTCTCATCGACCACATGACTATGATGGTTGAAGACGAGAAGCTGGAAGAAGATATCCGCGGCATCAATCCTGATCTAATGGTTATAGATAATATACCACACATGAGAACAATAGCTGTGATGTCATACAAACTTGGCATACCTTTCGCCTTTGTCGGGCCTCTTTACGACCCCGTGCCATACAGGGTCCCCTTCACTACCGCGACTGTGCCGTCCTCCCTCTTTGCACATACGGACTCAATGACCTTTACCCAGCGACTCATCTCGTTCCTCATCTATGCAATCACAATTGTCTTCGAGATGTTCTCCTACACGGACGCAGTGCGGCGCTACGCCCCGAATAAGCCCTACCTGCCCATACGAGAGCTGACCGCCAAGGCTGAAATAGTCCTCATGGAGAGTGACCCAATTATGGACTACCCTAAAGTAGCCCTGCCCAACGTGAAACTGATCGGCGGCACAGCTGTCACTGAGGCCGCGCCATTGCTGGAACCTTTCAAGTCCTTTGTGGACGCAGCGGACAACGGAGTGGTCGTTGTCTCCTTTGGAACATACATTGTTGACTTACCAGGGCCAGTGTATGACAAGCTGTTCGCAGCCTTTAGGAAGCTGCAGATGAAAGTTGTCTGGAGGGTCAACATGACCACATCGACCCCGGACAAGATTCTTACCTCCACTTGGATTCCTCAGAATGACCTCCTTGGCCACCCTAAGACCAAAGTGTTTGTGTCTCACTGTGGTCAAAGTAGTCAGTACGAGGCTTTGTTTCACGGCGTGCCAACGCTTTGCATTCCTATATTCTTAGATCAAACCTATAACGCTGAAAGGGCCAGAATTAAAGGGTACGGGCTTACCATTGATCTTAAAACAGCTAGTGAAGATGACATATTCTTTCACATTCAGGAGATTGCTACTAATTCCACGTACTCAGAAAACGTTCGAAAAGCTTCTAGACTTTTTAAATTAAACTATGGCCTGCCGATGGACAAGGCGGCATTTTGGCTTGATCATGTGATGAAATATGGCGGCGGGTATATGAGATCAGCGGGACAAAATATGCCTGGATATCAGTTTTATTGTTTAGATGTTTTGATATTTTGTATTGTAATGGGCTTTGTTGTGTGTTTAGTTTCTTGCTACGCTATAAAAGTTATAAAGACACAATTATTATACGCGTTGCATATATACGGTAGAATTGTTCGTTTATTTTACAATATTTTAGCAAACATTTTGTTCCATTTTTACTCGAATCACCTGAAACCAAAAAGCAAACTTTGTTGACATTGACTTTTTTTTTTACATTATTGACATTGACTTATGACATTGACACCATGACACCATGCCATTGACTTATAATACACCATGAAATTGACTTATAGTACATTATGACATTGACTTATAAATTATAAGTTATAATTCATCATGACACCATGCCATTGACTGCTATTGCACCAGGACAATGAATAAAATTGTTATCACTACGACATTAATTGAATTGTAATTGTATGACAAACATTATGCCTTAATTAGGGCATTTAAATTGAAGTTGCATTAGAATATTGAGTGTAGCTTAATTTTACAGTAGAATTTCAATATTTAAGGGGGGGGGTGATAACATCCCTAAAGTTCCTGGGCATAGTGGAAAGATTTATTTATGGGGACAATGATAAAAAACTGCCTTCTTATAACTTTTAATTTATTTAAACCCGAAATATGTTGCTAATTTAGCTTCCATAAACACTATAATATAGAGTCAACCTTTAAGGAAAGGTCAATACAGTAATATTGAAAGTACAGTACGGTAAAATGTTCGGGCAATCAAATTTCATTAAAGATACATTGATTGATTATTGGTTGGAGACAAAACACTATCATACGACCGAGGCAGCAAAATCTTAACTGCAAACTTTGCTGGGGTCTTGTCTATTGTATTTACTACAGAACTGTATCCACGACATCGAATCGAATTGTTTTTAAAGCTTTTCAAAATGGATTGTATATATGTAATTTATGTACATAAAAGAAATTATTTTTTTGTTACTTTCAGCCTGTTGTTAATTAGAATAATAAATTATTTACTAAATTGATCCAATACACTTGTTTATTCATTTTTTTTAAAGATACAGTTAATACATTATATAGAACCTTTATAAGACCACAGAGCGATGTGTGAAGAAGTTTACCCATTTCTTATGCTTCTATATCTAAAACGAGTATGGCCAGCACAATATGCCCAGCCGACCATCCAAGAATCAGAAACCCATATCAGCTTGATATATATATAGATTACCTGTACAAAAATCGTATATGACGTAAGTAAGTATTTTTTATTTTTAAACGTGGCAATGTAGGCCTATTGCAATAAGGTTTTACTATGGGGAGGGTGGTTTAGGTGGCGTAACTTAATTTGTTTCATTTTTTTTTACAAAGATATATTGCTATTTTTTTTTTAAACTTTTATTCTGCAAAGTAAGTCCTAGCCTGAAAGAATGACACCCAATTTGTTAATTACGTCAAAAGTCTTGTGTTGATTCAAAATGTCTACAAATTACATAAGCCACCTGAACAACAACTAAAAGAGCTTAATAGCACATAGATTCCAATGTACAAAAAGGCAATAGTATCGTAGATATCTTATATATTACAGACGCTCCTTCTATAAACAAGATTATTGCGTCCTACGTTTATTCATGGTCTGTGTCTAGTCTTGCATTTTTATTAGTGTTTTAAATGGCGTTACGCTACTGGTTTTCCTGGTTTCTTCAGACAACATATTCCTTGCACGGATGTCAAACTGGAAGAAAGAGTACTTATATGCATTTATTCTCGCATAAGGTATAAGGAAAGTGTTTTTGTCCATATGTTTATCTGGGCTTTGCAACATATTGATATTGTTTTGTATTTCTAAATTAGATTTTAATGTCTTATGTATTATTACTACTTTACTCTTTGCCCTTCTGTCCTCTGGTGTTCCTAGGCTTAGTAATTTAACTATTAGTGTTACTCTTGTCAGTTGTGAATAACATAAATATCAAGCCGAGGTACTGGTGTACATAATTGAGAACCACTCATTATACTTCTGCCTTCAACTAACTTTTAAAATATTGTTCTTCTTTATGTTTTTTTATTCGAAAATACAAAAATGCACACAATACACAAAATAGCCTAAGTGATGGAAGGAATGGGTAATGGGTGTAACCAGCAATTTTGACAAGAGGTTTAACTAATGTGTGCCTCCATTTGTAGACGTTGATCGACCATAGTAATAAAAAATAACGATCATAGGCCTACATATATTTTATTATCAGTTGACAAATGAGTTGTGGCATACGACAAACAGTTGTTAAGTCCTTATGATTTAATGGACACATCTGTATTGACATAATATATTATGCTGTGTAAAGTAAAGGTAGAATATGCCCGTCAGACCAATTTATTATATATTGCATATAAAGCAGTTATGAGCATGATTCTAAATATTGTACTGAATGCAGGGCCGGCTCTAGGGTTTTTCACGCCCTAGGCGAAAACAAATTCTGCCCCCTAATAAAAATGCCTTCGGCGGGATCTGCCGGGTTAGGAACTTCGGAAATGTGTTTTTGTTAATAATTGTTACAACAAAAGAATTTATTTTATAACATTTGATTAATTACTGAAATATGTAAAGAAATCAGTTGAATTAAAAGTAACAATCGCTTTGCATTTAGTCTTTTATTTTAACGACTTGTAGATTAATAATTAGAAATCAAAATTAATTATTATTAGAAACGTTAGGCCTACATAACACACAGTTTTACATTAAGTAGGCTATATGGGTTTATAGTTTTTATAATTGCATTATGTTCAGTTCTCTTAATAACAAACAGAAACTAACAGTTAGATTACAGATAGTTTTTCTGTTTTTGTAACACTGAAAAAAATACACAAAGACTACTTGATATTGCTTGATATTGGATTATTGTTTTAACTACGGTCCAAAAGTCACTTTTAAATACTGATTAACAGTATTTATACTCCTAAAGACTAAAACCCTAATGGTACTTTTTTTGCTTTCTGCTTTGCAAATTCTTGTATGAGGGCTTTTGAGTCTAACAGTTTTGCTATCTCACTTTCAATTGAAATTGTAACCAGACCCGCAAGTCTCTCCTGACTCACTGTACTATGTAGATAGGTTTTAATTA
Organism: Anisus vortex; assembly: GCA_949126835.1. Taxonomy (NCBI): domain Eukaryota; kingdom Metazoa; phylum Mollusca; class Gastropoda; family Planorbidae; genus Anisus; species Anisus vortex. The sequence goes on along the minus strand of OX421492.1, from coordinate 38,548,187 downwards.
GCTTAAGTTTTGAAAAACTTCGTTCAGCACTAGCTACGAAAGTGGCAACGTAAGCAAAATACGAAGGACTCACAAATGTTAGGAAATACATTTTCAAGATTATGTTGGCAAATGTAGTTTAGTACTTCTTCAGGGTTTGATACTTTATTTATATTTTATATATTTTATATATATTTTATGAGACTGTCTTAAAATTCATTGAGCTCAACAAAATCAAAATCGTTTTTGGACAAAAAGCTAGTAAGTCTGATGGAGTAGGTAAAGGCGAGAGGGGGGGGGGGGCGTTTGTTCTACGCCACTGGTGGCAATGGTGTCTTCTGGCGCCAAATAAAAGCTGTTGGTTTGTGTCTGTGCTTGACTATGTAACTTTATTTCTGATAACGTAACCGACTTTCTGTATCTCTTCCACATTACTATAATGTAACTATTGATAACATCGTCTGCCGGTGCATAAAGTTCTATTTTTGTGTCAAGGATACACTTTATCTTGGCAATTATTCGAAACTAAAGAAAGGGCATACCTTGGATCATAGAACAGTTCGTTATAAGCACACAGACGTATTGATATTTTATTTTGATAATTTACTAGTTATTGTGAATGTGTGTGTGAGGGGGCGGAGGTCTGGGTCCTGTGTATCTAGGGTTGTCAGATACATGGGTACCAAAAGGAGGACACAGAGAGACAAAAAGGAGGACAACGGAGGACACATGAGTACCAAAAGGAGGACACATTGAGACTTTCATTTAAATCATTGTAATTTTTTTCAATTGAATGCAGATTTAACCAGCAATCAGTACAATTTTACTATAATGATTGCCAATAACTATGTCTATCTTTTTGTAAATCAACCAAGTGAAAGTATTATAAGAAATAAAATTAAATATAAATTCAATTGACTTTTTTTTTTCAAAATGCAACAATACTATATTAATTTAAAATTAAACAGTCAATTCTAAAGTTAATACATTATCATCTTTCTTAATTTTACAACCTATTTCTCTGATGAGACAACTTTTTTTCAGAAGAATCTCGTAAGCAAGCACACATGCATATAACCGTTTGCTTGTGGGATTTTTCAAGTTGTACTTTATAAGAATGATGCTCTTTACAGAGTTAACTGAGAGTCTATTTCTTTCCTTTTTCCATTGAGCGTTTATCAATGAGAACACTCTTTCCACATTACCATTGTGTCCAGAGATGCAGAAAAAAGGCTTAAAACTATTTAGTAACTCTGAAAAGCAACCTGCATTTGGGCAACTCCAGTGTTTTGCTTTACCCGACCCAGCCACCTATTGACAGTAAAAAAGAACATGAAAAGTGCACTCAGGATTTTAAAAAACCTTTGCTGTTCAAAAGAGGACATTTTTAGGGTTTTTAGCTTTGCCTGCCGGACGTAGGACACAAGGTTAAAAAGGAGGACATGTCCTCCTTCTGCCGCACGTCTGGCAACTCTATGTGTATCTATGTTTGTGAGTGTTGTTAGGGTGAAAGCAGTGTCGTAGCAACTTTTTTTTGGCACCGGGGGCGGTCCAATTATTTACCGACACCCTCCCGCCTTTGCATTGGTCGTTAATAATCCGTCCGTTAAGCCTAATATTCATATACCCCTCAAATAGTTTTTATGATACGGTAGTAAACTATAGTTTAATTATGATGACTAAATTGTGACCATTTACTAATTGAATTTAAACATTAACTCCACATGTAGGCCTAATTACAATTGCAGTAGTTTTACAATATTACAGTAACTCCATTGTGTGCTTTATGTGATACCACCTTAACAATTTCGCAACATTGTGTTCAGTGGCGTAGCTAGGGGAGGGGAGGGGGGGTCTAAATTTGAAAGTCCTTCCGGGCCCCTACCTGAGGGGGCCCCCAAATGAGTGTCCAAATTGTTTTTTTCTCATGTCATAATGTCGAATGTCAAAATGCAGGGGCCCTTAAAGAGGCCAAGCCCCCCCCCCCCCCGGGCCCCCAAATCCCTAGCAACGGCACTGATTGTGTTGAAATGTAGAGTGGTTAGTGAGATATTCGACTAAGATATAATTCTTTACAACCATATAAATATAAGAACTATTCAACAAGTTAAACCAAGTTATACAATAGAAATTTTAATATATTAAAGAAGACTTTCAACTATACTACAAGATTTTTTAAAAGAGACAGGATAACAAAATTAGCTACAATATAAAATCGCAAGACATACATTATTAAACCTTCGCTATTGTTATGACGGAAAATGGGACTTCAAATTCAGGGAATGATTTCTGCGTGGCTCAAAAAGAGTTAGTTACAGGGCCGTATTTAGCATTGCGGTGGCCCCGTTCTCAAATTGATGAGGGGGCCCCTCGTGGCCTCGCCCATGTCTTTCGCATCTCAGAAAAGTGCCGTTAATTCATGTTGTTTCATTCTGTTTAATCATACATTTTATGTTGCGCTTAGCTTGGTTGGACAGGAGCGCTTAAAATTGTCGGGGAATAAATGAATTTTATTTGACATTTTGAACGAAAGAATATGGATGTCACTAAAAAAAATAATTCTTTGGGGATGTGTGGGGGCCCCTGTTCTGTGGGGGCCCCTGTTCCAATGGAACATGTGGAACATGCCTAAATACGCCACTGGCAAGTGGGTTGATTTCGAAAATGCGCTAATTATTCCCACATAACAGCAGCGTTTACAAAGGCCTGACCATGGCAGTTGTCAGTCTGAAGCCCATCGATCCCTAGCTCTGTTAAAATCAGTCCAGACTCCAGATCTTCGAAATTTCCTCTGAACTGTTGCTCTTAGTCTCGACTCTTCCTTCGATTTCGCCCATTTATATGTAATGCAACATCTCGCTAGTCTGGTCATGTGAGTTATAGCAGAAGTGAAATAGATAACTCTGCAAGCATACTTGTTTTCCTGGACTTAATTGATGATTTCTTTTCTTACCTACTCTGCCAAAATGCTTGTCACTTGTATTTAGGCAAAGGTGGACGTTTGAGGGGTGGCAGCCGAATTTATGTAATGAATGTTCTTCTTCTTCTTCGTTCTCAAATTGAGAATTGCGTGGCAGTATGTTTTGCGGCATTAAGGCCCACTGCCTCCGGCTTCAGCCTGCTGTTTTGTCTGGATGTGCTTCCATAGCCTTTGATCAAAAATAGGTGCCGGTACTCAGTGATGGATTACCTAACTTTTAAAGCAGTTTCGCATTTTATATTTTAATTCTTATTGCGCACAATTTTAAAATAGTTCAATTTTAACAAATTAATAATATAATAAATTAATAATAAACGTTTCTTCAATAAAGAAGATTATTGGTTCACCGGACTGTCAACCCTGCTGACCGATCACTGTTGCCCTAACATCTGTTAATATTAATGATATTTTGATCTCCGTTTAACCGAGATGTCCTTATTTTTTTATTTTTTTTTAGTTTTCAACATTTTAATTTAGTTGTCAAGAAATTATTCTAGTAATAGATGTAAAGTATTTATTGTTTGATCTCAGAATAACTGAGATTTACGCTAACATATTTTTTTTTCATTTTAAGTTATTTTTTCAAATATGTTTATTCAAGATTTTACATGTACAATCTCATATATTTTACAATGAAGAAATGAGGATAGAAGAACAGTACATACATAGTTAAGGGGATAGAAGACAAAATAATTTACGAGACAAAAAGTTTTCTAACTTTAAATTTAAATTCATTCATTCTTCTTTTTTTTTGCATACATGCTTAACATCCATACATATTTAAATTAATTTAAACATGTATTAAACGTAAACATCCATTATTAACTGTAAGATATTTAAAACAATAATAATGGAGAAAAATAAATCAAAATGTTTAGAAATTATGTCCTTAATGTGTTTTACACAGTTTGAAAGAGCAAGGTAATAGTGTTCAGCGGTATAGATAAATTGTAATCATGCAAACTGGGTAGTTATTGTAATGTTTAAAAGTATACATATAAATTCTTTAGTCATATAATATATTTATAAAATTTTCAAATACTTTTACAGTTTGATCATTTCAAAGTTATAAATTGTAAGCCAATTATTTTTTTATAAAAGAAAAAAAAACAGAAATAATAGCTCAAATAAAACGAACTAATTATCTCCCTTTAACAAAAATTTTTTCCACATTCCATTTGATTCATTAGTGATGACGAACAAGTTCTGTTTTGTAATTTAACAAATATTACTAATTATTAGAACTAAGGCTTTTGCAACCAAAATTGAAAAAAAAACATTTATCTATTAATTCTTACAAGTTTCCTTTTCAGTTTTTTTTAAGATAATCAATCACACAAAAAGTGAGCGGAAAAAAATTGTAAAAGGGGGCGGTGATCCGAAAAAGGTTGAGAACCTATGAGCTAGATCTATTAACTAATCATGAAAAAGATTTGAAGAGTCAAGCCTACAAAGTTTTTATAACACGCGGGGATTTTTTTAATGATCTAAAATCTAAAAGATATTCCAGATAAAAATTAAATTGTTCATTTGAAGGGTAGAAAAAAAATGCAGGCCTATATGCCTATTATTGTTCTTTTTTTAAAGGCGGATAAATTTATTTTTTTCTTCTTTTATGTTTTAAAATGTAGCCATGCGGACTCAAGGCCTACATACAAAGGGCGCTTAATAGTTTGCACGGGGCAACAACCAGCTTCTTTTTCATTCACAGTAGGGCCTAATAATTAGAGAGTTCCTACAGAAAAAAGATTAATATTGGGTTCGGTTTTATTTTTTTTCTAATGCGTCGAGAATTCGCTTGAAGAGAAATACATGTGGCATATAGTCTAAATTAATAGCACTTTTTTTCTTTTATTTCGATAAACGTGATAAAACGCGTTAAGTAGACTGATCTACTCTTTAGTAAAGAAAATGGAAAAGGAGAAAAACCAGTAAAGAAACAAAAATATTTTATATAGTTTTTGTCACGTGTCTATATCATGTGACTAGCAAAATGGCAGCCCTTATAGGAAACTATTTAAAAATTACACTGTTTGTTATATTAACTATAACTTATGCTTTCAGTTCACCCGGTGAGTAAAAAATGTATAACTTAAGAGCTAATTAGGCCAGAGGCTAACTTATACTTATACCTTATCCTAAGGACTATATTTCTTAAATATACATATATATGAAACTATTGGTAGTTAGGCCTACAAATATCAAATTCAAATAGTAAAGTAAAGTAAGACAGAAGTCAGATGACTTGTGTTATTGTTGAGAGATGACTGATTTGATTTGACTGATCTGATGAGTCCGATGACTTCGCCTTGACTCCTACACTACTAAGTCAAAGTCCTAGGAGTCCTAGACTGGAGACTGAATTCAGGGCTTTTTTTTTAGTTTTAGTTTATTATAAAATTATAATTATAAATAATTTTAAAAATTTGCCAAGTTGGCCCAAGTGGGTTTCTTGGTCACTAATTTTGAATTTAGTGAAATGACAGAAGTTGAGATATGCATTGAGTAGTTACAAGCTCTCATCCACATGATCAAGGCTCTAACTGGGCTAACTAATGGAAAGATATAGGCTACTATAACTATATGTTAGCACAAGAGAAGAGAACATTTGACATACATTTTGACTTACAATAAGGCAATCACTGTATCCAAGTATACAAATGGAAATAGTATCCAAGTATAGAAATGGAAAATGGTATCCGAGTATCGTCAGGAATAATAAAAATAATAAAAGTAAAAACAAAAGATCAAAAAACAGATAATAGCAAAGCATTCTAATGTAGACTAGCATGCACAATACAGGGCAGCATATTAATTCAGAGATTTGTTAGGAATAAAGGCAACTAGTTGCCAGATTATCTGTGGTACCCCCAGGGCCGTATTTAGGATTGTGGGGCCCCTGTTTCCAAATTTATGTGGGGGCCCCTCATTGCCTTCCACAGACCTCAGAAAAGTGCAGTTAATTCATGTTACGTTTTGTAAAGTCTTAAATAGTGTGTTGCGCTTAGCTTAATTGGACTGGAGCGGATGGGGATGTCACTAGAAAAAAATATTTTTGTGATGTGTGGGGGCCCCTGTTCCAATGGAACATGTGGAACATGCCTAAATACGCCACTGTGTACCCCAGACTTCCACCAGACTATGTCAAAAGGTGATAAGTAAAGACTATATAAATTTGTTAACTCTTTTTTTTTTGGTTTTCCAGATACTCCTTGCTCACCATTGTCAATTAAATCAGGATACATCGTCTGTGTCTGCAATAGTACATATTGTGACACATTTCCATCCGTTGACCCTGTTTCAAAAGAAAACTTTGTTCTTATTACTACTTCACAGTTAGGACTGAGAGCAAACAAACAAATTTTGCCAATAAATAAAACTTCCAAAACTAATGGTAAGTATACATTAATTTTTTTAAAGCTAACTCCTAATAGAAAATATATTCTTGTATGTTCTTAAATTAAAAGAGTAGGCCTATTTCTTAAACATTAGACTACAAAAAAAATTGATTCCATTATCTAACAGCTGTTTATCATGTCAAGCTAAATGAGACACGCCAGAGCATCCTTGGGTTTGGAGGCGCTTTTACTGATGCAGCGGGAATAAACATAGCCAAATTACCAGTTGCTGCACAAAAGAAACTTATTGATTCTTATTATTCTAAAGATGGTAATTATTTTATATATCTTTAATCTATACCAAATTTATTTATTAATCTATATATATAAAAAGAGACTGTTTGTCCGCATAAGGTTCCCCATTGGTCAATTTGAAATCACGTGTGTTTGTGTCACTGACCTATTTAGCGTAGGCTAATATTACTGTCTAATAATTTTTCACATCGGTCATGTGTCTTCGCTACCACAGTGGTTAACGTAGCAGTCTGCTATGCGGGCAACCCGGGTTTGATTCTCCAGTTAGACTATACCTTTTTTTTTCTAAATTTATTTTTTCAAAATTTAAAAACAAAAGACATTGTAAATGTACGGACAATTTAGATTTTTGTTAAATTTCAATACTTGCCTATTTTTTTACCCGATTACAATATTTATTTTAAATTACTTTCCTAAAAGTCTTCAGTAAAAAAAAATAATTTAAATATTAGATTTATATATATATATTTAATAATAGTTTATACAATTTTTATCTGCACCCTGCACCTTTCTACGGGAAATTTAGCTTGTAATATAATATTATTAAACATTTTAAAATATTGAGGTTGTTTAAACTTTGCCAGTAAATATAAGCATCATCTACATTGATAATGTTTGTTTTTTTTATATAATTTTTTACTTTGAAGCAGATATATTTGAAAACTGACTGGGTCAGTTATGGAAACAGACTTTTTATTATAATTAAGTATTAATTTCTTACTGATTCTCCCTTGTTATTATCTGTTTTTAAAAGATTTCAAACATCCTACTCAGTTACTAAATTCTATTTCCCTTTTCTTAAAAGTGTTTGATTTTTCTAGTATTGAGCTATAGCTATAGTGTTACTACATTTGTTCATTATCTGCAGGTATTGAATACACCATTGGGCGAGTTCCTATGGCCAGCTGTGATTTTTCAACCCATCCTTATTCCTATGATGATGTACCAGGAGATTTAAATTTAACTAAATTTTCATTGGCTCCTGAGGACTTTCAGTATAAGGTATGAATAATAGTTTAATTGATTGTCATATTTCTGGTTACTCATTTTTGCTGCTTAATGGATAAAGATGCATGCAAAAGTTTGAAACAAAATTTTTTTATTATACGCACAAAGAAAAATAGCTAAGCATACTAAGGAAGCTATCCAACAAAGAATTTACTTTAGTATCTATTTTACAGAATAGTGGAGAAAATTTGTCTCTATCTGCTTCTTACTCTTTTCAACATCACCATGTCCTGCTGTTTATAAAAGGCCACAAACAAAAGCTCTCTATGAAGTCTATGCATCACGGCCATTGGCGATTTTCTCTGTCTCCAGTTCTGTCCCATCATGCTGGTAACTGCTTCAAAATCTGTCTTTAGGTCATTTTAAAATTAATGTCCCAAGATTAAATAAAAAATCTTATCTTTTTAAAACACTTTGAAGTTGTTTTTTTATATATAGAAAAAGCAAAAAAGAAACAACAAACAAGTAATTGTATGGGCTTTTTGTTTATTGAATGTTTTTGTTAGTGAAGATCCTTTAACTCTCTCACAAGCTAGTGCTGCCTAACTGCAGGATTGCATCTAGCTATAATAGTCCAAAAAGTCAGATGAGCCTTCCGTCCCGGTAGCACAAATACCTAGCATCCCATAAACTCCAGTCACAAATAAGTTAAACTGTAACCATGAATGTAGAATGGCACACAGGTCTTTGGTGAATCCAAAATGAGATGTGCATCAAAAAACGTTATAAGGAGAAACATAAAATATTGTACTGTTTTAAATAATTTTTTTGAAAAAAAAATAAATTTAAATCTGAATATTTACTAAAAATATCTTTTATATATTGAGCAAGACATCAATGTACTTAAACAAATGTTTGTTTTTCTTTGAAGATACCATTTATTCTGTCCGCTATGGCTGTGGCCCCAAAGCCCATCAGATTTTTTGCCAGTCCATGGAGTGCCCCAGCTTGGATGAAAACAAACAATAATATGACTGGAAAAGGTTCTCTCATTGGACAGCCAGGAGGCCCTTATTACAAAGCTTGGGCTAATTACTTTATTAGGTAAGTGATTTTCTAGTTTTTTTTTAAATCTCTTAACTTGATTTAACTTTCTCACACTTGTTTATCTGTTGATGCTTCTTGGAATAATTTGTTTCATTGCTATAATTATAACAAATTTATACCACTTTGAATATATCATTGCATAAAGACTGGTCCTGATGAATAATCTTGGACTCATACAGAGCTGAATTAAGACTTTTAAAGGTCCTAAAACACAATATTATTGTGCCCCCTCGTCTTATATATTTTTAAATTCAAAATTGTGTAATATGCAAAATTAGAATAAACATAATGGATGTGTTATGCAGCAATCAACACAGTAATGTGTGTCAGGCAGAACCATATGGACAATTTTGTTCCCAGCTTTTTTTGTATGTGTGAACCTTTTTTTTTTGGGATTCATTTGCTGTATTGCACCACATGAACCATAAGAACCATCCTCCATGGTAAGCCTATGTGGCTCCTCCCTTGCATTGATATTCTAAGTACAGGCTTGTTTTGCTTAATGATTGATCCAGCCATGGAGACATAGTAAAAATAAAATTTAGTTTCACGATTTAAACATAATGTTAACATCTTAGACATTTCCTTTAGGATTTGAACCTGGGATCTTTGTTACAGCAATCCCAGTGTGTTGCTGCTAGACCACAGTACCCCATAGACATGTGCATCCTTTTTATGTTACTAACTTATTTATTTATATTTTAAATGATGGAGATTTTCATGCAAAAAAATCATATTTTATTGTTAGATTTCTTCAGGAGTATGAAAAAAACAACATCAGTTTTTGGGGTATAACTGCCCAAAATGAACCAAGTGATGGACTTGAGGAGAACTTTCCCTTCCAGTCTATGGGCTTCACACCAGAGATGCAGAGGGATTTCATCAAATTTGATCTGGGACCAGCACTGCAAAACAGCAGCTACAAGAATATAAAACTGATGACAATGGATGACATAAAATTGTTTGTCATCACCTGGGTTAAAAAAGTAAGTTTCTGCAATATAATATTGTATCGCAATCTAGCATTTATAGGACAGTTTTGGGGGCTCATGAGGAGGTGGGTGAAAGGAGTAGAAGACTAGACATTGTCACATTTCTAATCATATCATTATTATCATTCCTTTGAGCCCTCTGTTCTTCATTTTTTTCATTTTTGGACACTTTGGGTATTTCTTTCTACTTGTCAGTGCTGTTCCAACAGCCAGTGTGTTGTGCATTGTAATCGAAAACTTGAATAGATCTACACTATTATAGTATCTGTCCATGACTAAAATGTGCCGCTTCCAATCAGCTTCCTCAGACGTCAAGAGCCAGTTCACAACATTTCCTGTAATCCCAATTCCATCAATTTCTTGTCTAGTTCTTCCTGTATAGATTTCAGCCCCAAGAATATAGCTGGTTTCTCCTTCACAAATAACAAATGACTTCACCCCAAACTTTGCCAGTTTATCCTTTATGTACTGTTTGATAACAAGTCTGTTCTTCAAAGGAACCATAGCCTCGTCCAAACTCAAATGTTGTTTTGATTGATAGTAAAAGCGAACTTTGTCTAAGAGAAAGTTGAGGAAAGGTCTGACTTTGTAGATGGCATATGTTTTATCGACATGCTCATCCATTTCATCAACAACATAGAGAAATGACCAAATTGAGAGCCATCTGTCTCTCGACATTACTTGACGGAAGTCTGGTGTTTCTGAAATAAAGTTCTGGCCATTTTATTCCCATTACTCTCTGTATTGGGGCTTGATAACTGTTGTTTCCATCTGCAGTCTCAAACCTAAAAATGCTTTAGCCTCTTCTACTGTCAAAGGTTCTATGAATTTCTTCCCATAGTAAAAATTTGGTTTTGCTTCCTCTATTTGAGTTGCGCGCAAGTTTGTTTTGTCAACAAAATTGTCCCAAAATTCGTTGTCCAGGACAAGGCTAATAAAGTCAATATTGCGAGAGTTTTCATTCAAATGTGCAGGAAGATTTTTAGGTACACACCCTGAGTCATCAAAGTGAGTATCATTGGTAAAATATTGTTTATTCCAACCATCTTTAATAGCTAGACCTAGATTTACATCACATAGTCATTGGGGAAATGCCCCCTTCAATCAGCTGATCCCCTCGACACACCTTCATTATCACTAGACCTATCATCCATATAATCTGAATCCTCCAAATCACTATCAGGTTTGTCGGCATCATTATCACCATCTAATTCATCAAATCTTTTTAAAAATCAATAACTTCTTGTGTTGAGAACAAGAAAGTAAGTTGACGTTTTGTACCAGATGGACCATGTTGAGGCTCGTCACGATCCATGATAAACAAATTGAGAATTTTCGTCACAAACTCAATGTAAATACACGTTCAACAAGGAAGCAAACATCTTTGATAAACTCCCAATCTAAGCAAGCTACAACGAAACATCTGATTGGCTGTTTTAGGCAAGACTAAACCAATCCACGTAGCTGTACTATTGCGAACCCGCTGTACCTGGCGCGAGGTCTATGCTAAACCCGGTGTACTTGGGGCTTAAAGGGTTAAGTCCTGCAGGATTTATGCGTTAAGATCTCTTTCCAAACTTCTTTTACAATGCCAGGCTAAGGCATCATATGTTGAAAAAATATTATCACAAACTGTCCCATAAACTAGTAGCAATAAAGTGATTGAGTATCTGATCATTTCAAGACTTCACTTGTCCTACTTTTGTATATAAGCGAACTAAAACTGAGACACATACAAATATTTTGTGTGTTCCCCATTCAATTAAAATATTGCCTACAAAAATGTAAAAGTCCCAATATTGTCCCGGTCTATACTGTTTAAATTTAGACTCTACTTATTGTTTATTTACTAAGCCTTCTACTTGTATAGCATCTAGTGTATTATTTACTGCAGTGTTATTAAAACAAACTCTCAAATTATTATTTATTGGATCAATAAAGTTATATTTTCTTAAGTAAATTTTTTATGAGCTATTGATTAGGTAATGTATTGTTACTTTGGGCCTAACCAAGTAGACGATTTCTACCGTTTTGAATCCCAGTATACAGAAGTAGGCCAAATGACGGTACAATTCAAGTAGTAGCAGCAGCTCTGGAGTTTTTCTATCATTGTAAAGCTAATTCTCTCATTTTACCCATTTACATCCTCCACAGTGTCCTTTTATGCTCTTACTTACAACAATATCAGTAGTTAGGAGTTTTAGCCAAACTTATCAAGTCCAGATTATTTATTAAAAATGTATGTATTTAGTAATTTGTAGAATTTATATTTTGAAATTAAACTATTTGACTGCACATTATTTGTCGAGTCAAATAGTGCTAAAAATGGGACATTTGGCATAGGCAAATGTCCAATGCCATTTCTGTTTAGGCTCTGCTTTTAATTATACATTATGCATAACACTAATTCCACCATATTACCATGGACGTGAAATTTCATACACATTTCAAATTAAGGAATACAACATGAACATAGTAGTGAAACTATATCTAAATCTTTTATGTATGCAGGTTCTTTCGGATCCTGATGCTAGTAAATATATCTCAGGGGTCGGAGTTCACTGGTATGTAGATGCGGTTCTTCCTTCAAACATCATGTCTCTGGCTCACGATATGTATCCTGACAAATTTTTTCTGGCAACAGAAGCTTGTGAAGGATCGATGCCATGGCAAGAGAAGGTCGACCTTGGCGCATGGGACAGAGCAGTCAGTTATGCACATGATATCATTGAAGTATGTCTAATTAAGCATAATCCTTACCTAGACTTAAACATTTTGCTTAATAAAATTAATGGACATTTATAAATGCATACCAAAATATATATTTAAAAGTGTGTTCATGTCAACAAGTTATTTAAGTAATTGCTTGTTAAAATATATGGGAAATGTTGAACTGTGATCAAGTTGATTGCAATTTATTAGACTTAATTTATTAGAATAAAAATTGATCAATGACAAACATTTCAATGATTAAAGTAAAGTACCCGTCAGACCGAGTTGATCCATAGGTCCGATGAAGCAGCGTTCACCAGTTTCTGTGGCCACGGAATACTAGGTGATTGTGTGGCCAGCACTATGCACAGCCGCCTTTACTTTACCCCGACTAAGGTCAGGTACCCATCAGAGCTGGGTAGACTCAGGGACACCCTCCAGACCCGGGAAAAAATCCTAGCCTGCACCAGGATTTGAAGCCGGGACCTTCGGCTCGCCAGTCAAACGCGTTGCCGCTCGGCTACCTTGCCCCATTTCAATGATTAAGGAAAGAAAAACAAATGAAGAATACACGTAAAACATTTTTCCAATGTAGTTCCAATGTTTTTATTTGGAAATGAGGCAATAATATTTCTTTTACTTTCTCATTTCTAGAATCTTTATATTTTCAGTTTATTTTAAAAGACTTTTCAGTGAATTTCTAAAAAGTTTGTATACTTGTTTTTAATTATTACAGGATTTGAATAACTGGGTATCTGGGTGGACTGATTGGAATCTGGCCCTTGATTTAAAAGGAGGCCCTAACTGGGTCTCAAATTTTGTGGATAGTCCAATCATAGTGAATTATGACAAAAGTGAATTTTATAAGCAGCCCATGTATTATATTCTTGGACATTTCAGGTTAGTTTTTTTAATATTACTCTTATGTTGTTTTTTTATTGCAAGCACCTACTGTTGTTGTTTTTTTAAACAATAAAGTTATCATATATAGCAGAGATTCCCAAATGGCAGGTGGCAACCCAGTACCAGTCCATGAAAGCAAAATTACTGTGTCCCAAAAAGAAAGATAAAAAGCTAAAATTCAGCTAAGACTATCATGTCTTAAACAATAGACCTATTGTCAAGACCTTTTTGTACGGCTTGAGGCCAATTAATATCAAACATCTCAATTTATGTACGATAAACATGTAAATGTAATAGGCAATATTATGTAAGTATATTATTATAACTTTTATTTACACAGAATAAACTTTAATGTTAAGTTGGTTTAACAATTTAAGAAGATCTTACAGGCTATATTGAATAATTTACAATCATAGTCATGTCATTCCCACAATAGCAATAATATGATGCATATAAAGCAGTGAATATGTTCTAATATATTCATGCACAAAGCTCTCAATCCACATGGGCAATTCAATAAGACCTAGTCTCAATGTAATTCTCATAAAACTTCCCTTGGCATAATGCCCTCCCGGTACTAAGTACTTAAATAAAATTAATGGCCCTCCATCTTTAAACTAAAACATAAATTAAATGTCACATTCTGGTTTACTGAAAAGCACATATAAATACTTTTCATAAATCTTATCTTGCTTGTGGATGAAACTGAATCTATAACAGTATATTTAGTTCTAATGTAATTACCGTATATTAGCCCATGATTTGTCTTGTGCAATTAGTGATGACAAAACTAGTTGCCCATTGTTTGTCTTTTCAGGGAAATAAATGTAATTATCTTTTAACTTTTAATGATTTAGCGAACTTAACATGGAAACCATTTTTGAGCCCTGAAAGGGCTGTCGCCCTTGTTGAAATTGCTCTCTTGTACCAAGTTATCATAGTGGGGCCAGGCAATTGGTGTTGGCAAAATATGAGTGAAACTCTGTCCAAGGCTAGACCTATGCTGGCATGCCTATAGAGTGGTTGCATGTAGGGTTTGCTTGAAACTAGCCCTATGCTGGCATGCTTATAGAGTGGTTGCATGTAGGGTTTGCTTGAAACTAGCCCTATGCTGGCATGCTTATAGAGTGGTTGCATGTTGGGTTTGCTTGAAACTAGCCCTATGCTGACATGCCTATAGAGTGGTTGCATGTTGGGTTTGCTTGAAACTAGCCTTATGCTGACATGCCTATAGAGTGGTTGCATGTTGGGTTTGCTTGAAACTAGCCTTATGCTGACATGCCTATAGAGTGGTTGCATGTTGGGTTTGCTTGAAACTAGCCCTATGCTGGCATGCCTATAGAGTGGTTGCATGTTGGGTTTGCTTGAAACTAGCCCTATGCTGACATGCCTAAAGAGTGGTTGCATGTTGGGTTTGCTTGAAACTAGCCCTATGCTGGCATGCCTATAGAGTGGTTGCATGTTGAGTTTGCTTGAAACTAGCCTTATGCTGACATGCCTATAGAGTGGTTGCATGTTGGGTTTGCTTGAAACCAAACCTCCCCGGAAATACAAATGATTTTAAAGCTACAAAATTACTTTTTAAGCTCAATATAATATATATATTTTATAATAGAACAATAATTGATCATCCTCTATTTTTCAGTAAATATATTGTAACAGATTCTATATGGCTAAACATCAACTCACCTAAACATCTACCATTGATTGAAATTGTTGCCTTCCTGAGACCAGATAAGTCAGTGGCCGTGACAATATTAAACTTGTGAGTCTTCAGTGTGCCAAGATCTACCATATTTTTTTATAATTAATGTGTTTTCTTAGGAACAAAGAACAAATACTTTGTATACAAATTTTTCCTAAAATATTTTTGGCTTTTCTTTTCAGGGGGCTGGATGCAGTAAATCTAGAATTAACAGACGATCAATCAGGATATATGCCAGTTACTGTTCCAGGAAATTCAATACAGACTGCAATTTGGTGGTTATCTTAAACACAAGTGTAAATTGTGGTTAACTAAACAATTGCCAGCATAATATATTGAATATCTTAAACATACTTAAACTAAAATTACATATTTAACAACTTGTTTGTAAACAATGATCAAAAACTGATATTTTAGACATTTTATTATTAAAAAAAACTTTTCTTTTTTTAAATTGTTTTACTTTAAAAGGCAAAATTAACTGTTTTCTTTATAATGTTAATATTGTTAAATTGGCACTTTTTGCCATCACGAATTTATTAATTGTATTAGAATTCAGAATTGAAATTCATTTATTTATTTATTTTTGCCTAATGGTAAAAAAAAAAGTGGATATTGTTGTGCGAGCAACATCAGTGATGTCATAGATTTCAAAGATCTTCTTTTGTGATAAAATCAAATGTATTTTATATGTCATTATTTAAGACCAAAGAGAATAAAATTGTTGCCATCTGTTTAGTGAAACTTTTCTATTGAAACTGTATTAATCAAACATTTTTAGATATATTATATTTTCATATTAATTTTGTAACGAATGGGTAGACTATTAGATTAAAGAAAAGAAAACTGTACTAAATACAAATGTTTATTTTAAACTCTTTGGTCTGTGTATAATTCCACTAAATGTTGTGTACATTTTTAAATTATAATTTTGATGGAATAAATTATTTATTAAATGATCTATACCCCTTTCATCATTATAATTCATACTGAATATTTATAACAAACAAGTTTTTCTTTTTTTTGTACTCACTCCCAATCACCTAAACTACCAAAAGTTTGTACAACTAAATATTATATACAATCTTTTTACTTTTAGATGAACAGGAAAGTCAATTTGATACAGAACTAAACACTGTATTTGTTCTTAATAAATTTTTCTGAGTTGACAAAATTTACACAAAAATATAACAAAAACAATTATTTGATTTTTATAATAAAGTCGATTTCTTTTATTGGTTCAACATTGTTGGTAGAATTATTAAACATAAATAACATGAGGGAGAATAATGACTTTATAAATGTTCCCTAAAGAGTTTGATGTACATGTATTTGTTGAGGTATATATAATATACTAATTATATAGGCCTATGTAATATTAAAATTATATTTTGTTTAAAGTAAGAAACAACACATTAAAACAATATCTTAGCATATATTTAATGTTAATACAATTAACTTAGTATTTTGATATGTTAACAAAATGGTGTTTGTAAATCTGTCAAGTCTGGAAGTAACTCTTCTGTGCTAAGTATTCTATAACCCAGTTTTGACATTCATTAGTTCTTCACCCACACACCTTTTCAATTTTTTATTGTAAAAAATTCAATAGGCAGAAGAAAGAAATTAAAATGAAATATTTTGATTTTGAGGTAAATAAAACTACAAAAATATAAATATCCCCCCCCCCCCCAATCATGTCAATGGTATAAATCTAGTTTACAAATATTCATGTCAACAAAATATATAAAGATTAAAAATGTAAACAAGTCTCAACATTTACATTGCAGCCAAATAATTAGATTTAAGACTTTTTTTTCAACATCTATAATAATAGAGTAAAAGAAAAATCTTGAATGAAAACATACAACCATAATAATTGTTCCTAACAATTGGAAGATTTTATTCAAGGCTCAATGAATGCAAACAATATTCATGACTTTGTTTTTGAGTTAGCAGCCTGCCTCCCATTGAGCTAAGAACTTCCCAACAGAGACTATTTGTCATTGTGCTACACAATCCCCTAATTTCAAATACTTTACATCTGTGTTGTGGACTAGTTCTGTTCCAGATAGACATTTATATACACATGAAATTATTGCTTTACAAAATAGAAATGCTTAACATTTAGTGAGGGTCCTGACTCTGAAATCTTTTTGAAAACTAAGTCAAAAAGAACAACCAATACATACTAGTCATAATGTATGGCACAATATTTCATTAATATAAGTACTTCTTAAGAACATTACTAAGTGCTATTAAGTATTTAGGGTCTAAAGGCATTAAAAACAATAGGAGACATAGACAAGATGGACCTTTTCATTTACAAGAGGGGCCTTTTTTAATAAGAAACCGTACCATAATACTAATAGGTCTACGGGTGTAATAAAAATGTAGGGTTGCTCCCTTTCCCCATTATTGGACATGCCCAACCCTTTTGGAAAAATCTCTGCATATAAAAACACTCAATTCTTAAATCTAATGATACAAGATTTTCTTATCCAGTATTTATCTGGTTTGGGACATCTGAGTTGGCATTTCAAGGCACTAGAAAAATTGGGAGCAGGGACACTAAACAAAAGACACAAAATTGCCTTGAAGTTTTTTAAGCTTTTGGGATTAGAATGAATAGACTAGGTCCATTTTTTTTAAATTCACAGACTGTCAAAACCTAAGTTCAATAGACATTTTATTATGAGATTTCTGCCTTTGATATTTTTAGTTTTCTGATCAAGTTTCCAAACAAAGACATAAATACACCACCTGAGTAAATATTTACAATAAAACTTTGGTCTAAGCAGAATTGACAAATTTAAAATAAAAATATTTCTGGATTAATTTTGACGTTAAGATGCAAGACGACTTAAATCAGGAATAAGCACACTTCTCTATGCAAAGCAGCAGCTGTCACTGTGAGATTAACTATTTTATTTGTCTTTGTTTGGATGAATATTGTTGACAAACTTGATCATGGCACTGTCTACCCTGAGAACAAAAAGATATGCCACAAACATACAAGCTGACACCGTAACAAACATGGCACTCTCATAAACTAGCCTGGGGGCGAAGATTTTCCAAACCATTAGATGTCTTCTATGGAGAGCAGCGGCTGAAGCAGCAAAAAACAGCTAAAATGGAAAAAAATTTAAAAAAATAGTCTTGCATTATAATTTTACTAGCACTACATGCATAAGAAAATATAGAAGTATGAACTATAAAGAATATTCATTCAAATTTGTTTTAAATGGAAAACTGTTCGTACTTCTTCTACTGTCAATAGTGTCAACAAGGAGTTGTTTACTTTCTTACAGTCTATACCAGTGGTTCCCAAACTTGTTTAGCCCGCGACCCCTTTTTACAGTTTATCATGCTTTGGCGACCCCCACCCCCCAGAAAAAATAATAAATAATTTCGTTTCTAGTTTATTACTGCATTTTGCGACTGTTATGAATTGTAATGTAAATATCTAATTTGCACGATGTATTTTTATTGTTACAAATTGAACCTAATTAAAGCATAGCGATTAATCATTTAAAAAAAAATAAGACATAAAAACAAATGTCATTAAATATTGCAAAATACTGGTATAAGTTTAGGCTTAGGCCTATATTTCTAATTACAACACGAACGTCAGCTATTGTGATGGTTGACATTGCGTATTTCTCATCGGTTCAGAAATTCTTGGGACAGTCTTTGCAAGAGCACAACTAAGCAGTTAACCTCGAACAATAAGTCTACTGTGTTTAGACTTGATAACCAACAAGGTGGAAAAGCATGTTTACTAAGATATTTTGTTGGAAATGGAAGAAAATGGCGCAACACAATCTCAGTCAAAATAGTTTAGGCTATGACTGCAAACATTTGATTCATAATTTTGTACCTGGCATTATAGAGAAATCAGTTCTCTATGCATCGTTGTTAATACGCTCATTGAACTTTGTGCTTTCTCGTGAATATCTTAACTTTGAATGTGAATGGGCTTCTGGCAAGTACATAGACTGATATGTAGTGTCGGGTAGATTTGGAAAGTATCATGAAATTTCGGCTGCAAGCATGTGAAAGTGTTATTTCACAGAATTTATCATCTTAATCATTTTGTCATGTTTTTCAAAGAAAGCAGATAAAGTAGACCAGGAGCCGCATGAGAAAAAAAAGTGCGGTTCAATCCCACTTTTCAACACTAGTCAAATCTAGATGATTTATTTGCATTACATACGTTTATAGAAATCAGGAATCTTTTAAAAGGTCTGTTGACCATTTTATGAAACTGCCATAGGAATTACCATTAGAATGTAATCATATCATTCACAACCTTACAAGCCTATTCACAAACTTTAATCAAGTACAGTTTTTAATTTAAATGTAAACTTTTCCTAAACTTCAGCATTGATCTTACAAATAATATTACAAAGATAAACTCTTATGGGCCCCGGCGCAGCGCAATAACTACACACACACACAAACACACACGCACTCTTCGTGGGGCATGAAGTAGACAGCATATACATTTCATTTTCATCAAATTTTTTATGCACAAGCTAAATTTCATTTGGATTGATCGGATCTTTTTATATAAATTCAGGCATGTTATATTTTCCGAGCATCATACTCGTTGCACAATTGCGAAAACAGTAGACTGTTTAAAGATCTTGTTTTTACAACAGGGCACAACTTATGACGCTTTATATTACTTCTTTTAACTGGTGTGGCTATGTCTTTGTTGCTAATATTTGCCCATATATCATAAAGTGAGCTCCGATTACTTTTGGTCACTAATTATTTTGAAATCCAGGCCGAACAGAATCTACACTAAATTCCAAAATATTCATGAAGTGTCGGTGGTTTTATCGCCAATACTAGGCCTACTGCTTTTAACACAATGGCTGCATTATGGTGCCGACCTTGTCACATACACCTGTATTGATGACATTATGCCAAGTAGCCTACACGTAGTATGCGGATGTATCTGCATGTAGGTGGACTCTCTTGGAGACGGAAAGATGAACTGTGTTTCGGCTTCAAGGACCATCAAAAACATAAGTTTTTCTAAGGTCTTTGGCGACCCCCGCGAAATGGTCATTTGACCCCCAAGGGGGTCGCGCCCCCCAGTTTGCGAACTGCTGGTCTATACCATAATATATAATGTCGTTTTACAGCTGTTCTAAGTTGTAAAGTGGGTTGTTAGGTTGAATGAGATATATATGATGTCAATCTGTGAACTATTGGTACAAGTTAGAGAAAGAAATAAGAACTTTACCTTAACAGAAGCAATGAAGATTGTGCCGCACACTAGGTGAAACATATATTTATTTAATCTAATTCCATTATTAAAAAGGCTGAAGTCTCCATGCCATGATGTTTTGTCTTTCATCTGCTCATTCTTTTTGTCCACCATCCATCTGGCCAGTCCACTAGAAAGCAATGGCCAAAAAATAAGTAGAGGACCTGCCAGGTTGATAAATATGTGTCCAGCAAAGGTATTCAGCCATACAAGAAAACCTGAATGAAGACAAAGAAATTAAAATCAAAACCTGTAAATATATAATCAACATGAAAACTAAAATAAAGTAATGTAATAATCATTCAGCCATAATAGTTAATAGTGTATATTATAATAATTTTTTTTCAAGTTAATAAAAAAAAACAGCTTTGTATTAATTATAGAAATAATTATAAATTATCATATTCATTCAAAGACTTTTGGCAAATACAAAAAAGATTTATGATAAAAATGTAAAAGTTAACTACATTAAATTAATGCATTATGGATTTACTGTACCGGTACCGTAATATTTCTTTATCAAAAAAATTTGGGCAACTCAACAATTAAAAAGAAAAAAAATTGTACTATAAATACTACTTGCTAACAGTTTGAAAATGTGTGCATTTCAACTGTATATGGTAAAAAAAAATGTACATGGTTACTTTATTAACTGTTTTCAAAAGAATGCTTTTAATGTAGTACCTGGCAAAATATAGGAATTAAAGTCCCCATAAAATCCTACATATGCAGCTTCAAATCTGATGCTTGGAACAGTGGCCTGGTGACCAGTCACATAGAATAAAACAGTAGACAATAGATTGAGTAATACTAGTCCTGCCCAGCTTGGTTGTGTAGTCACATCCTCTGTAAGTATTAACAAATTCATTAAGTACTCATACAAAAATTTCATTAATAAATTAATGTTTACTGGAAATTAAATTAAAAGCTGACATAAAATGTATTATACTTACAATTGTATCTTTTAAAGAATCCAAACAATGACTAAAATTTCCTCTTAATGTATTATTAAAAAAATGAATATAACAAAGCCTTTATTTTTAAAGATTTTAAACAGTAATAAATGTTTGATGTATATTAAAGAACTAGATAGATTATTACCACGATTAGAATGTGAGGCAACAGAAGCAGAATACAGCTCTAAGCACAGATACAGAACTAGCATTCCAAACAATAGGCTTGGTGAAGTTCCATCACTCAACAACAAAGCCAGAAGTAGGCCAATCAGCACTAGAAGAGCACTAACAGCAGCAGTATAAGCAGACCCGAGTCCATACACAACTGGAGCTTTCTCATCATTTTCACTTTGATTGAAACTTACTTTTAACTGGTTGTAAATTGTTGGGATTATATGTTGCAAGTCAGCTGAAAATATAGTTTTCTCAATTTAGATAATGTAACAATGATTAAGTCAAAAGTCAATGCTCTCCTCAGATTATTTACACTACTGTCATAGTCCACAATCTACAATTAACAATTCAACAAAAGTATTATGTTCAAAAGTTTATATGATTGAGAATACATTTTTATACTAAGATTTTGTGTACTTTCTCCTACTAATACTAATAACAAACTAACTAGTACCAGCAGTTACTGGTTTCTAAGGAGAACACAGCAATACCAAATTATGTTTCAAGAATTTTAATAAAAGGTCTACAAGCTACATGAAGCACTACAAAGTTCTAAGGTATTAGTCCATACATTAGACCAGGGCTCTGCAACCTATAGCACGCGTGCCAGACTTGGAAATAAAATTCAGATCTTTTTTACAAGAAACTGAGTACTAAAGCAGGATGATTTTTACTTTAGGCTGTTGGCACTCTGAATGAATCAGAGATGCTTTTATTTGGCACACTTTTGTATTAGACAATGATAAGGAAAACCTCAATAATTTGTTGACAACCGCATTATGCATTTAACATGATTTATAAGTAAAGTATAATTAAAAATAATTATCCTTGGAGGTTTTCAGTCATGATGTAGAGCCTACAATAGGCTTGGCCAGAAATACATCTAAAATTATCTGGGGTTTTGTAGAAATGCTACAATGCTATATTTGTGCATTTGTTTACTTAATCATTTACTTCTTTTCAATAAGCTACAATTTATTTATTTTATCTTAAAAGATTGAGTTACATAACATTATTTAAACTCAGGCTTTCATGTCAATTGGTTGGTAGGCATCAACAGTGAATGATAAAGTGAACATGAAACTTGCATTCTTACCTTTGTGTGTGAGATGAATTGATGAACCAGATCTGGACGGAAGCATGAAAATGAGTAGTGGCCAGATTATAACAGTTACTATAGAAACAATAGAAACAATGTAGACTGCCTGAGCCATCAGTGCCAGCTGCCAGGGTGTAAAAGAGTCACTGACTAGATCTGAAAGACCTTGGAGGGCCCAATGTAAGCAAGCAAACAAGGCGGCCAGTGGTGGGCCATAGAGCATGCTGACAACTCCTGGACTAGTGCCGTTCAAATTACCAAAGTGTTTCAGCCACCGCCTTGATGCATACACCATCACTGCCAGGCTAACCACGCTAAAAACATATCTTTTATTTTTGGCGGCACCCTCTAGAGATGCCAGCGGCTGAGAGAACACAGAGTTGACACAAGAGATTTGTTCCTCTCTGCAAGGGATGAAAGAAGACGAGATTCTTAACAGGCAGCAACACGCCAGACATGTAACGAAGCACACAGTTTTGGGATGCAGTGCAACTTGCAATATGTCAAAATTTGATTTTGATTTTTTGGGGTGCTTTGTGTAATCAGCTTTCAAGTTTCCCTTCCCAGGTGCTGTCTTTGCAGCAAACATTATGTTGACACCAAAGATGCAGACAAGGGTCTGCAGGAGAAACATTGAGATGTCGTCCTCATAAACTACAAAACTGTTTGAGAAATACAAACAACAATTTATGACCAATAACACACTTGAAGCCACAGATTCTAATGTCAAATATCTTTTACCAGTCAACTTCTTTGAAATCTCACACTTGGCACAGATGCAGTTTGCAATTATAACAAAAGCAGCCACCATGACAGGCATAAGAGGAACTGCAGGCGGAAAAATTAACAAATGCACTGCAAGACTCACTAAATAAATAACTGACCCGCCAAGAAGAAATTTAGCAGCAACAGGAAGAGCTTCTTCATCATTAGTCCATGTGATCAGAGAATAAAAACTTTGGCTCAGCCCTACAGCTATAGTAAGAATACCCATGAAGATTAACTTCAAATCAAATTTTGCCCAAATATTTTCACAAATTTGTCTTGTGTCTCTGATGAAAACTTTGTATGAATTTTCCAGAGATTTAAACTTTGATAAGGTGTCCGATGTGACTCCATCTTTAGTCATTAAATTGATGTAGCTTTGAATTTCTTGCTCCGACTTTGTAAACAGCTGTTGTAAGTTTTTCAGCTCCTTGACTGGTAGATCTGAGGCTTGTGTTTGATATGCTGAAAGATAATTGCTGATCTGGTGGGCATTTAACCTGAGAGCCTGAAAGTAAAATATTTGCATAGCAATTGAAACCAAAAAATTGCAAAAAAGTACTTAAACGTGCAGAATAGATACAAAAATATGGGTCACGGTGGCCTAGCGGTAGTACCTCAGATTGCCATACTGAAGGTCAAAAGTTCTGACAGTTCCATTCTAGGTGAAATTGTCAAGATTTTGATGAGTCTGATGAGCCAGATGGATGCACCTGAGTCTACCCAGCTCTTATATTATGAGTACTTGATATTGGGAAAAATTAAAGGCAACTCGTTATGGTGCTGGCCACACACTTTCCTTGTAAGCCATAGCCATGAAAAGTGGTGAGCCCTAATCCTACAGATACTTTTTTTGGCATAATATAATATAATGCATTTTTATTAATTTTGGTAAATGGTTATATCTATAATATAAATAATCTATATACAAGTTAAAGACACCAACCTTGATTTTATGATAAGCTTGTCGAATTTCATTTGAGGCAGTGTTCCACCATGGACAGTAGGTAAACAAATCTGTTATAACCATTCCCAGATTAGAAAATGGAATAGGAATGCCTAGAAGTAGTGATATAGTGGGTGTGAAGTCTACCTGCCTAACCACATTGTCATCTTTCTGAAAAGGTAAAGTATGCCACTGTCAAAACTAGATTTTTACCCACTGTACTTTATAGATATTAGATGTATATGCAACTCAGTTCTGAAACTTTCCAGACATGTAATAATGTGCTTGATGGAGTTTCTTTTAAGTAATATAAATGACATTATCTTTAGTAAATTTATTAATTTAACAAATACTAATTTACATAGCACTATTTAGGAAACAAGGTAAGGTTCTTTCACCAGGATAAATTTTTTCACTGTTTTTTTTTCTAATGTATTGTATAAAAAGGATGATTTAAAAAAAAAGCTATTTGCTAATTAATATTTAGTAATATGCAGACCATTCTTCAATTCTCTTATAATATTACATGTTTTGATATAAAGTATAAATAAATAGACTTAAATAAAACAAGACCATTACTTGGCTTGACGATGCAATTTGTGTTGGACTATAGATAAAGAGTCCAGCTTCAAGTTCGGCACTACTGTCACCACCATGATCTCCTGTATTGGTCATTCCATGATCACCCATCACAAAAAGTATGCAGTCATCCTGCATTAACTTAGTAATATTGCTGAAAATTGTGAAAAGCAATTTAAGAAGAAATGTGGTAATAATAATAATAATGACATTTGTATAGCGCCAACAAGCATGCAAGCTCAGAGCGCATTTAAAAATTTGAAATAGTTTGATAACCCTAACCTAACCTATAAGGCGGAAGTAGTATTGGAGAGATTGGAAAAACTAGCCAGTGATGTAGAATGTAGTCGCAACCATTTTTAACTTTTGTACAGAGATTAGCAAGCGTAAAGTGTATTTAGAATTTTATATATATATCTTTTTAAGTCTAAAAACACTCTAATTTACTTTCTATGTAACGGAGCATTGTCTGTCAGTAGCGTGTTTGTTTTTTTATAGTGGGCGAATGATGACTGGGTGACTTGGCGTATGTAGTAGCCTATGAAAGGAGTGGAGAGTTGGGTTATGAGATAGTGACTGGAAGGTTGTGTTCTAAATTTTAAGTGTTTGGTTTACTGTGTAATATTCTGAAGGAGACTATGGACTATTTTTATAGGCCCTATTCATTCTTTCAATCTACTATATTAAAAGAACATTTTCGTTTATAAAACAAAGGAGTGTTGTTTGATGTGTCTTAGCGTTGTGAGAATTACTACCGTCAATTAGATTTATTTAATAAAAATAACTCGCACGTCACATTCTATACGTCAGCTAACTGAACTAACTCTGTATCCCATTCAGGGTATACAGAGGGTACAAAGAAATAATGAAATAAGGTAAGGCAGTGAGGAGGTAATAAAAAGAGGTTGGCGACAGAAAGGCTTGTAATTGTAATAGTAAAGTAGCCTTCTAAAGTAAAGTGATTTTACATGAAGTGAACATTTTCTTAAAGAAAAGATTCTAATTTGTTTATAAATGACAAAATGAATGTTAAAATGTATCAACCTCAAAAATATATTCATTTGCAGTAGTTTGTCTCTCATCGCTGGATAATTAGGACCGTAACGATGACCGCAATGATCCACTCCCAGAAAGTGGGTTATTATAACATCCCAGTCTGACTTCTTCATCTCAGGATAGATATTGCCAAGAATACCATCATCAACTGAATGTAGGTCTCTTATATTAAAAGAAGGAAATCCAAATGATTTGTAAAACTTGTTAGGAAATAAGCCCAGCCATGTGTCATCACCGAAAAATTTTATTTTTTTATTTTGCCTTACAAGCTGTTCTATGAAGTTATCCTCTGTAATATCATAGCTTTTGAAATTAGCTCCTGCATCTACAAATGTGGGTAGACTGCCAGTAGTTAATCCCTTTAGCCGTTGCATTGTAGTTGTCGGCGGATCAGCCAGGAATTTATATAACCTGGTATTGAGTGGTTTTTTCAACTGTAGATCGTGCAAAATTGGTAACTTGTTTTTGAAATACAGGTCATTTCTGTCGTCATTGGCAATGGATTCATTGTAATCCATAAAGTCATATTTTAATGCATCAATCAATACAATGATTGCTCGTTTGAAACGACTATGCATCCAACAACCTTTAGCATGGTGTGAGTGATTGTCTTCGGCTCGGAGTGCAAACTCCACGAGACACTCACTCTTGCTTTCTATCACAGACCTCGACAATAAAAAACCTTTGAGAAATATTAAAATGCCGGTCAAAGAGAGTAGAAATATAAAAATCAATATCGACAATATTTTTGGTACAAGCATTGTAGCACATCATATATTTGTCAACATTGTATACTTGCAGTTCCTCTTATTATGTTTTAACAATTGAAAAACGACGCCAGTGTTTTTATGTGAAAGGTGTAGGTCAGTCTTGCGAAATCTAGCAATTCTCTCCAACGGAAATTCGCTTTTTTATATAGTCGATGATTGGGAATACTCTTATTAAAAAGAGTGGGAGTAGGGGACCTCAAAATTTCAGATCTTTATTTAGGTTACCACTTTTATGAGACAATAGCATCGACAATCGTGGTTTTATACCACCTGCGGCACACGCACACGAAAAGAAAATTCCCTAAGTTAAATAATCGTCACTGCCATTTTATTTTTTACTTTAATCAGCACAACATGATATTATAATGGTTTGTTCTTTACCCCTTAAAAACTCAGCAACTCGGAATTTCCGAGTAGGAAGTGTTCCCATTTAAGAATTGGTCCGATTTTACATTTCTTTCTTTCTTTTTTTTTTTTTTTTTTTTTTTTTGAGGGGAGGGAGGTGCACTTATCTATACATATTTGAGTTCTTTACATCGTTCCTGAAGTCAAAGCTTGATAGATTGCTAATGACGCATAAATAAAAGTTTAACACAAACAGTTTTAACATGCAAATTTTCAGAAACCGGAATTTTATATTCAATTATTCCTATTTGGATTTTCCGAGTTTCCCAGGGGTAAAGAACATAGTATAATATTAGATTATTAGAGTAGTCTCCCATTGACTTTGTTTACTATATTTTAAATCACGTAAAAGCCCTTGCCCTTACTTAGAGTCACTTAGACGCTTTCGGTGAACTTTTAGTCACCTTTAAAATTGTGAGCTGTGATTTAAGCCAAAATACAAGTAACAGTTGCTTAAGATTAAACCACTAGACTAGTTATTTTAGGAGAATGAAAAGTATCCTATTCTTAAGAGCTTTTCAACGTTCGCTCTGTGCCTCCAGATCTGTTTTAAAGGTAGGCATACTTAACTTAGGTCTTAGTTAACAATAGTTAACATAAAAATATACTAGCTAGATCTAGCTACTAATACTACAAGTAGGCTATAACTGGTTATATTTTGGTGTAATTGGTTCTATTTTTTTAAAGTTTCATATAGATTTTTCATTTTAAAGATCTTTTTGTCCTGAATACGAAAATCAATTCAAGGTTTCATTGAGCGGTTCCTTTTCTGTGATTTTTCATTTAATGTTGAATATTTGTTAATTTGCATGTCTTATGAAATAATTTTACTTCCCTTGAGCACTTTGTGTTTTATTGTGTTACATCCCTTTGATTTGTTTATTTTTTCTTTTATCCCCATAATATCAAACGCACACACACACTCCGTGTACCACGCACTTCTCGGACCAGACTTTTTCCCCAGTAGCGGTTAGTTTCTACGATAGGGATAGGTTTGTGGTATTTTTAATGTTTAGTATTGGTTAGGTTTCATGGTAGGGAGAGCTTTGTAGTTTTTTAATTTGGCTATACAGAGCCAACCTGGCCATATCTTGGGCCAGGAGTATTAACATTAGGAGACGAGCATGACAGCATGGTGTCGTGATCTAGGGAATAAGATTTTTTTCTTTTTTTTTCTTTTGTCCTATATCTTATTAAATATGGTAAGAGTAATTTTATTTTTTTATTGCTTCTAAGGAATTCTGATCGAAAATTTTGGTACGTGGAGCTATTGATAGTGTCTTAATTAAGAAGTGCGGCAGACAATAATGTATTACTTGTGTTTGATCAGCCTGTGACGTCACAAGGCTTTTGTAAAGACAATACAAATTATAAATTTTTTTTTCAACAAAAAAAATTTTTTTTCATTTTTAATAGTTTGCCGCTCTTCTTAAGACACTTATCAATAGCCCCACACGAAAAAAATTTCAGTTGGAATTTTTTAGAAGCCTACTTTTCTAGAACCAGCTACACTAAAGTAGGGGAGTATAAAAACAGTCTGCAGCCTAGCCTGCGCGCATTCTATAGCCACCTTCCGACTTGATAAGTCACATTAAACATTGCTCTGTTTGTATTCCATGTATTTTACACAGTTTTACTTGTTGAATACAAGTTGTCTACATTAAATTTACACGTCAAGGAGTCTGTCTTGTTGTAAATGCAGTTGCTTGAAGGTAATTGAAAAATAATCTAGTTCGATCTACTTGAAGAATCGCTGGCAGTTATTTCTATAGTCAGAGAGACATAGGTTCCCGTTGGACAGAATAAGAATCATCCCTAGACGCCCACCAAAAGTACGGAAGTGTGAGAGCTCAAGGCTAACACTAATCATTAACAAATACTAAGAAAGCTTAGAAACTAACCGATACTTGCTAAAAATCTGGTCCCAGAAGCGTGCAGTACAAACCAAAGGGACGTAACACAATTTCCAAAGGAGGTAACTCATGTTAAATTTACAACACACAATTTCAAAGGGAGGTAATATTTTTTAATTAAAAAATCTCAATTTTCAACATTTCAAATTTTTTTGTTTACATTACAGAAACGGAGCCGTTTAATAAAACCTCGATTTTCGTATTCAGGATAAAAAGATCTTTATAGTAATTGAGGCAGTTAAAATATAGCCTTATAAACTATCATAATATATCATATATATATATAAATCTCATAAGGTGTATGTGTGTAGGCCTACATACCGCATAATCTTTTTTAATACTGTACAGAATGACATGAAATTTGCTTCAAATATTCTTTGTCTTAATGCGGTCAATACTGTCAAGGTTTTACATTTTTGAAAAATGATCGCAATGGTCAGTTTGGTAAAAAAACTCAAATTCAAGCACAACTTTTGATTCATATTGAAATTGCCAGTATCAAATTTATATAATTTGTCTTCACAAAATGAACAAAAAAGGATGGCGTTGAGATTATTTTCAGGATGACGTCATCAAAGTTTGTGCATTGATTTTTTATCAAAGAAAGGAACATTTTGATTCATGTTTAAAATGACGTCATCAAACTATGCGCACAGATTTTTTCTCACTGACGGGAATACATTTCAATCATGTTTAAATTGAATAAGTGTCGTAAATAACTAAAATTAATTTTGTAACGGGAAATTTCAAGAAGCGTAAAAAATTTTGTTTTAATTTGCGTCGTTATTTGTACCGGGCAATATTTAAATGGTTTAAAGTACCAGAAAATACTTTATCACCGCTTAAGACTATTGTTTATAACTCCATGGGTACCTACAGTGTCTTTAAAAATTATTTTAGCCAGTTCTAAGAACTGGGCACCTTTAGGCTTATAACCTTGGTAACGGGCAATGTTTAAATTGCCAGGTAATGTTTAAATTGCCGGGACCAACTTTTTAAACTTTTTTAAATTAAGCAACAATAAATAAATAAATAGCAAATAACAACATCAAAAAAAAACAAAAAAAACATAGATCTACGACTTAATGTTGTCGCGAAAAAATATATCAAACAATCATTTTTAAATTAAAAGTACTGTTGAAATGTTATGTGAGTTCTGTTTAACAGAAAGAGTTCAATTACCCAATAAACTCACACCCTTAGATCACAATGGTCATACTTTGACCAAGAAATAAAAAAAATTGATTCTATTTTTTTTTCCTTTTTAGTTGTAGATCTATATTGAACTGGTGTATATTAAAGTCTGCGAAACAACAATAAATAAATAAATACTGACCACAAAAACAAACAAAAAAAAATACAAAACTATAATGTGTCAAGCATCGTCTATACAAAGCCCGTTCGGAGAATCGGGCACATATCTGCTAGTATAAGTATAAGGCATAATAAGCTTTATAAGGTAGTGACTTTGAGTCCCTTTGGCTTTAACTTTTTAATGATTAGGCTAACGGCTAATGATAAACAAATGATGCACAGCAGTGCCCCTTAGCTTAGCCTTATATTTATTAGTATTAGGCTTAATTCTCCTGCTCCAATTCTAACTTTATAGCCAACTTATAATAATAACTTATATATTGTAGACATTACAAGTCAGTGGAGTAGAGGGAATTTTTCTTTGACCATTATTGAATTTATTGCAAACTGCGAGGGACAGGATTGTCTTTCCGAAAGCTTTATCGTGAATGTAGGATGCAAAAATATTTTGTCTTCTTTATACCTTATAGAAAGAGCGTCTAAGATGTAGGAATGTAGGCCTACCCAGCTTAGGCATAGTGCTGTAAACGCAAGTTTAAAATACTGCCCAACTTTTCAAGATGTTATTTTTAGTTGTTGTTTTTTTTGCTTACTTTAAAAAAAATAATATTAGTCCTATATAATATACTATATATATATATAGAGAGAGAGAGAGAGACATATAGGCCCCTACATATATATATATATATATATATATATATATACTATAACTATTGTATAACTGAGCCCTGAGGCCAACTTATTATACTTTTAACTAACTTAGACTTAAACCTATAAGCACATATATAAAACAAGAATAACCCATAAAAATTATTTTTTTATTATACTACCTTTCTTTGCAAACTAAGTTTACCATCATGTAATTAAATAATTGATTGACTAGTGGAAATGAAACATGTAGGCCTACAGAAAAATATCTGTGTCTCAAATCTTACAAATATCTTCTTACTCGGCAGGGGCGAAGCCAGAAATTTTTTCCAGGGGGGGCTGAACTTTCGAGTGACAAATATTTACCTAATACCGCGGGGGGGCTGAACTTTCGCGTAACAAACATTTACCAAATTTTTAGCAAATTTAGTGCATATTTTTAACAAAATCTGTTGAAAAAATATTGTTTTTTAAATTCCAGGGGGGGCTTAGCCCCCCTCAGCCCCCCCTGTGGCTTCGCCCCTGCAAGTTACTCGTATGAAGTGTTCTAAAAATAATCTCAGCGCATCATTTTTTTTTTTCTAGCTTTGCGCCGAAAAACTATAAAAAGTTGCACAGGCATTTTTAACGTGAAACCAAATTTTTTCTTATACTTTCCTTTTAACAAAAGAATATTGTCATAAGTATAGTATAATTAAGTTGTTTTAACTGAAAATTTGATTGAATGTATCTTTAGTCGCCACAAGTCTGCTGTCCAAATTTCAGCTCAATTAGGCCACGGGAAGTGGTCGAAAAATCAATGCAAAGTTTTGCTATCAAGCAAGCAGACAGACAGAAAATACAAGTTAATAGAAAGGGAGTAATAAACTTCACTTTTGTTCCTTTCCTTTATAATTTATCTTCCGTTAAGGGCTTAGAAATCTATTAGAGGCGGAAAAACAAACATTTTATTTATATATAGATATATATAATATATACCGCATACAAATGTTCCTTTTATTGGGACTACTTCTATACCCTGCCAGTAAATATTGAGAAATTTCATTCTTGAGAATGAATATTAACTTAGGATTTTTTGTAAAGTCTATGATAAGTTGGGGAATTTTTAAATGTGTTCAGAGTTGAGAGTAAGAATTTTAAAAACCCTGTTTTGCATTGAAAGAAATAGTAATGATTGAATTTTTCTATTATTCATAGCACTTACATCAAGTGGAAAGTATTCACACTGGGAAAAGTTGCTCCAAGGTAAGAATAATTAAAACAATACATTTTTTAAAATGGTAAATTTAGAGAGCACAAAATAAGTTGTTGGTGGCAGAACAATACAGTGCCACTTTTCATAACTATACTTTACTTTATTTTAAATCCATTCTGGCATTATTGTAGAGAATCTTCAAGTTCTTACATTGAATTTTTTAAAATCATGTAGGCTTACTAGTGTGCAGACGTTATCAAAAGCCGCTACTGATAGAAATCCTAAATTTGTAGCAAATTTCTCTAGATAGGGACACCTAGAGAAAAATAGTTTTTAAAAAAAACAGCAATGATGCATTGCAGAGGAACATTTTACAAGACCTCAAAAGAAGAAGTGCTTTTGGCTAGCGTATACAGAAATATATTAAAACTTTTAGGAAAATATCTTCCTTGAAAACATATCAATCAATTCCATAGATACAATAAAAAGCAAAAATGTCTATTAAATGTCATGAATAGGATGTATAAGTATTATTATAAAATGGGTCAGTGAATTATAAGATCAAATTTACCAACATAAGTGGTTCTTAAAGTTACTTAAATAAATTAAAAAAAAAATTCTTAAAATAAAATTTAGCTTAGTTTATAAGTTAACACATTGTTTAAGCACTGCTAATAATTAGGTCTAGATTGCTATACAAAAAGTCCTGTGTTCAAATCCTGGTAAAAATTAGGATTTTCGCCAGGGTGTTCCTGAATCTACCCAGCTCTGATGGCTATCATACCTGTCATATTAGATTGGAAAAAGTAAAGGTGGCTGGGCTTTGTGCTGGTCACACCCTTATGCCACGGCCACAGAAACGTGTGAATGCTGCTTCACTTACCCCAAAGACCCAACATGTTTTGAAAGGGATACCATACTTTTTTTTCTCAATATGTTTTAAAAAGTGCTAATTTACAATTTTATTTTGTTAGCCGTGGCATCTGGGAAAATTAAATCATGTTGCACTAGTGACTCCAGATCTGGACAAAAGTGCTGCACTTTACAGAGATGTGTTGAAAGGAAAAGTCAGTGAAAAGCAGGTACCAGTTGTTTTTTTACTATTTAAATGCAAGTGCATGCATGAATAATTTATAATTTCTCCTCTTCTCATCGATGGATAGTAGGAAAACAATAACTTATTTTATCCGATTCTGTTAAATCTCAACCATTTATTGTATATTCGTTACATTCTTCACTTCTTATAAAAAATTATATCTATAAAAATAAAATATGATTTTTTTAAAATTATTATTGGCAGGCGCTTCCAGAACATGGAGTAACAACAGTTTTTGTTGAATTAGGCAGTGCCAAAATTGAGGTAATTGATCCTTTTTACTTTACAAAGAATCCTGGATCAAAGAAGAAACGAAAATCTTATTGTTTTGTGAAAATATACTGAGGCGACTGATGAGGACACATTTTTTGTTTTGCTTAGCAGTATCATATGGTACTTTTTTATGTATTCATTTTTCCTATGCTTGCTACAGTTTTTTATTTTACCATTTGTTGTAGTTTATATATAGAATCTGTTGCATAAATCTAAATAATGGCCAATCTACACTTAAATTGCTATAAAGCTTCTGTAAACTTCATGAATTTAAGCTACCTTGACAGCGTAATAGTTTTGTTGCTAGGCAGCTTTAAGTGATATATCTTAATTGGGTATTAAATTGTGTAGCATTTGGAGACACTAATTGATAAATAGATTTACAGCTATTACAAATAAATGCAATGTTACAGTTTTGCAGTAATTGTACATTTCTTTTTAAAATAATGTTAGGAATGTAAAATTGATTCTGTATTCTTAAAACAAATATATTTATGAAATAAAAACAGAATAGCAATAGCATAAAGTAAAAAAACTTTTTTTATTTCAGCTTTTGCATCCATTAGGAGAGAACAGTCCAATTCAGGCCTTTTTAAATAAAAACAAGTCCGGTGGTATGCACCACATTTGCATTGAAGTAAGTATGCAAAAAAAAAAAAAAAAAATAGAACTTTTCTATCTATTTTATCATTACAAATTCTTTCTGAAAATGACCAGTTTAAAAAACAATATCAGGACATGTGCACTTGACTTTTCAGGTTGACAATATACAAGAAGCAATAAAAGATTTGAAAAAGAATAATATCCGCCTTCTAAACGAGGAGCCCAAAATTGGAGCCCACGGCAAACCTGTGGTATTTCTTCACCCAAAGGATTGTGATGGTGTACTGATAGAGCTTGAGCAGGCGTGATGTTATCATTAGTAATAAAAATATGGATATATTTATAACTATATAACAAGAATATGTTTTTTTGTATGTTGCTTTAACCAGATATTGTTAGCTACCTTGACATTTATAGTACATTCAATAAATCGTTATCACAAAAATATTGCATTTATCAGTGTTTTTTCTTAGGGTTGAACACTTTGACAACCAGTTCCAAAAATGTTGTGTGAAAATGGAAAACAATCCACTGTGACCTTTGACACTTGGTCATAAACTCTTGCATACAATTTTCAACTCATCTCATACATAGAAAATTGTAATAATAAAAAAAACTATTTAAATTATAAGGCAGTTAATAAGTTTTAAAATTCAGCAATATATATCGTCTCGCTCAGTGTTTCTATTATATTTGTACAGCTTAAATGTTAAAAGGCTTCTAACTGGAAATAGCTTCATTGCACCTTTTCATTTTATAGATGAAGTCTCCAGGTCTTAACACAAAGATCTCATGACTTTAAAAAAATATTAATTGCATCTCCAATACTCACATTCTCTGAGATTCAAATATTGGTAACTTCATATTTTTTTTAATGCATTCAAATTGTAATCAATATGTTCATATTTGTTCTAAAAAAAATTAAATGATACATTTTCCCTTTTACTATATATTAAAATATATTTTAACTAAAAAATTAACCTTTTAAAAGTAATCCATTTTTAAAACAAATTGAATTTATTACTGTACATATTTAAATTTTTTATAAATAATCACAAAATCATATTTTCATTAAATCCTACACATCAGGAAATATTTTTATGAGGAAAAAAGAAAGTCTATTAGGTCTGGTCACTAAATGTTGTGTATTTTCAGCTTTTTTTTTTATTATTTCATACTTCTCCCTCTAAATGAGTTTCAGAATTTTTACATTCACAATCTGACACTTGGTGGTCACCATTAGAACCACCTATAACTTCTCCCTCTAATTTTGTTTTAGAGCTTTGACAATCTAAAACTTGATGGTCTTCATCAGAACCACCTATAACTTCTCCCTCTAATTTTGTTTTAGAGCTTTGACAATCTAAAACTTGATGGTCTTCACCAGAACCACCTATAACTTCTCCCTCTAATTTTGTTTTAGAACTTTTACAATCTGAAACTTGATGGTCTTCATCAGAACCACCTATAACTTCTCCCTCTAATTTTGTTTTAGAGCTTTGACAATCTGAAACTTGATGGTCAGGATCAGAACCACCTATAACTTCTCCCTCTAATTTTGTTTTAGAACTTTTACAATCGGAAACCTGGTTGTTTTCATCAGAACCACCTATAACTTCTCCCTCTAATTTTGTTTTCAAACTTTTATAATCTGAAACTGGGTGGTCAGGATCAGAACTGTCTATTACTTCTCCCTCTAATTTTGTTTTAGAATTTTTACAATCTGAAACTTGGTGGTCAGGATCAGAACCACCTATAACTTCTCCCTCTAATTTTGTTTTAGAACTTTTACAATCTGAAACTTGGTGGTGAGGATCAGAACCACCTATAACTTCTCCCTTTAAATTTGCTTTCAACTGTTTAATTTCTCCTGTATCTGAAATTTCATGTTTATGTTCTCTATTGTTCCCATTGTCTAGAGTATCATCCGCTAACTTTCTCTTACGATTTGTACTTCTATGGTCACTGTAATCTGAGTAATGATGTTGAGGCTGTGCACCCGTGTCATTTAAAGCACCTTTCTTCATCAATTCTCCCTCTGTTTTTTCCTTAGATTTGCTACGTCCTCGCTCTCTGGAATAATGATACTTAGATTTGTAGGCACTGTGCTTGTCCGAATCATCTCTATGCCTTGAACTGTGAGTATATCTTTCATTATGTCTGTTCCACTGATATTCTTCATTGTGATAATTGTGGCCTGACCTATACTCCCTGTCATTAGTCCATTTCCTAGACATATTTTGCTCAATGTCCCTATAATAAGGGTTGTAACTACGGTTCCATCTCTGTGGATGTGAAGAGTCATAATATCTCTGATCTCCTCTTTCATATTCATTATTATATACAGGTTCTTCCCTGGACAGAATTAAAAAAAAAAAACACTGTTTATTAATTTCATCATTTTAGAACCAATTTTAGTCATTCTAATTTATTCAATACAAATACGACCGGCAAATAAGATTAATTCTATTTAGTCATCTTACAATAAAATCGGCACTGTTAACTAATTTAAACAAAAATGACAGTTGACAGGTAAGCCAAATCTTCCAATCCCACTCCCCAAACATACTGTAATTCAACTGACTAGCAGTTGCTGTTTATAATATATTAGATGTAAGCTTAGTTAAATTAAAAATAGATTTATTTAAATTGCCCTCTAATACTAAAATACAAAAAGAAAGAAAAGAGTAAAACTTTAAAACTTTTAAATAATGCTTTATTCTTCAATTTGCTGATACATATATTTTATCTTAGTTTAGCTTTCTATATAAATAATTACTGGCATAAAATCTGCATTATTATCATTTTACAAACAAGTTGAGCTATTATGTCCAATATGGACTGTTATATTCTCAATTTTATGTAAAGTATAAATTGAGCTTGTAATACTTGTAATTTACAACAAAATGTAAGGATCAAAATTATTTAGATATAGACCTGAAGTTATCAGTCTCATATGTTCTCCAGTGATGAGTTGGATGGTAGTGACTGTTGCTCATTCCTTGCTCAGGCCTCCGCCAGTTCGGGTGATCATCTCTGTTTCTCCTCCATCTTTCTTTGGACTTGTGTTCCAAAGGGATATTGTCTGTGCCCTCTGTATCAACATAATCTGGATCATAAGTTGATTTACCTCTGAAATAAAAAAACAAATTATAGCACAGGGGGGATAGATGACCTAGATAAGCAAATCACTGTCAGGTACCCATTAAAGCTGGTTAGACTCAGTGATATCCTTGAGATCCTGGAACTAATTATAGCCTTTAACAGGGTTTAAACCCAGGACCGTAGGTATACCAGCTGTCAGTCTACCTTGCCCACTGTAGTCTAGATGCAGGCAGTTGAATTGTTATTCCAAAGATGTTGGGTTTAAAAGTCCAGGTGGGTATTTCCTGGACTTATGAACATAGTAAAAGCAGCTGGCCACAAAATTTAATCTAATGCCCCTGCCCATGAAACTAGTGATCTTTACTTCATCAGCCCTATAAAACTAAATGCCCTGTCTATGAGATAATTTTACTGTAACAATTTAAAGTTTAAACTTAGGCGCCACTTTTGTAGGTCTCTGAACAATAAATCATTGATCTACTTAACCCTATGTTTATCAAACAGTTATAAGTTAAAATCTTCACTATCAAGAATCAAAAGAATACAAAACACTGTACAACTGGTTGAATTTCAATTGTAATTACAATGTACATTTACAACAAATAAATCATCTTAAGGGTTAGACAGAAAAGGATAAAAAAAAAATGCAATAGTTAATGTAGGTTAAAGAAAATAGTTTGAAAAAAATGATTTTGCAATGCCTACTTTATTCTCTGTTTTAAATCTTGTAAATAATTTTCTCTTTCCAACTTGTGACCTCTGGTTTCATTAAACACTGTAAACAATAAACACAAAGATTGTAAATGTCCTTCAAAAGTAAAATTCTATTATTATTTTTTAGCTTTTAATTCTCAAACAATTGGTGACTTTTTTAGGGCTCTATATTTATATGTTCTTTCAAGTATATTTAATTAGCAAATTAAAGATTAATTTACCCTCCAAAAAAAATGCAATATAGAATTTTTAGCCACCATTTTAAGAGACAAATTAGTTTTTCTGGTAGCATTATATAGTTACAACCTAATGTTTTATTTGCAAGCATTATATAGTCACAATGTAACATTTTATTGCGTCACTATTTGTTACAGTAACATTACTTGTCCCAGTATTTAGAAATCTACTGTAGGCTTTTACTTTTCCTATTACCGTAACATATACCTGTATGTTCAAACACTCGTTCTACACATAAGGTTATGACCTCCTTGAATTTGTTCGTAATTTCATCATGTTTTTAACATAGACTTATAAAAAAAATAGGTAGTGGTTACACACCTTGCTTTTACATATCTTATATATTACAGAAGCTTCTTCTATGAAAGAAGATTATTGCATCCCACACAATATTTGATAAATATAAGGTAAATAGTTTGAGAGGGTTTTAGCTTGAAACATTTTTTTAAATGTACTTACAATCTATTGCTTCATCTGGTTCCATATTCAATTCTTCTATCATATACCTAAAAAAAAATATTTAAAAATTCTACCGCTTAAAAAACAACAACATCTATCAGTTGATTCTAGGACACAACCAAGAAGAAAATTTTTTCTGAGTACAGAATAAAAATTTGGGTGAACTGTTTGCCTAATCCAGGTCTTAACCAAGTAGTAGGAAGCATCATTTATACAAAGCTTTTTTTTTCTAGATAATCCCCCCTTCCCCACATGATTACTTCTAACAGTAGCAGTGATTAGCAGTAGTTAGAACTTTAGCAAAACTGATCAAATATGGAGTATGTTATTGAAAGTTTGATATTTATTGAGAAATACACCTTTTTTTTCTTATTTTTTTTATTCTATTATTTGCAGAGGCAAATACCTCCCAAAAATGACATTCTGTCAATGTGAATGCACGAGGCATTTTCCGCTTTAAGTCTTATTGGTTTCATGAATCTAATACCAAAGAGGATAAGTTGCACTTCAGTAAATATTGCCCTTGGTGCTCCAATTAAATATTTGTTAGTTTATTGCTTTTTAAAAAGAAGAAATTTTTTCAGATAATGGCCCTTTTAGAACTAAAATAACCACTTATAAAAGCAAATGCTATAAAATCTATCACAAAATATATTGCGAGAGTTTTTTCAGAAAAGCTTCAGTGGTCTGGTTAAATTAATTTTATCACTACCTAAAAAATATTTGTTTTAATTTTTTTTTACATACCGGTACAACAGCAAAAAAATATAAACCTCAAAGCTGCTCAAATAAAAAAATATATTAATGTATTCTATTACAAAACAGGAAGATGGCAGAAAAGTATATTTTAATCCATAGCATTGTTGCAATGTATTTATTACCTGCATATCAAGTATCCTGTTCTATTCACACCATGGGTACAATGAACACCTATTAGGGATCCTAAAAAAATAAATTTAAATAATTGTATCAGTTGTAAGTCAAGCATATAAAAAAGAGATAAACGTATACAAGAAATAATCTAATAAGAGAGTTGCTCTTTGCTAATGATGCAGCTCTAACTTCACACACAGAGGATGGGCTCCAACAACTGGTCAGCAAATTCTCAGAAGCATGTTTTAAACTCATTTCTGAGTGAGAGGCTCCTCGCGTTGGATAGGCCATGTCCACAGAATGGGCTCGGAACATATTCCCTGAGCCCTGCTGTATAAAGAGCTGGCAGTTGGAACAAGGAAAATTGGCCACCTTTGCCTGCGATTCAAAGACCTCTGCAAAAGAAAATGCTTCAAGCCACCCTCACAGAAAAGAGTGAAGATAAGCATGCCAGGAGAAAGGCAAGGGGCAGAGGAAAAGAACATTAGTAATAGTAGTTACCACTGATCTATAAAAAGAATGGATTGCGCCTTCTTAATAAATTGTTTTGAGCAAAGTGAAGACGGGTAAATCTAATTAGTTCCACCGCACTTATTGATATAAACAAAATTGTGTCTAAAACTTACTGCGCCACTTAACTATAAATAGATCTGAACAGAATCTATGTTTCTGCCATTTTACACAATATGCATATGAATTGTTGCTGTCAAGCTTCTGACTTCTTATTAATAATATAAAACTTACAAGAATACTATCAAAAGGAAAAAAAAATAAAACAAATACCAAACAAAAAAAAAAGTTAATAATAAAAAAAGTATATAGCAATATTTCGCAGTACGGGAAAACCCGGTCCTGAACACACACTAAATTTAAATGCATTTCAAAGGGACATCATTCGGTGATTAGTAATAGGTCTAAGTTTATTAAAAAAAATTAATTAACAAATTAAGCAATATTGTTGATAAAATATAAATTTCTTTAGGAGGATGTTTCCAATTTATACATATAACATATAACCCAATTGTTCAAATGGCTTAGAGCAGAAACAAACATCTAAAAAAATAAACAAACTCATAGTAATTATATATATTGATCAGTGACAGTAGAAACAAAATGGCTGAAATTTCTTCAAGAATGTTACTTCCATGCCCTATCCATTCTTTTTATAGATCAGTGGTAGTTATGCTATTTTACCTTGAGGACGGACGGATGTCACATAAATATATGCGTGTATATATAATATATGTGTATATATATATATAAGAATAACTAGATATTTATTTAGCTTTAATTAAATTATATATATAAATAAATTATGAGTAGGTAGTTTTTTTTTAATAAAAAAAAAATATTACCACTCGCTTCCACACTTTTCACAGCTTTAGCAAAACTGAAAATATGAATAAAAATTAATATAAAAAAAAAAAGAAACCTAGGGATTAAATGTTTATTTTTATCCCAACAGGCATTCTTACCTCTACTATCTTCCCTAAAAAGATACTAAGTTTAACATTTTAAACTGTATAATTTATTTAATTTTGTTTTAACAAAAAATATTTAAACATTTTTTATAGCAATTTCCACAAAAAAAATGCCATCAGAATACAAAAATTGTCATCTAGATAGATTCAAATTAATAAGTACATAGTAGTAAAAACTAGTAATACTATATGTATAAAAGTAGTAATGATCCTATTCAAAAGGTGCAAGTGGCCTCAAGGGTGCTGAAATAAGCAGCTCTTGGATAATGGTTTATGAACTACCATTCAATTTCAGATCATATCAACAATTGTGGAAATAGAGCACACTGGGCTTGCTAAATTATTAAATAGGATACCATGTATAGATGCTCTATACAAATGACCATCATAATCATCTTACGATGTTGATGTAAGTTGCTTAGAATAGATTTAATGATGTGAACAAAACCTTTGTAGGTTGAATTGATTGTATGAGTAATAAATCAACTAATGGGGTTTTAGTGACTGTATAATTCAAAGGCGGCTGATATAGTAGTAAGAAATTAACATGACAATAACTTGTATTTTAACCTAATAAAGATTATTTTATTAAATCTTTAATTTCCAGGTAAAACTTGTACAATCAGTTAAAATTTTATAAATATAGTTTAAATTTAGATTTAGTAAAGATTGTGTAAAATGGTAAGCAATACTTTTGAAAAACATTTTCCCTTGGAACGTCGTGGCCTTTGGTAAAAATTTTCCAATGTTTTATTGAATTCTTTTCAAATTCCTGTTGATGAGAACAAGTATTATTATAATATGGGGGGATACAATGAAATGACCTTTCTTTTCTCTCATATTTTTTCACTAAGGGTTCAATGAAGTATAATGAACAGCTTACTTCTCTATTGTAATATTTCCACGTGAACGTGAGATCAATTATTCCACCAAGTTTATGACCTTGTTGTTTTAGAGTCTCAATCAAAATAGTGGGAGAAAATCTAGAATAAAAAAAAAAAATCTTATGAGTATGAGAGATTTACATTTTATTTTTTTAGCACAACAAGCATTAGGTTGTTTAAGATTTAGTCAATAAATTAAGTTAAAATGAAAAGTGTTTTTTTCCTATTAAATGCATGTATCTAACTGAAATTAATATAACATTAAGATATTTATACATGCATTAAGGGCAGAAAATCTCACTTTGGCACAATTTGAATCAAAATATTTGTAACATTTAGTAAAAATATAAAAATAAATCCTATTTAATAATGAGACCCCGGTTGAGTGTAGGACGCAATGATCTTCTTTATAGAAGGAGTGTCTGAAATATATTGAAAGCAATGATCTTCTTTATAGAAGAAGTGTCTGAAATATATAAGATAAATATTGAAAGCTTACTTGTCTTTTTCAAAAATGTTTCTCATCAATTCCTGGAAAGAAAAAAATAATTATTTTTTTTTAGCTTTAACAAAAAAACAAAAGTACATCATCAACTTAAGGATTAAATTTTAAAAGTGTAATTTTATTAAAGTAGGGAACTAAATTGAATATTTGATTTATCCCTTTAAGATATTAATCTAACTCATTTTAATCAAGTCTTTTGCTGATGAAAAATATAAACAAAATCACATTGCGTTTTCTGCTATTATTTGTGATTTGAATAAAGTTTCACATCATTCATGTTTGTGTGGATAAATTATAAATATGTATATTACATTGAACTGTTACAGTTGATTTTTCAGCAATATCCGATTGAACACTATGTTGTCTCCCTTATGTTATATTTGTATACATGGTATAAGCTACATGAACACAACACTGCTCCTTTCTGCATATATCTAGCAGCAATTACCTCTTTCAGTGGTACCTTGAGTGCAATAAAAGGAGTTCCGGGAATTGGTTTGCCTATAGGGCTATAGCACTCCCATCTGTTTCAAATAAAACATTGAATATAACAATTATAAATGTAATGATACCATAATAATTGAAACTAAAATATTATGCCTTTGTAACTTATCTTTTTAAACATATTTGTCTATATATATAAAGCAGACTGTTTGTGTGGATTCCAATCCCCATTGGTTAATTTAAAAACAAGTGACCTTATTGTCTCATATTTAACTTTTGCAAGCTCGCTTCCGGCATGTGTCCTCCCTAGCTGATTGGTTAGGGTATCAGGTATCCGACTGTCATGCAGGCGACCTGGGTTTGATTCCCCACTAATAACATTTTCATTATTTTTCTACTTTTTAAAAAATTTCCAATAATATTACTTTTCTTGGTACAAGATTGTAAAGAATTTCAGGACTAAAAGCTTTCCTAAAATGTTTTCAGTAAGTAAAATCGAATAATTAGCCTATATTTTAGATGCATGCGGGAGACGGGTGTCCGATTCTCAAGCAGAGTTAGTGCTATTTTTTTGTTAAATAAAAAGAAATGTTTTTTTTTAACCAGATTACAATATTTATTTTAAAT
Organism: Anisus vortex; assembly: GCA_949126835.1. Lineage (NCBI taxonomy): Eukaryota > Metazoa > Mollusca > Gastropoda > Planorbidae > Anisus > Anisus vortex. The sequence goes on along the minus strand of OX421492.1, from coordinate 38,504,806 downwards.
TACTTCCTTAAATGTTTTCAGTAAATAAATAATAATAATATTTTTTAAAATCCAGCACCAAAGCTAGAAAAAAAATTGAGGAGATTACCAGGAGTGTTTCAGTAGAAAAACTAAAATTCCAGGAGGATATGACACAAATTACAATATATGGGAAGAATCATAAATGTGTACCAGCCTATCTAGACCTATACTATAATATGGGGCTTCTAAGCTTGTAGACTAGTAGCTTAAGATTCGTTTTATTATAGCCTACTAAGGCAGTGTTTAGCATTCCGAGAAAACCACCCGCAATTAGGATCGGCTGATCAACAAATTTCAGGATGTTTTGGAAAAAAACCTGCCTGCACTCTCTCTCAAACTTAAAAAAAAATCTTTATAGAAATAATGATTACAATGCATGAAATGCCAATAGTGTGTTTTTAATTTCCTTCTAAAGTTATATGTATGAGTTTAAAAAGCACCATTGCCGGTCGCAAAGAGAATGAGATAAAAAGCCAGCACTCTCCGCTTATTAACTGTTTGCGCGCAATCACGTTGGAAATCATTATGAACAACATTAATGGTAATTAAGGCACTTTTATAGTACGTCTAGCAAAGTGATGGCACTGCCAAGTCAAAAGTAAGTAAAGTACCCTTCGGACAAAACTTATCATAGGGCTGGTGAAGCAGCATTCAAAGAGCGCACTCCAAAAGACTTCTTTTTGTGTTAACCCACTCTAGGAATAGGAACTTGAGAAGAGACTGAGATGAAGAAACAGATGCCTAGGTTGGCATTTTTCGTATTGATGGCAAATTTTTATTCTTATGATGTGGCATGGCTTGTGAATATAAGATCTCGAAAGTTGGAAGAATCGGAAATGTAGCAGCCTATAATTATAATTATAAGTATTTCTAAGCCTATACTATAGCCTAGGCATATAGTACATAGTCTTATGCCTATAGTCACTAGTGGGGTATAGTTTTATAGTAAATTATAGTGGCTTGCTTTATAACTTATTACTTGACTTTGACTTATGAAGCACAATCTACTTTTTTTTTTAAGGATTATAATAAATGCTATAAGTAGTATAACTAGGCCTATATAAAAAATTATAACTTATATTATACTATAACTTGTATTTATAAAACATAGTAGGCCTATAGTCTATAGTTCTATAGGCCTATATAGAATATATTATAATATATAATAACTATAACGCTATAACTTAACTATAATAACTATAAAGTAACTATAACCAGTGCTTTTTTTTAAAATAAATAGCCTAGGTGTCAGTACTCAGTGATGGATTGCCTAACTTTTATAGCAGTTTGGCATTTTATATTTTAATTCTTATTGCGCGCAATTTTAAATAATTCAATTTAACAAATTAATAATATAATAAATTAATAATAAACGTTTAAATACAAGAAAAGTAATAATTTTTTCCCCACATTGAAAAAGGTGCCGGTACACCGTACCGGTGCGTACGTCACAAAAAAGCCCTGGCTATAACCATCATAAATACCACTAAATAGACTAGGCCTACTAATTACTCAATAGTTCTATTTCTATAGTCGATATAGTGACTATAGTATAGTAAGGCCTACTATAGTGTATAGTAATTATAATTATAAGTTATAGTGAGTGAGTGACGACCATAGTCTACTATATACTATGACTATAGACTATAGACCTATATTAGTATTTAATTTAGGCCTAAGCTATAACTATAAACTATATAACTTATAAACTTATAATAAGATAGTATATATAAGTTTAAGTAGCCTATAGACTATAGGAGTATAGGCATATGCCTATAGCCCTATAGGTATAGGCTATCTATATAAGTGCTATAAGTCTATATCTATATCACTATATCTATTTATAAGCCTATGCCGCAGTATGCCTATGCGGCCCTATGCCTATAGCTATAGCACTATAGCGCCTATAGCCTATACTCCTATGCCTACTATAGTTGACTATAGTAGTCTATCTCTCTATACTCTATACTCTATAGTAGCTATAGCGCTATAGGCCTAGTTATAGTATAGCCTACTAATTACTAAGTCTAAGTCAGTGTTTAGCATTCAGAGAAAAGGGAATTTCAATTTAGGTCGCCATCCAAGTTAAAGTTAAAGTGTTAAATTTAAATAAGTAGTAAGTTAGTAAAGTAAGCAGAAAAGCACGTTGACGTCGTTGACGTTGAAGTTGAAACTGTAAACTCTACTAAATAGAAACTACTGAAAATAAAAGATTATCGTATAAAAAATGTATACATTTGTGAATAAAAACTAATAAGCACATCTAACAACTGCGACAAAATAATATATATACAGATCATACCTATCTGGTGGTGGCATTTTTAAAAAAAAACACTACGACCTAACTATAAACAATGAGACAGAAAAATCAAAGGAAATATGTACAGAAACAGGAAGTTGACGACGTTTCTAATTACGCTCACTGAGCTATGTATAGTTCAGGGAATTCTCTATGCAGCCACTGAGCTATATAATTTTATATTATCACAGATCTATGATATTATCTTGAACAGTGGTGTAGGCCTACCCTCATAACACGTCCTTATACTGTAAACCTAGTAGTATTATGGTAGACTGGGTCAGGAAGCCCCCTCTAAGCAGATTTTTTATTTTTTTTGAATATGGTGTGATATATTTTAAATTGTTTCACCTAATGTGATTGACTTATATAGGCCCTACGTAGTAACACTTATAATACCACAGCAGACATTGCTTTATTACCCTTTGGTGAAATATTTTTAAAAAAATAATTTTTAAAAGGGGGCAACTTACCCCGAGCATGAGGCAGAAGGCCCACAGAGAGGGCATTTTGCCCCATAAGTATTTTTGAAGATATTCTTAGATATAGATGTAGGTATAGACAAATACAACCTTGAAAATAAACAGCAATAACTAGGCCTAATAACATCAACTTATTAACAATAACACATTTTTATTTTTTAATAATAGAAATAGATCTAGCTAAAAATCATTGTGCAGTTGATGCTTTTGACAAAGCCTCGGTATTAGGCCTCTAGTATTAGTGTCCTTTGAACGTACCGTAGGCTATTTACAAAACATCCAGGGCCGGCTCATCCGTGTAGGTGAACTATAATAGGCGGCTGCCTAGGGCGCAAAATTTTTTTTTTAAGGGGGCGCAAAATTGAGGATTTTTTTTATTTGGGGATTTAAAAATATAAACTATATTAAAGTTTAGTGCTTCTGCGCGCTACTAGCATAAGCAGATGGATTACTCGGTCATGAAAGGCGAAGGGTATTTTATTTAAGTTGAGAAAATAGGAATTAAGTAGCCTATGCCCTAACAGTAGCCTACTTAGTTAGGCAACCTCGCTGTGAGAAGCGGGGTGCAAAAACTCAACCCTTCACGTACGTACCTCCCCCGGCCACCCCTGTATGCGATGCGGCGGCGGAATATCATAGTGAAGTGACGTGACCGTGACCTTCAAGTCAGTTCGTGAATCGTAAGTCGTGAGTGCACTGAGTTGTTTGTATTGGCAGTGCAGTTGTTGTTTTTGTGCATTTTTAGACTGTTAATTACGAAAACGAGTACATTAAATCCCCTAAGTGATCCTAAGTGGCACAAGATGGTCCGGTCGAATTGATCCCCCACAAACCATTGCGGTAACAGTTATCTCATGCTTGTGATGCCTTGGAAGAGATTTCAAAAGACACTAATTGGATCTAGTGGCAATATTGCGAAGATAGAAGCACTTGGGTTGCTTAAAAATATCTCAGACTTCAAGTTTATTGTTGCACTTGTCACATAGCACAACATTTTGTTTCAAGTAAACATAGCTATTAAGACATTGCAAGAAAAGGACTTGATTCACCAAAGAGCAGTGAGTCACCTGAAAAAAAACGAAGAGTTTTGGTTACAGCTAGAAGTGATTTAGAGTTCAATCGAGTTTTGGTTGATGCTAATGAAGTAGCATAAGAAGTTGCATGGAGTAGAACCAGCTAGCAGTATTTGAGAAAGAGAAGGTCCGAATTAAGAAAAGAAGAACATGGTTGATTACGAATCAACAGATGAATCAGTAAATATTGCAGGTGACTTCTTAGAAAGTTTCAAGATCCACTTTTATGTTGCTGCTTTAGACACAGCTGCTAATGCAGTAAAAGAAAGATTTTCCCCAGTTAAATAAAGTATCTGGTGTCTTTGGATTTTTGTACAACATTCCTAACCTTAGAAACAAGACTACATCAGAGGATAAGTCGATGTGCAAAAACTCGGAAAAAACATTAACAATTTAAAAAGATAAAGGTTTGAATGAATCTGACATTGCTGCTGTACAACAGTGTTCTGAACTAAAAGCAGTTTCTCATCATCTCCATGACTCAGTATCAAACCCTGAAGAAATCCTAAATGACATTTACCAACATAATCCTGAAAATGGATTTCTTATTAGCATTTGTGTAGCCCTTCGTATTTTGCTTACGTTAAAATTGCCTCTTTCCGTAGCTAATGCTGAACGAAGTTTTTCAATATTTAAGCTAATTAAAACCTATCTGCGTAGTACAATGTGTCAGGAGAGACTTAAAATTGCGGGCCTTGCAACAATTTCTATTGAAAGTGAGATAGCAAGACAGTTAGACTCAAAAGCCCTCTTCAATAATTTGCTAAGCAAATACTGGTCTTGAGTATAAATACTGGTGATTAGTATTTAAAAGTGACTTTTGGACCGTAGTTAAGAAAACAATAATCGAATATAAATATCAAGTATTCTTTGTGTATTTTTAAAAGTGTTTTAAAAAGAAAAAATATATCTATAATCTAACTAACTGTGAGTTTCGGTTTGTTATTAAGAGAACTGTACATAATGCAAGTATAAAGTTTATAAACCCGTATCTAATGTAAGACTGTCTGTATGTAAATTTTCTAATAATAATTTAGGTTTCTAATTATTAATCTATAATGCAAAGCCATTGTTACTTTTCATTCAACTGTTTTATTTACATTTCACAGTCATCAATCAAAGGTTTTAAAATAAATTCTTTGTTGGGCTATAACAATTATAAACGAAAACACATTTTCGAAGTCGAAGTTCTATACCCGGCAGACCTCTCCGAAGGCACTTTAATGAGGGCACAGAATTTGTTTTCGCCTAGGGCGCCAAAAACCCTAGAGCCGGCCCTGAAAACGTCTGTAGAAAGATCACATTTAAAATTAAATGTTTAAAAAGGTAATTGTTAAATTAAATGTTAGAAAAATTAACAACATATTAGGATGTGTAGGCCATATTTAATAGCTAATATAGGCCTACCGGTAGGCCCTAATTTAAGTTTTCCCTTTTAAAACTAAACTAATTCTTATATTATCTACTATATAACATGCTATCTACTAAATTCTAAATTTAATAAATATTAACTAAGGTAATAAATTGCAATGAAAATATACTTTTAAACAAATTAATATTTTCCAATAAACGCAATATCTAACTAATGTAAAAAAACACACACACACACAATATTTGGTTTCATATATAGGCCTATAAATATAGGTACACGTTTTATAAAAGGAAAAATGGCTGTGGAGTCAAGGGCATCTTTTAAAAATACAGGGGGGTCAGGATATATATAGTGAGGGGGCGTTTTACCTCCAAGGGGCGTTCTGCCCCAGTATACCCTAAATGTAGGCCTAATTTTATTTTTCTTTATTTTTAGACAATGAGTAGGCCTAGCCTACTGCGTGAAATTTTAGACCAAGTAGTTGCATTGCCAGAACGAGGCATTTCTGAAAGCTTAAAAAGAGCCTCGATCTCGATGATTTCATGTAAAATGACTTTGACACACTATAACTATAGGCCTTTTATTCGATCTGCACTCCAATCGCACTTAGTTATAACTCTTTAGAAGTGAGACATTAGGCCTACCTATTTTGTGAGTGCATGCCAAATGATATCCTACTGTCTCGAAAACTAGTTTAAATATAGTAAGCGTTCATGGAATTAAAAAATGGACGATTGCGTCAATTTGCAATCAAATAGGCCAGCGGTCGACAACCTAATTAAGGAACGCGTGGCAAACTTGGCAAGCAGATAGATTTTCAATGGCACGCGATAGACCTCAGAGGAGTTTTTTTTATTGATGAAAAAAACAAACAACAACGTTTTCCGGTTCTGAATTAGGGAAACTGACAGATGAAGCCGACGCTTATGAATGACATAGTGACACTTTTCAGTGAGTTGAATAGCATATAGGCTACAAGGACACTGGAATAAATTTGCATTGAAACAGGACATATCTTGCCGTGAAATCAATTTCATAACCTTTACCTACCTATGTACATCCCTATATTACGGCAAATATTAAGATAAACACTTGAGCTTTATCAGAAGTAGGGGCCTACACCGAAGCACTCAAAGCGGCGTTTTCTAACCATTTGTTTCATACCACATCAAGCCTAATTGGTTTGATCTTTCTATAAGCTTACAATAATTATAACCTTCTTAGATGTAGATATTTTTTTTAAGTGTTGGGATATTGGCGATTTTTAAAATGCAACAAGTTGAATTTCAAACATTTCGGCTAAAACTAAAAGATGAAATGGACAAACAATTAATGCAGGAAATGTTAATTTACAACTGTTTAACGTAAATAAAATTTTAATTCTCTAATAATTAAATCTTGTAATGAAGACCATTATTTAGGATTTATATAAAGAAATAATAATTAGTCAGTAATATTTGTTATATTATTAGGAAACCATAACTTGTTTGGCATCACTATTGAATCAAATTATGTGAAAACGGGTTTTTAATTAAAGGGAGATTATTAACCCGTTTTATTTCCGCTAATATTAATATTTCCAATATGTTTCTTTTATAAAAGAATAAATGACTTACAATTGATAACTTACAAATGGTCAAACTGTAAAAGTATTTGAAAATTATATAGTCTACCGATATGACTAAAGAATTTATATGTATATTTAAAAAAATTACATTAACTACCCAGTTTGTATTATTACTAGGTTTCTACAGGTCTATCGCTTAACTATAATTCTAACAAATATTTAATTTTAACATAACATATCAAAGGACATCTCAGTGCTGAGATAAAAAAAATAATGAATATTAATAGATGTTAGATCCTCATCTTGACAACCAAATGATAATGTTTAGACAATAATAAATGTGAAAGTTAATTAGGCTTATTAGGGCCTATAAACTATTGTGCTTGATATAAATGCAAAAAAAAAAAAATGGATGAGAATCACATAAACAAGTTAATTTAGTATTAATATAAAACGCTTTAACAATTTTCTCAATAGATTTCCTTCGCTTTTGGCCTTTGTCTTGCTACGGAGTTAAATCAATTGTCCCAAAAAAAACAACTAATTTTAAAAAGTATAATGAAGGACTTTTAGGCTGTTGGCACGCTGAATTATTTAGAAAACCTAGTTTGGCACACTGTTAGCAAAAAGTTGCCGAACCCTGGTCTAGGCTATGAGCTCTTTAAAATTCTCTTACCGAGCTAAATATAAAAGCTATGATTAAATATAGCCTAAGTTTATATTTTTTTTTTTATTATTTCAAGCAGCCTCTAATCACCTCAAAAGACTAAAATGTTCTGTATTAGCCTATGTAGGCCTAGTCTTCTTCTTATACGTTTACAGACGTTCCTTCTAGAGAGAAGATTATTACGTCCACTAGGACCAAAACTCCTGCAGGGCGACAGGGATCCGTCGGTGGCAGGGATAGAACCCGCGACCTGTCAGTTGGTATTTTGGACCGCTGGACCAGCCGGCTTTACTATATGAACAAAAACATATTTTTTTCAATCTTATAAATTAGGCCTACAGCTAGATTCCTAATAGGCCTAGGCCTAACAATTTAAAAGCTAAATTAAAAAAAAAAAAAAATGAAAGTCAGACTGAAAAAAACATAATGCATTATATTTAGCCTACCTTTTTTTTGGAAGATTCTCGATGACGCTCATGAGCACGTGGTGCCGTGTGCAACTGTAAGTTTTGTCGGTAACTTGAGCCGTCAATGCACGTACCCAAAATCTATAGTATATGCTTATATGCTACAGGCGCTTCTTCTGTCGAGAAAATTATTGTAATCTAAGCTTATAGCTTATCCGTGGTTGAAGTAGGCCCTATAAATAGACGTGTTTTATTTTGATAATGCTTTTAAAAATTGTTAAGCAGTTGGTTTATCTCGCTAGTTCATGCAACAGTTGCCACTTTAGAAGAAAGAGGTGAAACCGTTTTGTATTTAGCACAGTATGCGTAGTATACATAGCTCTAAAGTCTATGTATCCCCTGCAGTGGCGTATTTAGGCATGTTCCACATGTTCCATTGGAACAGGGACCCCCACAGAAAAGGGGCCCCCACACATGACAATATAAATTTTTAAGTGACATCCCCATTCTTTCGTTGAAAATGTAAAAAAAAAATCCCTTTTATCCTCTACAATTTTAAGCTCTCCATTCCAACCAAGCTAATTATATAAGCATAACATATAATTTATTTATGATTTTACAGAATGTAACATGAATTAACGGCACTTTTCTGATGTATGTGGAAGGCAGGGGAGAGGCCACGAGGCCCCCCCCCACATAAATTTGGGAACAGGGCCCCCACAATCCTAAATGCGGCCCTGATCCCCGGCAGTTGCAATATGCTGGACAGTGATGTAACAATTAAGCTGAAAACAATGCGAAGTGACCGGGTCAGGCCCGGTTTAAGTTTTAACTATTAGATAAGCCATGGTTAACTAAACTACGACATAAACACGTTGCGATACAATGTAAATTATAATACTATAGACTATAGTAGATCTTCATACAATACACGCAGAGACGTCCTCGCTACTATGTGCCTTAAATTTTCTTTTTTAAATTATTGTAGGTATGTACATTTTCTTGTTTGTTGTAATGTTTGCTTATTTCGCGCCATCCCTAGTCCTTCCCCGGCTCCTGCATAGCTCCAACTACGCTCTGGAGTTACCATAGTTTCCCATAGCAACACAAACAAACAGGTATCTTTTATCGCCCCTAGATGCGCCTGACTGTCAACAATTTAAAGACATTTTCCCGGATGTATAATAAATTTTGACTATAACCTTCAGTGGAATTAGCTTCGACTTGTTACAGTTGATAAAGAAAAAAACCTGGCTGGGGTGAGGAAGCGGGTAGGACTCAGAAAAAAAAGGTGGGGCAGATCAGGACTCACGCAGTTGGAAAATGTCCACTTTTCGGGCACTCTGTTCTAGCACTGCACAATACATCAGCAAGAACTCTGTGGGAAAGTCTTAGATATTTCTTGTGTACTGCAACCGTTTCTGCCGTGAACATTATTCGTGTACATGAACTCAATCACCCCAGTCCAGAATAATGTGATTTGCCTTATCATACAGCAGTGAAGAGACTCGGCTACGGTAAAGTCCTTTTAATTTTCAGAAGCTCCGATACGAAATAGATATATAATAGATGTTTTTCTTTCTCACTGAGAACCGAGCCACAGCTGCTGTCAGACCCTGTCAAAGTTGTCATCTTTGTTCGACATTACATCATACTATTCACACATGAACTGAACTTGAAACATCAGGGAAATGCATGATAAGAATTGTCTGTGATCTCTACAGAATTATTCAAGGATTTCGGAGAGAGTTATGATTGTTGGATGCAAAAATGGAAATATATTTTTCTCATTTTCACGTTTTCAATCATTCTACAATCACCGATGGTGTCAATCTCGATTTTCCGAAAAAAAGATATTCAGGACTTGAAAAATAGTTCTATGGAGAGATTTTCAATTTTGGCATAGCCTTATTAAGAGTGGCATATTCTTCTGTTCCAGAATCATTTTGATTGTAATCCTGCTGATGTCGCATTTCAACTACAGTTGGAGCTAATTGATTTGCAAGCAAATGACTTGTTGAAAGAGAAGTCCAGAGAAGGAAAACTTGTTTAATTTTACCGCTGTCTACGTGATGCATTTTTTTGCAAACCTAAGAAATTTGCCGCTGGTATGGTATCAGTGTAGGCCTATTGAACAACTTATGTAGGCCTATGTTAGCAAATTAATTACGTTTGTGAAAGGCGTTAGATAAAACTAATAGGCTAAGCCTTATAAAGTGGCCGCCTGTATTAGTCACTGAAATGACTCTATGAACAAAAGGACTGCCATGCTTATAATAAGTTTAAAAATTATCCTATAGAATGTTTCTAAAAAAAATCAAATTTAGTGGTCTTCAGATGCCTGGAGTTAATCATATCTTCGAAAAATGTTGTCCCATTTCACTACTTGAGGTCTTCCTACCTTTTTAGACTCCATTTGTCTTCGAGGCCCATATTTATAATAGGCCTACTGGGCATGAGACCAGTAGCTGAATTTGAGTTGAGGTTATGAAATAAAAAGCTGATAGACATTGCATTGTCGGAATTTAGACATTAGTTTAGGATAAAAAATACAAAAAAACAAACAAACAAAAACAATTTCATTAATCATTTTAAATTTCTAGGATATGGTTTGAAACATTTAATAATAATGTATATAGGCCTACAGTAGGCCTATATTTATTTGCTTTATTTTTTAAGTTTTTCATTATTAATTAGCTATTAGTTTATAATAATTATAGCCTATTTATAATATCCTTTTCAGCCTAGAGAATTATATCCGTGTTCTTATTTGTTTGTTGCTCAATGTTTGTTTGTTGCTCAATGTTAAGTGCGGTCTGAGCTTACATTTACATTGTGTTTGTTGGCAGAGCTATTCAAATATATAATTATTATTATTATATAGGCTAGTGAGCAGCAAAGCTGAACAAATACAATCAAAGTTTTTAACTTATTACAAGTTCTGTTGGCGGGAATTTATACATTGACTTGTCCCCCTGTGCTATCAGTGCCATCTTATTGTAGTTCATTTTGCTTGTCTCATTATACGTTTATACACTAAGTTAAAGCTTCGAAGAAAATGTTTTATAGCCACGTCTATTTAAAAAGAAACGGTCGATTTGGATTGATATGGTAGGCTAATTAGGCCCATATTCCTATATATTTAAAATGACTTAGTTTAGCCTTGCTTGTCATACTTATTAATTATTATTATCTTATACTTATACTAACTTATACTTATACTATGTCTATATACTATATTCTATATTAACTATGTTACTATGTATAATGTTAACTATGTAGTATGACTATGAGTATGACTACAGTATGAGTCATAGTCTACTTTAACTTACTACTTAGTCCACTTATCAGTCTTTAAAATTTTAGTCTTATCATTTATTATAATTTATATCATTCATTATGAATTATGCATGATATGTGACAATATGTCTGTTTTTTTGTTATGAGTTATGACTAAGTTATTACTTAGGCCTACGTCTATTAGTATTAAGAGTAGCCTATGCGCTATGCCTATGCAGATGTCTTCGACTATGAGTTACGAGTGGTAGACCTATTAATATCATTAATATCATTTAATATGAGTAGCATAATCATAATTAAAAAATTATGATTCAGTTATGATTAGTTATGAAAGTTATGATATGATATAATATATAACTTAATAAACTTAATATTATAAGTTAAGAGTTAAGAGTAACATTTGATTGAATGACTTTGATTATTTAATTTTAATCAGATTTCATTTCTCATTTAATAAATGATCTAATTAATTTAATTATAAAAAAAGATAATTATTATTTAAATTTAAATATCACGAATCATTGATAATTTATATGATTATATAGCTTAGGGCTTAGAGGCCTAATAATTACTAATTATTTTTTTTTTAGCTCTTTAGCTGGACACATTTTATTAGTCGTCAATAATATAAACTAGGCACTTGTTATTACTAAGCAAAATTGCATAGTATTGAAGTATAGATGAAAAAAGCATATTAATTCATGCATTTTATGAATATATATAATATATGCCTATGCCTTACTGCACTTATTGCATATGCCTACTTTTTACAACTGAATTATAGTGAATTTAGCATAACTATTATTTAATACTACTCATAAAAGCAAATCATGCAAACAATAATCAATTATAATATAATTTAATCATCATTCTAACATTTTACAATTATTAGGCCTATTTAATTGAGTGATACTGTTTTAATTTGTGTAAATTAAATTTAAGGCTAGCAGCAACTCAGACAAGAGTACTTACAAAAAGAGAGCTACATGTCATAAATATTTCAAATATATGGTAAGCCTAGTTCATTGGTTTATTTATGTTATATTAATAGTAATATAGTATTACTATTAATATTAAGAATATTTCTATTAATTAGGCTGAACATGGACACATTTGTGATCTATTAATTATTAATTAGATATATATTTGTATGATTTTATAGTGTTTTTTAGAATGTTATAACACAAAAAAATCATTTAATAACTACATTTAAAGTCATTTTTATTACTTATTAACAATAATGGTAATGATACCAATAAACATAAGCAAATAAAAACAACATTCTACACATTTGCTTTTAAATGTAACAAATTATTTATTTTAGTTCTGATATACTTGAACATATAACTGGCTATAGTGGAAAAGAAACTTACAAACGCCCCAAACGGTTCTCGCTTTATCTGTCATCCCAACTAATGTATGGAACTGTTGTCGTTATCAGTAAGCAATGGGAATCTCTTTTAGGTAGGTGAGGCTTTTTTAAAACTGAAAGTCAATGGATAAAAATGTAAACTCTTTGTTTGTGTCATATTTTATTGAATATTATCATTCAACTTTTTTTTCTTTAGCGGATGCTACAGCACTGTTACGTAGATTTTATCCTGACCATCTAACGTCCGGAGAAATAGATCTTGTTATTTCAAGGTAGTAATTTAAACTTTTCTCTTGTTCTTGACTTATAAGTCTACAGACGTTCCTTCTATTCTAGGTAGAAGGTTATTATGTCCTAGGCCCAAAACTCATTCAGGGGACAGAGATTGGTCGGTGGCAGGGCTAGAACCCGGGTCGTTTTGTTGACAGCCCAGTGTACTAACCACAGGACCAGCCAGCCTTTTGTAAAGTAATTCAGATTTTCATGAAACAATATTTGCTTTTTCATGTTTTCAGTAAGCATGATGTAGCAACTCTTGAGTCCTGTGTTCCATTAAGCATTAAGGACAAGTATTATGACCCATTTTTTGGTGTGAACAAAGACTCCACTGCAGATGTTGACAAACTTCTGGTAAAATATTTTATTTTCTGCAAATTCAGAGCTAGATTAAATTTTATTAATATGTAAAAGCTTTTTGCCTTCTCAATATGAAAACATTTTGTTCAAATTACATCACCAGATAGTTTTATTCCAATTCTTTCCTTGCTTAAAATGTTAAAACCTTTTTAAAGCTTAGGATAACAATTTGGTATTTTCAGAGTTATCTACCTTATTACACCATTTTAGTTTTCAACATTCATAATTATAAAGATGTTTTTTAATTGACTGCAAATTTATTTCTTAATGATTACAGGAATCCTGGGACCAAACATTTATGAAAGATTTTGATATAAGAATGTTGGATTTGCCTGAGTTAGTTAAACCAGGTAATCATATTGAGCTTTTAACAAGCCTTGTATGGCATTTCAGTTTCTAGTAAAATTAAATTTGCTTACATTTACATCTCTACTTTATTTTATTATTGTTTTTTTTTTTTTTTGCAATAACAGTACCTGTATTGGAACATTGTACATTGATACTAGTTTTTTTTTAAATTTATATTCTAAATTTTAAAATTACTTTATTTCCTGGCTAAATATTTTAATTAACAAATAATATATAAATGTTTAATTTTATTAATGATTAAAAAAAAATAGCAAAAAGAAAACACAAAATTCTGAATTGAAATGCTTAATGTTTTTTTTTTAACAGTCCTTGGAATGCCACATTCAGTGTTTGACCCGTTAGAAATTCAAATTAGAGAAAAACATTTCCCGGAACTTAGTCCAATGGTAAGGAAAAACTTGAAATTTCAAGATGGAATTCTATGTCAACATTTGACTAAAGTTTGCTTTAAGCTTGCACAAAACAATCTTGTCTGTATATTTCCTAGCTCCCTGGAGAGCAAGACCTACCAGCCCTTGATTATGAGAACCTTCTATTGTTGCAGCATTCAAGTGAGGAAATATTTTTATCCTCGGATGAAAGTCCTACATCAGGCACTAGGATGAGCCCTCTTCCGTTAGTACAAAAAAATAAATAAAATATAGCTGCATTGTTGCAATTTCAAAGTTCTCACCTTATTTGTCAACTGGATTGAGATACATTAGACTAAATGATTTAAATCATAATTTATGGTTTCATGGCAATAATTAAATATTTAATGCTTTACAAAATATTGTTTTTCTATAACTATTTTACAAGCTTCCATAGTTTAAAAAAATTTATAATTAATACACTTTCTGTCAATTTAGCCAAATTGTAAACATTTTCTGCTTTTTATTATTTTTTTAAATTTCAATTTTTATAGTTTAAATTTAAATACTAAAATATATTTTAAAAAAATCTAATTTGATAAGTTAAAAACTGAATAGTCTTGGGATAAAAAATATAAATTTTAATATAATGTCTGGAGTTGGTAAAAAAAAACATGATGTAATTTGGACATAGATCTAATATGTTGGTCACATAGAAAGTTAAGATTTTTTTCAAAATATTTTTTTATTAACAGTAATTTAAATAGAATCACAAAATCTGATCTAAATCAAATAAATAGTATTAAAAACAAAACTCATTGACTTATCAGCCCTGTTTGTTACAGACTCTTCAATTAATTATCTAAAAAAAAAATCAAGTTGTCTGAATATTTGTTGTTTAAATCTAGTCTTACATTTAAATCTTGGTCCATTGTTAACCAACTACTTTGAAATGTATTTTGTTCATAAAATAGAAATGTAGAGGTTGAAGTATTATTTCTTCTTTAATCTTATTTTTTTTTTTTTTTTACTAAAAATATTGTTGTATCTAGTTATTGTTCTGAAAAAAAAGTTTTTGAAATGAATCTCTACAGAGGAAGGTACACCAATGAGATGACACCATTAGCTAAAGTAGCTGGTACAGTGCCTGGAACTCCACAAAAGAAAAGAAAACGCCCACATTCTCCAGACAAGAGGAAAAGACCAGCGGAAGATGTTCTGAAACCTGCAGGCAAGAGCTGAGCTACTTTTCTCAATCATTGAATTCTTAATCAAGCTATTTACTTCTATTTAAAAATACGAAATGTATGTTTTTATCATAATTTTCATTTCTTAGGTGATGTTAATAATTTTCATTTTTTAGGTGATGTTCATAATTTTCATTTCTTAGGTGATGTTGATGTAAGCTTATCTTTGCAAGAAGATTTACTTCATACATCAAAAGATAATGGGGGTGATGAACAGTTATTTGATAAAACAGTTGCAGAAATTATTCAAACTGTTTCACCCCTCAGTCGACTAAGTCATGACTGGCTTCAAAAGGTAAACATTTTAAAATATAAGTATATATATCTGTAAATAATCTTGGTTTAATGAAAGCCCATTTAGTTATTATTAGTTGTGTTATTTGAAATAAAAACTTTATAGCTAGATTTATTAAGCTTGACTTGAATTTCAACCCAACAAGTTTAGGTTCCAAGTCAAAGTCTTTACATCATAGAAAATCTCAACATGTTGGATCTTAAATTCGTACATTCAATTTATAATTTATGTGTAGCAATATTTCTCTGCTCTCACATTTCAATTAACATACACTAGTATATTTAAGATTAAAAATAAGACAATGTTTAATTAAAATATTTAAATTTATGAGGACATGCATGGACAACAGCAAAAGATTAGCTTTGTCCCACTACATAAATGTATATTTTTTATTGCTTAAAAATGATTTTTTTTTGCCAGCTTTTTTTATTGGCCCAATGCAAGTTCCATTTTGATAGCCTTGCCACTTATATAGAGTATTTTTCAGTGTTAGTCAAATATTTCCTTTGCTTGAAAAGGTTTCAGATGACTAGTAAGTCAGACATTTGTTTGAAAAGCTATTTGTGAACTTTATCAGGAACCAGAACTTGTCCAGCTTACTCCCATAATGTCCATCCCAAGTCCAGTAAGAAAACGAAAACCCAGCAAGCTTATAGTGGATGAAAAATTTCAACTTAAGAAATCTGAGATGAAGACAAATATGCTTACTTCATCTGATACTACCACACCAATGGTTAGTGGTTTTAAGGATAATATTGTTCTTCTTAATTTTTCATGGAGTATATTTTATTTATTTAAAAACTAGATATAATAATTGAACCAGTGTCAATTTTACTGTTCTGTGTTTGGTTTAATCATTTTAATGTTACATTTGTCAAATTTGTAGGTATGTTCAGAGCCGCCAGAAAAAGATTTTTTGAACAGCACAGGAAGTAAAAGTGAGTGCTGAACTTGATATTTGCCTGATAATACACATATATAGATATATATATATTATTTTTTTCTTTAAAAGTGAAACTTTTAATTACCATATATACTATATACTCGCGTATAAGTCGCACCGGTGCATAAGTCGCACCCGTTGTTTAAGATTATTTTTCTTATATGTTGTCATTGATCCTGCTCATAAGTCGCACCCTAACTTCCCAGGTTAAACTGCCTTTCAATATCTCAAAAATGCATACCTTTTAAACATAAAAGCTACTAAATATTCCCCCTAATTTGGAAACTTTCCTAAAAAAATGCTGCCTTTAAACTTATGCTACGTTTTGGTAATACAAAATCGGTCCGAAAGGTCAAAAGAAAAATAGGTGGGGGAATCTGAAAAACCTAGAATATTTGTCGATTTCAATTTCAGTTATATAATGATAGTAATATTTACACCTACGAAAGTTTTCTAAATGTAAAATGTAGGCCTAAGCATATCCTAGTAATTCTACATCACTACAGTCAACTATACAGGTTATGTAGGAAACTTTATGAAAGAGTAGTGATGTTTCTCAAACTTTTCAAAAACAGTGTTGGGTGTATAAGTCGCACCCCTACTTTTTGTCAAAATTTTCGGTAAAAAAAGTGCGACTTATACGCGAGTATATACGGTACATTAGTTTTTACTAGTTTTAGATTCTCAATTTATCATCACAGTATTGTTGCTTTAAAAAAATCATTTCAACTCAGTGAACAGTGGTTCAAAAATGTCATCTTAGGAATCCTGCCAATATGCTATATTGGTAAAATATTTAAATCTTGGCCATATATTTGTCTTCTGCATATAAACTCATGTTATAAGATAGTTCATACCCCTTATAGAAACAGAATTAGTTAACTAGATTTCATAGAAAGAAATATTACTTTAAAAGGAGAAATGTAATAATTTGTTAATTATAAGTACATGTAGTACAAAAAGTGTAAAATTTATTAAAACTCAAGCACTTGTTTCGAGAGAATAGTATGGTGTATATAGCTTGTAGAAGAGAGATTGGTGTGCAATTGGATGGACATTGTGAGATAAAAAATGAATGCAAGAGAGACTGGAACTTGTCAGTAACAAATAAATGGCATTAAAATAACTTTATTGTCTTGTTTTTTTCATAACTTCCTAATTAAATAACCAATCAGACACTACAAAGTTTCATAAAAAAGCTACAATCTAATTTTCTTGACAAAGGTTTCTAAAAAAAAATTCCTTTTTTTTCTTTTTTTTTTCTATACAAGTTTTTGACAGTTTGATGGTGCTTCCACTTTGGCGAAAAGGTTGCAAATTTGGCATTTTAGCATATGATACAGAAACAGATTCTTCATCTTTTACAAGCCCAATACCTACAAGTGAGAATTTGTGGCAAATTTTTGCCAGAATGTCAGTTATTACAACATAAATATGATATATATATATATTTTACATGTATCCTCCATGAAATACAGTTGTTTCAAAAGTTTACTTTTCATAATAGGACATTGCATTTTTATTTATTGTAGCTGCTGTATGCTATATTTTGTTCTTCTTTACATCATCAGCATTAAAAAGAAAACTGAGCCCAACAGAAGAAGAAGATGTTCCCGTATCTAAGAGAAAAGGATCAACAGCTATTGTAACCTATGTTCATAATTAATTGGTTTTAATTATAATATCATTTTATCAGAATTAGCAATAGTGCAAATGTTTATTTTTTACATCTGAAAATCTTAAAAATGGTTTTAACCTGGCTGTAATACATTTTGATTCATTCTTAATTCAGCGATTGTCCACGTCGTCAATTGAACAACAGAGAGAAGCTTCAGCTGTATCAGCTGTTGGAGAAGATAGAAGCCATTCTGTTATAGCTCTCTCTGGTGATGAGTCTGGAATCAGGTTTGTTTTTTAAAGACAGAGTAATGTTATTTTGTTGCGATTTTGCTAAGCTCATCATAGGGATACAGCATTAACTGTTAAATAAATATTTCTGAATACAGTTAAAATTTAATTAAACTATTCTTGAATTTATAGAATATTGTTTTGTTTGTGAAATACTGTAAATTTATGTTTTTTTTTCAATTAAGATTGAAAAAACAACACAATAGCTTGAACTTAAATGAAATGAGTTTATTCTAATCTAACAATGTCTTAAAATATTTCTTGTTTAGACAATTTTCATTGCTCAACCGATTTGACCAGATATTAGTAATAGATTCTAATTATATGTAATAAATTATATTTTATCCTTTGAATTCTGACAGTGCCATACAAAGTAAATCAGCTCCACATTTAGAACCAGCATTTTCATCAATTGCAGACCAAAGTTTTCTAGCCATGCCCAGTTTGCTAGAGGAACAAGAAGCAATGTTGTCACCTCTAGGACCCTTGCCTCCAGGTTTGATACAGTACATGATCAGTCATAGAGTAGTATTTAGGTACATTGTTTATGGCAGTTACTTATATAGGTCAGTGTATTCGTGAGATGGGCTGATTCATCGTATGCAAGTCAGTGTGTTCATGTGAGAATGTGTTGGTCAGTGTGTTTAAGTAGTCCCCTAGATAGCTTTACATGCATCCAGGTTTTCATCATTGGACTGTATGAGAAGTTCGACACAATTAGATAGGCAAAACATTCTGCAGAAAATTCATTTACATTATTAATTATTAATATCATCGATCTTGTTCATTTCTTTGAATATTGTAAGTTAATGAATTAAAATATAACCATATCTGTCTCCAGAAGATTAAAATGTGTAGCAAAAAATTTAAGATAAGAATTCACATTTAAAACAATATATTTATATTTTTCCTGTAGGCCCTATAGTTGTTATTATATTTTGTAGAATAAGTAATGATAGTTGTTCTTATATTTAAATTATAAAAGTAATTATAATTGTTTTTTTATATTTTGTTAATAAAACTATTTATAATTATTATTATATTTTGTTAATATAATTAATTATTTATAATTGTTTTTATAATTAGTTATTATAAGTAATTATAATTTTTTTATATATTTTGTTAATAAAACTATTTAAAATTGTTTTTTTCATTTGTTAAAATATAAGTATTTATAATTGTTTTTATATTTTGTTAACATAAGTATTTATAATTGTTTTTATATTTTGTTAACATAAGTATTTATAATTGTTTTTATTACAGATGAAACCCTTGTTGAAGTCATTCGTAAAACAAGTGTGTCAGGCAGCCCATTAAAAGAGTTTATGAAGTAAGTAAGCACAATTTAGTTGAATATTAAATTATACACTCATATTTTTAGACATATATTTTGCTCAAACACTGAACCATAATGGAGTTCTTTCACAATGAATATTATTTCTTAGTTGTTACAAAAGTTGCCAAGAACAAACAGAAGGTCTGATCACGTTTAAAGAACTTTATCCACCGCAGTCAACAACAAGAGTGATGGCAGCAAAAATGTTTATGGCATTATGCAGTAAGTAGACAAAGCATATTTAAAATCTATTTTTATCATGTGTTAGGCTAGTATTGAAACAAGTTGCCATTTAACCCTTAAAGTATCGACCTACTTTCCTGCTATGCATACCTTCAGTCCCGTCCATTATTTTACAAATTATTCCCTACAGCCCAGACTTTATTTGATAATGGTTAATACATCAATAGGATTCCAAAAATATTTTGTTGCTTTTTTGTTGGTAAAAATTAATAACACATAGAGAGTAAATTGCTAGAAACTTACCTGATTAGAATAATCTAATTCATAAAATAATTGTATTCATTTGTAATATTAATTCATAAGAAAACGTTTCATCAACACGTACGTCTATAATAGCTGAAGGTAATTCGGTAGCATCCATTAGGACTACACTTTCAATTTTAAAAAAAAACCTCAGTGATTGGTCACTTTTCATAATTTAAAAAGCAAAATAAAATTCAGCAATCAAACAAATATTCTGCCCGAGACTATGGCGAAAGGTCAAATCCTTTATTTTGTGCTTTAAATAGACACCCTTCCTTCTGGAATATATATGCGACTGGGGTTTCACGGAATTTCATATTTTGATGACAATATATGCGTCTCGGACTGTAAGAGTTGAGTAAATAATTTTCTTAAACAATTTTAAAATTGAAATAATAGTAGTAATTTAGAGAACTCATTTCTACAGCCAGTGCATGTCTAGGAAAAGTTCGTGTTGTACAAGAACATCCTTATGGAGATATCTTCATCTTTGGTGTTGAATCTCAGCAGTGATATATCCGCTGAACCAGCTACATAGAGCTCAGAACAGTTGAGACAATTCTATTATTTAGACAACAACATTCTGTATATCGACTGTTTCTTTCAAATTAGTTTTAGTCGGACCTGGGTTGACAAGAATTTTGTCAAATCACTTTTCTGAATGTATTTTTGTTTTTTTTACTAATTGTTACACTTTTTTTTTTTATTCTCATATAAGTGTTTGTTACATCAATGATGTAAATTTTAACTTTTCTTTTTATATGTTTTACAAACTTGACATTTATTTTGTGACATTTTAACCCAGTTTCCACATCCATCAAAACTGCAGCTTTGAATGCGGTACATTTTTTATTCTGCAAATAATTTCCCTCTCAGACATTTTAATGACAAATTATTTTTAGTTTTCCTTGTTGGAGTTTACATATATTTTTCTTTGATTAATTTTAAAGCATTCATGTTTGCTTGTGTTATTATGTTATTACTTCTTGTTATTTGAAGTTTTTATTTATTTCAGAGTTATTGCTCTTTGTTCATGTTGCTCAAATGTTGAGTTGATTTGTTTTGTTTTTTTCCAAACCGATTTTTAATTTTTACATTTCCATGACAACAATTGTTTTTTAACAAAAAAATAATTGTTTTTAGATTTTTAAAAAATGAAATTACTTTGACATGTGAGCCACTTTGTCACATCTACTTGACACTTTTGTTTATAAAGTGTAGTATTGTATTAAATTTTTGTTTTATTGCCTTATTAAATTATCATCTGTATTTAGTTTTTTTTCAAGGCTATTGATTTTAGGATTGATATAATCTCTTGTATAAAAAAAATAATTTTAAAAAAGGCTTTTTTGTAACCTTTGAAGACAATTGAATTGAACATTGAAAAATTTTATAAAAAGCAATAGTATATTTTCAGACATTTTGTATCATATTTTCTTTTGGTTCCAAGTAAAAAAAAAACTTTTTCATTGTATTATATTTACATTCTTTTTAAATAGAATATTTTAAGCATTTCTGTACACATTTAGTAAATTTTAAACCTTTATGAATAGCCTAGAATTTTTTATGGCATTTACAGAATTGATGAAATTTTAGAACTTTTTATTTTCTTTTTCAGACACTTTTTTTTTACTGTTTATATAATATTTAAGTTTTAATCGTTGCTTTATTTGTAAACTTCAAGTGTTTAGAAGGAGATTCCAAACTATCGTAGTTATGAAAAAAACAAAACAATCTCAACAACAAAAAAAAAAAGGAAAATGGGAGTGAAAATTTGATATAATTTTTTGTCATTGGCAACAAGTCTATATGCCAAGTTTGGCTAGATAGGATGATAGTCAAGTAGTGGGAAATTTGATTAAATATGTTGTCTTCCTCTAAACATTTTCATTCTAAATTCTACATAAATATATCTACTGCTAAACTTAGCCAACACTTCATCAAATCTTTATTACTTATAAAAACAATTGATCGTAACCATGGAGCATAACTAAATAATCTTAAAAAAGAAATGCATTAACATTTATTTTAGATAAAATTTTCTTTTTATAGAAAATTGTAGCATAAAACATTTTTTGTTAATGATTTTTATATTTGTGTTCTAGTGTTTTGTCACATAACTAGAAATGAAAAAAAAATTAAGTAAATTTTTCTGTGTACTTTGTGTAACCTACAATTTGATTATTTCTTTTTCAATAAAATATTTACAATGACATTGAGTTAAGAATGATTTTTATCATATTATAGAAGTGTTGGAAATTAGAAATAAAATTATCTCTCTTCTTTATGACGTTTTAAGGGGGACAACCCTTTTTATTTAAAATGTACATAGTGGGATTTTAACCTCCACCCCTTAGTGATATTCCTGGTAACACTGCGTCCACTACTAGAGAGGGATGCTTTAGTTATTTTTTATTCAAAGATAAAACTCTAAAAATATGCTAAATGCATCAAACTAATTAACATATTCAATTATATTTTTTTAATTAAGTCTAAGTGATCGTATTAAATGTTAAATGAGCTCACGTTTCTAATTAACATGTTAACGATGTTTAGCTGAAGGCCATAAGTCTCATGGGTCGTTAGGTTAATAATTATGTAATCTTACACCAGGGATGGCGGCAGCCCCTTTTTGAAGCCATACATTCGGTTCATTTGGGTGGAGAAAATATTTAGAAATATTGAAATGATTTTAAAGCAAAGAACCTTTAAGAAAAAAATAGTGGAATGCTTTTGAAAAACATATTTTGATTACAAAAAAAACACGCAGTCGGGCTAACTGAAACAGTTCAATTTTTTTTAAAGTTTGCTCAAAGATCCTAACAGAATCACGTTATCTTTTAATTTTGTAGCAAGAAATGAAATAATTACTTTAAAAAAAAGACGAATCGGGTTTAATTAATTTCTTACAAAACATTGGCATTATGAGAGCCGTAATAGGCCTACTGAAAAACACACACTTTGTTCCGCCGTTCCGCTTTTTAGTAGTTTTGTTACACCAAATTGGAAAGTTTGGGTTTTTCATGTGTTAAAATATAGTTTGTGTCTAGGTTGATAAAACCAAGGCACAAAAAAGGTCACAATGCTATAATTATCATTACTTGGGATTTCTGTGTTTATAAAAAGAGATCTTCTGGGCTTTTCTGACGTTTTTCGCGGTATAACGATTGTAAATATATCTATACGTCCTGCCTCAGAAAGTTTAAATATGACTTGTTCAAACTGTAAAAAAACTAATTCAGTGTTATAGGAAGGAATATTCAATGGAGTTTATTCAGCAAAGAAAAACAAATGAATGTTTTTTGTAGGCCTACTAGAACTAGATCCATTGCAAATTGTCTGTAAAACGTAGGCCTACCTACATTTTAAATAGCTATTGTTGTTGTTTTATTGTTGTTGTTTTTTTTTTGTTATAAAAGATTGTTAGATAAAGTGTGTTCCGCTTTTTTGTTGAAAAATCCTCTTTTTCATCAAGATTGTTCCTCATTTTAGTCCTTAGGGGTAGGCATGTCCAATACTCACAGAATAAATATTATTTTATAGAATAAACTGAAGCAATGATGCGAAAACATTGATTATCGTACAAACAAGCATGCCAAACTATAGGCTTTTTTTTACCTCGTAAAGGAGAAACAACTGTAAGTTGTAACCTCATATTACTTAATATTAGTAGCCTTGCTTTAGTCCTAAGCTTGCTAAGGCTTGATATCAGTAATAAATAAGCCTTTCTCATTTTACCATAGTAGTTTCTCTAGTGACCCCTGCCTTGAGTCAAAAGAAAATGGCGGAAGGCGAGCTTCACTTTTAGTGACTGCGCATATAGGCCTAGGCCTATATCAGGGATTGCGCATTCTGTGGGCCTACTCGCCTGCGAATGTCGCGCTGTGGTTTACTCAACTGTTACGTACAGTACAATGTCAAATCTTGCAACTAAGGTTTATTTCTTCGTGGAAAAAAAATAAAATATTCAGGTTTATGATAAGAATCACTTCACTGATGATTGCACTTAGAGCATGAATACAAAAAAAACCTTATCGATTAAGCTCGCTTGAGATGTAAACAAGAGCAGATAACCTTTCAACATTCAATACATTTGACACGAGTTTATGCCCTTTTTCTTTTTTTTTTAAATGGATTATTTAAATCTAAAATAGAATAAAAAGATAATCCAATCACATTCCCTCCTTTATACCAAGAGTTAAACTAAATGTGCCGTGCGTTCGCATTATTACGCCAAAGACGTAAATGAAACGGGTGAAACACAATTTCGATGCTTGACCTCTAGGGAGTTCTCGATGAGCTTTTTATTATTTTGTTTGGCATTAACTTGCAACACTAGATCTAATGTTTCCAACAATTTTTTTTTCTAACTATGGGCAAAGGGGGGTGTAAAGAAATTAAAAAAAAGTCAACATGAAATGGAAACGTGTCGATTTAATTTCATGTTGCAAAATCTAATTATATTATCTTCCTATTTTGTCTAGCATGTTTTTATATGCCAGTGCCATCAGTGCAGTGTAGGCTAGTTTAGTTATTACAGCGTCTTGCTTAATATAGTAGAAGGGAAGGCTACACCACAGAATAAATACAGAACACAATGCGCAGATTATTTTTTTTTTTCTGTTTTCGGAAGTAATACCCATACCATATTGTTTTGACTACCCAGACCTGGTTACTTACAATCAGGGGCGAAGCCAGAAATTTTTTCCAGGGGGGGCTGAACAAATATTTACCAAAAACCGGGGGGGGGGGGGGGGGGCTGAACTTTTGCGTGACAAACATTTACCAAATTTTTAGAGAATTTAGTACATATTCTAAAAAAGTCTGTTGAAAAGCCCCCCCCCCCCCCCTGTGGCTTCGCCCCTGCTTACAATGTCGTTTAAAAGTCCAAAATCCCAAGGCTAATAATATTAGCTCGCTATTGTTATTTTAAATATTATTATAATAATATTATTTCAGACAAAAGATACAATAAACTCCAACAATGATGCAAATGATAATGGTGCAAGTAAGCATGTCAAACTACTTGGCGTAAGGAATAAATTGATCTGCTTAAAACATAATTCTAATTAAAAAGTAGGCCCCTATTCAATAAATTTTAATGTAGGCCCTGTTTGCTTAAAACGAAAGGCTCAAGATAATACGATTTTGGGGGGGGGGGGGCTGTATAAATATTGAATGTTGTTTAAAACTTGTTTATTAAAGATACAGACTATTAAAATTGTAATAATAGGGTTAAATTATTATATTTCTATTGACAAGTCTTAACGTGTATGCATGCATAAAAGGTCGACAAATAAAAAACATTTCCGGTCGAATTCAATCATTTGTTTCGAAACATGTCTGTGTGCTACCTTACTGGTTGTACTCAAATTTGTTGGGGATTAAAATGTATTTCATTTCCAAAAGATGTTTACAAAACAAAACAATGTATTGTGAAAGTCAGAAGTGAAAAATCACCCTTTTATAATCTCAAATTTATTGCTAAATGCAAAGGAATTTTTGTTATTCGTTTTTATGAATCTACGAATTTGGTTTTTTAATAACCAAGAAAACGCAACTCTTGACTAATTTATTTTGTAAACAAATAAATATTTAACTTCACGCGACTAACACTTGAGTATTAGTTATCGCCTACTCACTTTTGATGTTGAAAAGGGATTCCTCATAACTAATATTGTATCCTTTGTATAATTCTAAAAGACTAGAACTGGCCGTCGAGGTTGAAATCAATTGTCAAACACCAGCAAAAGCATGTTTTTTTTTGTTTATTAGTTTAAAAATAGAACAGGAAGTTCACGAACATATGGGTTCAAAAGTTCACGCCTCATTAAGACTTGTCAATTCTGTGGGCTACATTGGACAGGTTATCTAGAAAAGAGAAGCAAATTATATACAGAAGGGTGAAAGTAATAATAATACAGCACCTAAAATTTTAGAGGAAAAAAAAAAGACTA
This sequence comes from Anisus vortex, assembly GCA_949126835.1. NCBI lineage: Eukaryota > Metazoa > Mollusca > Gastropoda > Planorbidae > Anisus > Anisus vortex. Next base: position 38,478,719 of record OX421492.1, on the reverse strand, counting down.
TAAGGCAATATGAGACTGAGATGGACGGATGATGTGGAGATAGATTCTACAATAGCTTAGAGCAGGGTCGGCAACCTACGCGTCGCGTGCCAAACTTGGCACGCAGAGCGATTTTCAATAACACGTTGATGACCCCCCCCCTACCAAAAAAAAAAAGCCTATTCAAGTCTATTCTACAGGGAATTGAGTGCTAAAGCAGTGTGACTTTTAAGATGTTGGTACGGTGAAGGAATTAGAAATCCCACTTTGGCACATTATTGTGAAAAGGTTGCCGACCCTATGACTTATAGTCCAAGCATAGAGAGATATATTATATAGTCTAGACTCTAGACCATAGGCTCCCCTCGGGGGGGGGGCGGTGAGAAGCTTTGGGGGGGGGGCGCTGACATTCCCTGGGGCGATTGGGGTGGGGGGTGAAGGGCAAGTGGGCGGTACAAACGTACTGATATATTTTAACACCTCAGCTATTTGAATCGATTATTTTTTGAAGGAAAAAATGTGATGTTATCGCAAGTGCTGCTAAATATCTGATATCCTCTATCATTATGCCTACATATTATTATATTAATAAGAAATAAGAATCGCAGTGACTTTTCGATGAAGTAGGGGTCTGCATTTGGCAAATATAGTATGGGGCCGGCTGGTCCTCTGGTTGGTTCACCGGACTGTCAACCATGCTGACCGATCACTGTCGCCCTAACACCTGCTAATAATAATGATATTTTGATCTCAGTTTAACCGATGTTGTCCTTAATGTGTTTTAAACTATCATAATACCAACTACGATTTTGTTAAGCGGTAGGCTATAGATAAGTAGTAATCATACGAACTGGGTAGTTAAGACTAGTTTTTGTAATTTTGAAAATATAGGCTACATATAAATTCTTTAGTCATACAATATTTATATAATTTTCAAATACTTTTTACAGTTTGATCATTTCAAAGTTATAAATTGTTAGCCATTTATTTTTTATGAAAGAAAAAAACCCAGAAATATTAGCTCAAATAAATTTATCTCCCTTTAACTAAAAAATGTTTCCACGTTTGATTCAATAGTGATGCTGTAAGTTCTGTTTTGTAATATAACAAATTTAAATATTACTGATGGGCGGAAGAGGGGGGGGGGGGAATGGGCGCGAAAAGAAAGTTGGGGTGTGTGTGGGGTGGGGGGGGGGGGCGGTGAGCGGAAAAATATTGTAAAAGGGGGCGGTGAGCCGGAAAAGGTTGAAAACCTATGGGTCTAGACTCTAGTGACAATTTAGACGGTAGAACTGGAAAACAACTTGTAAATAAGTTTCTTTCGCTATGGGTTTTGCACGCATTCTTTTCCATAAACCTGCACCAGCCATCGATACGAATAACTGCATGCAATGTTGGAATACTCGGAAACTGGTACAAAGGCACTAGACCTTATAACATAACCATAACCGTTGACGCTTTTTCCAGTCGGGAGGTTTCTCGTTCGAATGCAAGTTAAAACGCACTTAATTTTCTCCGGGTTTGGGTGACGTCCCCTGAGGCCACTTACCTATATCTGTTTAATAAATCAGTTATATCGCTTACGAAATAAAGATTCGTAATCGAACCGAAGTACCAACACAACTTCATCTCAAAGTGAATCCAGAAAATAATACCCGTTGTTTACATATAAAGCAAAATGTCTGCTATAGATTCCACGCGCATGTCTGCATAATAAGGAAATTTCACTGGAAAAATTTAATTTTGGTAAAAACTAGTTTGCACATAGACTCTACTGTAATAGTGATTCTGTGATTTAATATAGACCTATATATCTGTGACTATCGCCTATCAGTAACAAGTAACACAATTTTAATATAATGTAGACCTTTACGTATATAAAACGATATAATACAGTCCTAAAGCTGAAAGTTATAAGGCATTGGTATACTCAAAAGTAGGCTAACTACAAAAAAATAATAAAAATAAATGCATCTCCATCGTTTAAAAGGCATGAATATACTCTGAATTACGTTATTATGTAGACCTTTACGTATATAAAACGATACAGTCCTAAAGCTGAAAGTTATAAGGCATTGGTATACTCAAAAGTAGGCTAATTACAAAAAATAATAAAAAATAAATGCATCTCCATCGTTTAAAACGCAAGAATATATTATGAATTACGTTATGATGTAGACCTTTACGTATAGCTTATAAAACGATATAATACAGTCCTAAAGCTGAAAGTTATAAGGCATTGGTATACTCAAAAGTAGGCTAATTACAAAAAATAATAAAAAATAAATGCATCTCCATCGTTTAAAACGCAAGAATATATTCTGAATTACGTTATTATGTAGACCTTAATGTATATAAAACGATACAGTCCTAAAGCTGAAAGTTATAAGGCATTGGTATACTCAAAAGTAGGCTAACTACAAAAAATAATAAAAAATAAATGGATCTCCATCGTTTAAAACGCAAGAATATATTCTGAATTACAATGATGCCTGATCTCTTTACTTTAAATATTATGGTTTTAACATCCGTCTCTCGGGACGCACGGATGCCGACGACGACGAGGGTTTTTATAAATGCATTGATAGAATATCACGTTGATCTGATCTTGAGTTTTTAATTCTTCCACCTGTGACCCGGTAAGTTTGGTTTCGTGACCCGGTTGCACTAACTTTAATTGGATAACTCGACAAAATAATCTTAAAAAAAAACAACAACTATTGGTTGGCCATGGATTAAATAGCTTTTCTTTAGGCCATAATTATCAATTAACCTACTTTTGTGCATTCAAATGCCTTTTAAATTTATTTATTATACTCTTAAAAATTTACCTGATATATATATATATATATATATATAATTATCAAATATTCTTGAAAAGTACATTTCCAACTACACATGAATTGGTTCTAAATCTATCAAACTGGCGTAAAATCTAGCTCTTTTTCAAATTAGTCATAGTAGCTATTGAAGGGGAAATAACAAGGTTCTGTGGCGAAGACTTTGTATTTCGTTGGGGAGGGGAGCACGACCGTCTGAAGTAGGTCATGGCTGGAATGGCTCTTCAAGTTTAATAAGTCTGAGATTTCTGTGTATTGAAGTTAAGAATCAAATGCTCTTATTAAACATTAACTTTAAAGTTACAAGACAGATTTCAAATGTAAGAATACTTACTGAAAGACGATGTTGACTTAGATCTATATGGGTTTTGAAAAGCCTTCATATTATCTTCGCCTTGCGTGTTTCATTATGAATTATGGCGAAATCTTAGGAAATCTAATTGACCGAATTTCCTACATCCTATCGTGCCGAAACTTGGTACGTAGTCTCGTTGTCGACGACAACACATTGATTCACATTTTTAACACCTCCCACTTCAATATAATTTTAAAGGGGGAAAATGAAAATTGATTTTTTTTTCCAGGGGAAACATAGACGAAAATAATTACGGGGTGAATTCATACGTTTTGACCAAACAATAAAAATGATAACAAAAATGCATAGGCATATAAATATTATAAAGGATTACTGCAAACAAGCTTTTTTTTTATCAGTTATTTATTTATCACTATGCGTTTTTTTCGATAGTACTTTGCTATGAGATTAAAATGTCAATAGTCACTTTACGTCACTTATGACCATATTATCTTTTTAAATATTTATTTATAACAAGAGCATTAGCATTGATGAAAGATATAAGCCTATATATTGTGCCTGTGTTAGGACGATGTAAGACATCTTGAAATTAAGTAGCTACAAATAGTCTATGTTTTAATGGGACTCCCCAGCAGAGCGAGTAATGGCGTAGCCAACCTACGAAACACGTGCCAGACTTTGCACGCAGAGATTTTTCCAACGGCACTCGGAAGACTATAAAAAAAAAGTAATTCAAGACTCTTATTTAAGAAATTGAGTACTATAGCAAGATGAGTTGTAAGCTATTGGCACGGTGAATGAATTAGAAATCCCACTTCGGCACACTATTATCAAAAGGTTGCCGACCCCTGGGCGTAGCCTATTTAAGTGAAGTATGGAAGCGATGCTGAAGAAATATTTTTTGTGATGTTTTCTTTGTTCAAACTTTAAAACCACGGAATTGGTAAACGTCTGTTTTTACAAGACCACGTGACCACTTTTGATCCACTTTTTAACCACCGGACTAAAAGTTCCAAGTCGTTGAGTGTAGCAAGAGTCATCCGTCAATTTTGTAAACTTGATCCAATTCACTCATCGACCCCCTCTAAAATCTTCAAGGGGGGGGGGGGTGCGAGATATTTTTAAAGCTGAAAATTGATTTACAGCATATCACAAAGGTTCCAGCCATCTCTAAGTACTCGCTCTCAGGGCATTAAAAGCCGTCGTAGGTCCGATGCCCTTTTTAGCCCATCACTGCTCTGTAATCTCTTTATGTAACCTTTCAGAGTGACCTTTTCAACACACGGGAAATGGGCGTCACCGTGAGCTTTTCAAAAATGTTGAATCTTACAGGAGATAAAACAAAACAATCTTGTCAGAAAATAAATAAAAAGATATGTGTAGGCGTTCTTCGCATCTTCTCCATTTGTGGACAATATAGCAATTAGTGTAGTTTAGGCCTATATATTAACTGAGAAGATCTTTGTGTGACAATGAAGTGGGAAACAGGTTATAAACCAATGCACAGAGTTAAGCCTACACTGGTCAAACATTTTGTGTACCCAGCGACACGAATTTACTTATTTTGACCAGACGTTCCTTCCAGATATAATATTACTACGTCCACTAGGCATAAAACTCCTGCAGGCGGCAGTTATCATTCGGCGGCAGGGATAGAACCCGGGACGTCTCGGTTGACACAGTCTGGTGAACTAACAGCAGTACCAGCCGGCCTCTCAATTTATGCAGCTATGAATAACAGTTTGAACCGTATTAAAAAAACAACAACCTGTACTCCTTACTAGATAGGAAGAAAAAGTAAATTCATGTTCGTATGACAGAATACCGGTTCTAGTTTAATCAGGAAATGGGTCATTAAATACCTTTATAAAACCATCCAAAACAACGAAAGGCAACAATTGTTTTTAAAATAACAATAATCGAGAGAAGAAAGAAAAAAGGGAGCGGGGGGGGGGGAGCTATAAGCCTTTTGCTTTCTATTGAGGATTCATAATGGGGCACGGTTCGACTGGCGATCCGAAGATTGTAGGTTTCATGGAGTGGAGTCCACCCAGCTCTGATGCGTACATGACACTAGTTGGGGGTAAAGTAAAGGCGGCTGGACATTGTGCTGGCCACACATCCCCTCGTATGCCGTGGCCACAGAAACTGGTGAAAGCTGCTTCACCAGCCCTATAATCAGTTTGGTCCGAAGGGTACTTTACTTAAGAATTCATTTATTGAAAAACTATTTTTGTAGCTTGAAAAAAGTCAACATGATACAAATAAAAGTAAAAAAGAATCAAAATAAAATAAAAGCAACTCAAAACTTCGGTCCACAAAAGCTCTCAGACATTTAATGCCATAAAGATTAGGGGGTAGATGGGATTCGGACGAAAGGTTTGAACTGGTTTTAGATGTCCAATCAACTCCTGTGATGCGGGTAAACCTTTCCAAATGTCTCCTCGCGTCCGCAATCAATCTGCTGACCTGATTGGACGGCAACGCTTAAGTCCAGATTGCGCCATCAACTGAACGATTTCAGCAGACGTCTAAAAGAACAACAGAAAGAACCAAAAGTGTTAAGGCCTACCTACCAAAACCACAAGTATAGAAAAGACACAGGAAGAACGATATGATTGTATGGAACAAATATACTTTACTTATAATGTCAGAACAAAATCTGAGAGATACTGTTATAGGGATAGACCAGAATTCATGATAGAGTTGAAAGAATCGAGATTTTTGTTTGTTTGTCAAAGGATTTTTAAAATAGTTTTAATCTTTACGTAATCAAAGTAGCTAACCATAAAAAATAATATATTTGGTTTAATAAAAAAAGGAAAACAAGACAAAAAATATTTCAAAGCGCGTCAAAATAATTGAGGCAAAGGAACTTGTCGGCAGTTGACTTTACACCCACCCATCTCCATGCTACCAATACCAGAGCCCTGCCCCACCCCTCCCCCAGCAGGAGCTCACAAAAACCTCTATCCAGGATGGTGCAATCTGGATCTCTGTCGAACAGCACCACAAAGGGGGGGGGGCACAAGTTTTACATGCCCGGGTTATACAGTCTTCGTCTGTTACATCACGTTAAACATAACAGGCTAGGGACTATAGAGCTGTCATAGTGCTAGTAATGGACGTTTCTTAGGTCATATGCAAATGTATTCATGTGACCTTTTGAAAATTGAAGTAGTGAACGTCTTACTTCCGGTTGTTGAACCAAATGAAGAAAAGCATTGGAAATGGTAGCAGGTTTTGGTTGCCTGCCTTTTTGTACAGCTGTTAAATCAAAGCGCAGGGGCATTTCATTTCACAAATTTCCCAAAGATAAAAACATAAGGCTCTGCGGATAACTTTATGGTAAAATGCTTTCATTCTATAGACCAGTGATGGCGAACCTTTTTGAGGCCGCGTGCCCAAAGTGCAATACAAGACCAACTTATTTCTTTCAACGTGCCAACACAACAATTAAAACAAAATACCGAGATTTTACTTTAGAAAAAACACACAGCTCATACAGTTAGTTGTCCGAACTAATTACTTTTATTGATACTTTCATTTAGTTAAGCTGATGTGAATTAATCTCTGTGAAGTAGGGATGTTAAAAGAAAACCGGAATTCGAGAGGAAATCATTCATAATTGTGTCCCACGATTTTTTTTTCTTTTTATCTCGAACAAATACTTTTAAACCCCGTTTGATTCTCACAAAACAATTCATTAACATTATATTCCTTGCAAACACTCTTTTGTCAGAGGCGACTTATATGCCTATTGTTTTTTGTTCTTTTTCAAATCCCGAATATTGCTTGTGAATTTGAAATACAAGCACATACAACAGCAAAAACAGATGTTAACGCTAGTTGTCGGCACACACTGGATAAACCCGGTTTAAATTGGATTTATAGAACCGAAAATTGGTTTTGAGAATAAACTAGATCTATATTAACATCCCTGGTTCTATGGTTTACTTACATAGAGCACTCATAAAGTAGATAATATTACACAAAAATGTGCAGTCTTTTAAATTCGTTTGTATGACATTTACTATTTACCTATCTTTCGGTTATGGTTTCGGTTTCGGCAGAATGTCAATTTATTACATTCGGTATGTTGTCGTTTTTGGCCGAAACAAAAAATTTGGTTTCGGTCGCGCTCTAGTCTGCATGAGGGTGGGCCCGCCTGTAGACTGATAAAATATGTATTTTCCGGTGGTCTTAGGTGATCTTCATGAAATGGATCTTTGACTCAATTAAGATTTAACATATAATGTTGGTATATGATTAAAACCATATTCTTTTAATTTCTTTAAAAAAAAATCAACGTCAGCGAACTCGATATTAAAAAAAAATATTTACAAACGCTTACTAAATCTAATCAAGGGAGATAATGGTCCTTTTTTTTTTGTCTCTGGGGAAATGATTTTATTAAACAATTTGTTTTACTCCACAATTTGCGAAAAATAAATATTGTGTATGCGTATACCAGTTCCGGTACTCAAATTGATAAAAATACGTAAAATGAACAATCAATTAATTAATTTTTTACATTATAAATGTAATTCTTAAAACACTTTTTTAGATACTATCTTGTTTTCATAAGTGCGCATTTACTTCTTTCAATAGTACCAAACCATGATCAAATTTAAAAACCAATTACATTTTTGAAAAGCCTTATTATTAAGGTTTGAAGAATGAAAAAAAATAGTATAGAACAGGGATCGGCAACCGACGAAAACGTGCCAGACTTGTTACGCATAACTAAAACGATTTTCAATTGGACGCAGAAGACTTCTAAAAAAAAACGATTCAAGTATCTTCTATAATAAATAGAGTACTAAACCAGGGGGACTTTTATGCTGTTGGCACGCTGAATGAAATGGAAATCTCACTTTAGCACACTATTATCAAAAGGCTGCCATTCCCTGGTCTAGCCCAAGGGTCGGCAACCTATGGCACGCGTGCCAGACCTGGCACGCTGAGCGATTTTCAATGGCACGCGGAAGACCCCCCAATAAGTCAATTAAGCCCTCTTCGACGAGAAATCGGCTTCTAGAGCAGTATGACCTTTAAACTGTTGGCACGCTGGATGAATTAGAAATCCTTTTTTGGCACGCTATTATCAAAAGGTTGCCGACCCCTGGTCTAGACTAAAGAATGTTGGTACCAGGAAACGTCCATGTCTGACCCTGCTACACACCGGGGAGGGCTGCGAGGTGGCGCCATCGAAGAGTATTGTGCTGTACATGTTGTTATGGAAAGCCTCAATAAGACCATCAAAAATAAGTATTTTCCTATGGTCAGGCGACCCCCATGAAATGGTCGTTTGACCCCCAAAGGGGTCGCGACCCAAAGGTTGGGAACCGCTGTGCTAGACGGACTGGGAACTCTTTCCAAATTTTAATAATAAAAAAAACGTGAATCCATAAAAAAAAAAATGTAATCATTTGAACTGCAATGTAAATGACCGATTTTAAAACAGTTTTATTTTAATGAGCCCTTAGTAAATATTTATATTGAATGGAAAGAATATAGATCTAAGTGCAGTACTTTAGTAGAGGTGTTACTAAACTATTTACATTGAGAGGCAATAAGCAGTGGCATTTATATATAGGTCAGTCAACAGAAAAAAAAAAACAAGTTAAATTAACAGCATTTAAAAACCCTGATCAAAATACTAGACTAGACTCAAAGCACAGATACATGTAGGACACATTATTATTTTTTCGGGCATAGAAGGAGCATCTTTAATGCACAAAAGTCGGAAAATGTTTTTAGCGCTATTTCTGAGCATTGTATTAGGTTGATGTTTAGTTGTATTTCTGTAATAATTGTATGCTCTGTATAGGTTCAAGTCTGATGAACGCTGCACACCGGCCCAATGGATCCAATGGATCCGACATATTTATTTTCCTTTTTGTTTTAAACAACTGTTGAAGTAACAAGAACTTTTTCATATTGTCATGATTTTTAAAATGTGTACATTTACTGCAAGGTTTCGGTGGTCTAATGACATAACTCTAAACGAATTTCCAAAGACTGCCGAATCCGAGTATTTGGACGTATAATTTGCCGAATCAATGTATTTGGACGTACTATTTACCGAATCAGAGTATTTAGACGTACAATTTGCCGAATCTGAGTATTTGAACGCACTATTTACCGAATCCGAGTAGGCCTATTTGGACGTAGTATTTGCCGAATCCGAGTATTTAGACGTATAATTTGCCGAATCCGAGTATTTGGACGCAGTATTTACCGAATCCGAGTATTTAGACGTACTATTTGCCGAATCCGAGTATTTAGACGTATAATTTGCCGAATCCGAGTATTTGAACGTACAATTTGCCGGATCCGAGTATTTGAACGTACTTTTGGCGGACTCCGGGTCTGAATCGAGTAATATCGTCAAATACGAAGTTTAACAATGTGATGCAAAGCTTATTCGCTTAATAACCTCCCCTGTACCTCTTATCTACTACATAGCCCGTTACCCCCTAACATAAAACAATAGCAGAACTTTTGGTAAAACAAATCAAGCCATGATTATGTATTAAAAAATTTCATCTTTATTGAAACAAGTGGCCGAGCGGCAGCGCGTTCGACTGGCGTACCGAAGGTCCTGAGTTCGAATCCCGGTGAAGGCTAGGATTTTTTTTTTCCGGGTCTGGAGGGTGTCCCTGAGTCTACCCACCTCTGATGGGTACCTGACCTTAGTTGGGGTAAAGTAAAGGCGGCTGTGCATAGTACACAATCACCTAGAATGCCGTGGCCACAGAAACTTTTGAACGCTGTTTCACCGGGCCTATGGATCAATTTGGTCCGACGGAATAATTTACTTTTTCCTTTTGAAGTGGGTATTATATTTCCGAGGGAAATACTTTCGTAAATCGGGTTTATTGAGCAAAGCGAATGTTCGTGTCAATTCCGGTTAGGCCCAAACAAATACACCATTTCTCTCTTTCAAATGTCACATACACTTTCTCTTTTTCTCGTTCTCTCTCTATCTCTCCTCTATTTCTCCAACTCATTAAATCTATTGTGTTTATCGGATACTTGTACTCACATTTCTATGAAAGGTAGAGATTGATGGTTCCTTGCTTAAAATGATCTATTATTAGTTACCAGTTGATTTGCCCCCTAAGCTAATAGATTTTCAGTAAAAGAGTAAGTAAATTAAGTAATGTACCCGTCGGAACAAATTGATCATAGGACAGTGAATCAGCGTTCACCAGTTTCTGTGCGCTACTAGGGGGTTGTGTGCCCAGCACAACGCCCAGCGGTTTTACTTTACCCCAAATAATGTCAGGTACCCAATGAACTAGTTAGACTCAGTGGCATCATCCAATCCCCCAAATAATATTAGGTACCCAATGAACTAGTTAGACTAAGTGGCATCATCCAGTCTTCCAAATAATATCAGGTACCCAATGAACTAGTTAGACTAAGTGGCATCATCCAGTCTGCCAAATAATATCAGGTACCCAATGAACTAGTTAGACTAAGTGGCATCATCCAGTCCCCCAAATAATGTCAGGTACCAAATGAACTAGTTAGACTAAGTGGCATCATCCAGTCCCCCAAATAATATCAGGTACCCAATGAACTAGTTAGACTCAGTGGCATCATCCAGTCGCGGGAACAAATCCTGGACTTCACCAGGAGTCGAGCCCAGAACCATCGGTACGTCAGCCGTTCTTCTCTGCAGAAGAGTGAAGAGTGGCAAGCGCTTAATAAAGGCATCTCGCTTAGTGCCAGAAATATTAACGTGGGGCATGCCTCGAACACCTGCCTCGTCATCTCGATCGGCAAAGCCCAATCACCGTAAATGCATACGCCTGCCCAATTAGAGCACCGCTCTCTCACCTACCCCTCCTTCCCCCAATGCCCCGAAACTTAGCTCGACAAATTATAATTTCCATCACAAAGCTCCTTCTAGTTCTTCAACGGGGGTATCCCCTGTACTTTAACCCTTTCGTTGACCACACAATGGTTTAAACTCAACTTCAGCGTTAGAGCCCATGGTTGTAGTTGTTGGGCTGTTACGGCATCGTAGGCCGCATAAACAGTCACTTAATAATTCAAATGACAAAATAAAAGAATTTGTTTATCATTTAAATTCCCTTAATGCAGCGGTTCCACGGCCTGTGGGTCGCGACCCTTTTTGGGGTCGAACGACCATTTCATGGGGGTTGCCAAGGACCTTCGGAAAACACTTATTTTTGATGGTCTTATTGAGGCTTTCCACAACAAGTGGTACAGCATAGTACTCTTCGATAGCGCCACCTCAGAACCCTCCCCAAACAGAGTTGTGCCCTGGCCCCAGCACTCTTTAGTTTAGACCAGGGAATGGCAACCTTTTGATAACTGTGTGCCAAAGTGGATTTCTAATTCATTCAGCGTATCAACAGCCTAAAAGTCACCCTGCTTTAGTACTCTTTTTCTAACAGAAGATACTTGAATAATTTTTTTTTTAAATCGTCTGCGTGTCATTGAACATTTTTTGCGTAACAAGTCTGGCACGCTTGCCGTAGGTTGCCGATCCCTGGTCTAGAGTTTCTCAAGAGTCTAGACTCTAGACTAGGGGTCGGCAACCTTTTGATAATAGTGTGCCAAAGTAGGAATTCTAATTTATTAAGCGTACCAACAGCCTAATAGTAGTCCTGCACTACCAAGCAATTTCTGGTAGGGGAAAATTGAATTGCCCTTTTGTGGATATTTCGCGTGCCATTGAAAAAAATCACTCTGCGTGCCACGTCTGGCAAGCGTGTCGTAGGTTGCCGACCCTTTTTCTAGACTATTCCTCTTTTCTTGACAGTCCTCAAACCTTTTTTTCTATTTCCATTAGGAGGCGCGTCGGAGTTTTACCTCCTTGCCCCTCCTTTGGGCCTTCTAGGCTTGTATATAGAGAGCCAATGTGAGAAAACTGAGCACGCTCCTAATCTCGCAAGGCTCGGACAACATACCGCTACCGGGTGATTTGTCACTACCGTGCCTCCAGCCAAACTGACCGCACTCGTGCCAATTTGACCGCCCTCTGAAATCAGAGAGCAGGCAAGCGAGGGAAGGGGGATGGGGAAGGGGGTGACCAACTTCTTAGCCAAAAGGTTTTCAAACCTTAAAAATAAGGTTTTTTAAAGATTATATATATTAAATATATCATACACTATTAAACGAAGTAAATGCTTACTGATGAAAACAAGCAAGTAGCTAAAAAGGTGTTTTAAAAATAATTACATTTTATTATAAAATAAACACAATAATTAATTGATTGTTCATTTTAGATATTTTCATCAATATGAGTACCAGTACTGGTATACGCAAATACAAATATTTATTTATTTTTTCAAATGCAAATAATTATTTGTAGTAAAAAATTGTTTACTAAAAGCATTGCCCCAGAGACTTTAAATTAGGACTATTATCTCCCTTGATTAGATTTAGTATTTGTTTTATTATTATTATTTTTTCAATATCGGGTTTACTCACATGAATTTTTTTTAAAGAAATTAAAATATTATGGTTTTAATAATATACCAACATTATATGTTAAATCTTAATGGGTCAAAGAACCATTTCATGTGGGTCGTCTAAGACCACCTGAAAAATATATTTTATCAGTCCACATGTAGATACATCCACAAATGAGCACATAATAAGTATATTTCTATTATGTGCATACGAGTACCCGGCATGATGACTTTAGCGCACCAACCCAATCACATACCTACCGGTATTTTAAACAGTTGCCAAAACAGTCGGATGCGCCGAACTACTATTTCACACTGAAGTCAGATGGTTGCCGAAAGGAAAAAAAATTAAAAACGTGTTATAAGCTTCGTGATAAACTCAGAACTCTTTAACTTTAAAATCAGAAAGCAAGACCGAAGTTCACAGCTCTTCAGACTTCAGAAAATAACATACTTCTTTTAATAGCTTTGAAATCTTTAATGAGTAAAATTTATCCCTGCAAGGACCAGTTAATTTTTGTAAAAAAAAAAACCCACTTAATTTGTCCGAAAAGATCGCATCATTTCGAATAAAACTTGTAATGTAAAAATTGTATGTAAATAAAATGTACATGTTGCTTAACTTATCTGCTTTCTTTGAGGAACACGACATTGAACCAAATAAAAGGATTACGATAATGATTTTTACGATAATGATTTTTTGTGAAAGAACACTTGCACATGCTTGCAGACGAAATTTCATCGTACCTTTCAAATTTATCTGACAATTCATTTGCACTTGAAAGAAGGTCATGCACAGATAAATTTGAAAATGTTCTTGAGACAACACAAGAGAAGTTCATTTAATTTATTAACAACAAATTTCTCTACAAATCTAATTAAAAAATTCAGGATAAAGTGTTTGCAGGGTTTGGTGACATTTCATCCCGCGACATTTCATCCCGCAACAGTTACTCCCTGACACTTAACCCCACGACAGATAATCCCATTGACACTTGGTCCCGCGACACTTAATCCCTCCTGCGGACATGTACACTAAGAAAAAATAAAACAAATGTATTTAAACTGTACAGTTAGAGTATAAATCCAAGATATCCGTAGTACAGCTAAAAGTTTAAGAAAACATCTGAAACAAAAATTGTGTTTTTATTAACATTTAGGTTCCTAAAGAAGGTGGTCTAGTGACGCCATTTAGTCATAACTCATTGCCCAATGAAAGCAAAGGCTGCGTCCCTTCCAACCAGGTCACCTGTCATTTAGTCTTCAACTGAATTGAAAAAAGTTAATACAGGAGTGTTTACAATGACCCACAGGAGTGTTTACAATGACCCAATCAATATTATACCCTTGTCGTTGGGGTCACAAAAAGCGGACACTACAAATAAGCAAAGCCGACATATCTCTCTGACAATCTCTTTGTAGGCCTATACCAATCAAAACAAGTCTCGCTAGAACTCAGACCAACACGCACGGGTCCTACTTTGACAACTATCTGGGTGAGGATTGTCCACAGGTAACAAAGGGAGGTGATCGAACCGTGTCGCAGGGGCTAGTCACATTACGCAAAAGGGTTAAATAAGGAAACACATTAATTTTTATTAGTAATTATTATTCCTACAATTAGTTAGTACTTTGTGACAGCTAGTTTCTCCAAATACATTTGTTTTATTTTTTTCTGAGTGTACATGTCGGCGGGAGGGATTAAGTGTTAATGGGACTATCTCGCGGGAAGGGAGGGATTAAGTGTCGCGGGACCAAGTGTCAACGGGATTATCTGTCGTGGGATTAAGTTTCAGGGAGTAACTGTCACGGGATTAAATGTCGCAGGATGAAATGTCCGTACACCGTTTGCAGTCATATACTAGCCTGTCTAAGTCTGTGTTGCACCTTCTTCTTCCATTTCCAACAACTTATCTTTGTGAAAGGCCTTCCAGTTAGTTGATCATTAAATCTAAATACAGAAGTAGACTTGTGAAAGATGATCTTCGTTGTGTAAGCGGATGAGAAACACGCAATCTCAATCTTAGCACTGACGTCGTGTAGTAATTAGAAATAAATATTTCTCAATATTATATTAATTCAATTGGATTTTTTTGATTAATCACTGTGCTTTGTTCAATTTTTTTTAACACTGAAAATAAATACAGTCAGCATATGAGATAATTACATTACATTTTATACCAGTAGCAAATTACAGCTATAAGGTAGCGAGGAAAAAAAAGTTTATGGTTATGTGTCCAGCACAATGCCCAGATGTTTTACTTTACCCCAAAAAATTTCAGGTACACAATGAACTAGTTAGACTCAGTGGCATCATCCAGTCCCGGGAACAAATCCTAGGATTCGAACCCAGAACCTTTGGATCGCAAGTCGAACGCGCTACAGTTCGACCAACGTGCCCATGTTTTTAACATAGACTCATAAAACGTTGATCTAGATTTTTATATTAAAAAAAAAACACTTTTATGTTATCTTTTATCTTATAAGTTTACAGACGTTCCTTCTAGATAGAATATTTTACGTTCACTAGCCAAAACTCCTGCAGGGCGGCAGGGATCGGCCGGCGGCAGGGATAGATCAGGCAACGTATTGGTCTGGTCTACATCGACCCTATGACACGCCGAAGGCGTAGCGTGCCGTGTAACAGTAAGGATTCCGCGGCAAGCGATTGTTCATTGCGGTTCCCCTAGGACAGGGGTCGGCAACCTTTTGAGGCAGAAGAGCCAAAAGTTACAATTTACACAATTTCCCAGTTTTTAAAGAGCCACTAACTTTTTTTTTTCAATATTATCGTATTTGATTAGGAGTAGGATTAGCTTACCTAAAGGGCCTACAAAATTAATTTTTTATTTAAAATAAATAGCTGTAAATATGAAATAATAGGGGTCTTATTTATTCATATAAAACATACAAATGTTGCGCACAAAATATATTAAAGTATTTTAGCTAGCTCTGCTTGAATAATAAAATTAGTAATCAAAAAGTAGGCCTATAACTATAATTTACAATAATAGATAGTTACAATAGTTACATCAATGGGAGCATTGGCCTTGAATGCCTTTTGAAAGTTTGGCTAAATCTGGTTCATAACTTGTTGTTTTCAGTTTCTAGCACGCCTCTAGATTTTTATTTGTTAGTTGGCTTCTTACTTTACTTTTTATAATATTACATGCAAGAAAACGCTTGCTCGCACGAATATGTTGACTCGAAGATCGTCAGCACTCCAAATGCCAACTTCTTCACCTCACTGTAGCATCCTGGAAGACTATTCCATGCGTCAAATATGAGTGCCTCAACTCGCGGCATTTCTTTTAGAGTTTAGAACTTTTCAGTTGTGCAGCGTGTAGTGCATCCTTTTTGGACCCCCAACTCACAACTTTGCTCCGAAGAAGACTGAACACTACCGCCCGCTGGGTTGCTGACTGGGTGTTTCAAATAGTAGGCCTAGTCTAAGTAGTGACTAGCGGCTGTCAGCTTCAGCTGTCTGTGTACTCTATCATCCCAGCCTGTTCATGTCTACTATGGTGTGCCACAGGGGTCTGTCCTCAGCCCAGTTCTTTTCACCCTTTACACCCAACCCCTCTCCTTTGATATCGAACGCCACAACCTGAAATATCATGCTTTCGACAGGCTCCTTGCTTCCATCTCAATGTTTCCTGGACATCAAGAACTGGATGACGGAAAACAAGTTAAAGTTGAACAGTGAGGAGACTGAAGCTCTTATCGTCGGTACTAGACGGAGGGTCGTGTCCCTCACTGCGTCCGATCTTCAGCTGGCCGACGCAACAGTACCTTTATCCCCGACTGTCAAGAGCCTTGGCGTCTATGTGAACTCCACGCTGTCCATGCAGCCCCACATCTCCTTCCTCGCCAAAATCTGCTTCTTCCATCTGCGTCGTATTGCCGCCGTCCGTCGCTATCTCACTAAGGAAGCTTGTGTAAAGCTTGTCATCTCTTTCCTCTTTTGCTTCTTGGTTTATTGCAATTCACTCTTGGCTGGCCTCTCGGCCTCCTCCCTTCAGGGCCAACAACGTGTCCAGAACTATGCTGCCCGACTGGTCCTTAAGAATAAGTTGACTCATATCACTCCTCTGCTCCGATCTCTGCACTGGCTACCGCTCGGCTTCTGATGCACTAACTCTTCAGATCCCTCGTGCGAAGCTAGTGTTAGCTGACCAACGTGCATTCTCATAAGGGGCCCGTCTACAGCTTCGCCAGAGCCCTAGCCAGGCCCCACGAGAGGGGGGTACAGCCGGTACGCCGTACCGGGGCCCACGAGAGTTTAGGGGGGCCCATGAAGCCCATGAATATTAAAATTTAAAATGAAATTGGCCATTACGCAAGTATTTTTTAATTATTGCTATTAAGCTAAGAGGAGATGTCCCAAAACCTTCTACAATCTCACATGGCGCTGGGGGCCCTTAATTTGGATATTATTTGAATGTGTACTTGAACATTTTGTTAAATATGCAATGAAATCCTTAAGTTGTAATATAGGGCCCAATTATTTCCGATAGCATTTAGGATCTTAGTTTTCGTCCTGATTCGTCTGCCTGCGCTGCTGTTGTTGGTAATGTGGAGGAGTGCTGTCAAATAGTTAAGGCATGAATGGCTGCTAACAACTTAAATTAAATGATGACAATACAGAGGCAATTATCTGTGGTTCTGATGTCAGTCTTCGGAAAAAAAGCTATTACTACAATCAAGGTTGGGGCTGCCGAGATAACGTTGTCCAACACGGGTAGAGACCTTGGCCTTTTTATTGATAATAAAATATCAATGGTTCCACATAACAGTGCTGTGGTTAAAGCTTGTTCGTCTCATCTACGCACCCTGGGTCAGCTGCGACCTCAACTCAATCGAAGGACGGCCAACGCCGTAGCAGTCTCTCTTATCCAGTCAAGGTTGGACTACAGCAATAGTTGCATGTGGGGTTAGTCCCAGAACTAATTGCAGAGATTACAGAGACTGCAGAACACCGCGGCGCGCATTGTATCGGGGGTGAGGAAGCAAGATCATATCTCCCCGACACTGAGGGATCTCCACTGGCTCCCGGTGATAAAGCGAATAGAGCACAAAATTATGTCCAAGTACCTGGAAGTGCGCTCATTTGAATCAGTTGTGCCTTCTTTATGGAACAATTTACCTCAGACCAGTGGCGTAGCTAGGAAGGGGGAGGGGGGGTCCAAATTCATAGATCCGCCCGGGCCCCTACTTGAGGGGGGCCCCAAAGGAGTGTCCAAATTGTTTTTTTCTTATGTCATAATGTCGAATGTCAAAATGCAGGGGCCCCTAAAGAGGCCAAGCCCCCCGGGCCCCCAAATCCCTTGCAACGGCACTGCCTCAGACACTGAGAGAATCTGGGACAAAGAGTATCTTTTAAAAAGAACTTGAAGACATTTCTCTTTGGCTAATACATCTGCCACTGCAAATCAAACCCAGAGCGCAATAAGCATGCTAATTTAATAGCATGGATAGAAGCGCTATAGGAAATACCCATTCTTATCTTATCTTCTTATCTCTTTTTTATTATTTTTCTCCAGGACGATTACAGATATAGACATATAAGCCTTAAAGGCTTACAGTTCTCCCTGTTAGCTTAGTAGTCTAGGCCTGCATACTCTATATCGCTGCATACTAGTACGGCAGTCAAAGTTAGTCGATTCTTTTACACTTTAATTAATGATCTCCTGTGCGGTAGCCACGAGGGGAGGTTGAAGTAATCATAATTTTAAACAAATGTAAATACACATTATTGCAGCCTCAAGAGGTGGAAAATACTGTCAAAGCTTCATGGCATATCTAGCACCATATGGTCAGATCGAATTGAAAATGTAAAACAATTTGTAGCTCATCGACCAGGGGTTGAGTTGGCTATGGAAGACCTGTTAAAGCTGAATCTTACTCCGAAAACCAGAAACGAAATTCATGAAACGTATATGTTATGTCGGTTCTTTCACTTGCATTATAATGTCAGTCGTTTGGCACAGTATACTAGTCTCTTTTGGCTTCTGCAACAAAGTCATTCAAGCGTGTGATGCGACTATAGATATAGAAGTTGCAAACATAGAAAGCTTATAATATGCACAACTAGGGGCTTTGCGAAACAGTTGGAAAGCAATGTGGAATGAAGCTAAGCTTGTTAAATCCCACATGCAGATAGAAGTACAATAGTTTAGGAACAGCAATACAACTGCCAGTAAAAAAAACAAGATTCCATGACGAGGATATATACACCTGATGAAAATGTGAATGAGATGAACGAAACAGAAGAATGCCATGAGGAAGTCCACTTTTGAAAACACACTATTTTATGTTGTATTGGATAATGACATAGTGTTATTGGAGGGCTTACAGTTTACAGTTCGGTTCAATTCAGTCAAAGATATTTCTAACACATTCAGCTTTCTTTGGAACTGCCAAAAGATGCCAGAAGAAGACTTGAAGTATAAAGCTACTAAGTTAGCAGAAAAGTAAGCTTATTATAATATCATAAGTTGTGAAGACTTTCTTCAGGAAATAATTCACATAACAATGGTTCACAATGCAAATGTTGGTAAAGAACAGTTGGGTGCATTGGAACTGTTAAATGTTTTGGCAAATTCCAAATTAGAAAATATTTTTCATAACATAAGTGTCAGTTCAAGGATGTTTCTTACATCACTAGTCCAGTAGCATTAACAGAGAGGAGCTTCAGTAAACTTAAGCTCATCAAAAATTGCCTTAGGTCCACCATGAGTCAGGATCGCCTGCACAACTTGGCTAGGCTCAGTATTGAGTCTGGCATTGCAAGACAATAAACTTTGACACGATAATTCGTAGTTTTGCCAAGAAAAAGGCACGCAATTTAAGTTAGCCCTGTTTTAATAAAACTAGTCTTTTTCTTCTCTTTCTTATCATTCATGTAGGCCTTTTGATGTATTTTCTGTTGACTATTTCTTTTCACCAAACAGTAAGCATTCAAAAGATGAATGATTTGGGTATAATTTTGTAAATAATTAGATCAATTCTGATCAATACTGAAGCGGAGGACCAATTAGATCTACAACAATTTAACTAGAAATATTTGATTAATGTATTTTTGTAATAGACCTGTAAGGCTGTGATTGAAATTATGACACTCTAATGGTAAATGGTTACACTTATGGCAGTTTCACAAAATGATCCACAGACCTTTTGAAAAGATTCCTGATTTTTCAAACGTATGTAATGCAAATAAATCATCAAGATCTGAATAGTGTTAGAAAAAAAAAGGTGTTCGGGGGGGGGGGGGGCACAAAAGATCTCGTACCGGCATCTTTTTTTTCTCTCGAGGGCCCTGGCCCTAGCTTCAACACCTTCAGAAGTCGGCCGAAGACGCACCTATTTAAGTAGCAGTATTCACCTGTACATGTATACATTGTCGCCTTTTATTCGTTGTCTATACTCTGTAACTGTTGACGGCGTCTAGAACTGTTCCCAACGGGATATAGGCTACAAGTATTATTATTTGGCTATTATTATTACTCTACCTATTATAACTGTTCTCTGTTGAGTGATTGTATCCTGTTTTCAGTATATAGGCTATATATATTTGCAGTATACTATTTTTTATTAGTTTTGAAAATAAAATAAAATAATAATAATATAATATCTGCGCATGGAACTGGAGAGCCGCATCTTGTCATCGAAAGAGCCGCATGCGGCTCGCGAGCCGCAGGTTGCCGACCCCTGCCCTAGGATCATTATCGTTGTGGCTCGCCCGTTTACCTGCAATGTCACCCGGTAACACAAATCCTATCCTATAGGTATAGACATCCAGGCACCGGGTGGTTCTGAGACGGGATCGCTGCGTCCATTGCTTCCTCTCCACCGAGGCCCGGGGGCCTCTCGGCAGTGCAATGGGCCTCGGACCCGCTGCGGAAGCTGTTACCCATGCGTTCGCCCGCCGGTGTAATCTTAATGGGATCGTATCGGCGGTTTACACTCTTTGCCAGTCTTTGAGTCCCATGGGTACAGAAGTGAACCTCAGGACCAGCCGGCCTCACCTTTTTTAAATACTACGTCATCGGTAGGCCTTAAATAAAGTTTCTAGTGCATTTTTTTTTGATTGCCATGAAAGTGGAGAAAATGTAACATTTGATCCACTGGTGTAATTGTTTCATTCTTCCATCTCTTTGATTATTTAGTTAATATTTGTATACTTACACTACGCCTATATGAAATAAATAAATAAAAAGGGTTTCATAAAATAAACTTGGAAACAGTAAACAGGCAAACGCGTGCGGACACACTCACACTAAAAGCGTTTTAAGAATACTGTTGTTGTTTTTTTTTTTATAGACGATATCTTTTCTAGAGTAGGAATAAGTTTTTATTGAATAAAAAAAAAACACAATTTAAGAAAATTAAAATTCGTCACTTTTGTTTATAGTGCTCGTGAGCCACTAAACTGTACACTGTACAATATATAGTTCAGTGTTGTAAACGTACACGTTGAAGAATAGATCGACTAAGTCGACAGACATAATATGCAATGTTCTTAAAATAACTACGACCTTTGAAAGCAAGAAAAAAATCTACTCCTTGAAAAGTAGTCCGTCCATAATTGAGTTTCCACATTATTTCATTGTTGTTGCGCGGACTGATCGTGTCAATATGTTTACGTCTAGTGGTGACAAGTCTGGATTTGGACCATACCAAGAACATAAGAGACATTCTTTTTTTTTGGTTGTCACAATGTGTTCGTGCCACTGAATGCAACTGAGAGCCTTATAGGCTGACATCAAATGTGTTTTGACACTTCCACAAAAGTCGCCATACCGGTGTTGTCACACAAGGGAGCTAATACACATTTTCTTTTATGCTTTGTGGTTTTTGTCTATTTATTTTTATTATTTTTTATTTTTAAAACTGTTTGTTAACAGAAAAAAAAACGATATATAGGTCACCTATTTATAGGACAATTCTTTAATTATTTATTAGTGCAGGTGTTAAATCTATATTTATCTTCTTAATAATGCAAAGGCATGACATAAAAAATTATTGAAAATTGAGGTGTATAATATTTTATGACTTTTTTAATTAATATTTTTTTAAATACCAAATTGTGGCGGTTTGTTGCTGCCGTATGTTCTACGGACACCGCCCCCCCCCTACCACCAAGAGAAATCATCAGCCTTTTGTATATTGTATATAGAATCTAAGACCAACTAATTTTATATTGTAATGCGACAGATGACCAATACTTTTAATTACAACTTTGCATATCTTCCACATTTCTGAAAGTGTTAAATCATCGTTACATCATTTCAATCATTTTGAAGTTAAATATAATTAAAATAACTACAATATTTTAACATGGAAAATTGTTGTCATGGATGCTTTGTTGTAATTTAACATTAATTTGTGCAACAGTTTTAAAGTCTTAGCCTACAAAATATGACATTTCATTTTTTAAAGTAGCCTACTTATCGTAAGACCAGTGATTCACTTGCATTGAATAAGTTGTAAGTATGCAAATATACAAACACTGCATTAGACTTCAAACTGCTTATGTGTTTGTGTGTTTGGAATAGAACACATAGTTTCACTCCTCAAAACTAGCACAATAACAAACAACAACAAACACAGCAGTCACAACAAAAACGCAAAGAATTTTGCAATTTCTAAAAGTATTTTGTTGAAAACATTTTAGTTTGAAACTGTTTTGATCTCAGCAAGCTTTTTCTTCCGCCATACATCATTCAAAATGTTCTTTGTATCAACATACCTTAACCTATCTTAGTCAAACCTAGCAATATGAACATACACAAAAACATAGTCTTATCTAGGTGAATGTACACTAACAACAAAATACACAATTATGTATAACAACATAAAAAATAACATTTTAAAAACTCTTAAACAATGGTTCACCCCCCCCCCCCTCCCCTTTCCTGCTTCACCCAAAACCAAACACACACAAAAAAAAGCAAAACTATAAAAAAAAGGGCTAGCTAATTGCCTACTCGTGCATACCACCTACATCGTTTTTGTATTTTCCAAGCCATTCATTGTGTTCACACCTCATTATCATTGTCTGTGTTGAGGCTACTAGGTACATGTAACTAGAGTTGGCAACGAATCAGTTTGTTTTAGCATCTCTAGCAGCATAGACACTGTTTTATGTGTTTTTTTTTATTGTTTGAAGTAAAATAGTTTTGCAGACCAACATAGAGATATTAACCTAAAAAAAAAAGAAAAACAATTTATTTATACATTGATATTATTATTAAACGAAACACAAGTTCACTACATTGTCCGTTCACTTATTCATTCAGAGCTTTCATAAACTTATTCAAAAGTGTTAACAGTAGAGCTTAGAAATGTATTTATCAGAAATCTTTTCAAGTGTTACATTTTTTTTCTTGACAGCACTTCATCCTTGTAGAATCTAGTAGCTCCATAGCATCAAATGATCTTCAGCCAGTGGTAAGGACTAGTTCAGTTTATGCAAGTTGAAACTAGAAATGTTTACAGTAGAAGGCTACTGTAATTGCCTGTCACTCAAAGCCAAAGTCTAAGTGAAAAAAACAAACAATAACAAGAACATAGCTGATTATTTAACTGTTTTTTTTTCAAAGATCATTTGTTCTATATGTAGGCTATATGTATAAAATCATTTGTTCTATCTGTAGGCTATATGTATAAAATCATTTGTTCTATCTGTAGGCTATATGTATAAAATCATTTGTTCTATCTGTGGGCTATATGTATAAAATCATTTGTTCTATCGGTACGCTATATGTATAAAATCATTTGTTCTATCTGTAGGCTTTATGTATAAAATCATTTGTTCTATCTGTAGGCTATATGTATAAAATCATTTGTTCTATCTGTAGGCTATATGTAAAAAATCATTTGTTCTATCTGTAGGCTATATGTATAAAATCATGTTCTATCTGTAGGCTTTATGTATACAATCATATGTTCTATCTGTAGGCTTTATGTATACAATCATTTGTTCTATCTGTAGGCTTTATGAATAAAATCATTTGTTCTATCTGTAAGCTATATGTATAAAGCTATCGAGACTCCCAATAAATGTTATATCACGCAGTCAAAACAGAACTTTTTGTTATCACTTTAAAAGGAACAATTTATATAGTTTAGTTTATCTCCCTTTCCTTTGGTTTTCAATTTCATATTTTCTGTTGTTAAAATAAATATTCTATAGAGTGGAATAAAAGTACACTCATTAAATAACGTACTTAAAAATAGAATGAAATAAATTCTATCCTTTCAAAGTACACTTTATTTTTTTTCTCAAACGTGAATTTCAATTTCTGATAACAAATATCGAATTGAGCAATACAGATAATTAACTTATTTGTCTGTTTCAGTCAGTCTTAGATTTACCAACTATGTAGGAATTTCTTTATATTTTCTCGAGTGATTATTACGAAATAAATCCGTTTATACATTTTTTTTCTCGAGTAGTATAGGTGAAGGTTCGGGGCCAGGATAGTATTCTATTCGTTTAGGACATTTCTTTCATATTTCCATCGTTATCTATTTGTCTATATCATGGCTGACGGGGTACATTTGTCTAGATATTGCATGACGGGATACATTTGTCCAGCTTCTCATCGAATTTCTGATTACATTCTTGGAAGTTTGCATAGACTTTACGTAATTATCTGCGAATACTCGGGGAAATTTCTGTGACGATTCTTGGGAAACGTTGGTCGATTGTTAGTTGGGGCTTGTGGGTGGGGTGTAAGAGGGGGGTGTTGTTGGGAGATGGAAAGGATGGGCTGGATCGTCAACAACCAGAAGATAGCTAATCTGATCTATTTGACCATTTAGGAAACTGGATGTTTGTTTACAACCAATGGTTCTAGTCTATTCTATTCCGACATAGTTTTCTATTTTGTTATATTTCCGTGTAAACAAAATCTGCCCTGGAGATGGTTTTACGAAAAACAAGAAAAGTAAATGTAACGCAAAATAGAATAGTTTCCGAATAGATCGTCCAGAATATAGGCCTTCTCTCGACACCTTCTAGCGACACCTACCGACCGATTTTCAAATACATATTCAACGTACTTTTTAAATAATAAAACATAAAAAAAGAAAAACGTTATTAAATCAACCACAAACCAAATTAGATTACAAAACACTACAGGCGATGGCAAAAGGGCTCACACTTTTCACATTTGTAAGCTTTGAAATTTAATTAACGGTAAACAAACAACAACAACAACAAAAATAATAATAATAATAGCCGTATGAAATAAAATCATTCATAACATTTGAGCCAAAGAACATACACTAATTTTTAAAATGTTATT
Source organism: Anisus vortex (assembly GCA_949126835.1). Taxonomy (NCBI): domain Eukaryota; kingdom Metazoa; phylum Mollusca; class Gastropoda; family Planorbidae; genus Anisus; species Anisus vortex. The sequence continues at coordinate 38,453,815 of OX421492.1, read as the reverse complement.
CAATATATTTCTTTACAAAGAAGTAGAAATAAAGTGTTTTCACGGATTTTAGAATGTACAGAATTTGAAATTTCCTTATTAAGCATTTAAAAAAAACAAAGCAACATCTAAAGGTTAACGTTCTTGCAAAGTTGAACGGCCATAATGATTTAATATTCAATAAATAGTATAATTAAACAAATACACTTTGAAAAAATATGATGAATTTTTTTCTCTGGACATCTCAAACTTTATCTCATGGAACCTTCACAGCTCCAGAGTAAAATAGAAACAACCTTTGGCCAGAAAACTCTGCCGTGGACTAAAGTCTCCTACTCGACTTTTAGTAGCTCTTGTGTGTTGTCTAGACCAGGACCTAGTCTTCTTGCCTTTAGTATGCAAACAAGACTATCGATTCAGATGATATCTTCCCAAGAAACCCAATTGACATCTGAGGCTTATCAACCAGATTTATCACAAAAGACGCCCTTCTTTGCAACTGCTTGACCTTCTTCTGGTATACTATAAAAAAAAGAAGAAAAGAAGCCGAAATACCCCGAAAAAATAGAAGTGGTCCAATGTCTGGAGTTCTAGATTTCATCCGCTTTTCTCCCCCTCCTACCCAGACGAGCGTTGGTTTTTTTTATATTTTTATTTTTAGAACATTGAGTCAGTCTATGGTCGCGCCCAAACATTACACAATAAATTGACCTCAGAGGGCGCTGGAGAGAGAGAAATGGACGCGGCTGCAAAGATTCGAATATTATTGATCATCGGATTTGTGTTCAGTTTTTGTGACTATATTGTAGCTTTAGTGTTGTCTGTTTTAAAAGTACTATATTGTATCTATGGTGTTCTATGTTTTAAATGACTATTGTATATATATACTACTATAACAAATAAAAGAAAGAACTAACAACTATATTGTAACTTTGGTGATGTTGTATGTTTTAAAAGTACTATATTGAAATCTATGGTGTTGTATGTTTAAATGACTATATTGTAGCGTTGATGTTGTATCTTTAGCCTGAATATATTGTATCACTGTTGTGGTATAAACTTCGACAGAACTATATTATAGCTCTAGTGTTGTTGCATTCATTGTTTATTATTCAATGCAATTTATGTTTCTTTGATAAAATGTGTTAAACAAATATTATCATTTGTCCATTCATATCTATCAAGCTGTCTATATGTCATTCTGTCTTTCTTTTTGTCTGTCCGGTCATCTGTTATCTAGACTAACTGCCTAGTTCCCTTGTCGGTTCTCGTTGCACCCGGCTTAAGTAGTATGCGAAGTATTGTAGCTTGCGTATAGCGTATAGTGAGTGTATAGACTATAAATCATATAATTGGAACGAATCGTTCTAGTATTGAACACTATCGTTCATAACGGCCCCGTCAGCCACTTTGTTGCATATAAAAGGAAAAATCCTGAACGTATTTTCAAACTGAGAAAGGTAGTAGCCACCGACCGATCAATATGTTCTCAATGGACATTAAAGTTCTCGGAGATAAACGGCGGGTCTGCCAGGAGATATTGGACATTTTTTCTTTATGCTGGTACACTGCGAGCAAATAGAGGCGAATCGGTAATGAGTATGTCTTCGCTTTCATGTCCTCAAATATTGCTCTATTTTGTTTCTTTGTATATTTGTGTCTGTGTGTGTTCACGCAAATTCTAAACACGATCAAACACGCAAGCTAAATTAAATCTTTCTTTGCGGCACTAATGTGTAGTCTCGCTTTTTAATATATAATTTACACTTCGCCTTATGCATATACATTTATTATGTTATTTTCTGTCTTTCTTATATACACACACATACACACTCGAACACATATATTTATATTCAGATTAAGGTTTTGAGACGTGGTGGTCAAAGGGTGCATCTACAAATATAATAAGATCTTCATGTGTTCTGAACATTACACGGGAGGAAGCGGTATTGTCTTTGACCATATTTCAACAAACAAGTAAGAAATACACGGGTGTTTGACTAAATTTGAACAGACATGTAAGCAATACACGGGTCTTTGACTACATTTGAAAAGACATGTAAGCAATACACGGGTCTTTGACTACATTTGAACAGACATGTAAGCAATACACGGGTCTTTGACTACATTTGAAAAGACATGTAAGCAATACACGGGTCTTTGACTACATTTGAAAAGACATGTAAGCAATACACGGGTCTTTGACTACATTTGAAAAGACATGTAAGCAATACACGGGTCTTTGACTACATTTGAAAAGACATGTAAGCAATACACGGGTCTTTGACTACATTTGAACAGACATGTTGTATAGAGTTCCAATGTAAACGTTAGAGTTTAGAGCATAGGTATCCCCGAAACAATTGTTTCTCGAGAAGCACCACATATAAAACAAAGCTTACACACGTAATGTTGGCGCTATATGACATAGCTTACACACGTAATGTTGGCGCTATATGACATAACTTACACAGTTAATGTTGGCGCTATATGACATAACTTACACAGTTAATGTTGGCGCTATATGACATAACTTACACACGTACTGCTGGCGCTATATGACATAGCATATACACGTAAAGTTGGCGCTATATGACATAACTTACACAGTTAATGTTGGCGCTATATGACATAACTTACACACGTACTGCTGGCGCTATATGACATAGCATACACACGTAAAGTTGGCGCTATATGACATAACTTACACAGTTAATGTTGGCGCTATATGACATAACTTACACACGTAAAATTGGCGCTATATGACATAGCTTACACACGTAATGTTGGCGCTATATGACATAACTTACACACGTAATGTTGGTGCTATATGACATAGCTTACACACGTAAAGTTGTCGCTATATTACATATCTTACACACGTAAAGTTGGCGCTATACGACATAACTTACACACGTAAAGTTGGCGCTATTGTGACATAACTTACACACGTAATTCTGGCTATATAAAAACATTTAATTTTAGGAAACGTCTCTAAGCTGTTCACCTGAAAAGTTTCGCAATTAAAGAAACTAATATTTTTTTTTTTCACTACTGGTTTTTCTAGTTTTTTTAAAAATGTATTAATTTCTTTACCACGTACATAACTCACACATTATTATAGGCTTTACCTTTTTTATTATTATTATTGTAAAACTACAAGAAATAAACAATACAAATTGTTAGCGAATTTGCATGAATTCTGACTGAATTATATAAGTAAAGTCGCTATTTTTGTTAAATTAATTGGACTAAACTAAGTCTGGGGAAAAAAACACAATATCTTCAATAGGCATCATAATATAGATTCTATTTGTTTATTAAACAAAAGTTAAACCAGATTTCATCTATATATTTTGTGATTAATCAATATTTACAATAGATTTTATTCATATATGTGATGACAAAACAATAGCTACCATAGATCCATACATGTACTAATTAATCCCAGCATTCAATACAGTAGCCGTTCTTGTCAAGAACCGAAAAAAAACGCCACATTAAATTATTCTCATCTGCCTATTTGTCTTCAATGTGTAAGAAACTGAAAGACTATTGCTGATATGAAATCACTGTTGATTGATTGAATGCTTTCTATGAAGGAACTGTGGAACACTTCACTTGAGATGAAAAAGCAATTATCTAAATAGTTTTTCGGTGACCATCAAGTAGTTGCTCTGGCACTCCAGATGCCCGGGGGTACGACAGGTTTGTGTTGGCGCCCCTTACCGTGGAAGTGTATGAGAAGATGACCACAAGCCCCTTCCCCATCAAATGATGCTTTTAAACACTACCACCTCGTGGGTTATCACTCTGGCGTCACAGGAGAACACCTACTGGTATCTCTCCTTCTGGAACTAAGTGTACAATTTTCCTTTCAGCCCTCCTCCCATTTCACACCCTCCCGTGAAGTGACCAAAATCTCATTTGCTTTTCGCAGAAACTTGTTTGAAAACTTGATCAATACAGGAGAAACAGAGAATTGTTAGAAGGGGGAGGGGGGAGTCGATAAAAAAAAAAACCTAGCACAATCCTAGAAAATTTCTTTCTGAGGGTCCAAGTGTGAGTGAGAGAACACGGTTTACTCACCTAAAGCCTTCTCCAATGAGTGGATTTGTGTGTAGCAATTACTAGGAGTGGTTATTTTTTCCTTTCATACAGGCGCCCAATGCTTTCATTAAGTTTGTTTTTTTTCACTCTCACTTCCCACGAGATTCCGAACATAAATTGTCTGTCCTCCACTGACACTAACAAACATCTTGGCACAACAAAGCCTTAAGGAAACAATGAGTGTGTTTATGTGTGTGTAGTGTGTAGTGTGTTAATATGAGTCAGGGTATGTGTGTGTGTAGTTTCCGGCATCGTTTAATAAAGAAAATTTATCTTAAAAAGAATTTTCTGCTAATTGATAGTGGCATTGTGTGATGTACTATATGACTTTATGACTATATGACTATATGGAATAAAGTATCCCGTCGAACCACATTGATCCGTGGGGGCCAGTTCACCAGTTTCTGTGGCCACAACATGTTAGGGGATTGTGTGGCCAGCACAATGCCCAGCCACCTTTATTTTACCCCAAATAGAGTCAGGTACCCATGAGAGCTGGGTAAACTCATGGACACCCTCCAGTCCCGGGAACAAAATACTAGCCTTCACCAGGATTCGAACCCAGTACCTTCGGTACGCCAGCCGAACGCACTGCCGTTCGGTCACCTTGTCCTATATGGAATAGCTGCAGACTAAATTAGATCAATATTGGACCAATACAGTCTGCTGTTACACTAAATTAGATCAATATTGGACCAATGCAGTCTGCTGTTACCGTAGTGGTATTTAATGCGAAGTAATATATTTCTTATATTTCTTGTATATTACAGACGCTCCTTATATAAAAAAGACCATTTCGTAATGATTAATGGAATAAGCAAATATACCAAGATAAAATCTTGTATCTATAGTTTATATTCGGTAGTGGAGAGCGGGATGTACTCGGTTAGTGCTAAGATGAACAGCGGCTAATCAACTAGAGTCTACCCAAAATTGTTATTTTTATTCCCCGATTTAGTATCCATTTAAGCCTTACAGTCCCGGGCGCGTATATAGCGGAACTGAAGGCAACATAGATAGAAGTTGGTCGGTACGGGAAGGGTTAAGCTGAAATAGTAGGCCCATTTGATCAATTGTTAGACTTAAACAAGAAGAAGAAAAAGAGCCACACATTTTTATTTCCAACTGTAGGTAAATTAATTAGTTTTCTAGATGGTGTTTAAACTGTAAGGTTTAACACTATATTTGATGACCGACACAGGACATACACTAGGTGACCATCTGTATTACAGGTTCTGTAGACATGTACTGTACGTAATGAGTGTCTGTGTGCAGATTTCCAGATCAGGGTTGTGGAAGGGAAGAGAGGGTGCAGGCGGAGTCGTCATAAGAAACTAAATGTTTAAAGTTTTACTAAAACCCGTGATCAGGAGATCGTGCGTTGGTTCGCCATTCCGAAGGACTTAAGTTCGAATCCAATCTTAAAAAAACTTAATTTCCAGTCAACCCAAGTATGTAATGAATATTTCACATTAGGTAGAGAAATTTAATGTGAATGATGAATGTTTAGGCCACAGAGTCCCTTGCATGCAGCGGGCCGTGTAAAAATCGTGAAAGCTGTAAAAAAAAGATGTTTTTAAAAACAAAGTCTAAACATTTTTTAGAGGCGGTTTAAGCAAACCTTTCACTGTTTGTGCTCGTATATTTTGATGAAATTTAGTTCATTTATATTTAAATATAGAAAATTTCAAGTACACTGACGATGTAGAATGTAGTGTGTACTTCTGTGTTAAAGAAGAAAACGGCTAAGTCGCGTTCGTAATAGGTCCATGTGTCAATTAACCGTTATTTTCTCGTCAACGCTCGGTCTGTCAGCATTTGTGTGTCTGCGTGTGATGACCACGGGGTTTTGTCAAATGGGGGGGGGGTACTAAGCTTCTTGTGTGAGTCTGAATACAATCCTATATGTCATAGCTCTACCTCTTCCCCCTCCTCAACCCCTTTTCTACTCCCCCCTCCCCATACCCCACTTTTTAAAAATTATCTTTCCAGTCCTTCGAATCGCACACGACTCAAGCACAGGTGACAAGAACACAGATCCGATTAATAGACACGATCCGCTTTGAAGCTCACACGGTGCTGACATGACACCAGAACCTGTAAGTGTTGACATGACACCAGAACCTGTAAGTGCTGACATGACACCAGAACCTGGAAGTACTGACATGTCACCAGAACCTGGAAGTGCTGACATGTCACCAGAACCTGGAAGCGCTGGCATGTCATCAGAACCTGGAAGTGCTGACATGACACCAGAACATGGAAGTGTTGACATGTCACCAGAACCTGGAAGTGCTGGCATGTCATCAGAACCTGGAAGTGCTGACATGACACCAGAACATGGAAGTGTTGACATGACACAAGAACCTGGAAGTGCTGACATGTCACCAGAACCTGGAAGTGTTGACATGTCACCAGAACCTGGAAGTGCTGACATGTCACCAGAACCTGTCAGTGTCCAGCGCGTAACAATGTTTAGGAGTGAACCAAAGGGAAGGTGGAACACCAAGTTTCTGTCCAGGCGCCAGTCACAAGCACTATCTTTCTCCCACTGCGGAATTCCCCTCAGATCATTATCGTGGTGGCTCGCCCGTATACCTTGCAATGTCGCGTGTAGCACAAATATCATACTATAGTTATGGACATCCAGGCACAATGGCGTGGGCTGGGGCGGGAACAGAACAGAATTACTTTTCAAAATATGTGGTGTCCATGGCTCTCTCAGAAAAAAAGGTTCCCGACCCCTGCTCTAGGGTGTAGAGTAAGTTATACGAGTCAAGTACACATTTGAATTTAGTAAATATAATAGTTATGCACAATAGAGATACATCTAGATTACAGTTGAGGACAGTCGAGATCAAATTAATATACATTGCAGGTGTGGTGTGCACAGTAGAAATATAATTTAGATCAGGGATAGGCAACCTTCTACATCATTCAGTGTGCCAACAGCCTGAAAGTCAACCTTCTACATCATTCAGCGTGCCAACAGCCTGAAAGTCAACATTCTACATCATTCAGCGTGCCAACAGCCTGAAAGTCAACATTCTACATCATTCAGCGTGCCAACAGCCTGAAAGTCAACCTTCTACGTCATTCAGCGTGCCAACAGCCTGAAAGTCAACATTCTACATCATTCAGCGTGCCAACAGCCTGAAAGGCAACCTTCTACATCATTCAGTGTGCCAACAGCCTGAAAGTCAACCTTCTACATCATTCAGTGTGCCAACAGCCTGAAAGTCAACCTTCTACATCATTCAGTGTGCCAACAGCCTGAAAGTCAACCTTCTACATCATTCAGTGTGCCAACAGCCTGAAAGTCAACATTCTACATCATTCAGCGTGCCAACAGCCTGAAAGTCAACATTCTACATCATTCAGCGTGCCAACAGCCTGAAAGTCAACCTTCTACATCATTCAGCGTGCCAACAGCCTGAAAGTCAACATTCTACATCATTCAGCGTGCCAACAGCCTGAAAGTCAACGTTCTACATCATTCAGTGTGCCAATAGCCTGAAAGGCAACCTTCTACATCATTCAGTGTGCCAACAGCCTGAAAGTCAACCTTCTACATCATTCAGTGTGCCAGCAGCCTGAAAGTCAACCTTCTACATCATTCAGTGTGCCAACAGCCTGAAAGTCAACCTTCTACATCATTCAGTGTGCCAACAGCCTGAAAGTCAACCTTCTACATCATTCAGTGTGCCAACAGCCTGAAAGTCAACATTCTACATCATTCAGCGTGCCAACAGCCTGAAAGTCAACCTTCTACATCATTCAGCGTGCCAACAGCCTGAAAGTCAACCTTCTACATCATTCAGCGTGCCAACAGCCTGAAAGTCAACCTTCTACATCATTCAGCGTGCCAACAGCCTGAAAGTCAACATTCTACATCATTCAGCGTGCCAACAGCCTGAAAGTCAACCTTCTACATCATTCAGCGTGCCAACAGCCTGAAAGTCAACCTTCTACATCATTAAGCGTGCCAACAGCCTGAAAGTCAACCTTCTACATCATTCAGCGTGCCAACAGCCTGAAAGTCAACATTCTACATCATTCAGCGTGCCAACAGCCTGAAAGTCAACATTCTACATCATTCAGTGTGCCAACAGCCTGAAAGTCAACCTTCTACATCATTCAGCGTGCCAACAGCATAAAAGTCAACCTTCTTTACTATATTTTTTTCCTATTGCATATATAGCAAATGCATAATTTCCTTACTGAACATTTACATTAATGGCTAATAATGTCTAAAAAATTAATTTAGTTGTCAAGATTTCAATTCTAGCACCTGCTAAAATTCTTTCTTTTTTTCATTAGGAGGCGCTTGAAGCTCTTTCGAACTCCTTGCCCCTCCTGTGGGCCTCTCAGCATTTAAATGCCGCATATGGTATCGACACTAATACGCATACTGACCACTGAAAGGCGGGTCATCAGTTGTAGATTAGCAAGTTTCGCCATCTGCACAATCACTTTCTAGCGTCAAGCATGGTAGTGAAGTGCAGACCAGCTGTAGTCCAGACCGAGTGGAGATCAGCTGTAGTCCAGACCGACCAAGAATGCTAATTCGAGAAAACTGATCAAGCTCCTATTCTCACAAGCATACCGCTACCGGGTGTTTTGTCCCAACCGTTTCTCCAGTTTCCAACTTGACCAACTTCTGAGATCAAAATGTACGACACTCTGATCCTAGCCAGAGAGCCGAGAAGCAATTGCAGTGACTAGACTCCCACAATTTCTGTAGAGAAACCGGTGTTGCTTTATTATATTTTGATCTCAACTTAACTGAGATTTTGTTGATGCTAAATACTTTCCGTGTATAGACGACATTAATGCAGTTAAGCTGCATAGATACGTAGTAATCATGCAAAGTTGGTAGTTAATGTAGTGTTTGAAGTTTAAAAAATAAAAAATCTTTACTCATATAATATTTAGATAGTTTTCGAATATTGTTTAAATAGTATTTTCATTTTAAAACTATAATTCATTGTAAGCAACTTATTTTTCTAATAACAGAAAAATAGAAAACATGTAGAAATATTAAAGCAAATAAAAAAAGGGTGTATTATCTCCCTTTAATTAAAGTTTCCACATTTGATTTTAACAAGTGGTAGCGTTTTCAGTCCTGGGTTCGAATCCTGATGCAGGCTATGATTTTTTTCCCGGGATTGGAGGGTCTACCCGGCTCTGGTGGAGTCAAGTAAAGGCGGCTGTGCATAGTGCTGACCACACAATCACCTTGTATGCCACAGAAACTAGTGAACGCTGCTTCACCGGCCCCATGGATCAATTCGGTCCGACGGAATATCTTCATTTTTGTCCTTGAATCCTTTTCGCAAATTGTTCAATGAGAATCAATGTCGGGGTACATATTTAGTTACTTCTGAGAGGTCAAGTGTAAGTGACCTCTTTGCCTATGCTTTAAACAGCTTTCGTGTGCGATAAAATCTGTTAGAATACTGTTAGAACGTTTAATTTGAACCAAAAGCGGAAACTAGAATGAATGCCTAGCAGTTGAGAACAGCAGACGACTTTCCAAAAAAGATTCCTTCTAGATATTTTCGCAAACAGGCACATTGTGATGCCTATTTTTTAAATGCTTAAAATTCAACTTGTTGCATATTATAATAGCTAATATGCCGCCAGAAAAAAAAAATTAAGATCCAGATATAAGATCAAGCCAGTCAGTCTTGATGTGGTATCTTAGTGTGCCTTAAATAAAGGAAGTAAAAAGTGTTTTGAAATTGATTTCACGGCAAGATATTTCCAGTTTCAATGCAAATTCATTCCAGTAGTCTAAGAGTTCAAGTACTGTTTCAACAAATTGAAATGTATTGCTATGTCATTCAGAAACATCGGTTTCAACAGTGAGTTATCCATGACATAACCTTGTCTAATGTAACGAACACTGAGTGCAACAGTAGATCTCTATATTCAGTATCACTTTCTTGTAGAAGAGATTGTAAATCAATAAAGGGTGACAAACTCTATCATCGACTATTTCAACAATGATGAAATCTTTGCACTCAAACGATCCTGAAATTTAACACTCGACGTAGAGCGTGATTTTTATGTCCTTGTTTGGATTGAGAAAATCTCCTTCTTGGAGATGTGCCACTGAAAATTGTTTTGCGTGCCAAGTCTGACACGCGTGCCTTAGGTTGCCGACCCCTGATTTAGATTGTATGTGAGCACAATCGGGATTAAATTATGACTATAGTTGTGCACAGTCGACATAAACTCTACATAACAGATATGCACAGTCGACCTAAAATCTAGATTAAGCTTACAGGTGTGCACAGTAGAAATATAATTATATCTAACATCCGTAGTGCACAATTTGTATATATTTAATTGTTTTATCTAACATCCTTTCACGCGTAGCGGCATCATTTGTTATATTCTATTGTTATATCTAACATCCTTTCACGCGTAGTGGCACAATTTGTATATATTTAATTGTTATATCTAACATCCTTTCACGCGTAGCGGCATCATTTGTTATATTCTATTGTTATATCTAACATCCTTTCACGCGTAGCGGCATCATTTGTTATATTCTATTGTTATATCTAACATCCTTTCACGCGTAGCGGCATCATTTGTTATATTCTATTGTTATATCTAACATCCTTTCACGCGTAGCGGCATCATTTGTTATATTCTATTGTTATATCTAACATCCTTTCACGCGTAGCGGCATCATTTGTTATATTCTATTGTTATATCTAACATCCTTTCACGCGTAGCGGCATCATTTGTTATATTCTATTGTTATATCTAACATCCTTTCACGCGTAGCGGCATCATTTGTTATATTCTATTGTTATATCTAACATCCTTTCACGCGTAGCGGCATCATTTGTTATATTCTATTGTTATATCTAACATCCTTTCACGCGTAGCGGCATCATTTGTTATATTCTATTGTTATATCTAACATCCTTTCACGCGTAGCGGCATCATTTGTTATATTCTATTGTTATATCTAACATCCTTTCACGCGTAGCGGCATCATTTGTTATATTCTATTGTTATATCTAACATCCTTTCACGCGTAGCGGCATCATTTGTATATGTTCTATTGTTATATCTAGCACCCTTTCACACGTAACGGCATCATTTGTATATATTCTATTTTTATATGTAACACCCTGTCCTTCCCATGTATTGGCCCCTGGGACTTTTCGTATAAATCTTCGGCCATTTTTGATTTTCCTTCATTATGGATTGATGATACGATGTCTTTCAAGAGTGGACTCGGAAGAAAATGAAAACACGTCTGCTTTGAAGTGCATTAACTCTCCAAGGCTAATAACTCGATACATTAAACATGAGCTCGTGATGTAGGGGAGGGGGGAGGAGCTAGATTCATATGGGTTAAGAGAGAGAGAGAGGGGGGGGGGGGCTACATATGCGCGTCGCGCCAAGCGGGCTTAAATCGGTATCGGCTCTAACACAACCGCTCATCCCGCCAACGGCCTTTCGCGGTGTAAACAGATGGGATCCCACTCAAAGACATCAGGCGGATGCCATCCCAATCAGCCGTCTTGATTGATCAGGTCTTGAATACCACCTCTCCCCCTATCAACATATCAATAAGATATCTAGGCGTGAAATGAGTTGGCAACGGTCCGGCTTTCTATCTTGTCACGTCTCCCTTGATTCATAACTTACATAACAGTGTCATGTTATAAGAGAGAATAGTCAGTTATCTCCCTTGATTCATAACTTATATAACAGTTTCATGTTAAAAGAGAGAATAGTAAGTTATCTCCCTTGATTCATAACTTACATAACAGTGTCATGTTATAAGATAGAATAGTCAGTTATCTCCCTTGATTCATAACTTACATAACAGTGTCATGTTATAAGAGAGAATAGTCAGTTATCTCCCTTGATTCATAACTTATATAACAGTTTCATGTTATAAGAGAGAATAGTCAGTTATCTCCCTTGATTCATAACTTACATAACAGTTTTATGTTATAAGAGAGAATAGTAAGTTATCTCCCTTAATTCAAAACTTACATAACAGTGTCATGTTATAAGAGAGAATAGTCAGTTATCTCCCTTGATTCATAACTTACATAACAGTTTCATGTTATAAGAGAGAATAGTAAGTTATCTCCCTTGATTCATAGCTTACACAACAGTGTCATGTTATAAGAGAGAATAGTAAGTTATCTCCCTTGATTCATAGCTTACATAACAGTTTCATGTTATAAGAGAGAATAGTAAGTTATCTCCCTTGATTCATAGCTTACATAACAGTTTCATGTTATAAGAGAGAATAGTAAGTTATCTCCCTTGATTCATAACTTACATAACAATGTAATGTTTTTAATGGAAATTGTTACTCATCTCCCTGTGATTCATAATTTCGTTTGGCTCCTTCCATTCATCATGAAATCTAAGTAATACTTTTATTCAAATGACCAATGAAGCAGCGTTCACTGGTTTCTGTTGCCACAGCATGCAAGTGGTATGTTTGGCCATTACATTGCCCAACGACCTTTTTTCCTCCTCAAACTAATGTTGGGTACCGATGATAGGTGAGTAGACTAAAAGACACCTTCCATACAGGCAAAAATACTTTAGGGTTAAACACGGATTCGAAACAAAGACTCCTGGAATGTCAATTTGAAACACGCCGCCGCCGCATTGACCAACCCGAATAATAAATATAGATCAGAATGCGCAATCGAATTTTTTTCTATTTCCGGAAGTAATACCGACGCCATATTGTTTAGACTCATCTGACCTGATTACACTATATATTTATGCTTATTTACCAGTTATGTGGACCAACCTAATCCCAACTAAAAGAGTTTATCTGTTTATTGCAATTATTTTCTAAATTTTTTTGACAAGACGGTCTAACGAATTAGTGCGAGGCCTCAAGTGTGGTGGTCTTAGAGATTAGAACCGGTAAAGGGGCCCTGGGATTGGTTTTGACAACCTTAACGCTCTCGTCCCCTCGTAGACAATAAACCAAGACACTGATGATATCTGCTTTATTCGAGCTATGAATCTGCTCGCTCTTCAAGGCTACTACAATACTGTGTATAGTATGACTATAGTTATAACATATTGCACTATCATATCCGATCCCACCCTGCCCTACCCTAATTTAAAAAAAGTAAAGTATCCCGTCATACCAAATTGATCCATAGGGCCCAGTTTCTGTGGCCTCGGCATACTAAAGGATTGTGTTAAGAGCACAATGCGCAGTCTCTTTTACTTTACCCCAACTAAGGTCAGGTACCCGTCAGAGCTGGTTAGACTTAGGGACACCCTCAGGATCTGGGAGTAAATCTTAACCATAACCAGGATTCGAACCCAGGACCTTTCGGTATGCCAGCCTAACGCGCTGCAGCTCGGCCACCATGCCCCTATACCTATCCTACCCTTCGCTATTCTATACTATACTAAACTATACTATGCATCACTACACTATATGGTCTAATATACTAAAATATACGTCACTATCCGTCACAATCCCACACTTACTATACGAATCTATTCTAAACTATTTTATCTTCCACTAGCTTGCATTGATTCTTACAACGTATATTCTAAACTATTTTATCTTCCACTAGCTTGCATTGATTCTTACAACGTATATTCTAAACTATTTTATCTTCCACTAGATTGCATTGATTCTTACAACGTATATTCTAAACTATTTTATCTTCCACTAGATTGCATTGATTCCTACAACGTATATTCTAAACTATTTTATCTTCCACTAGCTTGCATTGATTCTTACAACGTATATTCTAAACTATTTTATCTTCCACTAGCTTGCATTGATTCCTACAACGTATATTCTAAACTATTTTATCTTCCACTAGCTTGCATTGATTCTTACAACGTATATTCTAAACTATTTTATCTTCCACTAGATTGCATTGATTCCTACAACGTATATTCTAAACTATTTTATCTTCTACTAGCTTGCATTGATTCATACAACGCATATTCTAAATTATTTTATCTTCCACTAGCTTGCATTGATTCCTACAACGTATATTCTATTTTTTTTTCTTCCACTAGCTTGCATTGATTCCTACAACGTATATTCTAAACTATTTTATCTTCCACTAGATTGCATTGATTCCTACAACGTATATTCTAAACTATTTTTTCTTCCACTAGCTTGCATTGATTCCTACAACGTATATTCTAAACTATTTTATCTTCCACTAGATTGCATTGATTCCTACAACGTATATTCTAAACTATTTTATCTTCTACTAGCTTGCATTGATTTCTACAACGTATATTCTAAATTCCAAATGCTAAATTTGACTTATATATAGCTTTGTTTTCATCCATAGATCCTACCAGTCGCTGTTGCTACAGACAACAAAATGTAAGCATTCACTACCACCCACCCACCCACACACACAAACACACACACACAAACACACGCACACCCACGACACAGCCCATTCTGTCTAGGAAACATTTGGGCCCCTCAATCTCATTCCATTTGTATGGCTGGGAGATGGGTGCGAGAGGCAATGCAAGGAGACAACACTGTACATCTTTACAACTTCTCTCTGCAAAACTGATGAATGACGTAGATAAGACAGCGAGAGAGTGGAGAGTCGAGAGAGGAAGTGAGGGCGTAAAGGAAAGAGAGAGCACGAGAGATATTGACGAAACGAGAGAGTGAGATGGAGAAAAAAGGAAAGAGAGAGAGATAGAGAGAGAGAGAGGAGAAATAGGATGTGAAAGATTGTATTTAGAGTTTTGCTAAGGCCCGTAATGAATGTATGATTTTATTTACCGTGAAGAGTTTGTTCCCCTAAATCTGGGACCGTATTCTGACAAGCCGAAGTTTTTCAATTTCTGTTTATTGCATTTGGCAACTTTTGGTCTAACAGATTTAACTGTGTACGTAAGGGAAGATAAAATACCGATTTCCAGGGGCAAGAAATACACAGACATGTTTTTTTAACAGGGCCGAGTCATGCTATGATGAAGGGAGTCGACTGCATCAGCTGGCATCGTAAGGATGTGTCGCAATCAGCGAAATCAACATTAAACACAATTTTAACATTTCTAATATTAAGAAAATCGACCACATGGCCGTTTTCATGGACATTATCCCATTGCCGGAAGTGCTTTCGGACAGCTTATTAAAAACAAAAGTTTTGTAATGGATCATTTTGTAAATGGATGCTTTTGTAAGTTGGTCGTTTTTTTAACTAATTGAAACATCGAAGAAAGTGCGCGGAATTTAGACCATTATGAACGGGTAACTTTGTTTTGAAATAGTTACAGAAACAATGGTAGTTTTACATAAGGCTAAATATTTGGAATATAAAGATATAAATAAAGTAATGTAAAGTACCTTTCGGACCAAACTGATCATAGGGCTGGTGAACTAGCGTTCACCAGTTTCTGTGGCCACGGCATACTAGGGGATGTGTGGCCAGCACAATGCCCAGCCGCCTTTACTTAAGCCCCAACTAATGTCAGGTACCCATCAGAGCTGTTTAAACTCAGGGACACATGCTATGTCCCTCCTTTCCTATAACTACTTGCCCCATTCATCTTGATGTTTTTTTGGTCCTACTTTTCTTACCCCATTGATAATCAGAAATAGAATTATGTTATGAAACTATTGCAGTTATTCATGAAGTGAAATTTGTTTAATCTGAATGTTTGAATTAAAGATACAGATTTGTATTGACGTCATATCATGTTTCTTAAACACCTCTCCCTCCCCCCCTCCCACTCGTCACAAATCTTTGACACCCCCTCCCACCCCTAGGTGCGTGACAACATTTCGATTTTATGGACGGTCCCCACAGAATAGGTATCTTTATACAGTGACGGTCCCTAAGTAGGCTAAATTGTGTTATATCACATTCCTTTCTCATACTCTTTTCTCTGATGGTGACCAAATTAATGAAATGCATAGATATAACAAATGCATTAATCTGATTCATAGTCTAGGCAGAGAAAACATAAAGTTTAAACTAATACTCTTTACTTCAAGCTAATGGCATGTAACTACACTAGAAACGTATTGTTAAAAAAAACACGTTACAACTAGCTATGTATAATGTTTGGTTTATTTTTGGTTTTATCAAGAAAATGTTTTTCTTTTTTTAATATAGAAGTCGGGATCGAAAAGTAATTCTTTGAGAAAAGAAAACTTCAAAGTGTCAGAAAAAAATATCTTCGCCTACACAACTTAATACAAATTAAACAATTTTTCTTGTTGATGTAATTTTAGTTTAGCCGCTGCCGACATTATTTATAAAGTCTACATCTCATCTACAATAATCTTTATTGATTTTTGTATTAGATGCACGTTTATTATCATTGTAGTTCCCGCCCCCATTCACGTAGCTACTCCCGCCCAACATGGCTTCTACATCCCACAGTGTATCATTAACAACTCCATTGTAGAATATATTTTTGTTTGTTTTTAAATGATAAGGTGTGTCTCATTGCTTGCCTTTAGCTATACAAGGCAATAAATGTACCAAAGGCTCAGGTGATTATGTACTCACACACACATACATTTATGGGGCTGAAGGTAAGATAAAGAAAATGTTATAAGTATATAGTTATTGCTAAGATCAACAGTATTAGCTAATAAATTAGCCTGGAGTTTCCCCAACAGTGTTTTTTTCACCTAATTAATCGTATACTTAGAGATCTACATACAATTTCAGTCGTCCACTGTAGCCTGTCAGTAACATATACTATATCTATACTTGGGCCTACTATTTTCATATGGTTTAATGAAACAGAATCCGATTTCAAATATCACTTACTTGGTAACTGCGTTCCTTGAATTATTATTTATTGTCCGTATTTAAAAAAAATTATGCCTTCCACCGTATTGAGGGTCTCAAAAGTGTACAAAAAGGTGAAATACGGACAGGTATACACACAGGTATACAGACAGGTATAAAGACAGGCATACAGTCAGGTATACAGACAGGTATACAGACATTTATACAGACAGGTATACAGACATGTATACAGACAGGTATACGGACAGGTATACAGACAGGTATACAGACAGGTATACATACAGGTATACAGACAGGTATACATACAGGTATACATACAGGTATACATACAGGTATACAGACATGTATACAGACATGTATACAGACAGGTATACGGACAGGTATACGGACAGGTATACAGACAGGTATACAGACATGTATACAGACAGGTATACAGACAGGTATACATACAGGTATACAGGTATACATACAGGTATACATACAGGTATACATACAGGTATACATACAGGTATACAGGTATACAGACAGGTATACAGACAGGTATACATGCAGGTATACAGACAGGTATACATACAGGTATACAGGTATACAGACAGGTATACAGACAGGTATACAGACAGGTATACATACAGGTATACATACAGGTATACATACAGGTATACATACAGGTATACAGACAGGTATACATGCAGGTATACAGACAGGTATACAGACAGTTATACAGACAGGTATACAGACAGGTATACAGACAGGTATACAGACAGGTTTACAGACATGTATACTGACAGGTATACAGATATGTATACAAATATAACAATAAAATAAGAGTGAATAAATGTAAGAATAAAACGTTTTCAAAATTGTATTAATGCGTCTTTTAATCTTTTAATCGATTGTAATATTTTGCCCATCCCCTCAGTAAACCTTTTTATTTTAGGTAACAGATGTCCTAGACCAGTGGTTCCCAACCTTTTTAATGTCACGAAATTTATATAGCTTTTCACGTATTGGCGACCCCCAAATATAAAAATTTTTTCGTCGCTACCTTGTAATGTAAATATCTCATATGCAGGATGTATTTTTAGTATTAGACTGCGCATGACCTTCTTTCAAGTGCAAATGAAGTGTCGGATAGATTTGAAAAGTACGATGAAATTCTACCAGCAAGTGCAAGTGTTCTTTCAAAATAATCATTATCGTAAAAATCATTAATGTAATTATTTTATCTGGTTCAAAGAAAGCAGATAAGTAAGCAACATGTACATTTTATTTACATCCAATTTTTTTTATGTTAAAGCTAAGGTAAGTATGTGATTGGGTTGGGGCGCTGAAGTCATCACACCGGGTACTCGTAAGCACATAATAGAAATATACTTATTCTGTGCTCATTTATGGATGTATCTGCATGTGGACTGACACAATATATATTTCCGGTGGTTTTGGACGACCCCCATGAAATGGTTCTTTGACCCATTAAGATTAAACATATAATGTTGGTATGTTATTAAAACCATAATATTTTAATTTCTTTAAAAAAAATACAACGTGAGTAAACCCGATACTGAAAAAATAATTACAATTAAACAAATACTAAATCTAATCAAGGGAGATAATAGTCCTAACTTTAAATCTCTGTGGCAATGATTTTAGTAAACAATTTTTTTACTGCACAATTTGCATTTACAAAATAAATATTGTATATGCATTTACCAGTACTGGTACTCATATTGATTAGAATACGTAAAATGATCAATCAATTAATTAATGTTTTTACATTACACATGTAATTTTAAAACACCCTATTAGCTACTAGCTTGTTTTCATTTACTTCGTTTATTAGTGTATAATGTTTGTTAGTAAGATACATATTTGAAAAGCCTTATCTTTAAGGTTTGAAGACTTTCAAGAAGAAAGGAATAGTCTAGTAGAGTTACTCTAGACCAGGGATCGGCAACCTACGTCTAGCGTGCCAGACTTGTTACGCAAAAAGATTTTCAATGACACGCAGAAGATTCCTAAAAAAATATATTCAAGTATCTTCTGTTAGAAAAAGAGTACTAAGGCAGGGTGACTTTTAGGCTGTTGGCACGCTGAATGAATTAGACTGTTATCCAAAGGTTGCCAATCCCTGGTCTAAACTAAAGAGTGTTGGGGCCATGGCACAACTCTGTTTGACCCCGCTTATACACACTGTGGGAGGGTTCTGAAATGGCGCCATCGAAGAGTACTGTGCTTTACAACTTGTTGTGGAAAGCCTCAATAAGACCATCAAATATAAGTGTTTTCCGATGGTCCTTGGCGACCCCCACGAAATGGTCGTACGACCCGCAGGTTGGGAACAGCTTTCCTATCGGCCTCTTGAACTGCAACACCCAGCCGCAAGGCTTGTAGGTATTTTAAAAGTATAATATTTGTAAACGTCAGTGCGGGAAGGCAAAATCCAAAGAGATGTAATTTCTAATCGTCGTACAGTAGGTTTCGTTTTCTGTTCAATCATTCTTATGTGTAGGAAAGAAAGAAGTCTTTATGCTCTCTATGTTAACCCTTACAGTCCCGGGCGCGTATATAGCGGATCTGACAGCAGCAAAGATAGAAGTAGGTCGGTACGGGAAGGGTTAAGGTTAACGTTAAGGCAACGATAAATTATCACTGTAATTTAAAATTGATGCTACCCTCCCTTTGACAGGCAAATTGGAAGCATGCATGTTAGATTATCATTATTTGTAATTATTTATTCTTCAAGAATTGCACCTTAATTGTGCTTGTCTGAAATAACTTACTCCAGAGGACGGGAAATTTTGAACATATAAGAGATTCTGTTATAGCTGATATAGATATATATTATAAGTCGTCGACGCTTATATATAATTCCTTGTTACTGCTTGACATCCTGGATAGCCTAATAAGTATAAGCCACAAACGAACTCGGCAAATATAAATTCACTTGATAGATCTGCCAAATCATACCCTTCATCATCCTATCGTAGATTAAGTAGGCCTAAAGGACCCGTAGGACCAAATTGATCATAAAGCCGTTGAGCAGCGTTCACCAGCTTCTGTGGCAACGGCATACTAGGGGATGTGTGGCCAGCACAATGCCCAGCCGCCTTTACTTTACACCAACGAATGTCAGGTACCCAAAATAACTGGATAGACTCAGGGAAGTCCTTGGAAAAAATGCTAGTTTTCACCAGGATTCTAACCCATGATCTTCAGTATGCCTGCTGAACGCACTGCCACTCGGCCACTGTGCACCATCACTATCACCATCACTTCCACCATCACTTCCACCATCACTATCACCATCACTATCACCATCACTATCACCATCACCATCACTATCACCATCATTATCACCATCACTATCACCATCACTATCACCATCACTATCACCATCACTATCACCATCACTATCACCATCACTATCACCATCACTATCACCATCACTATCACCATCACCATCGCTATCACCATCACTATTACCATCACTATCACCATCACTATCACCATCACTATCACCATCACCATCACTATCACCATCACCATCACCATCACTATCACCATCACTATCACTATCACCATCACTAATCACCATCACTAATCACCATCACTATCACCATCACCATCACAATCACTATCACCATCACTATCACCATCACTATCACCGTCACCATCACCGTCACCATCACCGTCACCATCACCGTCACCATCACCGTCACCATCACCGTCACCATCACCGTCACCATCACCGTCACCATCACCGTCACCATCACCGTCACCATCACCGTCACCGTCACCATCACCGTCACCATCACCGTCACCATCACCGTCACCATCACCGTCACCATCACCGTCACCATCACCGTCACCATCACCGTCACCATCACCGTCACCATCACCGTCACCATCACCGTCACCATCACCGTCACCATCACCGTCACCATCACCGTCACCATCACCGTCACCGTCACCGTCACCGTCACCGTCACCGTCACCGTCACCATCACCGTCACCATCACCGTCACCATCACCGTCACCAGCACCGTCACCATCACCGTCACCATCACCGTCACCATCACCGTCACCATCACCGTCACCATCACCGTCACCATCACCGTCACCATCACCGTCACCATCACCGTCACCATCACCGTCACCATCACCGTCAACATCACCGTCACTATCACCGTCACTATCACCGTGACTATCACCGTGACTATCACAGTGACTATCACCATCACTATCACCATCACTATCACCATCACTATCACCATCACTATCACCATCACTATCGTATAGCGGAAACTTCTATTCCCGAGTGTATTTAGTCTGAATTGACGTAATCATAGTTGTACTAAACGACATTCCATCAACACCATGATATAAACACCACAAGTCATACCACGTGACAACTATACATAACCTCTGTATGGAGTGATCTTAGGAGCACGTGACAACTATACATAACCTCTGTATGGTGTGATCTTAGGAGCACGTGACAACTATACATAACCTCTGAATGGAGTGATCTTAGGAGCACGTGACAACTATACATAACCTCTGTATGGTGTGATCTTAGGAGCACGTGACAACTATACATAACCTCTGTATGGAGTGATCTTAGGAGCACGTGACCATAACATAGTATCATAGTATTAAATGCACACATTTTAATTTTTTTTCTATTTATATTTATTAAACATTGTAAACATTTCTTATATGTACTGTAAAGTAGGCATAGATCTATACATGTAAGAACATTTATAGAAAGAATATTCAAAATAATTATTTAACAATTTTTGTATATTAATAAAGTATTTAAAACTAGGCGATTAAAATTTTCAATGGGAACCGCACTTCACTCAACGAAGAGACGATATTATCATCATCCTGCCCTTGGGTAAGGATTATATGTTTTACTGAATGCCCGAAAATGTTTTGAAGTAAATCCAGAAAAAAAAAAAGTAAATGCTTAATAGAGTCAATTTCAATATTTTTATATGTTTTGTTAAACCTATTTTTTTATGTAATCATAAAGTTGTCAAATCCTATATTTTTGTTTTATTACTTTTTCATACAAAATAATAACAAAAAACAAACACGTGAGAATGTATTACAGTTGCAGACAACTTCGTAAATACGGGCATTTATGATGTCATTAAAAGAGAACGAGATGGCACATTCTGTAGAAGGTTTTAATCCCAGGTTTAACATGCAGGACGTGCTCTGCAATCATCAATTACTTGCTCACTGTGTGTATGAGTGTTTGTATGTGAGAGAGTTTCCTCCCCACAACTCCAAAACTGCAATTAATTTATTCTGGACGTTTAGCGACATGCGCAGAAGCGAAGCAATGCAGCAGAAAATTAAACCATGGATACAAAACAACAACAAAAACAACAAAACTGTTTATATTGGAAAACATGATACAGACGGATAGAACCGGTGTTGGTAATTGGCAGCTGATCCGGGAGGCGGGTGGGTGGGTGGGGGGGGGCAATAATAACAAGACTAAACTTTTTCAAGATACATCCGGTTCTGCAGGAAAAAAAACACAATAACAACAGAATAAAGCAAAAATAAGTGAATAGACACTAAGAGACCTTATCAAATGAATTAGTACTTAATACGATTTTCGGGGGTGATTAGCATTATAAAAATTATGGAAACGTAAAAGTATAAAATAAAAAAAGCGAAGATTATGGAGTCAAAAGTGCTAGAGTAGAGTAAAGATTAGTAGAATATATTGAACTAGATCCAGTTTTGCGATTTTACGAAGACAAATAAAAATATATATAAAAAATTAGACAATGTATAATTAAATATAAAATTTGAATGTCAATTTCAACGGTGCTTTGTATAAGTAAGCTCATAAAGAAATTTAGAGAGAGTAAGAACGAGAAAGAGATAAAGAGAAAGACAGAACGAGAAAGACAGAGAGAGAATAGAAAAAGAGAGAAAGAGAGAGAGAGAGAGAGAGAGAGAATGCCATAGATAATTAGCATAGAACCTAGTCATTGTTCCAGTTATTTATATGTACGTTTTGTAAACTTATATATACTGCAGATGAATAGTATAAACCTTTTGCACACAAAACAACAAGACCCAAAGTGTTGTTATTACAAATAATTTCAAAATTGTTAAATCAGTAGCTCTAAATCTATATGAAAGGTGGACATATCCTGCTTTATTTTAAATTGGGTAATTTTATCCAATTTCCTACCGAATTGCTGCTATTTTCTTGCTATTGGAGAACTTCTGTATGGCATCCTCCTCCCCCAAATGCACAATTTAAGCGCACTCTAATATTGCCATTAAAATTTCACGACTATTTCAGGAACTTTCATTTTAAAATTGACATAATACGTTTTGAAATGCTGTTTTTAATAATAAATTGTATATGGTTGTAGAGTTCTTAGTAATTATGTCCACACACATAATAATAATAATAATGGTCATTTATTATAGCGCTTCTATCCAAGTTATTAAATTTAACACGCTTAGTGCGCTCTTGGTGAGAATTGCAGTGGCAGATGTAATTTGTATGTAAGGCACACATCCACTAGCCAAAGAGAAAGGTCTTTAAGTTCTTTTTAAAAGATTCTCTTGTCTCAGATTGTCTCAGATTGTCTCAGATTGTCTCAGTGTCTGGGGTAAACACATATGTTATATAACGCTGTTAAATGAATATGTGAATATGGCTACCTTTATTCTAAACAAAAACATATAGAATGTGGATAAATGCAAAAACAAATAAAAATGTTTAAAAATCTTAATGTAGCCTATAATTTTCAGTTCAAAGGGATAATTAGTGTTGTTAATATAATGTATAGTCAAATAGTGAAACATCTGTTAAAACAATAAATTGATGTTTTTATAATATAGTAAACTGGTACTACAAAATCCAATCCCATTGACTACCAGACAAAATGTAAATAAATTTAAAATGTTCAATACCCAGTGAATACCCATAGTGCCGGTGAAGCAGAGTTCACCAGCTTCTGTAGACACGGCATAGTAGGGGGTTGTGTGGCCAGCACAATGCCAGCCGTTTACCTTACACCAACAAAAGTCAGGTACCCATCAGAATACAGGGCACGCTCGGCCATGATGCCCCATTCAATACCCAATGCCTTACACGTATAAACTTTAACCTGGTGATTATATAAGTTGCCCTATTTTAACTATTCTTTGGGGATGTGTTTCCAAATTTAAAAGTACGTGATTCATTGAAATGATTTAAAGCTAACAATTTTAACTATTCTTTGGGGATGTGTTTCCAAATGTAAAAGTACGTGATTCATTGAAATGATTTAAAGCTAAACTGGTAAAATTATCAGTTGTCAAGTCTTGGAGTAACACAACATGTATTCAGATAAAAAGACTTTAATAATGTTAACTGTAGCAATTTTTGTGTTCTTTTTTTTTTTTGTGTCCTCAAATTATTTCTTCCTGGTCTTGTGGAATATGAATCCAGGAGATTATGACCAGATTGTCCAGTCCCTGGACGGGTGGCTAGGAAGTTCTTGATTAAATCTTTAGCCATATGAATGGCAGATTTTTATGTTCAAGGGCCAAAGAAGAGAAGTGATGACAGGAGAACAACAGCAATCATCTCCCTTTTAATATGAAAATACGAAAAATATTTTCTCCTCTCACTTCTTTATACCTCCACATTCTCTATTTCTCTCTTTTACATTTTCTTTTCACTTCCTATCTTTCTTTTTTTTTCTTTCTTACTTTCAAACTGGCTGTTCCTTCATCCGGTTTCAAAAGCCCATTTCCCCTGAGTTGTCAACATCAAACATAGATTTGGAACGTTCTGACTTTATCTCGAGGCTAAACATGAAGAAAAGAAGGGAATAAAAAGAATTGCATTTCTTTGCCTACCACCCATCCCTCTCTCCCCCCCCCCCCACTAAACCCCTCGAGACTTGTCTTCTGGCGCGGCCAAAATTGGCTTGTTGGCCTGGTCTACACCATAGGTCAGTCTCCTGCCATCAAGCTTAATTGATCATTCTTTGCTGGCCACGGAAGGGGGAGGTGGCCCTTAACACACCACTCCCAAGCCCAACAAACTATCATAGTATATTGACCATCCTGGTCATCGCGTGACAAGGCCACTGACCAACCAAATGTAAAAAAGTCATATTACATACTTATCGCTAGGCCGCAGACACCGTATAGTAACCGCATACTGACTCGGTGGATTGATCTACGGCTTTTTGATGACATAAGCGTTATTCCAGTCAATTTTAAGGAAAATTATTATTGATAAGAATTTTCGGTTTCGATGCCTGTACCCTAAGAAATAATATACGCATTACGTAGCACTAATCAATAGTTACGTGGCTAGTACATAATATGGTAATCAATTCATGTAAACAATGTAATTGCATGACAAATAAATATGATTACTTCTTTGCTTTTGTTGTTAAATTTGTTTATGTATGTTTGGTACATTTTCAAATGTCTCAGAATACATTCCTTTTAGCAGCTTTTATGTGTATATTCTATCATTTATTAATTGACCCACTCAATTTGCTGGATCAATGGTCCCCTAAAAGTGTCTTTACGCAAACCCATTTACTCATGATCCCATAAATGAAAATATTTGTACCCACTTCAACTGATCAGTTTTTTAACTGCTATTTGTTATATGTGTAGTGTCTTCCATTATATAGACACTAAGTCTAATAAACCTACCCAAATCTCTGGAGAGATTCTAAATTGGGAACCACTTCTGTACAGCTCCTATTTTCCATTTTCCATTTTGTTAGAATACAAATAAAGCCACCCAAACCAGTCTGGTTCCTTAGGGAACTAAAATGCTACATAACTGTGTCTGTAATGTTCCTTGACAAATAAATAGCCTCCTTTCTCGGCTATTAGACGTACACGTATTTCGAACAACGATTCGCATCTATGCATTATTGTCACGTAGTTGAGGCACATAGAAAAACACACGTAAGTGACACACACATATATATATATATACAGACACCCACATAGAGACACACATACACAAACTGCTTGGTTGTTTACTGCTGGCTGTCGGGATTCTTCAAATTATCCCACATCCCCCAGGGATCCAGAGATGAGATCAAGGCCGAGTCTTGGCGACAGGGAAACTCCTCAGTAATTTGACATCATCAAGGAAAGCTTTCAGCGCCAACAATGGCACCACATGATACATAGGCTCACAGACAGGAGTGTCCAAGAACAAAATAAGAAAAAAAAAAAAAGAAGAAATCAAAATGGAGGCGGTGGACCATCTAAGGCGAAACAACTTTTACAAAGTATACATCGATGGAAAATCTAGGGCCAAACAACCTTCACGACAATAACGGAGCTTGGCGAAACGTATTGAACGATTCTTGAACTGGGAGGTTGGTTTTATCCAATTGTTTTGTTGGCTACTATTTGGTGCATATATATATATATATATATATATATATATTCTAACATGATTTAAGAGCCCCAATGTGTCTGCTGTTTGTTAGATTCGTTATATAAGCTTTATTAATGAGCTGCTCCACAGTATGTTGGTATTGATGTTCACATGCCTTTTGGTGTAATATGTACAAAAAACAAACTTTGAATGTCATGCAATGTATAAGGTTGTGGGAGAAAGGTGTACTGTATTCGGTAACAATTATTATCGAGATTTTCGTACGGTCGGTGAACTGTTCAGACAATAGAAGTAATAATATATCAATAGAAGATAAACAAAATATAGAGTCGAGGATGAATCGTGGACTTCAAACGTGATTGGTGCTTGTCCATTGGTTTCGACGAAGTCCATCCTCTGACAAAGTCATAGTTGCTTGTAGATCCGGGGATGACTGATAAGGCCTGTTCTTGCCCGAAAGGGTTGGCCGCATTGAGAGCACGGATGCCTGTCTTGATGGCCGGTAGTAGCGGAGCTGTCTTTGCTGGATCTTCTGAGGTGTCGCTTTTCAATTGCTTTTCAATCAGCCTTTCTTCTTCGTGAGCTGCTGCTCCAGTGAATGTCATCTTGCGCAAAATCCTAATGGTTACTAAACGTGGGTCTAGGCTAATTATTTAAGATAAGATTGTTTTACTGATTGTAAAATAGGTTGTTTTCTTTTTATTTATATTATATTTTTCAACAAAATTAAATGAGAGTTAAAAAAAAAAGCAATTCACATACAATACAGACATTTAAAAATGTCTTTATAAAGAAATCAAACAATGAAGTAAATCAACTGGTCGACATGTCTTTTAGTGTAGATAGTTTGTTATATTGTAGGCCTTTAATTCAAATGTACTATTACACTGACATCCTAAAGCATTTTATCTGTTGTTCTATGTAGCCTTGTTTTCATCAGCCATTTACATGTTAATTATTTATATATAAATTTATTTAATCTCAAGGTAGTCACCATTATACAAACTACATGTTTTTAGAGGTGGGCAGGATTGAGTTTCAAAGGTTTTGAGCTAAACGTACTTTTAAACAACTTGCAACTTTATGCACAGTATGAATTAGTTAATCAATGCACAACATTGCATTATCGAATATTGATTAAAATCAATTGATTTAATAGTTTTGTATCGATAAAGAAATTCTACTAGCGGGCGAAAACAAAATTTACTTTATAAAAAAGTAAACAAAAAATGTTTACTGTGTAAACTCTCATGAGACAAACTACTAGATTTTTTTCCAATAATTACATAGTTTATATATTAAACGCAGTAAGGTGAGAAAACCTGCGTACAGTTAAACTTAACTACAATGTCTGTTTAATACTTTCACAGAATCCACAATTAATCTAAGCAAAACCAACCTTTTTTTTTCTCATTGTATTGTTATAAATCATTTAATCACAAAATGCTTTGATTAGGGCAATAGTTTACCTTTTGCTAAACACACAATTGGCCAATTTATATGAAACATCGTTCAAAGTTTAAATTAGTCATCTTGTATATTTATACCTAAATAGTCTCAGTCATATTTAATCCGAAATAGTCTCAGTCATATTTAGACCTAAATAATATCAGTCATATTTAGACCTAAATAATCTCAGTCATATTTAGACCTAAATAGACTCAGTCATATTTAGACCTAAATAGTCTCAGTCATGATTAGACCTAAATAAAATCAGTCATATTTGAACCTAAATAATCTCAGTCATATTTGGACCCAATTAGTCTCAGTCATATTTAGATCTAAATAGTCTCAGTCATATTTAGACCGAAATAGTCTCAGTCATATTTAGACCGAAATAATCTCAGTCATATTTAGACCTAAATAGTCTCAATCATATTTAAACCTAAGTAAGTAATATCAGTCACATTTAAACCTAAATAATCTCAGTCATATTTAGACCTAAATAGTCTCAGTCATATTTAGACCGAAATAGTCTCAGTCATATTTAGACCGAAATAATCTCAGTCATATTTAGACCTAAATAGTCTCAATCATATTTAAACCTAAGTAAGTAATATCAGTCACATTTAAACCTAAATAATCTCAGTCATATTTAGACCTAAATAGTCTCAGTCATATTTAGACCTAAATAGTCTCAGTCATGTTTAGACCTAAATAGTCTCAGTCATATTTAGACCTAAAAAGTCTCAGTCATATTTAGACCTAAATAGTCTCCACCATATTTAGACCTAAATAGTCTCAGTCATATTTAGACCTAAATAGTCTCAGTCATATTTAGACCTAAATAGTCTCAGTCATATTTAGACCTAAATAGTCTCAGTCATATTTAGACCTAAATAGTCTCAGTCATATTTAGACCTAAAAAGTCTCAGTCATATTTAGACCTAAATAGTCTCCTCCATATTTAGACCTAAATAGTCTCAGTCATATTTATACCTAAATAGTCTCAATCATATTTAAAACTAAGTAAGTAATATCAGTCACATTTAAACCTAAATAATCTCAGTCATATTTAGACCTAAATAGTCCCAGTCATATTTAGACCTAAATAGTCTCAGTCATGTTTAGACCTAAATAGTCTCAGTCATATTTAGACCTAAAAAGTCTCAGTCATATTTAGACCTAAATAGTCTCCTCCATATTTAGACCTAAATAGTCTCAGTCATATTTAGACCTAAATAGTCTCAGTCATATTTAGACCTAAATAGTCTTAGTCATATTCAAAACTAATTATTCTAAGCCATATTTATACTGTCTACATATTTCAAGGTATCAATATAAGAAATCAAATGCCAAACATATCTCAGTCTACACCCAATCAATTCTATTAATGATTGGCATTCGTTTAAATAGAATTGATCTCGTTACGGACAATTATTGCGTCCCACGCATCGTTTGGCATTTGATAACAGCTGGAAAATGATGTTTCGTATTTTGAAGCTTTAATTCCATTCTTTATGTTTTATTACTACTTTGCTCTTTAAATTCTATTTCTTCGAGTGTTTCTATATTTAGTGATTTTCTGTTTTTACTAATTCTGTTACGATTGTTAGCTTTGAACATCTTGTCGGTGTCCGTTTGCTTTTTATAATTTAATTCATCTCTAACATCATTTGCATACTGGCAAAGAATCTTCCAATCAATACGTGGTCCTGTCTTTTATCCGGACTGCCTTTTAACTCCTCTTCTAATTTGATTTAATTTTTCAGCTCTCGATCCCTATCAATATTTACGTATAAATCAACTCGGACGTTTTCAATTTAGTTTTTGTTTTTTTATTGTTTGGTCTATGTTTAAAATTAAATTCACCATGTTTTCGCCATTGCATAAGCTTTACAAAAACCACACACACACACAAAGGATATATATATATATACTATACTATATATATAAATATAATGTAAAATCCTTTTTTTCAGCTCTTTATGTCCATATTTAAACAACCAAATGGGACAACATAGTGGTCTAAATAAAAGCATTGGCTGTGACCGAACAAACATTGGCCAGGTCAAACAAGATGGCCCTTAAAATTAACAGTGCCACCACCACCACAACCACCCTTCACCCAACCCTTCGCCCGATGCCCGCTTCTTAAAAAAAATTCCAATGTGAAGTCATAAGATCGATAAGATAAATAGTTTGAGACACAAAACACATTTTATCTTATTAGCTTTTGAAGAAAGGGCAAACAAAATAGGAAAAAATCCCTTATTTTATAAAACAGACAATACAATGAAAAGCTTGATCGAATGGACATCGATTAAATTATTGACCTTTGCTGGTCGAACGCTAAATTTAGAATCAAGCCTATAGATTTATTTTCTCCAGTTAAATCAGTTGTTATATGTGTATAGCGTGTAAGAATAGTTTCTATATTGTATTTGAGAGTGTCTTGCTAGTTCATGCAGAGTTGTTTATTTACATTTGATTTTGGTGCAGAGAGTATTTGTGTTAATTGAGAGATAGCTACTTATTGTGACGTAATACACCAATATGCTTTCTGGTAATCTTTATGAGTTTCTAGTATGACTTTTCTTTTGCATTCTGAAAGCTTCGGGAAAATCCATTTTTAGCACTTTCTGCACCAAATATATGTAAATCATGCAGATGTTTTGGTTGCAGTTGTTGATTATTTGCTTAGCTACAAGGATGCTACTTGTTAGTAACCAGTGAAGTGTTATTATTGCAGATACGTTTAAGCATTAAATTCTTCTTTGAACATGCATCGAGTTGCTTGAGTTTGTTATATTGATCGAAGTCCTAGTAAGACAACAGAAAACCCCGCGGTGTTGTAACACAAACCTTTAAAAAAGTTTTTTGTAAATGTTTTGTCTAAGCATATTTATAATATGTGGAAACATTGTTTTTTTTTAATCATTGATGTAGAATAATACTTTGTGCAATCACAGATAGAGAACAATGTTTTATAGAATCGTAGATGGGGAACATTTTTTATTTGCAGTCATTGATAGGGAACAATGCTTTGTGAGATCATTGAAGGGGACAATTTTCGTGTAAATAGTTATTTGAGACATAGTCTGTTGAGGGCAGTGGTTCTTAACCTTTTTGAAGTCGGGGAGCACTTTTGATCATGACAAAAATTTGGGGAGCACCAAAATCAAGGAGTAAAAAATACAAACAAATACACATACGTACGACTTTTATTGAAAATAAAAGATTATAACATAAGAGTTTAAAATTATAACATGACAAACAAATTTGTAATCAACATAAATTTAATAAGTAAAAAAATAACATTGAGCAAAATTTAATTCAGACAAATAAAAAGATTTAATGTGAAACCTGAGCTTGACGGTTTTTACAAATTTCACTGATATTAGGCCTAATTTTAGAAATAGCTACCCTCAATTCTTCATCTAAATTAGTAAGTGTTGCTCGTTTTTTAGTTTGTATGTTGGTGACTATCGAAAAACCGAGTTCACACAAATATGATGTTGAAAATTACAACAAGATTTTAAGTGCCTTCATGGAGAGAGCTGAGTATTCTTTTTGCACAAAGATCCAAAATTCCTCCACAACCATTTCGGAAAATTTTATTTTAAGTGTACGATCCGATGATAGGTTGATTAATTCTTCTTCTTCTTGGTATGACAACTTACTATTTGATGTATCAACCGTGGCAAAGGGATTACGTATCCAGTCATATGTTTCTACGTTTATTGATGGAAAATAAAATTCAATCTTTTCTTCTAATAAAGTTAAATGCTCTGTTACTGCTGAAATAATTTCGTCGGTAGTGTTATCATTGACAAGTCTTAATGAGGCGTGAACTTTTGAACCCATATGTTCGTGAACTTCCTGTTCTATTTTTAAACTAATAAACAAAAAAAGCATGCTTTTGCTGGTGTTTGACAATTGATTTCAACCTCGACGGCCAGTTCTAGTCTTTTAGAATTATACAAAAGATACAATATTAGTTATGAGGAATCCGTTCTTAACATCAAAAGGGAGTAGGCGATAACTAATACTCAAGTGTTAGTCGCGTGAAGTTAAATATTTATTTGTTTAAAAAATAAATGAGTCAAGAGTTGCGTTTTCTTGGTTATTGAAAAACAAAATGCGTAAATTCATAAAAACGAATAACAAAAATTCCTTTGCATTTAACAATAAGTTTGATATTTTAAAAAGGTGATTTTTCACTTCTGACTTTCACAATACATTGTTTAGTTTTGTAAACATCTTTTGGAAATGAAATACATTTTAATCCCCAACAAATTTGAGTACAACCAGTAAAGTAGCACACATACATGTTTCGAAACAAATGATTGAATTCGACCGGAAATGTTTTTTATTTGTCGACCTTTTATGCATGCATACACGTTAAGACTTGTCAATTAAGAGAAGGAAAGATATCTACTGTCTTTTTCTCCAACAAATGATTTTTCCAAAAAATAACTTTTTTCCGAAAGGATGTCAATTTGTCGGTCGATGTTAACAAATTTTCTTTTCTTCCTTGAAGGCTGGTATTAACTCAATTTAAATAATCAAAAATATCAGCTAAATATGCTGTGGCGTTTTAAGGAGAAGATTAACACCACACGAACTAAGAAAGGTTTTTAAATGTAATCCGCTCTTATAAGATACTATAATCATCTCATGTGTACGTACAAACCACTGACACTATGTGCCACTATTGAATGTCTGATTGGAGTAAGAATGTGTCTTTCCTTTCTATCTCATATATTATTTAACATTAAAGTATTTAGCTTTGCATTGAATTTTATTTACATATATGTATACGTTCTGCATGCTTATCAGTATATTACTTATTGTTATACGATTAGTCATTGATATTAGTTCCCATTCATGTATATTATTAATGTTGTAGCACGTGTGTGTTCCTCCCCCTCCCCGCCCCACGCCTTCGGAACAAGGCCAGGGTCATACCTGACGCAACCAAGCTAATCCCCCCACCCCACAGTCTCTTCGACCAGATCACAGGAAATTCACATCTCAATGACGGTTCTTCCCCTGGTCAGAGAATAGGGAACTTGGAATCTTTGATGCAGGACCCCGACGGACAAGAGAGAAAACTCTGACCAACAACACAGGGCCTTTGAAGTTCCCTACCGCCGCGTCTTCCCCCCCCCCGCACCCCTCCCCACTACCGTTTGGTACTTATTTTCACATGCCAATCAATCAAATGTTGAATTGAAGAGACATGTTGACCAATCGGATACGCTATCTACGGGTCAATCTTACCCTTGCCCCTCCCCCCTCATTACAATCACGTGGGGAGTTGCAACCTAACTTTTTGTTTAACATGTAATGTAAGTTACTTTTAAGTCAGTCTGGCTTAAGGAGTCTCGAGGGTTGGATGCCCCGAGCTCCAATAGCACCTAGCGGTGCTATAGTCTGTTGTAGAGTCCTTGTTAGGACTATCTGCTACATGTAGTTTAAGCCTATGATTAAATGTACACTCTTTATCACTTGTATTTGGATTGTATGAATTATGTGCTCATGTCATCAATGATTGAATACGGACTTTCACGTGAATAAAATATTCGTTGTTACAATACGCCTTGCTTATCGATTGATAGAATACCTGTTTGTGTGACGTCCAGTGACAGTGTCAATTAGTCAACAGTTTAACTCAACCTACGTATTAACGAGCCAAACGAAACCTGGATATAAATTTGTCTTAGAATCACCTAGGAATCATCTGCACTTCGGGACCACATACCACCTAGAAAACCTGCCTAAATCACCCCTCCCCATCACCCTGTGTACCTGCTGAGTTATCCACTAAGTCTGCACTGATAGCCTAGGCTAATTGCAGGCTCGGTGACAGAATCTTAGACCAGCACGCCACACCTGTGGGCTCGTGCCGGAATTAGTTTCGCTTGACGTACATGGATAAGTACTCACGCTCAACATTGAACTCTGTGCTATGATATTCTTCACGTGATGAAAGACTGGGGGCTTAAGGTTTCATCCGGTGAGCGAACTGTGTTATTTGACTCCACTGCAAACACTCATCTATCATCGTAGAATTATACGTCAACCCTTGGTTCTGCCAACGCTATACGCTTGAAATATATCGCCTTGCCTGTTCGGATTATTTGCTGTATTACGTTTATGTGTCGGCCAGAAGCGCCACCAATAACTTTGTTTCTGTTTGGATTATCTGCTGTCAAATGTTATGTGTCGGCCAGAAGCGCCACCAATAACTTTGTTTCGGTTTGGATTATCTGCTGTCAAATGTTATGTGTCGGCCAGAAGCGCCACCAATAACTTTGTTTCTGTTTGGATTAGCTGCTGTCAAATGTTATGTGTCGGCCGAAGTGCCACTAATTACAACGTCGTTTTCCTGCTCGGATTAGCTCCCGTACAACTCTGTACACTGTATATGCTTGCCGAATGCCGATGGTCAATAGGCATATCGCCATTTCTTCTTTGGATTAGCTCATGCGTAACGAAATTATTGCCAGATCGCATAACTATGTCCGCCAAATACTGTGAACCAGTACCCGCCCTGAGAAACACTGAAAATATTTGCGCCCACCGGGCCGCAATCCAGCCTGAAATCTTCAACATTGCATTTAATGTTCGCCCATTCAGCTATAATTCTTGGATACTTACAGCCACGTTCGCACTGGATTAAACTGTCATGTGCAGTACGTTTCCTGGAAGCTGACATTATTGCCTTTAGATTGGAGTATATTAACTGCTATCGGATTACCATGTGTACATATTAACTTTTGATGAACTGTGTTCCTTACACAACGCGTTGGATAATAAATGTGTTAGATTTAAAGACTGCCTACGGGCCAATTGAGTGTTCTCAAGCGCTACACGGCCGATGTCATCCGCTGTCATCTGATGTGCCAGACCCACTCTGACGTCAAGACTCAAGATCCGCGGTCTAGCGTGAAAGAGAATGAATGTCGATAAATAAAACAGTAAGTGGCACAGATGTAGTGGTCAAATGTACGTACAGGAAGATTATTGGTAGCGAATTAAATAATTGCTCTTTATCAGTTTTACAAATTATACAATTGTAATAGAGAAAGTAAAATGATTTAATCTTACTCTTACACAGTAGCCAAAGAAATTGACGCCCCACTGCCAGCCCCCCCTCCCTCTCAGCCCCACCCCCGACGCCAGGTAAAACTAAATCTGCCCTGGGCATCTGGTCAGCGAGACATGACGCGTGTAAGGGCCGTAACTCGCCCCCCCCCCCACTTCTCTCCCAGCCGATAAACTGTATTGAACTGTTAAACAAGGAGAAATGTGTTGCTTGAGAAAAGAAGAGAAGCGAATAGTGTAACAATTACAGTGAAGCTATGTCCGTGTTTTAGCTCTAGGGCCCAATAATTGCAAACAAACGACAACATTGATACAATTTCCTGGCCTATCGCGCCAGAGGTGACTTGACTACCGCCTTACTCCGCCCCCCCCCCACTAGAAGTCACTCGCGCGTGAGAAATCAGAATCCACGTGATCAGAAACACTAGTGTTTAGGCTTGTGTTGGGGTCAGCTGCACGCGCTCACACAACGCCCGCCGCCGCCCCCCCCCCCCCCTGAAGAACGATCACTAGACCAGTAATGCATGTACCTACGTTAAGCAAAGGAACCCGCGCCCCACCCTCTATGACTCCGTCATAGATCCCCTCATATTTACGTTGCGATCCCAGATCCCCTCACCTGTCCGCTTTAGCGCGAGTCAGGGAGTGAACTGGTGGACCTGATAGTTCGATCAACAATTCGATCCCTATCAACCAGTTCTGGCATCCCGTCACGGAATTCCTCCAGATTCCGTAGAAACTACTGCCGAGGTCAATTAAGTGAATCCCGCATTTATAGCACATAGAAAGCATGAAATAAATAGATTTCTTAGCTAGTGCCTATCAATATATGAAAAGTAAGGACCTAAGACAGTCACAGACAAACGATAAAATGAATAAACCGTGTCAATAACTTGCAAATAAAGGGGACGAACCTAAAATAAGCATTATGCCGGAATAGATTTAAAGTACTGTAAGAAACGCTAAAGCATGCCTTTCTCCTCCGTCCATAACAGAAAAACGTAAAAATTCGCCCCGTCACCCCTTACCGCCTTGTCTCGACCTCCCCCCTCTTCCCCATAGCGATGACCACCCGCTTCGCTTCGATGGTCCAGAACTCTCATAGTGTAAATAGTAAGTGCAGTAGGCCTACCTCTAATGGGTCAAATCTTTCATTATATGAAAGCTTTAAAACATGGCGGGGCAGGTGTGGCGTTTTAAGGAGAAGATTAACACCACACGAACTAAGAAAGGTTTTTAAATGTAATCCGCTCTTATAAGATACTATAATCATCTCATGTGTACGTACAAACCACTGACACTATGTGCCACTATTGAATGTCTGATTGGAGTAAGAATGTGTCTTTCCTTTCTATCTCATATATTATTTAACATTAAAGTATTTAGCTTTGCATTGAATTTTATTTACATATATGTATACGTTCTGCATGCTTATCAGTATATTACTTATTGTTATACGATTAGTCATTGATATTAGTTCCCATTCATGTATATTATTAATGTTGTAGCACGTGTGTGTTCCTCCCCCTCCCCGCCCCACGCCTTCGGAACAAGGCCAGGGTCATACCTGACGCAACCAAGCTAATCCCCCCACCCCACAGTCTCTTCGACCAGATCACAGGAAATTCACATCTCAATGACGGTTCTTCCCCTGGTCAGAGAATAGGGAACTTGGAATCTTTGATGCAGGACCCCGACGGACAAGAGAGAAAACTCTGACCAACAACACAGGGCCTTTGAAGTTCCCTACCGCCGCGTCTTCCCCCCCCCCGCACCCCTCCCCACTACCGTTTGGTACTTATTTTCACATGCCAATCAATCAAATGTTGAATTGAAGAGACATGTTGACCAATCGGATACGCTATCTACGGGTCAATCTTACCCTTGCCCCTCCCCCCTCATTACAATCACGTGGGGAGTTGCAACCTAACTTTTTGTTTAACATGTAATGTAAGTTACTTTTAAGTCAGTCTGGCTTAAGGAGTCTCGAGGGTTGGATGCCCCGAGCTCCAATAGCACCTAGCGGTGCTATAGTCTGTTGTAGAGTCCTTGTTAGGACTATCTGCTACATGTAGTTTAAGCCTATGATTAAATGTACACTCTTTATCACTTGTATTTGGATTGTATGAATTATGTGCTCATGTCATCAATGATTGAATACGGACTTTCACGTGAATAAAATATTCGTTGTTACAATACGCCTTGCTTATCGATTGATAGAATACCTGTTTGTGTGACGTCCAGTGACAGTGTCAATTAGTCAACAGTTTAACTCAACCTACGTATTAACGAGCCAAACGAAACCTGGATATAAATTTGTCTTAGAATCACCTAGGAATCATCTGCACTTCGGGACCACATACCACCTAGAAAACCTGCCTAAATCACCCCTCCCCATCACCCTGTGTACCTGCTGAGTTATCCACTAAGTCTGCACTGATAGCCTAGGCTAATTGCAGGCTCGGTGACAGAATCTTAGACCAGCACGCCACATATGCCAATTTAGCACACCAAATGTCATTTTGAAGATATTCCACAAAATCATCTATATTTTCATTTTGGAAAAAGGTCATCAATTCATCCTTCAGTTCTACGAAACGACGTAACACTTTTCCCCTGGATAACCATCTCACTTCAGAATGCAAAAGCAAAGATTCGTACTTGGCTTCCATAGAGATGCAAAGATTTTATGAAGTTTACCATATTTACAACTTTGTTTAGCACAGGTTTTAATGCTACTGGTAATGTTTTGGACACCAAAGATTCTCTGTGCAAAAAAACAGTGAGTAGATATAATATTGGCGTTTCTTTTCTTGGCGAGAGTCACAAACCCTTTTAATGAGCCTACCATTGATGGAGCACCGTCCTTACAAATTCCCACACACAACTCCCATGATATTTTGAATTGTTCGAAATAGGAAGAAATAGAATCAAAGACATCTTGTCCTGTCGAACGTTCGGTAAGCTCAAGACAGCATAGAAATTGATTCACTATTTCGGAACGGAAATTTACTGACCCGTTTTGAAAGCCGCTGCCAAAACGACCCAACTATTCAAACACACAAAACACTTTTTTAAATACAATTAATGAGTTTAAAAGTGAAATATTTTGTTAGATAAAGGCTTCAACTTTAATCACATATAAATTGTATTTATGTAGCATTAGTATAAGTGAGTCAAAACTTCGTTACAAAAACAGTAAAAATATGCAAAAAGTCCGATTTTTCCCCGTTTGGACTACCTATTATAAGCACTTGTTCAGCTCAATCAGATAGAGTAAGTGAGTGAACATTAAATTTTGAGTTTCATAATTTCGCGGAGCACTTGCAACTACCTCGCGGAGCACCAGTGCTCCGCGGAGCACCGGTTAAGAACCACTGGTTGAGGGCATCCATTGAGTGATTCAGTTCCAGTTAGCTCGTCCATGGAATGAAAATGTATAGATAAAACTCTCCATGCTCTCCATTGAGGATTCAGTTCCCGTTAGCTCGTCCATGGAATGAAAATGTATAGATAAAACTCTCCATGCTCTCCATTGAGGATTCAGTTCCCGTTAGCTCGTCCATGGAATGAAAATGTATAGATAAATATCTCCACGTTCTCCATACCCCGAGGGTAACAAGTATAAGCAACGGGCTGATTGAATCAATGCATAGGTAAATTTTATGGCATCACTTGGCATAGGATAATGCAGAAACCCACCAGCTGAGAATTATGAGTCCATGAGTATGACAAACAAATATATGAACTTACTTAGAAATAACAAGAACGTAATTCATATACAACCGAAACTACACCCGCAGCCAGTCTATTAGTCTGTTTCTGTCAGGTATGAATATCTGTCTGTCTGAATTATCTGTAAGTATGTATTTATGACTGACTGTCTGTATGTATATGTGTACGTATGTGTGTGTATATGTGTGTATGTCAGTATAAATGCATGTATTTATGCATAC
The DNA here is from genome assembly GCA_949126835.1 of Anisus vortex. Classification (NCBI taxonomy): domain Eukaryota; kingdom Metazoa; phylum Mollusca; class Gastropoda; family Planorbidae; genus Anisus; species Anisus vortex. The sequence continues at coordinate 38,415,020 of OX421492.1, read as the reverse complement.
ATGTATGTATTTATGTATGCGCTGATACTTCAAAACAAAAACCGGATCTCTATTCAGAACAAATCGAAATGTTGTTGTTCAAACCATGCATAACAATTCGTGATAAAAAGCCAAGGCCATTACTTTGATATGTTATTGGTACGGACACTTTAGTTTCAAGCTTTTGCAGTCTCCACTCCCTCCCTCCCACCACCCCTCCCTCCCTCCCTCACGCCAGCATCCATCTTCCTATTCAGACCCAAGTCATTCCCTTCAGATTGATTGAACTGACTTGTAAACTCAGCCACGGGTACGCAACTTTCTAAATCCTCCCCAAATGGCCCTCGCTCTTCCCTCGGCAACCACAATCATCATAACCAAGAGGGAGGCTAATGTATTTCCAGATTTGATACGGCACTCTATTAAGACAGGAGAATTTTAACAAGGCTCCGAGTAAAAGACGAGACTAGATCACCCCCCCTCCCCCCGTTTCTTTAGCTGACATAATCTAGCACGTTTTGTTGTCTGAATATATATAGGGCATGGATAATATATTGATAGTGTACGGATGATGTATGCTCAGGGAACAGTTCGCTATACTAGACTGGCCTTACAAATTGGAGTCTTAACATGGCCATACTAGTATTACATATTTTTCATTGGAAATTATTCAGGTTTACATAACAGTCTTGTTTTGTCTATCTCTCCCCCCCTCCTCTCCCCCCCAGGCGTTTAACTGAACTCTAACGCGCAGTATTTCTTGTATAGTTGACCTAAAGACTTGGAGTTTGTGAAGCTCGTTAAAGCTTGGCTTGACACTATGACAAGTTGAAGGATAATTGGAGGATAATCGACTGAACTTTATCAGTAAAATATAACAAATAAACAACAACAGCTGCAGAGTACATTACAAATATAGCCGGCATTGTGAGCAACAAGAATAGATGAGATTTAATTAATCAGGAAATTTTCTCATTGATGGATTTTTGACCATTATTACAGTTTAAGTTTGGACATGTGTAGAAACAAGATGAGGAATCAAGCTGTTATTTTCTTTTACCAATATTTCTTATTTAGAAAGCTCTGTAAACATTTTACGTTTATATCATTACATTTTTATATTGTATCTAAAATTATTTATGTGATACAACTTTCAGAAATATATGTAGCATGACTTTTACTTCACCCGCAGCTTAGATATAGTTCTGTCTCAATTTCAATCATATTTTATTTTTAACCACGATTTAATAAAACTTTTTACAAGTTCAGAATTCGGGAGATAAATACAAAACCCTCTCTTTATTAAAATGTTTGAATATCTTATCGAGACGGTTAGTTCATGTTCCTGCCTTTATATAGAATGTAGACATTGAAGTATACAAATGTTTTAGTCCATTTAAAGTTCTGTAGGGTTAATAATTAAACATTAGTCCAAACCCAACAAGACAAACACCCACTTTCATTTTTCTATTTCGCTCGACCAACACAATGTTTCAATGTGAAGACCTCAGCCTGAAATAACTTTAAAGTTTCTTAATGAAATAATTGTCCATGGTGACTGGTAGACTTAACTAGATCTCCAGAGACGCTAACCATCGACTAAATACACCAAGAGGAGGAGTTTAATCAATTTACGTCTTAAGACGCCCACCACCCCACTCTCTCTCTTGGGCTGCATACTGGCAATTTAGTTCACAGTGAAGCATGCTTAGTAAGGTAAAGTATGGACCACCTTCTGCTGGCTGTTCTAAATCAATCTTGGCTTTTATAAGAAAAGTCGATTAGCGGTTTTCTCCACCGTTGTTTTTGCTACCCCATTGGGTAATCCTCCTCGTGAGACGCCCCTGTAGCGCCAGAAATTGAGGGTTTTATAGAGTTGGTACATATCTTGATTTTTTTTTTCATTTGGTTGGATGAGGGATTATGGGATGGACTGAATTGAGTCCCAAAGTTGGGTAAGGGAAGGAACTTACTGTGGTGAAGGAATGGGGACGTAAGCGGTGGAATTGGAAATAAAGGGACTTAAGACCACGAAGTGTTTGTTTCACTTTTACAAGCGGGATATAGGGCTAGAGTGAAATACAGAGATGAAGATGAGGTGAGGACACACACTCAGAGAAAGAGAAAAGAGAGAGCGCGAGAGAGCAATAAAGACAAAGAGAGGGTAAAAGAGAGAGCGCGAGAGCGTATGGTGAAAAAGAGAAATAAAGTTGTTCGACTGACGCTGGGCAGCGATACGTCAAGTTTAGTGCCAGGGGCGACAATCCTTTTAATCCCGTAATTTAGGTCAGTTAGTGTGAGGCCAGTCTGTCCGCTCCTTCCCGGAAGCATTACCAAATCACAGGATTCCCCACAATGACACTGCACACTTGGAGAGGGCTCAGAGTTTAGGAAATAAGAAAATGTCTAAAAATAGACATGACCTTTTTATTTTGTTAATTTTTTTTTTGTCAAATACATGTCCACGTCTTTGAGCTAATGACTGTTTTACGAAAAAAAATTATAGTTACTCTATTAGTAGTTATTAATTCAACTTTTAACCATGCACCAAAAGAATAAACGAAACGAAACACGCAGTAGTCGATATTTTTTTATTCCAATATCAAAGCTGTTAGAATGATTTATTTTGCTGTGTGTCAAAAAGGTAATTTATGGAGCAGTTTAAAGAAAGTGTATTGCTGAATAAACAAAAATGCCAAGTGAGGTTTTGAATTCCTGGTTCAATACAAACCCAAGAGAAAACGAATACTAGCCCTACAGCGCTGACAGAAAAAGCATTTTAATGTTGTTTTTGTGTATGTTAAACTTTAGATTTAACCTTATAAACAATAAATATAGATTCTTTTATTGTATTTAGTTTAGTAGCCTTTTGATCGATACATCGGTATGTATGTTTTTCAGTCTATCTATCTAATTATCTATATAGCTATCTAGTTATCTATCTATCTCTATCTATCATTTAACTATCTATATCTTTCTATCCATTTATATATCGACCTATCTCTCTTCTTATCTATCTATCTATCTATCTATCTATCTATCTATCTATCTATCTATCTATCTATCTATCTATCTATCTATCTATATATATATATATTATCTATTTAACTATCTATCTATCTATCTATCTATCTATCTATATTTTTTTTATCTATTTGGCTATCTATCTATCTATCTATCTATCTATCCATCTATCTATCTATCTATCTATCTATCTATCTATCTATCTATCTTTCTATCTATCTATCTATATTTTTATCTATTTGGCTATCTATCTATCTATCTATCTATCTATCTATCCATCTATCTATCTATCTATCTATCTATCTATCTATATTTTTTTTATCTATTTGGCTATCTATCTATCTGTCTATCTAGGCATGTTTATATATATCCCACTATATGTTTCTCTGTCTGTTTATCTATTCATCTATTTATTTATCTATGTATTATCTGTTTCTATATATATATGCATACATGCTATGTTACCCCTCTCCCAAACACACACACACACACACACACAGACACACACAAACTCACACACATAAGAGAAGAAATGCCTATTTTAACAAAATATGTGCCACTAACCAATGATCCAGCACAATGACAATAACACATCAAGATCTTGGATATTCTGAAAGAAAATTTTCCTTAAATTTCCTCTCAAATGTCGAAAAAGAAAATAGAACATTTTTTTTGTCACCGTCAAAATATCTCAATCTTTAGCCCTCCCCCCCTCCCCAATTTTTTTTAAAAGTCGGCATCTTCCTCCAAGTCTTACGAGGCCAAAATTGTCTAAGATCTAAATAATAGGGTCGCTTATTTCATGAGATTTCTGGTTCCGGTGATGTTCGTCCTGGAATAAAGGCAAACTATGTTTTGATATCTTTTGGATATGTTCATATGAGGAAATAAAAAGAATTGAATAAGTGTGTGGGCGTGACGTTTGGAGACAAGTGCAGATTGGGGTAAAATGTCTACAAATTTCATCAGGGACATGGAAAATAACAGTTGGAATAGTTACATTAAAAGCTACGTAATATATTTCACTGCTACTTATTTTATAGAGACGGGTAAAATTACTGAGATCAAAGTTATATGGTGAGTTTTTTGACAGGATTTATTATAAGAAAACAAGAAAAATACTCCATATAAAAATATTTTTTGTATACATGTATTAAGGATATATACTTATAGAGCGAATGCAAAAAAAAAATGTTTTGCGTCTCTATTAAAACATGTCTTAGGACAAATGTATAGTGTTATAATAAGAATATAAATGCTTAATACAAGTTCTGATTAAGGCCTTCACTGGTAGGACTTGTGGGCTACAGAACAGGATATGTTTTGAACTGGGTGCAGGCTACTGTCTGTTGAATTGGCAAAAATCATCTGTATATCAGTATAGTCTATAACATGTAAGATATGACTCAATTTTGTTGGCACACCATTTGGGACCAGATTTAAAAAATGTTAGAGGCTCTGTGAAAAGGGAAGGGAAAGGATGGGGAGGGGGTGCAAGCTGAAAGGATTAGAGGCGTGTTGTGGCCTGCGGGCCGCCTTTTGCAGACTCCTGCACAAAATCATCCTTAGATAACGTGTCTCTCTCATTCCACTCTTCCGCTCTTTCCCCTTTCTCTCTTTCCTATCTCTCTTTCTTATCTCTTTCTCTCTTTCCCCCCCCTCTCTCTCTCTCTTTAGTAACTTTCTCTCACTCTCTCGCTTTTCTATCTCTCTCTCTATTATTCCCCTCTCTTTATCTTTCCCCTCTCTTCCTCTTTCGTCTCTAATATTCTCTTTTATCAAACTTTATAGTGAGAAAAATATGTCTTTATAAAGTTCTTGTATTTGGGCTAAAAGATACTCATTGGCGCTACCCTTGCAAATCCTTGTGTTGTCTGTACATTGAGGTGACACCCAATCAACTTGCTTTGTGTTGGCTGTACATTGAGGTGACACCCAATCAACTTGCTTGTGTTGGCTGTACATTGAGGTGACACCCAATCAACTTGCTTTTTTTGGCTGTACATTGAGGTGACACCCAATCAACTTGCTTGTGTTGGCTGTACATTGAGGTGCCATCCTATCAACCTGTTCGTGTTGTCTGTACATTGAGGTGTCACCCAATCAACTTGCTTTGTGTTGGCTGTACATTGAGGTGACACCCAATCAACTTGCTTGTGTTGGCTGTACATTGAGGTGCCATCCTATCAACCTGTTCGTGTTGTCTGTACATTGAGGTGTCACCCAATCAACTTGCTTGTGTTGGCTGTACATTGAGGTGACACCCAATCAACTTGCTTTGTGTTGGCTGTACATTGAGGTGCCACCCAATCAACTTGCTTGTGTTGGCTGTACATTGAGGTGTCACCCAATCAACTTGCTTGTGTTGGCTGTACATTGAGGTGACACCCAATCAACTTGCTTGTGTTGGCTGTACATTGAGGTGACACCCTATCAACTTCCTTGTGCTGGTGGTACACTGAGGCTCATAGAGGTTCCAGCATAGTGCTCGTTAGGCAACATTATTTCCTGGCCGTGTTGCCGATTCAGTCTTTTTGCAAGTATGTTGTAAGCACAACACTTTTTTTAAATCCTCTTTAATTTACCCTATATAGAGAAAATAAAGATCTTTATCTTGTCTTACTGTTTTCTTGCTTGTCTTTGACCCAGTTACCGGCATTGTATGAAACTAAGTTCATCATTTATTTAAACAATAGATCTTATAAGCTTACAGACGGTCCTTCTAGATAGAAGATTATTACGTCCACTAGGCCCAAAACTCCTGCAGGGCGACAGGGATCCGTCGGTGGCAGGGATAGAACCCGCGACGTGTCAGTTAATTTTTGGGTGACAGTCCGGTGAACTAACCGCTGGACCAGCCGGCTTCATTAGTTATTTTTGGATTATCTAGATCTATAGGTATTTCTAGAACAGTTTGTACGTGACAGTGTTGTAATGGTATATTTCATAAAGAAGACTAATTATTCTAACCCATTCTTTTTTTTTTTTTCAAGTCAAACTTTCATGAAAATAAAAAGGCTATACATTTCAAATTCTTTTTAACTTAACTATCGGAGAAGAAATAATATATGCCCGGAAAGAAACACAACAAAAAAATACAACTACAAAAAATAAACTAAATTGTCACATTATAAGAAATTCTGTCAAAGAAAAAAAAAGTCTTTAATTAGTCTACTGTCTTTCATTTCGAAAGACCTAATTATGTGGTTGAAATTAACAAGCCGAATTTGAAATACAAGGTTGGCCTACTATTTGAATAATAAAGACTGTAAATTGTATCTTATTGTGTGTGTGGGGGGGGGGGGGGGGATGTCACATGTGAACGTTAATATTTTGTGGGTGGGGGAGGAAAGGGTATCACTTTTGATTGAAATATAACATTGTTGTTTTGTAATAAAATTGCTTACAGTGCGGTTATTCACTGTTAGAATTTTGGAATTAAATTTCGAAGGTACCGGGTTCAAATTCCTGCATCGAGCTTTAACATAACAACTGCTGGAAAAAATAGGCTGGGCATTGTGCTGGATTTACAATTCTCTTGCACGCTTTTGCACAAGGGAATCTTATTATATCTTACTTTACTATATTTTATAGACCGACGTGTCGACTGAGCCCGTAACAAACAGGTCAGTGACCTGGATCTCTCCTCTCTCCTGCTTACACTGCCACAAATTAGACAATTATCCAGAGCTTCTCAAATAATGATTGTTATAAAAGCGTATAATTTATTTCCCACTTTCAATTAGACATTTTCTGTGCTCCGATCATAGTTTTATTTCTTATTACAAAACACCAGCTGGAAAATGCAAAGACATAAAACAAAATATGAAGTATAGTAATGAGCAGTAATTTGATAATTTAAAATTAAAATTCACAGACAGACATTTTTTTTTCAATTGCGCCATTGACATTTATGTTTAAGTTTTGCCCTATAAATGTAATCCTGCTATTTCATCATAGAAATGAATTACTGATGACATTTGCCACTTTAAAACAGCGAAGGGCCAAGGGGAGAAAAAGGGTTTTGAAGAAATGAGAATAATTTAACGTGGAGTAAAAACGTTGTGTCATCATTTGAAATAGGAATGTTGAAATTTAAATTTGTATTTCAAATTCGTTTTAAATTGATCTAACTGATAAGCAATTGAACATTGAAGACTGTAAGATGCAAAGCATCGTTTACGAATAATTTCTTTTTGCAAATAGTTAGACCAATGTGCTGACTGATATCTATTTGCAAATAGTTAGACCAATGTGCTGACTGATTACTATTTGCAAATATTTAGACCAATGTGCTGACTGATATCTAGATAAACATTGAAACCTTTTGGTAATTCATTCAATGAATCTGAGATCAGCTGCGTTTTATTAGAAAATTTACATGCACAAAAAAAAATAATAAACATACAAATTATACAAATTAAAATTGAGGGAATTGATATGTTGTTGTTTGTTTATATTGTTTAAATCGTTTACATTGTTTCTTTCAGATGTAAACACTGATAATTGATGCCATAATGACTTTTACGGCAATGGTTTCAATGAAAACATAAACCAGACTTTGGTCTTTATTTCGCAAAAAAAACCTTCAAAACCTGGCATAATGATTGAAAAGAAACAAACTACAATCATATATCCCTCCTTCTTTTCCCCCATTTCCTTTGTCGCCAAAAAACGATAAAAGCAACATAAAAAAATACAAAGTTTTGAAAATAGAGTTGTAAAAATAAAGTAAATTGTGGAAATAAAGAAAAATGTGAAAATAAAGAAAGTTGTGAAAATAAAATCTAACATCAGCTTGAATTGGTCGGAAATTGATTATTGATCCGAAAAGACTTTAAAAAAGAACTCAATGCCGCTGCATTGTAGAATTGGGCTAACGGCTAAATTAAGTTATTGGTTGGCATAATACATCCGCTCTATAGTGGGCTATCTATGGCTTAAAGAATTGATCACTTCTAATGAGACGGCTGATGTGTTTGTGGCTTTGTGAAATTTATTGCGGTCGTTCACATTGCATAAGTCTGGAAATCGTGTTTTCAACCACAGAGCCTGCTTTACATATCAAGCGGTGAATTCCGTTGTCATTGTTATCATTAGCATATTTATTACTTATCATAAAACATCATTTTGACAACATTGGTTTTGCAAATAAGCATTGAACTACTTTTTTTTGTTGTATTTATAATTTAGAAAGAGTGTCATAAAATCTGTCATATTTCTAGTTCGGTCACAAAATTGTGGGTATAGTGCTGGCCACACTATCCCCTGGTTAGCCACGACCTCATAAAGAAATGGCTACGTTTTATCTGCCATGAAAAACGGTCGAAATTAAATGTCATTTAAAGACGATTGTCCCATGAGTGGCAGAAATAAAATGATTTTAAGTTTAATGGAAACTGTAAAGTTAAAAACGGTGAAGGCAGGAAGAATATCATTCAAGATTTTATATGATACTAAGTAGGGCCTATTAGAAATTTAACTTATTGCATTATTTCTTCCGACAAAAAGTATACTATACAATTACACATACAAATATAGTTGTCCATTAAAAGTATAACCATTAGCATATGAAAGCATAGCTTTCACATCTAGTATATAATTACATATGAAATTATAGTCTTCTATAAACAATTTAGTCTATCATAATTACACATAACTTCTCTAAACCCCAACTGACTTTTATAACAACATTTATCTAGCGTATTCACATTTTTCTTTCATATACACATGTGTCTGTTATACCTAAAGTTGGCTTCCTTAGCCTTCTATGTATACGTAATCCACACTTCTCTTCCAAATGCACACAGCTCTTTTAAATCCACACATCTCTTCCAAATCCACACTTCTCTTCCAAATGCACACAGCTCTTTTAAATCCACACGTCTCTTCCAAAACTACACTTCTCTTCCAAATCCACACTTCTCTTCCGACTCCACACTTGTATTCCGATACACAGTATTCACTAACCAGTTCTTTCGATTGAAACCACACCATAATTTCATCACCACACACCCCGCATCCCACAGTTTTCCCCTAACCATTTCTTTTTCTCACCCATACGACACATTTCGCCGTCCGTAGCCGCACGCATTAATCCTATTACAAAGCCTTACAGTGACAGGTTTCCATACTTACAAACAAGTCAAACAACTAGACCAAACGATGTTTCAGATGGCGGCGAAACACAAACTGAACACTCCCATGCTTCTGTCATCCTTTCCACACAACATTTCTTGAAAACTAAAACTCTACATGCGGAACCTTAATCGATACAGCCTGTTTATTTGTCTGCTTGTTTGTTTGAAAAATTTTTTTTCTGGAACATACCAGCACCCTTCCCTAAACACACCCCTTTTCCTTCCTTAACCCCCCACCCCCAAATCCTTTCCCTGTGCCACCATCTTCTCAATCCCCCAGACTGGACAACTATTTAGAAATCAGGGAGTCGTCGGACCCAAATTCTAAGCCGTTTACTTTGGCTTGCCTTTTTTTTTTTACTTTGAATGAGCTTTTTAAGTTTGGCATGACTTTTGCTTTTTTAAAAATTTGGCTTGCTTTTAAAGTTTGGCTTGACTTTTTGCTTCTTTTAATTTGGCTTTCTGTTTAAGTTTGGCATTCCTTAGGCTCGCTTTTTTGTTTTGTAAAAATGTGCTTTATTAAACATTAATTACTTTAGCTTGACTTGTTATTGCATACATCTTGCTTGACCTTTTATTATTTACTTTGGTTTGACCTTTTCTTATTTACTTTGGTTTGACCTTTTCTTATTTACTTTGGTTTGACCTTTTCTTATTTACTTTGGTTTGACCTTTTCTTATTTACTTTGGTTTGACCTTTTCTTATTTACTTTGGTTTGACCTTTTCTTATTTAATGTGGTTTGACCTTTTCTTATTTACTTTGGTTTGACCTTTTCTTATTTAATGTGGTTTGACCTTTTCTTATTTACTTTGGTTTGACCTTTTCTTATTTAATGTGGTTTGACCTTTTCTTATTTACTTTGGTCTGACCTTTTCTTATTTAATGTGGTTTGACCTTTTCTTATTTACTTTGGTTTGACCTTTTCTTATTTACTTTGGTTTGAACTTTTTTTTTGTTTACTTTGGCTTCACACTTCTGTATATATTTGGTAGACTTTTCCATGGAGGGAATAACATTCTGATACTGATTTAAAGCCTAATAATACTAGATACAGATGCGAAATTTATAAAATATGGGCATTGCACCGATGCATTGCCTTCAAAAAGAGGGGGGGGGGGAAGAGGGGGCGACAGTTCTAGAGGCGGCGACAGTTCTAGAGGCGGCAAATATAGCAGTTACAGTATGCAAGAGGGCGTCACTGAAACTTTTGCCCTGGGGCGCTACAGGGGCTTGCGCGGGCTCTGCACCGATGAGGTCCTTAATGACCTAACATTACTAGATCTGTGTTTGTAGGCTCAACATGTTTTCTGTTAATTCAATATATTTTATTCCTTAACGTTGTGCCAACAATAATTGTTTATATGATTTGACAACTGGATTTTATTAACGCATCTCGTAAGTTATACTTTTCAATGAATTTTTTTTATTGTCTTGAAAATCTCTTATCGGCATTGAGTGAAATAGACGCTCTAAGTACTATGACCACACAATCTCATAGTAAGTTTAACAAAAATATATGTAATCTTTTACGTTTATTGCGTAGGTAATAGGCATTACACGTCCAATAAAACCAATTAGTATGTTCTCAAGTAGATGAAATAGAAAAAAACACTTATTATGGGCTACAAATAATCTATTTTTAGTAACTCAATTGGTTACAAATACAATATATTACAATATGCTTCATTGAAATGTTACTACGCACTTAATCTTGTACTCGTCTAACAAATAAAAACGTCTTTATAACCATTCGCATTTTTACTGCACAGATTTTCATTTTTCAGGACACGTGAAAAAAAGAACAAAAGAACGAAACAACGGGTCTACTACGTCCAAATTCAGCACTTTCTATAATAATAGCCGAAATTGTCAAATGAAGGGCAGGCTGCAATAAAATTTTCATTTCACAATCTCATATAAAAAAAAGTTTTTTTTTCTTATTTTGTAAATTACTGTCGGTACTGAGACAGACTAAGAGCGGTGTGGAAGGGCGTGCAAGGGGCGTTCGCAATAATAATGGCCCCCTCAACGTATAGAAAAAAATTCTCCTGCAATTTCCGCTATTCGCTTTATGTGCCATAAGGTTGATGAAATTAGTATGTGGGAGTATTATGAACAGGCTGGTTACGGCAAATAAAGGAAAGTGGAAAGATGGCGGAGAGGAAAATTTGAATATAATCAACTGTTAGATATTGTGTTGTTGTTGTTGTTCATATTGTGGTTGTGTGTTGAGACTAGAGGATTTTGTTTCTCTGTCGAATTCACGCTTTTCTTTGTTTGCTGCTTTTTTCTCTATATTTTTATTTTCAACGTCATCAGTTCCACTATATATGGACACACGATATAAACTGTTTGTAACTTTTTCATCCATTTTAAACGTTATGAGAAGAAAAACAGACGTTAATATAATCTATATTACACTACATACACATAATTTAAATTTTATGTGGGCTAATAATATTATTGCGATGAAAGAAAAAAAAAAGTAGTCTAAACCAGGGGTCGACAACCTAAGGCATACGTGCCAAACTTGGCACAAAGAGCGATTTTCGATGACACGCAAGTAGAGGTGTTTTTTTTAATTGATGAAAAAACAACAACATTTTCTGGTTCTGATTGAGGAAAACTAGCTGTTGAAGCCGATTTTTCTGAATGACATAGCGACACATTTCAGCGACACATTTGCTTTACAATGACCACTGGAATGGATTAGCATTAAAACTGAACATATTTTGCCGTAAAATAAATTTCAAAACATTTAACTATATGTATTTCCCTTTATTAAGGCATATGTTAAGATAGATAGTTGGGCTTTTTTCAGAAACAGACTTAAGCAGATTTTTCAAATCAAAGGCAAGACTTTCAAATTGATGGACTAATTTTTTTTCATTCCACATCAAGCCTGGTTTGATCTTACTACTACCTTCTTAGATGTAGATCTTGTTTTATGTGGAGAGGTATTGGTCATTTTAAAATGCAGCAAGTTGAATTTTATACATTAAAAAAATAGGCGGAAAAATGTGGAAGGAAAAGAAAATCTGCTATTCTCAACTGCTAGGCATTCGCTATTCTACTTTCAGCTGTTGGTTCAACTTACACTTGTAAAATTATTTATCGCAGATGAAAGTTGTTTTAAGCATACAAAGAAGTCACTAATTATGTATCCGACATTATACAATAGCGAAGAGCATTTAATTGATACAGACTAATTACATTTAAAATAGTTCTTATGCTCATCTTCTGAAATGAAAAATAAATATAAATAATTCTAAAACAATTTTGTTATTAATTTAATAACTATAATAGTTATATCATTTAATTTCTGTAATTATTAATGTTTAAAAGATAAACTTCTTAAATGGACAAACAAATCAGGAAATGTTTATTTAAAACTGTTTAATGTAAATTATTTTAATCCTCTAATAATTAAATCTCGTAATGAATACCATATTGGATATATATAAAATAATTATAATTAATCAGTATTATTTGTTATATTATAAAACATAACTTGTTTAGCAGTCTTATTACATCAAATGTGGAAACTGTTGTTTTTTTTTATTAAAGGGAGATAATGAACCCGTTTTCTTTGCGCTAATATTTCAATTTTTTTTCTTTTATAAAAGTATATATTATTATGGTTAACAATGTATAACTATAAAATGATCAAACTGTAAAAAATATGTTTAAAATGATATAAATATTATAAATATTATATGACTAAATAATTTATATGTATACTTTAAACATTGCATTAACTACCCAGTTTGTATTATTACTACTTATCTATTCCGCACGTCTATGTTAGAAAGCACTGTTTTTATTATGCATTTATAGAGTACTTCTCAGTCATTAAATTGAGATCAAAATATATTAATAAACATTCACAGATGTTATCAGGGGTCGGGAACCCATGGCTCGCGAGTCAGATGTGGCACTTTTGATGGCTGCATCTGGCTCGAAGACATACGTTCGATTATAAAAAAAATGTTTCATTAGTCTCCTTTGATGGACATATTAATTGCATATCAATATTTCATTCTACAAATGAGCTTAAGTCTACTGCAGCTTATCATCAGAGGTGGTAAAGGAGATAAACTCCGCTGACCTAAACGACAGAAAAAATAGCAACCCTGCATTGATTGTAATTAAAGGGAAATAACTATTGTCTTACGTCCAAATGCAAGACATAATTATTGTACTTTTAGTGTTGAAATTATAGAAAATGCACACATTTAGGGCCTACTTGAATTTTTAGTTTTAAACATAACGTATGGCTCTCAAAGAATTACTTTTCAAAATATGTGGTGTCCATATGGCTCTCTCAGACAAAAAGGTTCCCGACCCCTGTGTTAGATCCTCATCTTGATTAGTTAATGTTTATTCAATAATTATCATAAATGTGAAAGTTTAGTAATAACAGTATGATGCGTGTCAATCGATTTTCGATGAGGACCTTCCTTTGTCAGAGTCATGATTGCTTGTGGCCGTGGGTTCGGAGATGGCTGTGTAGGCTATTTTTGCTATATTTGCTATAGTTGCAAATAAAAAAGAATAATAATCACAAACGCGTTAATTTGGTATTAAATATAAAACGCTTAAACGATTTTAATAAATCTCCTTTACTTTTGGCCTTGGTCTTACTAAGGAGTTAAATTAATTATCAAATAAAAATAATTTTAAAAGTATAATAGAGCAGGTTGACATTGTGTTAGCACGCAGTGTGATTTAGAAATCGTAGTTTAGCACACTGTTAGCAAAAGGTTACCGACCCCTAGTCTAATCCACATAATCTTTAATATAAATACATCTACAGCCGAGCATCAATGATACAGACACTGGCAGTACTGAACAGTGCTTTGATTGGTGATTGAAATAAAATACTAAAATCCCATCTACAATCATTAATTGTAGCTTTGCATATAATTCTACAATTGCTGATTGGAGAATGACATTAAGTTGTACAATTACTGATTGGTGATTGTAATTATAAGTTCTACCAGCTTGTTTGTTGAATTACTCGGATCTATGCAGTCCCAGGTAGTTATCTTCACTTATAACAAACCTATTACAATAAAATAATATATCAGTTATGTCTGAAATATTGTCTCGCTGCAGTATACATCCAGACATCATTGTTGTTTAGTCGAAGAAGAGTTATAACCAGACTAGAACTCCTATTGGAAGCGAGAGCTGGGAGTATTATTCCCTTGTAGCTCTGAACAAGAACTCAGCCGTGCCTTTGAGCACGGCTCTATCTCCGTTGAGATCAGTGGATTGTAGGTCACCCGTCCCATCTCCTCGATCGACGAGACGGGGGCACTCCCGCAGGATATTCTCCACTGTCTTCTCCTCCTCCTCTTCTCCTAGTGGCGACACCGCTAGTCGTAATTAGGCCGGAACCTGGCGAAGTATGCCCCAATGTGGCAGTGTCCAGTGCGGATTTGAGATATGATACTCTGTTCCGACCTATTTAGGCACCACTATGGGTCGGCGCGGTTAGGGCGGGGCAAATGCCGCCAGACTTCTCGGCCCTTGTCAGAGCTGTCCCAGCTCTCGTTCCACTTTTCTGTCTTCCACCTCCGGATCAATGTACGGGCCTTCTCAAAAGAGCATGGCGTGCTGCCGGGCTCCTCGGAAGTGGGTGTGCTCAGCACACCTTTTTTTGCAAGGTGGTCTGCTCTCTCGTTGCCATGTAGGCCTGTATGCCCTGGGACCCACTGCAGTAGCACGCGGTCTCCAAAGCGCTGGCTTAGCTCGTCTGAAGCCAGTAGAATTTTCTCTATCTGAGGGGGCCAGTTGCTCAGATTCTCAGTAACCTGGAGCACGGACAACGCATCAGTCAGGATGATGACGGTCGTAGAGCCGGGGGCACCTTCGACGTGGCGAAGGCGGATCCACTCCAGAGCCCGACTGATGGCCTCGATCTCTGCGCCGTAGTTGCAGAGACCGTCGCAAGGCCACCATACTTCGTCTCTATTCGGATTGCCGGGGTAATCTTTGGTAAACACCAAAGCCGGCGGTATCGGTGTCTGCGTTAGCCGACCCGTCGGTGTAGACATAGACAGCCCCGGGCGGAAGGGCATTTAGCGTGTCCATGGCTACTTTTCAGAGTAGTTTTGGGTCGGACGTTTTGCTGAGGTGCCCTTCAGCTTCGTCCGTAATTCGGGGAGCGTTGGCGTGTTCCCCGGAGAGAAACTCGAGTACCTTTGTGTTGGGACCGGTTCCTTAGAGAGGAGGGGCGGGTCTCTGGTTTGCGCAGCCTCGGCTCTACCCAAGGCGACTTAAGTCTAATGCCGAAAAGGTAACTAAAAAGGTCTAACTGTAACTACTTATAACTAGACAGAATAATAAAAAGTAACTATCTAACTACAAGAAGAAAGAACAAAAAAAGGAGATTTACAGAAAATACTAGATCTATATAAATTTTATTCAAAGAAAATATACCTAAAACAAATCTCAACCAGAACAACACTGTACGTCTTCCAACAAGCAAGATACCTCTTCCAACAAGCAAGATACCTCTTCCAACAAACAAGATACCTTACTTTGTCTTTCACACGACAACAAATCATTAGGGCTGCAACCCTCAATGAATTAGACAGCAGTCTCTCTCTCTCTAATCAAAACACAAAATCCCTCCCTATTTATATAAAAAGTACCGGTAGTCGAAAACGAGGCGAAAACAACTAGAATCTAAGCTTAGAAACAACCTAACCTGCTGCCAACTTACAAATAAATATAAAAATAATATAAAAAAACATATCCAGCTGTTGCACTGAGGATTTTAACCCTACGGGTTACATTTGCATAGGCAGCCTTGTATCGGGTAAGTCGATTTGTTGCGTGGTGCATAAAGGACTGCATCTTTATTCTCTTCCTACCCTTCCAGGTGTCTACTAAGACTCGAGTCTTTTGTAGCGCTCAAAGATCGTTATGACAGCGCATTCTCTCCTAAGCTGAAGGGGTGGTATGTTAGCCATCACCTCAGCAGCTGCCACTGGGGACGTTCGAAAGGTGCCACAGATAAAGCGTAGTGCTTGGTTCTGGATGCCGATCTAAAGTTTCTAGGGCCGTTTTTGACGCGTAAACCTGTAGAGGCAGGCTGTAATCTAATTATGATATTACGGCCCCTGTATAGAGGGTTTTTAATACTTTGGCGTTGGCACCCCACTTTGTGCTGGCCAGTCGTTTGACTAGGTTTAACTTGTTCGAAGCTTTTCGTGCCAGCTACTGGATATGGTCGAATAGTGTAAGCTTCCTGTCGAGCACTACTCCTAGGTACCTGGGTGATTTGTCCTCTTTGAAGGTTTCACCGCCGATTTTTAACACGATAGGCTCCTTGAGAATGTCAATGCCCAGGCTGAACAGCGTATAGATCGTTTTTGAACAATTAATTTCGAGTCGCCATTGCTTGGCGTACTCGAAGATGGTTTGGAGGTCTTTCTGCAAGTCTAATTGCATGCTTGCAGATTTCTTTCCAGATTTCTATATGACAAGATCGCCCGCAAATAGCAGCTTCTTACAGCCAAGTTTTTCTGGCAGGTCGTTTATGTACACTAGAAAGAGGATGCAGGACAGAGCATAGCCTTGTGGCAAGCCGTTCTCCAGGGTTGTTTCCCTGGATAGGCTTGTCCCGTATGGTGTTTGGATCGTTCTCTCTGATAGGAATTATTTGATCCAGCTATGCATATTGCTCTCAATGCCCATTCCCCTCAATTTCTGCATGAGGCCCTGCCTCCAGACTCGGTCGTAAGCCTGTTTGAGGTCTAGGAAAACTGCTATGGTGGACTCCGCCATTTGGAATACATTGGCCATCTCTTGTACGAAGAGGTTTGTTTGGTCTGTCGCGCTCGCATGAGCTCTAAAACCTGCCTGTTCTGGGGCTATGAGGCCTTCTGTCTCAAGATACCACGTTAGCCGGTTGCCGACCATGCGTTCGGCCAGCTTCCCGACGCACGAGGTAAGGGAAATAGGGCGGTAACTCTCTGCCTCGGTGGCGATCTTGCCTTTTTTCAAGATTGGGACTATCACCGCTTGCCACCAAGCCTTTGGTACCTCGCCGGTTGACCATGTTCGATTTATTAGGTCCAGGAGTCTGGCCTTACCTAATCTGACCAGGTTCCGGATCATTTCGATCGCTATCTGATCCGGGCCTAGTGGTTTTGTTTCGAGAACGGTCTAAATTTTCGATATTTGCCAGCAACCTCCACATTTTACTAGTATCCTTATGGTCCAGACCTTGGCAGGTCGTACTCCATTTTTGCCGTTTTGCTTCCTGGCACGCCCGCTTGACCTCAGCTGTTAATTTGTTGTAATCCCGTCTGTCGTCAGAAGTACCCGTTTTTTCGGCCTTCTTTCTTGCCCTGCGTCGGGCCTTAACCAGCTTGCCAAGCGCGGTCGTCCTGAATGGTTTGTACTTCCTGCCTTGGAAGGATCTTGGGATAGTTTTGCGAGCCGCACCCAATATGGCTTTAGTAAAGTTTGTGTACACCGTGTTGATTGGAGCGTCGTGCACTTCGGCCATCTCGAAAGCAATTTCGGTTGCTTCCTTGAAGGCTGGCTAGTTAGCTTTGGTAAACATGAACCGCCTTGCCCCGTCTTTGGTTCTGTTACCCTTGGCCTTACTCTTTTTCCTGGCCTTTTCCAGGTCGATATGTACTACTGTTGGCTTATGTTCACTGCCAACATCGTCCAGGACTTTAAAGGTTGTTATGGGGAAGAGATCACCCGAAACCAGTGTTAGGTCTGGTCTTGAGAGGGTGCCATTTCCCGTATGGAGAAGGGTTGGATTAGAGTTTGCGTCCTGCAATCTGAACAAGTTGGTAGTGCTACAGAGCTCCTCTACCTTTCTACCGGACGTATCATAAATTTTGTAGCCCCATGCAGGAGAATGTGCATTAAAGTCGCCTCCTATGATAGTGTTTGAGAGTATGGGTGGATCTACAGGCAGAGAGATGTCGTGCTTCGGCGGGTTATATATGTTTATGCAAACGATCTTTCTCTCCTCCACCCATACTTCCGTGGCTAGAGTATTTGTGCGGCCAGTCGAGCATTGTGCTGTCAGGTGTCTGGCAGAAGTGAGTTTGATATTAGTGTTGCTAGCCCTTGGCAGCCCTGAAACGTACAGTGGTACATTGTGTATCCTTTAATGACTACTTTCCTATCTCGGAGGATGGTCTTCTGCAATAGGGCTATATCGACCTGGTTTTCGTGCAGTAGCTTCGTCAGCTCAAGCGCCGTTGGTGCTAATCCATTGACGTTGAGCTTCAACACGGTGAGACGTTTTAGTTTAGGTTTTGACTGGGGCTTCACAGTTTCCCCAGTCGTGTTTTGTTCGATACGTTTCTCAGCGACAGCAGCTTCGGCGGCTGCTGTTGCTTCAGTTAGGCCCACTGGTATTTGGGCGCTTCCCAATGGGAGTGCTATTTGGGTGGCTACACCTTTTATCAGCCATGAGCTCATTGTAGATTGAACGTTGTCCAACTTAGACTTGGGCTTTTTAGGGCCCTTCGCCGACGGGCGCTGGATCGCCACGTCTTTGGGGGTGTGGGCACCCGTTGGTTTGCTACCCTTTTTGGGCTGAGGCTGGACAGGTTCCTCAGGGATAGGTGGCTGGGAGCTGCTGCCACTTTCTCCTTTCGCTTTTGGACCTAGTACTTCCCTGTGGGTCTTGGAGAAGTACTTGTGGAGAGTTGGAACGGTAGCTAACTTCTTGCAACCTGGCCCGTTCTTACTCGCCGAGGTTGCGGGGCGACTAGTAGGGTATTTTTCGCCTCCGAGCCTGACGCCCACTACTCGTTGGGCGAAGCCTATTTGGGTCTGCTCGTACCCGCGTTTATCTTTATTATTGTGTATCTCCATGATTTTAAGGTTGCCCCAGGGGGGGGGCTTTTGGTTTGCCTAAGGGGAGGCTATTGGGTACACTGGGGCTCCCCCCTCTCGTAGTCTTAGAGAAGGGAGGATAACCCACTTTCACTATTGAGTTCTTGATCCTGGAAGGAGTAGGTTGGGGTACCTTTCTTTAATTATTGGCATAGACACCCTCGAGCACCCGGGGGATCTGCTTGGCTTTCATCAGCCGCACCACAAGAGTGCGGTGAGAGGCTCTTGCCCCTAAGAGCCTTGACTCGTTACGTATGTTAACCTGTAGGCAGTTGGTTTGCCTGCACTTTGCATGTGCACGCATTTTGTACATCAGCGGTGGCATGGTTGCTATTACTCTTGATATCTTATGCTGGTAAAATGGGATTTACAGCACAGCGGACACGTTCTAGAAGTATGAGGCACTCGTGCGGATCAGCCAAGGGGCCAGGTCCACTGGCTCCAAGGCTAGCCGCCCGTTACCCTTCGGCGTTGGGGTATATATTTCGTTCACACTGCCGTGGGGTCAGGGTCCTAGCTTCCCTGCCAGCCTACTCCAAGTACCTCTCTCTCGTTTGGCATTGGACTTTTGAGGAGCTTTTCCTGTGGGCAGCTGGTTTTGGTAAAATCAGGCAAGGTTACGCCATTTGCACATCATTCTATGCGACTGGTTTAATATTTGCTTTATTCCAGCATCTTGCGGTGTATCGGTCCGCAGCGGATGCCGAACAATATTCCGGTAGGGCCCAATGTGCTCGGCCGGTGAAGGGTTCAGGTTCTCTGTTCCCAATACCGACCGATTGTGGTGCTAGCTATTAGAATTGCTTACCGTTGGGCTCGTCAGGGCGCTGGGACCAGGTTCGCCAGTCCCCCGCCGCGCCGAGCACACGGTTCCGTGGCAATCTTTTTAGGGCTGGCAAAAAGGACGCTCAGCCCGAATGTGCCAGGCCGTTTGTCCCTCTCTACCTGCTCCTTTCTTCTATCTTTCCAGCCGCACATGTGTACTATGCGCGTGTCTTGCCCTAGCTGTTCGTTATCCCTGCCACTCTGCTCCAGGACGTGCGCATGTCCAGGATGTCTTGGTCCCCTACCCGACCAAGCCAGTGTACTCTTTGCCTTCCCATAGCAACATGGGTACTATGCGCGTGCATATTGGGCATTGTGCAGGTTTTGCCTCCTGCTCTAGGGCGTGCGCATGCCCAGGTTTACGTACTCGACTCGGCCCCGCAGGACTCGAGCCTATCGTCTCACTGGGAGAACCAGACCAGTCCAATCAAACTCACAGTCGCCGTGCTGCGTTGCGTTGCTGCAACCGTTTTTGTTCCCGTATGTGATATTCGACGGCCGACCCGGCGCTCCAGAGATCCAAGCTAGTCAATCGGTCGGATAATGCCCCGGGAGCCTTGCAATCTGCACTTTGAAAATGCGCGGTAACCCTTATGGTTACCCTCGGAGGCATGGGCCTTCTGGCGAACTCGCAGTCACCAGGTTGCTGGACACTCTTTTACAATCGTATTCCCGTATGCCATACTCGACGGTTGTACCACGCCTCAGATTTGTAGGTGCCCCTCAGCACCCGACAAAGCTCGGACCTCCACTTCCCCAGCTGCGGGCACAGCTTTGGGCCTCCACACTATTAGCCGGAACAGAGTCCTCTAGAGCAAGGATCTGTGTTCCGTGTACACATGACCGCCAGTCTCTGAGGCTATGTGGATACTGGTCATGAAAGAAGCGTTACAACAGCCAACTATAAAGCAGCACAACGAACTTTGGCCTAGATCAAATCCTCTAAACCAACTATTAAAATGATATACGTTTTTTTTTATCATATAACAAGTCATTTGTAAACTGAAACATTACACTAAAAACACTTTTAAAAAAAAAGCTTTATTTTGATTGTTTTATCCAATGGCGTTTTGCGTATATTTAAAAATAAAAGCTATTTGTTGAATCCTGTTTGCAACAGTTAGAGATTGAGAGTTGAAGATAACTAAAAATACGATCTATTTACGGTAAACACATATTTTTATTTAAAGTAACATGGGATAAAGGTGTTAAACCAAAGGTGTTAAGTAGATATTGAGATGCTCTCAAAAATTAAAAAGCCACAGTATAAATATTGAACCCTATGATCTTAAACCGATCAGACTGGATGGGAAGGGAGGGAGGCGAGGGGGAGGAGGGCCGTGTTCATCTCCCAGATGACGACTGTGTGTTGTTGATCAATTATAATCCTGTGTAATAAGACGCCCCCCACCCACCCACATGTTCAACCAGCCCGTAATCTCATGGCCACGAGACATGAAGACATGTCATCGATTCCCTGATCTTGGCCAGGTACTGGACTATGATTACAGGCTTCCCTTTATCTTAATACGATCTGCATCATGTCATAACCTCTTCACAAAGAGAAAAACGCACAAGCGTATGCAGTCACTCACACACAGGCGCACTCATTCACACACACAAGCAAAAAAAAGGGGTGAAAATTGCGCATGCTTAAAGCGTTATGTCTTGTTGAACTTGCCTGACCCGCGGCTATCTTACATTTAGCAGCCCAGTGATAGTTACAGTATCTAAGGGTTATTTCTGGAAATCACAGTTCTAGGCCCGCTTTCAATATTCTTTAATCTAGGCACACTTACATGATTATAAAGAGAAGGGTATAACATATCGATTTATCTAGCCTATCCATTTATCTATCTATCTATTTATCTACCTATCTATCTATCATCTATCTAACTATCAATCTAATATATGTCTGTCTGTCTGTCTGTCTATCTATCTGTCTATCTATCTATCTGTCTGTCTGAATGTGTGTCTATCTATCTATCAATATAATATATGTATAAAGAGAGAGAAAGAGAGAGAAAAAGTGGCCGACAGATAAGAATTGAGAGATAGACATAATGAGAAAGATAGAAAAATAGATCGATCTTAAGAGATACATTAACAATGATAGTTTGATTGAATGGTAAACTGAAAGAAAGATAGATAGATAGATTGAAGGGTAGATACATAAATAGATATATTGTATATAAACATAGATAGACATAGAATATATGTAACAAGGAGAGAGAGAGAGAGAGAGAGAGAGAGAGAGCGAACGAGAGAGAAAGACAGAGAGAATCGAAAGATTTAGCCAGTCATGTTAAGTATTTGAAATAAAATAAACCCAATCAACATATTGTCAGGAAACCGATTAAGGAAAGTGAATTCTTCAACCGTGGTGTCAACCCCCCCCCCCTCTTCGGCATCCCAACTCCCCTTTTAAAAAAAAACATGCGCCCAAATCACACTTGTAGATGCACCGCTCCACTCTACTTTAGAAAAAAAAATGAAATAGCAATTTTTTCCAGGGGGCAGAACTTAGTAGAGCGCTCCAATAGAAATGGACAAAAACCTGGAACGCTTTATTCCAATCTGGGTTCAATATTGAATGATCGATGTTTTGAATCCGTGAGGAAATTGCACTGAACCCTATTGGTCTGCTAACCCGGTGGAGCGAGTTTGATTGTGTGCATTCATTAGAGTTATAGAGTCATTTGCCCAGCTATTCTTAGAAATAGCCAAACGTTGGCTGCCCTCATTAATGAATGAAACTTTATTTCTAAATTTTGTTAGATCATTTTTTTTATTTTTTTTTATTCAAAGTAGAAATGAATCAATTTACGTTAAAATCAAATTTCGGCTGCAAGAGCAAATGAACATAGAAGGAAAGAAAAATATAGTTAGATAAAAAAAAAACAATTTAACAAATAAACAATCGAAACTACTGTAAAAAAAAGTTTCTTTGGCCGTAAATAAAGCTTTTGAAAAAGAAAGTCATTTAGATTTTAAAATTTTTTTCTTTTGTTTAACATTTTATTCTAGTTAAAATGATACAGAATATCTCTATATGGCTTTGCTATATGTAGCCATTGAAATAATAGGCCTAATTAGATGTTTGGTTAAGAAAATCCTTGTGATTTATTTAATAGTATCAGAATGTGGATCCACGGTTTAAAATGTTTATTAAAGACACAATGTCTGAAATTTGTTATAAATTAAGACTTTTTAACACAAAACAAACGTGTTCTTCATATAAATAGCAGACAAGTTTTTATTTAACTTATCTTATGTTTTACCAAAGACTATAATAAGATGGACCGCTTGCTTTGATATTTCTACTATTTGATAACTCAAAACATTTAGTTTCGGAATTTCCGATTACACTAAGTCCTCTAGACTTCCGATTTAGTAATTCGCTATGATTTTCTCAATGGAAAATTAAGATTAAAATCGAAAGTTATATAGGCCTACAGCGAAAGTCCTTTTAGGCACGTTTAGGAGTCATTTAGGAGAGCGTTATTGTCCGCGCACGAAAAAAAAAACAAGTGTTCAGCTCAAACATAGAGCAAGCGGACCATCTCATTATAGTCTTTGTTTTTACAGACGATTCTCTTATACACAATATTATTGCTAACAACGTTTATTCGTAGCTTGAGTCTAGTCTTGTATGTTGATTAGTTTTTTTGTTTTTATCCCCGTGTCAATAATATGAAAATATGGATTTCCGAATTCCTTTTGAGATTCTTTTGAAAAGAATCTGCATTTTAAATGTTTTATATTTTGTGTGTTTCTTGATAAAGAGAATATTCTAAACAAATGTTTTGTTATTGATACTAAATACACATGAGTACTGGCGGGAGAAGATTTTTTCGGAAAAATGTTTATCAATATCCTGACTATCTTTAAATGAAGACTAAGATCGTTTACTACAAATCTGTTTTCTTAGTTCTTTCTTTCAAGGTAAATTATTAAACTGTTTGCCATACTTTTTGAACCTGAGTAGATTGCTGTCCTTATAGTTGTCGGTATACATTAAATTAAATTTAACCATCATCAGAGAAAGAATGATTTGAGTTTACAGCCTTAACCAACACAAATTTTAGTAGGCCTAGATTTGTTTTAAACGTACTTACCGCAAATGTCTCATTAAAATGTATCCGGAAAAGATTGTATTTAATTTGAATCACAATACAGATAGGTAAAATGGTTGGTATTGTAAACATTGTTTCACAGGCCCTATGGATATGAAGAGATTATGGATTGAAATATTATGCACTGTTATTATGTATGGGCTGGCGCGTTGTTGATACTGAGCGTTTCGTTGATCCATGTCAATCCCTGGACCGTGAAGCGGAGCTGGCAACTTGAGCTTTAGAAATGTGGAGCAATATGATGTCACTATTTCTGCAGCAAACATGGAGTGCAGCTATTTCTCTTGTAAAAAATCCACCTATAAACACTGAAAAGCATATGTTGTCAGAATTTAGAAATCAACATTTTGTTTGATATACATCATCATTAAGAGTAAGTAAGTCAATTGTCACAAACTGAACAACTAATAACTAACTGTTGTTTTTATTTTTTATTTTTATTTCCAGTAAAATGTATGAACTGTGTAGAAATTCACATTTTGTTTTAAATCTTCATTTCATTATCCACCTTGTCTCAGGAAATAATTCATGGGTTATCTCCCGTACATGCGGCGGGGAACGACACAGTTATAGAGAGGAGAGATAGAATATAATAGATCTATAAGAAATAGAGCCAAGAAAACATATAAGTGTAAAAGAAAATGAAATAAAATCAAAATGCTAGTAATTGAAATAAATCAAAATGCTAGTAAATGAAATAAAATCAAAATGCTAGTAATTGAAATAAATCAAAATGCTAGTAAATGAAATAAAATCAAAATGCTAGTAATTGAAATAAAATCAAAATGCTAGTAAATGAAATAAAATCAAAATGCTAGTAATTGAAATAAATCAAAATGCTAGTAAATGAAATAAATCAAAATGCTAGTAAATGAAATAAAATCAAAATGCTAGTAAATGAAATAAATCAAAATGCTAGTAAATGAAATAAAATCAAAATGCTAGTAATTGAAATAAAATCAAAATGCTAGTAAATGAAATAAAATCAAAATGCTAGTAATTGAAATAAATCAAAATGCTAGTAAATGAAATAAATCAAAATGCTAGTAAATGAAATAAAATCAAAATGCTAGTAATTAGAATAAATCAAAATGCTTGTAATTGAAATAAAATCAAAATGCTAGTAAATGAAATAAAATCAAAATGCTAGTAATTGAAATAAATCAAAATGCTAGTAAATGAAATAAAATCAAAATGCTAGTAAGTGAAATAAAATCAAAATGCTAGTAAATGAAATAAAATCAAAATGCTAGTATTTGAAATAAATCAAAATGCTAGTAAATGAAATAAAATCAAAATGCTAGTAATTGAAATAAATCAAAATGCTAGTAATTGAAATAAAATCAAAATGCTAGTAATTGAAATAAAATCAAAATGCTAGTAATTGAAATAAAATCAAAATGCTAGTAATTGAAATAAAATCAAAATGCTAGTAATTGAAATAAAATCAAAATGCTAGTAATTGAAATAGAATCAAAATGCTAGTAATTGAAATAAAATCAAAATGCTAGTAATTGAAATAGAATCAAAATGCTAGTAATTGAAAAAAATCAAAATGCTAGTAATTGAAATAAATCAAAATGCTAGTAATTGAAATAAAATCAAAATGCTAGTAATTGAAATAAAATCAAAATGCTAGTAATTGAAATAAAATCAAAATGCTAGTAATTGAAATATATCAAAATGCTAGTAATTGAAATAAAATCAAAATGCTAGTAATTGAAATAGAATCAAAATGCTAGTAATTGAAATAAAATCAAAATGCTAGTAATTGAAATAGAATCAAAATGCTAGTAATTGAAAAAAATCAAAATGCTAGTAATTGAAATAGAATCAAAATGCTAGTAATTGAAATAAAATCAAAATACTAGTAATTGAAATAAATCAAAATGCTAGTAATTGAAATAAAATCAAAATGCTAGTAATTACTAATCTACTGAAGGACAATTTATTTATTAGGAAGAAAAGGGTGGACACCTTCGATTGGTTAGTTAATTTGTGTCAGTCTAAATATAGACACTGGGTTCACAGTCAGAAAGGTACATCAACTGACATCTTACTATAATATGAAATATTTTTATAGGACTAAATAATACACTAAAATGTAACTCGCTATACTTGAATGAGATATATAAAAACATGCAAAATCGGACTTCACTTCGACACGTGTGATTCATAGACTAAACAAAACAAATCCAAATTTGATTTTGACTACTGTTATATTTTACTCTATGGTTTAACAAAAGTTGGTAGGGTATTAGATCTAACTTGTTAGATATGGCATGATATGATGGTTGACAGTCGGGAAGAAAAGTTTGTCATGCATATTGATGAGCAGTGGCATCGTAGTTATACTATGAGCCTACCTACCTAAATGCCTACATACCTACCTACCTGTTACATACCTACCTGCTCAACAACGTACCTACCGACCTACATCCCGACCTGCCTACCTACTTACCCACCAAGCTAGCCATCTACCGACCTACCTACCTACCGACCGACCTCCCTACTTACCTACCGAACGACCGACCGACGTATATAACTATCTACCCTCCTATTCAATTCTATCTATCTATCTATCTATCTATCTATCTATCTATCTATCTATCTATATATATATATCTATTTATCTATCTATCTATAAATATATTATTCGAAAATCCCTTTATGTAATTTAATCTAAAATCATCTATTATTATTCTATCTAGTAATGTGACATCTTCAAGTCTATACATCTTGTATATCACTAAACTAGTAAATCCCTAGAGCTGAGAGCTAGGACAATTCCTCCCGTAGACATCTCAATATTATCTCTAGCATTAGATGTAGTGGGTGCATGTATCCGACAAAAAGTCAATGGCAAGTGGGTTACCCGATCCATCCCGTACAATACCGGCAAGGCCGTGATTGTAAAGAAGACTTCAACAATTTCGTTTGGCCACGGAATATCAAAGGGATAGTGCGTCCACCACCTGGAAAAATTTTAAAGTTCATCGGGTCTTACGTTCAATCAACGAAAATGACACTTGAAACTTTTAGGAACAGCACAACGAGATATCAACAAATCAATAGAGTACATCTCATTAAGAGTGACTAGATCTAAGTTCTTGGTCATCTCCACTTCTGAGTTAAGTCTAAAAAGTCTGGCTGTGACCTTTAGTTCCTATCACAGGCATCAGTAATCAAGGCCTTTGAATTGTACGGATGAAGTGTCTGTCCAGTGCGTGATATTATTTGTTTTCATATGAATGTTCAAAACCCTTTACACGGCAAGGATTAAATATAGAGTGTGTGATCTGCAGTACTTTCTCGGCGGATCGATTCTTGAAGAGTCTGGAGTCAGCATCGGGATAGAAGAAATTATTGGCCAACTTGAAGTGATTTGATGAATGGACTTTATTGATTGTAGTAAGAATATTAGTTCTCATTACTCTGATGGATGCATGTTTGTTTATCTATCCATCTATCTACCTATCTATTCATAGATCTATCTCTATCTATCTATCTATCTATATCTATCTATCCATCTATCTATATCTATCTATCCATCTATCTATATCTATCTATCCATCTATCTATATCTATCTATCCATCTATCTATATCTATCTATCCATCTATCTATATCTATCTATCCATCTATCTATATCTATCTATCCATCTATCTATATCTATCTATCCATCTATCTATATCTATCTATCC
Source organism: Anisus vortex (assembly GCA_949126835.1). Taxonomy (NCBI): domain Eukaryota; kingdom Metazoa; phylum Mollusca; class Gastropoda; family Planorbidae; genus Anisus; species Anisus vortex. Next base: position 38,387,325 of record OX421492.1, on the reverse strand, counting down.
ATCTATCTATATCTATCTATCCATCTATCTATATCTATCTATCCATCTATCTATATCTATCTATCCATCTATCTATATCTATCTATCCATCTATCTATATCTATCTATCCATCTATCTATCTATCTATCTATCTATATCTATCTATCCATCTATCTATATCTATCTATCCATCTATCTATATCTATCTATCTATCTATATCTATCTATCTATCTATCTATATCTATCCATCTATCTATATCTATCTATCCATCTATCTATATATATCTATCCATCTATCTATATCTATCTATCCATCTATCTATATCTATATCTAGTCGTTGGGCATGCGGCAGCGCGTTCGAATGGCGATCTGAAGGCTCTGGGTTCGAACTCTGGTTGAGGCTAGGATTTTTTCCCAGGACTTGGGGTGTCCCTGAGTCTAGCCAACTTTGATAGGGTACCTAATCTTGGGGTAAAGGCAGCTGGGCATTGTGCTGGCCACAAATCCACTAGTATGCTTTGGCCACAGAAACTGGTGAACGCTGCTTCACCAGCCCTATGATCAGTTTGGTCTGAAGGGTATTTTACTTATATCTAGTCATCTATCTGTCTCCTCTATCTTTACAATAATATATCTATTTATCTCTTACTGTATACATCTATTGAGTTATATATTTATCAATCTATATGTCTAGCTAATCTAATTTAATACAATGCACTGTAAATAATCTAATCTATTCTATTCACCAGCTATTCATCTCTTATTTTTTTATTTCTGTGTTCCTATGTCTATCAAAATCTTCTATGTATTCATTAATCTCAGAAATCCCTGACACCCAAACAACGTCCATTCACAGGACATACACTCACACACACACGTCCACACAAAGGACATACACTCACACACACATACACTTCAATATTCTCATCATATTGCTATCACGTACTCACCCCTTCCTCTTCCCTCACTCTCGCCCTCTCTCTCTCTCTCCCTCCCCCTTCTCTCAACTCAAATCGAAGAAATACGAAACAAGAAAAATCTTAGTGAAGAGTAACAGAGAGAGAGAGAGCAAGAGAGAGAGAGAGAGAGCAAGAGAGAGAGAGAGAGAAAGAGTGAGAGAGAGAGAAAGAGTGAGAGAGAGAGAAAGAGTGAGAGAGAGAGAAAGAGTGAGAGAGAGAGAAAGAGTGAGAGAGAGAGGGAGCAAGAGAGTGAGTGAGTGAAATGCTAAAGCCCCTCTTGACTAAAGTAGTACAAGGCCCACAAAATTCACTTCCCATGTCCTGGTGCCAGGGTGTGGAGTTTATGTACATCCCTTCAGATTTATTTTTAGCAACATCAAGTGATGCCGAGTGCTGAAGGAATCACCGCCCAGCCTGGGAGAGTTTTGTCAAGAATAAAACAACAATAACAACGTAGTGATGAATTAAACACGGTGGTAATGTGACAGAATAGAGCAGAACATTGTTCTACGTCCTCCGCCTCAACACCGAGAAACACACACCCTCCAGCTTCTACTGCTGTTGCTGTCTTGTCGCTAAAACAACAACTATCAACAATTACAAAAACAATAAAACAACATTGTGCAATATGTGACGGACAGTGGGTAGTGGCTATGTTACGGTCAAAAGTTAGATGACGCAATATATGACGGACAGTGGGTAGTGGCTATGTTATGTTCTAAGATTTCAGATCGAATCTTCAGTTGAAGTTGGAACATGCAGGCGTTGTGAAGTGGCGACTCGATGGTGTTGAGCTTCCATGTAGCGGGGTAGACGAAAATGTACAGGTCATAAATCTCTTCTGACAAGTTGTAATTTTTGTTACCCCCCAAACGCCAAAATCTGTGATCATTTTGTGTCAATAAAATCTTGTTGGTCAACGTAGACAAATTGCTTGTTTGTTTTTCTGGTGAGAGAGAGGGTTTAATTCCGTGTCTGCAGTTAAGAGAAAATTGCATTTGATGACGGCGGTTGTTATGTTGATCTTATTACATTGACCTGTTGTCTAAACCCATATATATAATATATATTTATTATTATATGTACATGTAAAGAGAGATAGATAGAGAGAGAGAGAGAGAAATTTAGAGTAAGAGATAGAGAGAGAAAAGCATTGAATATTCGGTGAATTTATTTCTTTATTTGAGTTTACTGAATCTTTAATTATATTTATATTGTTGTTTTTTTATAATTTGTACGGGTTTTGGTTTTGGCTTAATACAATCCTTTTACTTGTACTGTAATGTTGAGTAATTAAAACTAAAAACTTCCATTGCATGATGTAGATTTGTAAACAATTTACACAATGTCTCTATATGCATTTAATATTAAACCTGTGATAAATGGTATGTATAGGGTTAATTAAATGCTTACTAATTTAAAATCTAGTTCTCTATTACATTTTTCTGAATTCTTTCTCGATACATTTTATAAATCTATATATATATGTTACTTTGTACTTAATATAGATTACTTGTATTGATTTACAAAATGTCCTATTTGCGTTATAGATTGTTTGCATTGATTAATTCATACTGCCATCTAAGCTATTACTTAAACAGGGAGACTTGGGATATTAATGTAAACACAGAGCTTATGATTATAGAAAGGAAAATCTATTAAGTGCAGGCGGTAGGGTGGATGGCGGGAGCAGAGGGAGCTGAGGGAGAAGGGGCGTTGTAAATCTATCAATGATGTAAAATTATTTTTTTTTAAAGTCTATATCAATGTAACACTATAAGACATTGCCTGGGGGTCACGTGAGAATGTTCAGAACGCTAGGGCTAATGTGTTTGTACACAGAGAGACAGAGAGAGAGAGAGAGGACGAAAGAGATTGGGAGGGAGAGAGAAGTCTGGTGAAGGAGAGAGAAAAAATCATTACATTACATGAATGAGAGAAACTGCAGTGATGAATGGCCCTTGTATGGTTGTTTACTACTAGTTGATGAAATATTGATGAATTTAACCGTGGAACTGAGAACATAGTGCTGGGGATTGAACATGAAGAGGGTGTCTGGAGGGTGTGTCTGAGCCTACCAGGCTCTTTAGGGCACCTACTATTTGCTGGCGGAGGGGGTAAAGTATTATTGTTGGCTGAGTATTCTTGCTTGCCAGACAATTCCCCTTTTTAATAACTGGGGATAGCTATTACATAATTCACGTGTACCGACCAAGTATGAATGGAACACCGGTACTTTACCTTTGGATCAATAAAACTATATATATATATATATATTATGTATTATGAAGAAGAGAAGAAAAAGAAACAACTGTATACTAATAAAAGACTCAGAAGAAAACTGTTATGTGTGCGAATCACGTTATAATAGTTTTTATGATGTATTTAGAATTGTCTCGCTAGTTCCTGTAGAGTGTAGAGTTTAGTTTTTAAAATTTATATTTAATTTTGGCGAAGAGATTATTTGCGTTGTTATTTATTATGACGTGATATGCTTTCTCTGAGTCTCTACAACTTTCTATAACGCATTTTCTTTTGCAGTCTAAAAACTTCGGGCAAATTCATTCTAGCACTTTCTGCATCAAAATCTCTTTAACGCACAACAGAGGGTTTTGTGATGTTATTTTTGCTTAGCTACATGGAAGCTACTTATTATAGACCAGTGAAGTTGAATGTGTCTATTGTACATAAGTGAAAGCATCAAAATCTTCTTTAACCATTCATCGAGTGGCTTGAGTGTATTATTACATAGTGAACAAGATCATAGACAGACAACAATATGTAACAATATAGAGATATGTACTTTTAAAAACGGGTAAAAATGTAAAAAAAATATCATTCTCAGCCTCTTCGTGTGACAATGAAATTATTTCCTGTATTTCGGTTTATTAGAAGCTTTAATTATCTGCCCCTGATCTATTTATTGTGATACACAGTTTTCTGTCTCTTTAGCTGTTTGTGTATAACATAGACAGTAAATCAACCAGAGACACCAGATCGATCAAGTTCATGAAAAATTATTGAAAGTTTTAGTCAATTTCTGAGGCTCTTCCATTAATTACTTTGGACTACGTTTTAAAAAGTGGGAAATAGAAGATTTGTCAAGTTAGATTCAAGAAGAACTTGTCACTTCCTACAACTAGAATCATTATTTGCTAAATGTGACGTTAAGCTGGGCTGAAGATGAAATTTCTTTTTTTTTCACGTTGAATATATAAAAGTCGATACTACTTCAAATTATAATTCTTTCTTCTTTTTTTTTTAAAAAATGCTTTTACTAAATCCATAAATTAGAAAGAAAAAAATACACTAAAATAAAAAAACAATCTATAACATCAACACCATCATATCAAACTACAGACCTATACAAATAAAAATTGTACTTATTTAAAGATATAATGTAATACATATAAGATACACTATTCTAACAATAAAAAAATAATCATTAATAGTAAATTTATTTCGCAAAATTTTAATTACAATATAACTTAGTCTTAAGGCGTACTTCTATAAAAAAAAAAAAAAAAAAAAAAATTCATTATGAAGTTGAGAATGCCTGAAAAATACTAAGAAAACACCTTTGAATAAATGTAAAAGTTTTTTTTTTTTTTTAAAGTAGCTAATATTTAGTCAAGTACCAACTAATATATGATTTTAACGTGCAAAATACAAGTCAAATATAGTTTGTAATAAACATAATAACGACATGTATTGTATATATTTATTCTAAAATAAAGCTAAAGATGAGAATCATAAAGTAGACTCGACGTTATTATTTTATCATTTTTCTTATAGTGATACACTGGTCTATGTCATAAAATAAAAAGTTAACATGACAAGTTATGTAAACATAACAAGTCAATAAGACAAGTTCTATTTGTGAATGCTCAATAATACTCTTATGGACAAATACAAAAATAAATGTTTAAAGGCAAAAGTACTTCCGTAAAGTTGGCAAATTTATAGCATCTGTATTTTTTTTAAATTCTATTCATTAATTGGACTACAGACTGTAGATATATGGAAGTGAATGTAATAAAAGAAATACAGTCAGTTGATTTGTGCCAACTTTAAAGTTAAGATTACCAGAAAATTAAGTAAGAAATCGTTGTAGAAACATTTCTGTATTAGACTACTTTATAAGATTATCAAATTAAAAACATTAATTGTCTTAATAAGCGAATGTTTAGAAATACGTATTAAATCAACTGATTTGGCTTAGATATTTGAGATATTTCTAGACTGTTGATTCTACGTTAAGTATATACGTTTAAAAGGGATGAAGAAGGAAAGTGTTCATTTCGATTCTATATCATATTTAGGATGAATTTAAGAATAGAGACGGAACATGTGGTAGAATGAAATTAGATGAAATGTAGGGTAGAAACTAATAAGACAAACATCAAGAAAAACAGAAATAAAGAAAACGAGAGAGATAGAGAGAGAGAGAAAGTTAAAGATGACATAAAGTTCGGTAAAAAATGTAGATAATGAAATAGATAAAGGATAATGAAGGAAAAATGATAAAGAGATTTCTTTTTCTATTTTAAATCTCTAATTAAATAAAACCAACCGATGTATATATACAGACACGCGACCTGTGATGTCATCTAGCTTTGTAATGCCAAGTTTTACTGCCAAAAAATTTTAACGATTGCTGGTGTGTTTTATATTTACTGTCAATACAAGTTATCATAATATTTGCCAGGGAATGTTGCTGATTGCACTTTGCTACATAATTGTTGAAATTCCTGGCGTTTAGACATGTATTTGGTTACAAGAGTGTCTGCCTAGTTGTATGCCTGCATATCTGTTTTTTTTTTAATTGCCTATAGTCTACATTCTACAAGTTTGCTTAATTGTAAAAGTTCGGGTCTACAGCAAATTCAGGGTCGTCTAAATCCAATTCTTGTGTACCTTTTGTATGCAACGGATAATGAATTGTTTGTGACAATGGAGATGGGAGGAGATTGTCTTCGGGATGGAGGGTTAATAACTTTAGAAGAGCTGAACTGAACACCACAAGTGTAAAGTACAGTTTCAACGACACATTGTGGGAATAACACAGACACAAACTTGCTAGCACATGAAGAGCTGAGACGGACAATTTTAAGCAGGGGAACTGAAATAGAAGAACTGACACTGTAAAGAGCTGAAATAGAAGAACTGACACTGTAAAGAGCTGAAATAGAAGAACTGACACAGTAAAGAGCTGAAATAGAAGAACTGACACAGTAAAGAGCGGAAATAGAAGAACTGACACAGTAAAGAGCTGAAATAGAAGAACTGACACAGTAAAGAGCTGAAATAGAAGAACTGACACAGTAAAGAGAGGAAATAGAAGAACTGACACAGTAAAGAGCTGAAATAGAAGAACTGACACAGTAAAGAGCGGAAATAGAAGAACTGACACTGTAAAGAGCGGAAATAGAAGAACTGACACAGTAAAGAGCTGAAATAGAAGAACTGACACAGTAAAGAGCTGAAATAGAAGAACTGACACAGTAAAGAGCTGAAATAGAAGAACTGACACAGTAAAGAGCTGAAATAGAAGAACTGACACAGTAAAGAGCTGAAATAGAAGAACTGACACAGTAAAGAGCTGAAATAGAAGAACTGACACAGTAAAGCTTAAACATAAGAGCTAAAAAAAAAGAGCTGAAACAGAAGAGCTGAAACAGAAGAACTGGCGCATATGAAAAAATATTTCAAGATGAAATACCTTCCTGCCCAAAGCCCTATGTGACACAGCGCAACTGGGACTAGAAATAGAGTTGAAGATAATAATAAAGAAAGCAGGAATAAGAATGTCAGACAACAAGAGAAAAAGAGAATGTGCGAGCGAAATTTTACGAGAGATTTTAATAGGTCTAATAACTTTACATCAGTTTTTAGATACCATAGGTCTAACCATAATACATTGGTCTTAGGATATTATAAGTGTATTATCAAAACATTGGTATTAGGACATAAGTGTATTATTAATACATTGGTTTTGGGAATCTATAAGTGTATTAATAATACATTGGTTTTAGGATACTATAAGTGTATTAATAATACATTGGTTTTGGGAATCTTAAGTGTATTAATAATACATTGGTTTTAGGATACTTTAGGCCTAAAAACAGTAGATACTACTCTGCATTGAACTCTATATGGAATTGAGTAAACAATCCAAACGAACGTCAAAGTCTAAATAAAATAGAATGAAATCTTGAGCTGAAGGCATTCCTTAAAAAATAACACACAGTGTTACAGTCTAAGTGGCTTTAAAGCAGAAATGTTAAAAGTTGCTATGTATTCAATGGTTCTTTGTCCCAGTTGGTCATTTCTTCAGTGGCTCCAAATGATGCCATGAATCAAGTTAGAGCTGTCTGTATTGGCCACGGGATAACTCGGGCTAAATGAGGCTAACATTTAGTTACATTTCTCTATCTTGTTTACCCCCCTTTCACCCGGCCATTCAATCAAGGGAAATAACTGTTGCAAGAACGAAGTCTTTTTTTTTTTTTTTGGTCTTCATCCTATTGCTGTTATACTCGGCACTAGTGTACGATTCGTTTTCTCCCGACTTGAAACTCGACCAGTCGTGGCTAACACCGAAGCCAGACGAACCGTGAAAGGCGTTGACCTACACGCTGATTGGTTAACATTTAGTACTGGTGTGTACTGGCTGTGCCAAGTCATGCGGCTGAATGGTCAAGAAGTGAAATGATTAATGCCAACTTTAAAGGAGCTAGTCAGTAGTTCCTTCAACCTGGTGAGAGCTCTGTAGAAATCTCCAAGTTGTGTAGAGTCTTACATTACAGCTTTCTTGAGACTTGAGAGTTTGGGCGAATGATATAAGAGTTGAGTATGTAACCAAAGAATCTTAGCGCATATAAGGTGTACCGTAGGTATTTTAAGTTGTGGATGATACACGTTTTTTTTTCGTATAATCTAAGTTGTTTATAACCTTGTCGTTTGCCATGAGAGTATTGCAATTTTATTATTTAAAAAAAAGTATCCCGTCGGACCAAATTGATCCATAGGGCCGGTGAAGCTGCGTTCATCAGTTTTTGTGGCCACGACATACTAGGTGATGGTGTGGTCATCACTATGCACAGCCGACATACTTTACCCCAACTAATGTCGGGTACCCATCAGAGCTGGGTAGACTCAGGGACACCCTACAGACCCGGGTAAAAATCCAGAGCCTTCGGTACGCCATCCGATCGCGCTGCCGCAAGGCCACTAAACTAACTTAACTCTTCGTAATTTCCCTCGCGTTTATTTGCTGCCTTAATGCCTTCGTCGTCACGTGCAATTCGTCATGTTCTCTTGTATGATTCTTCGTTATTTGTCCCAGTTCTAGCTCCAAGCGCAGCAAGACAACATATACACAGAAACAAAGATTATTTTTTTTTAATAAATTGTAGATAAATTATTTAAAAAACAACCCACCTTCCTGATTACAAAGAAGCAATTTCAATACAAACACCGTAACACCTTGGAAGTAGACGAATGCAACCAAATATCAAAATCTCATTTCTCGACTCAGGCTTTATAAAACAATCCATTTTTTAGACCTTAAAGCTAATATCACAGAAACAATTGAAAGCTACCGAGAAATAACTACTCATTCTACACTGGGAGTTCAAAGTTCAGAGTTTGTAACTACAATAAACGCTAGGCTAGGTGCATACATTTCCTTCCGTAACAAAAATAAAATATCTCGGACATCTCCACTTCTATCTAAACAGAATAAACCCAACACACACGTACCACAGGGCAGACATTGACAACGCCCACATGAAACAATAGACCTAATCCTGCTGGACCTACTGGAATGTCCCAATCTAATAATTCTCAGACATACATTATTGCCCCGCTCTCAATCTACAATTACCCACTCACTCTACAATAATACTGCACAACTAAAAAAAAAAGAGATATTATACATTTATCTGGCATTGACTGCAAGAGCGTCAACATCTTTGCAGCCTGGGTTAATAGAAGAAAAAGTACTATTTTAAGATCAGTTTTAACTTTATTTCACAGAAGATTTTTCTACAGTAGCCATATAGACTATTTAATTATAAATATGGTTTGTTAACAAATCTATCTGAGACGAAGATTTTAAGATCAGAGATGAAAGACAATTTTATAAATAAATGTCCTATATGTTGTCTAAACCAATTATGCCTTAAAAAAAAACTTCAATGATGTTTTAGCACTGATTTTCATTTTCGTCTATAAATGTACAAAGATTATTATGTCCTTGACCCTAAACTCCTGCAGAGCGGCAGGGATTGGACGGCAGCAGAGCTAGATCCCGGGGCGTCAGGATGTTAACTTCACGAGCAGCCCGACTTATTTGAACCGTAATGTATATTGTAGATGCACTATTTCAGAGTCTTTAATAAGTAGACATCTACAAAGTTTTGTCTATAACGACTAATCCGTAAAATTTTTTGCATGCTGCTTACAATATCAAATTAATCAACATGCTTGAACAACGGTAAATATTGTCACGATATAATTTTTTTTTTGCTGTGGAAAGAATACATTATCATTCAACGAGCGTCATCATCACTGTCAAAGTATAACAAATCAAATAGCTTCATTGTCTATATAAAAATATCTCTTGATTATCAATTAACAAATTATATCTTCAAGGTGGAAATATGAATCATCACATATCTTTTTCTCAATATCAAATCATCAATAATTAAATTTCTTCGTTGCCAATGTCAAATTATCAATCTTCAAATATCTTCATTCCTAATATAAAAGAATAAATCAAATATCTTCATTCCTAATATAAAAGAATAAATCAAACATCTTCATTCCTAATATAAAAGAATAAATCAAATATCTTCATTCCTAATATAAAAGAATAAACCAAACATCTTCATTCCTAATATAAAAGAATAAATCAAATATCTTCATTCCTAATATAAAAGAATAAACCAAACATCTTCATTCCTAATATAAAAGAATAAACCAAACATCTTCATTCCTAATATAAAAGAATAAATCAAATATCTTCATTCCTAATATAAAAGAATAAATCAAATATCTTCATTCCTAATATAAAAGAATAAATCAAATATCTTCATTCCTAATATAAAAGAATAAACCAAACATTTTCATTCTTAATATAAAAGAAAAAAACCAAACATCTTCATTCCTAATATAAAAGAATAAATCAAATATCTTCATTATTAATGTCAAAGTATCAATAATAAAAAATTTCAATAATCAATAACAATTTTTGCTAATGATGGCAAGAAAAGAAATTCCTAATTCTGTTGTCTTAGAAATGAAAGACTACAATTTTCGCTAATTAAGTGAAGGTTTAACAAGATTTAAACCAATTGTTTCTTATTTGTATCAATTGTGATATAATTATATTCATTAGATAAAACATAAAAACTATGTTTGTTTAATGAACGCTGTGAAATTTGATTTATTAAAAGAAAAATCCTAAATTCTATTTTTGTCCTTTTTTAGCATTGATGAAACACAATTTGATTAAAAAAATTGGTTAAAATAGAAAGATTCCTAACTCTTTTTTTATTATGCTATGAGAAAGCAGATATAAATCCCATAACAATTTTGATAAATATACTTCAAACTCTATTGTGTCATGGAAAAATGTAAAACTCGTGCATACAAATTTGCCAGACAAATTAAATAATGGAACTATGGAATGGAACTAATATTTGTTAGAAATGTTGCTTTAAATACGACAAAAATAAGAACTGAGCGGTTGGTCAAATTCTGTGTGGCTTATCTTGTTAAGGTTTCATTGTACAACATTTGGTTTGACAACATTACCGAGGAGACGTGGTGTATCGCAACATTTCATTTGTGTTCCTCTATCCACGTTGAGATTGGCCTGGTCTCAGGGCCGGATTTAGACTTGATGGGGCCCTAAGCTATTTGAGAAATGGGGCCCTTTATAAGCTTACATGTCAGTGTCAAATATGATTTTCAGATATCTAGAGGGTTAAACTGAAATACAATTAAGAAGTAGGATATAGACCTATTGATAGTGACATAATAAATCAAAGTCTATAATAGGATGGACCGCTTGCTTTGATATTTCGAGATCGGCTATTTGATAACTTGAAACACTTAGTTTCGGAATTTCCGATCGCTCTAAGTCCCATAGACTTCCGGTTTAGAAATTCGCTATGATTTGCTCAATGGAAAATTAAAATTTAAATCGAAAGTTGTATACAGCGGAAACCTTTAATGCAATCGTAGGAGCGTAGAAGTAATTCATGACAGCCTTATCGGTTGCGTACGGAAAAAAAGCACACAATAGCTCTAAAGATAGAGCAAGCGGCCCATGTTCTTATAGTATTTGAATAAATCTTTAACTTAAAATCATTTTTATTCATAACAAACTTAAAAATGCAAATTCTGGTAAAAAGAAACAAAAGTTCTTTCAAAAGGCACATTTTACAACGGATTATTATCTAATCTCTTGACACATGTTATAAGGATTCAGGAATTATATTAAACTATTTTCTTTCTGCAGAGCAAAGTCACTAATGACATCATCGAATGATAAACTGCGTACTTTCTATGTATATGAGAATGAGGGAATATAATTTATCTTGAGTCATTGTTGTTCTAAATTAATTTTTTATCCTCTTCAGCTGAGAAAAAGATCTTTCCCCAGAGCAATTTGCAACCATCATACTGAGAAAATAATTTCAAAATTGCTTCTACATTAGGGGATGCTGATTGGACACGATCGTTAAATTATACCCTATACAGATCCTGATGTGTCAGACTATCATCTTCCACTGAACCATAGGCTTGACTATGTCTAACATATTGATGAAAATGCTTGATTTCTCTTACAAGATTCATGTGCACATCTTCAGGATATGTTTAGCATAAAGCACTAACTCCTTCACGAATTTCTTCTTCTGTAGCTTCTAATTTTTATAAGAATGAAAACTTTTTTTGCAGCATCATTGTATACTGAGGCACTCTGTGTCAGACTTGACTCTAATGCATGCATCACAGGTATAAATCTTTTGATTCTGAACTTGTCTTATGACTCAAGGTTCTCTATAGCATCATCTTCATCTTCACTGATATGCCTTCTTCTATATATGATTTTTTTGTAATCAACATCAGGCATTTATTTTTTCCTTTGCTTTTTCTTCAAAATGATCGAACATATCACTGGAATTTTTATCATAATCCGAATGTGAAGCATACAATATCCTACATACATCTAGACTAATTTGGGGGTCTTGCAGTCTTGTGAAATCCATCCAGCAAGTAACTCCACAAATATAACATTACCATAAATTCAAACTCCTCCAATTTATTTAAAATGATTATGGCTTGATTTCTTGTTTCACCTTTCTCTGTAGTATCAATATGCAGCTGATGCAATGCAGAAATTATTCCATCATAACTATTAAGTATTGCACTTGTGGCCATTGAATGTGCTTCCCATCTGGTCTTTGACAAAGACTTTGGAACTTTTGAATCCTCTTTGAAGAATGACAACAGTACTGTCTATCTATGTGTAGATTCGGGGAATTACCAGCACATGAAATATACATAGCATACTTGTCAATCTTCAATATTGTTTCTTGCATACCCTTGTATTTGCCAGACAAATTGGCAGCATTATCATATGCCTTGACTTCATACTAAAATCTATTTTGCACTCATTTGTAAGCTACTTGTGCACCATCTTAGCCATAATTTCCTTTGTATGGCTACCCATCTCTAGTAAAGCTAGAAAAAATCCAATTGGTAGCCCATCATCTGGTGAAACATACATCACAATAACTGTGAGCTGATCAATATAGGACCGGTCTGGAGTGGAATCTACAGATAAACTGAAGTACCCTGCAGTGTTTAAATCATCCAAGGTCCAAGACTGAGTCTCTTACTTCATGTGCCATAATTTGGATTAATTCATCACATATTGTTTTAGAAAGATAATATCCTTTATTCCCAATTTTTTTATAGGCTTGCTAGAAAAGGATCAAATTTTGCGATAAGTTCCAGTAATCCAAGGAAACTTACATTGTGAGGAGAACCAAATGTTACCTTATCTCCTCTTAAAGGTAAACCACACTCTGCCATAGTAAGCTTAATTATTACAACTCGTTCCAGAACATTTTTCCAGAACTGCATTTTATTATATATATATAATAATAATACTGCAGTATATTTAAGTATATATGACAATTGTTCACTCGAACAGTTTTGTTTGGGGGCCCCTAAGAAAGTGCATGGGGCCCTAAGCTATAGCTTGTTTAGCTTATAGGTAAATCCGGCCCTGCCTGGTCTCTAAAAATAGACTGTGGAGTAATATTGGATGGAATAGAACAAAAACAAGATATAAGTGTAGAACTAAGATTACCAGTAAAATACAGTAGCTATTGACAAGGAAAGTTACTTTCCAAACTTGACAAATTAAAATATATAGAACTATTGTATCACTATCTTTACTTTTCGTTAAAGACAACTTTTTCTTATATTTTGCATCCACTAATTTTCCAGCCTAATGTTATCTCTAACAACTTGCTAGTAAAATGTTAAATTTTATAAGATTTCAGCCTTAGGGTTAATCTTTTTATATTAACTTAACTTTACATTTAAAAGTGTCAAATCAGGTAGAATCTAATTAGACATCAGATCCAAAAAAAAATTAAACAAAATTAAACAGCAAACTCGACCAACAAAAAATACCTTGTCTTCAATATCTTTCAATAACTCAGTATTTTTCCAGTACATATCTAATATATCTACACTGTTAAGATATTTCGGCAATAATTTATTTAATTAAATTTTTCAAAAAATAATGTTTTTCTATTTTTTTTTAAATTAAGAATTAATGTGTATATGTGAGTTTGTTTCTAAGTGGCATTGAAGATGTTAATGGGTTGCATGAACAAGCCACTACTTAAGCAAAATTTAAACAGTAAAATAAGCAACTAGTGAATACAATTTAGCTCAAAGAAAAAAAAAGAACAACAAGAGTAAACTGTGACTTTACCGATGCATACTAAACCTGAACACTTTTAGACAAACTGTGACTTTATCTACCGATGTCTACTAAACCTGAGCACTATACGCAAACTGTGACTTTATCTACCGATGTGTACTAAACCGGAACACTTTACAACAAACTGTGACTTTATCTACCAATGTCAACTAAACCGGAACACTTTACGGCAAACTGTGACTTTATCTACCGATGTGTACTAAACCAGAACACTTTACGACAAACTGTTACTTTATCTACCGATCTCTACTAAACCTGAAAAATTTACGACAAACTGTGACTTTATCTACCGATGTGTACTATACTTGAAAAATTTACAACAAATTGTGACTTTATCTACCGATGTCTACTAAACCGGAACACTTTACGTCAAACTGTTACTTTATCTACCGATCTCTACTAAACCTGAAAAATTTACGACAAACTGTGACTTTATCTACCGATGTCTACTAAACCTGAACACTTTTACGACAAACTATGACTTTATCTACTGATGTGTACTAAACCTTAACATTTTTTACGACAAAATGTTACTTTATCTACCGATGTCTACTAAACCTGAAAAATTTACGACAAAATGTGACTTTATCTACCGATGTCTACTAAACCTGAAAAATTTTCGGCAAACTGTGACTTTATCTACCGACGTCTACTAAACCTGAAAAATTTACGACAAAATGTGACTTTATCTACCGATGTCTACTAAACCTGAAAAATTTTCGGCAAACTGTGACTTTATCTACCAAAGTATACTAAACCGGAACACTTTACGACAAACAGTGACTTTATCTACCGATGTCTACTAAACCTGAAAAATTTACGACAAACTGTGACTTTATCTACCAAAGTATACTAAACCGGAACACTTTTACGACAAATTCTGACTTTATCTACCGATGTCTACTAAACCTGAACATCATTCCATAGTCTCGAAAGACGATTAGATTTGCGCTCCTGTGATTCGGCCAGCCCTGCAAAATTGACTGTGTCTGTAGAGACCTATCCTTGAGAGACAGGCTCTATCGGATCTCTAACACTTGAAAGCTGGACCGTTAGAGACTGTTAGGGGCAGCCTACTTTTCTTCGCTGAACACTTTACGACAAACTGTGACTTAATCTACCAAAGTGTACTAAACCTAAACACTTTTGCGACAACCTGTGACTTTATCTACCGCTGTCTACTAAACCTGAAAAATTTACGACAAACTGTGACTTTATCTACCAAAATATACTAAACCGGCCCACTTTTACGACAAACTGTGACTTTATCTACTGATGTCTACTAAACCGGAACACTTTACCGCAAACTGTGACTTTATCTACCGATGTCTACTAAACCTGAACACTTTACGGCAAACTGTGACTTTATCTACCGATGTCTACTAAACCTGAACACTTTATGGCAAACTGTGACTTTATCTACCGATGTCTACTAAACTTAAAAAATTTACGACAAAATGTGACTTTATCTACCGATGTATACTAAACCTGAAAAATTTTCGGCAAATTGTGACTTTATCTACCAAAGTATACTAAACCGGAACACTTTACGACAAACAGTGACTTTATCTACCGATGTCTACTAAACCTGAAAAATTTACGACAAACTGTGACTTTATCTACCAAAGTATACTAAACCGGCCCACTTTTACGGCAAACTGTGACTTTATCTACCGATGTCTACTAAACCGGAACACTTTACGGCAAAGTGTGACTTTATCTACCGATGTCAACTAAACCGGAACACTTTACGGCAAACTGTGACTTTATCTACCGGTGTCTACGAAACCTGAACACTTTACGGCAAACTGTGACTTTATCTACCGATGTCTACTAAACCGGAACACTTTTACGACAAAATGTAAATTTATCTACTGATGCGTACTGAACCTGAACACTTTTACGACAAACTTATTTTATTTACCGATGCGTACTGAACCTGAACACTTTTACGACGAACTGACTTTATCTACCGATGCGTACTGAACCTGAACACTTTTACGACAACGACAAACTGTGACTTTATCTACCGATGTGTACTAAACCTGAACACTTTACAACAAACTGTGACTTTATCTACCGATGTCTACTGAACCTGAACACTTTACAACAAACTCTGAATTCATGGCGGTAAAGTACAATACTTATACTAAACACACTAAACCAGGGGTCGGATAGTGTGCCAAACTAGGATTTCTAGATCATGCAGCGTGCCAACAGCTTGAAAGTCAACCTGCGTTTTATATTACTTTAAAAATTAATATATTAATGATTATTATTTCTTGTTATTTTTTGGGCAACAAACACAATTTCACTAGATCTAGAATGGTCACATCAATGGTTAATGTCGCAAAGGTCAGGATTAAATTCCAGCACGTTAATAAATTCATTAGAATATTTCATCTCCGACCGAGCTTTTTATGTATAATTTTACTTTTAATTTGGAGCTAGAGCGAGGTATTGTACATGAACGGAATTGATACTTAGTGGGTAGTTAATGTAATGTTTAAAAATGTACACATAAATTCTTCAGTCATATAATAATTCCCTAATTTTTAAACTATCATACATTTTATCATTTTAAATAAATGTAAACTACTTATTTTTTTGTTTTATAAAGAAAAAATGGAAAACATTTAGAGATATTTACGCAATATTAACGCAAATAAAACAGGTTAATTATCTCCCTTTAATAAAGTTTCCAATAAATATTATTTTATAGTGATGCCGAACAAGTTAATGCTAGATTTTTATAAAGAAAAATAATAATTAACAAGTAATATTAGCTATATTACAAAACATAACTAGTACTTAGATTTATAAAAAATATTTGTACGTTCAAACGTTGTCAACATTTATTCCCTGCTTTAATTGTTTATTTTTTAAGGAGATTTTTTAAAAGATAATAATTACAACAATTACATAACATAATTCTAGTATAGAAGGCTCTTAGATTTATTAAAATATTAAATACAAATAAAAAGGTTTTAGAATTAAATATATTTATGCTTAATTAAAGAAGATTAGCAAACTACTATTTTGAATGTTATTAGTCTGTATCAATTATTGAGCGGCCTGATACTTGAATGCTCTTTGCTAATTGTTCAATGTCAGGTACATATTTAGTTGCTTCTGAGTGGTCAAGCTAAGTGACCTCTCTATGTGCTTTAAACAGCTTTCATATGCGATAAAATATGTTCACCCGTGTAAGTTGAACCAAAAGCTGAAAGCTGCTTCTTTCCAGTTTTTTTTCGCAAATGTGGCACATTTTGATGCCTATTTTTGATTTTTGATATACCTCTATAAAAAAGATCCAAATCGAAAAAGTAGTAGGATCAAGCCAGTCAGTGTTGATGTGGTATAAAAACACGAGTCCATGAATTTTGAGTGCATCAATATACTTCCAAAGCTAGAAAAAAAAAGGATGCGCAAAATTTTAGTGTGGAAATAATTCATAAGGTATGATATCACTTATATTTATTTTAATCTATCAAAATATAAATTAAATATAAACTTAGTTTACAAGGAAATGGAGTATAATAAAAACTGTGTTTTTATGGGTTAGTTTTTTTCTAGCTTTGGACCACAAAAACCATAAAAAGATAACTCGCTTTGTTTCGGCTATATTGTGTCTTTTTCATTCTATTTATTTCGTAAAAACGAACATATCCGAAAAGTTTACTTACGTCCGTCTCTTCCGGTAGAAGCAGCCATGTTTTTTTTCTTCGATTCAAAAATTGGTCGAAATGAATTCGTGACTATTCCAAACGCTATGATGCTGAAAATTTGATAGAATGTATTGTTAGTCTAGACAAGTCTGCTATCCAAGTTTCAGCTCGATTGGACGTCGTGAAGTGGCCGAAAAATCGATGCAAAGTTTTGCAAGCAGACCATCAGACAATCAGACAGACAGACGGTATGAGTTAAAAGAAAGGGAGTTAAAAGCCCATGTAGCACAAACTGATTTTTCGATAAACGCAAAATCATGTGAAAAAAGTTAGTTAATTTTGAGATAAGGATTATAACTTATAACTGAAATTTTACAAATAAAATTATTTTTGGAAATTAGTTAAAAATGTTTTTCATGCATTTTTTTGTAAAAAATTTAAGTAAATTTCATACTATACAGATACAATTATTTAAAAGTTAGATCTAACTTAATATTATTTTAAATATTTTAAACTTTAACAGTTTGTGTATTGACTCATTATGAGTGCATTTGCTAAACTCCATTAATAATAATAATAATAACGGTGCTTATATAGCGCATATCTCGTTGGTGACAGTTCTATGCGCAGACGACAGTAATACAGAATACAGACAACGAAATATGTAGTAATACGCTAATTCTGCTGACGAAATAGGTGAGTCTTCAGCCGGCTCCTGAAGGTGTCATAGCTAGGGCTCTGGCGAAGCTGTAATGCGATTGGTTATTATTTATTCAGTCTGGTAATAGCCTATTTAAATATTTGTTGCAATGCTAGATTGTTAAAAAATCTGTACTGTTTTCTTTTTCATTTTTCTACGAAACAACTTCTCCAGCTTTACTTAATTTTAATACTTTTAAACTAATTTATGGACTTTCTGGATTTTCACCAATTCATCGATGAATGAATTAACTTCCATAAAACCCTTAAAACTAAATATCTTATTTTACCTACTTCAGTACAATTCCATGGGGTTGCATCTATCTGAGTGCGCCTTAAGCAAAGGTAGTAGGCCTAGTTACTTATTTTGAAATTGATTTCACGGCAAGAATATGTCCAGTTTTATTGCGAATTCATTCCAATGGTCTAACAATCCAAATGCTGTTTGACCCCCGTCCTTGTAAACGCAAGTTCAACTCATAGAAATGTGTCGCAATGCCACAAAAAAAAATCAAAAACAAGAAATGATTCTATCAAAATTCAACCTCGTCTAAGGCATCGATCATTGGGTGCAACAGTAGATTTGTATTTTTTGTATCACTTTCTTGTAGAAGAGACTTGAATCGCTTGTAAATCAATAATCAATATTAAAATTATATTTTAAAATTGACTATTGTAAAAAAAGATTCAATCACAGATAGCATTGCTAACGGTGACATCTTGGAATCTTGACATACAAACTGTCCTAGACATCCAGTGTTATTTTCATGTTGTTTGAATAAAATCCTATACTTCTTGGAGGTCTCTCGCGTGCCACTCATAATCGTTCACCGTGCCAAGTCGTGCCTATGGTTGCTGACTCCTGGACTAAACAATTGTAATCTTATACTTAGATTTCACTGTAACATCGTAACATTTCTGCCAAACTTAGAAATCATGAGACATTTGTTTAAAGTGCAAAGAGATATCAGCAAAACATTTCAAGTGATGGCACCAATCATCAACAAGAGAAACGAAATATTTTACAAACCACAGGAAACGAATATAAAAAACAACAACAACAGAGTATCAATATCCTTCTACATTGATTAAGCATGAAATCCCCGGCACGGGTTTCCCAGACACCTCCAGGAATCACGTAAATTTTCTTCACAAAGTTGAATGGTACTTTACAGAGGATACTGCACTCATGCTTCCAGTTCAAGGTGTTTTTGATTCGCACTTTTTGTTTTTTTAAAATAATACTTTATTTTGACTTAAAAACACCGATTCAGCCCCACACAGTAATACACATTTTTTGTTTGTTTGTTTGTTTCAACAAAAAGGTTTGTTTCGATAAAGTTCATTCTGTTTGAGCTTTCGTGTTTGTGCGCTGGTGTGTGTGTGTGTGTATGTTTGTATTTCATGAACATAACTCTGTATGCTTGTACACATATTTTTCACGTTTACTTATAACAAAGTAAATGTGAGGTAAAAAAGAAAGAGAGTTACTTTAAAATGTTATTTAATAACTTGTTTTCCTATTGTAAGCAACGATTGTTTTGCTGTTGATTTTTTCCTTGACAAGGCTGTATGAAATACACTCCTTTGTTTATCTTTCAATCTGACAATATTTTAATTTCTAGTTTCCGAAAAGTATGAAAGAACATCAAACATAACTACATAGACCAATCACTGTAATAAAGAGCTAAATAAACGTATCCTTTTCCGGCACTATGGTCGAGCGAAGTCAAGGCGGCTGGGCACTGATCTGGTCACACAATCCTTTAGTAATTACTTACTTTGCGAACCAAACTGATCCATAGAACTTGTGCAGCAGAACGTCCAGTCGTCTTCACTTTTGTACAACGTAGAATAAAAGCTGTGTAGAAAACCCGTGATAAAAAAATGGAGTTGTAACTTGCATTCGAACCCGAGACATGAGCAAAGGTAGTCAAATTTCTGGACCACCATTTTTCAAATACGGAATAGAGGTAGATTGCGTAACATCATAGCATAAACGTAGTAAGAAAGTAGTATTAACTTTATTTAAAAATGAAAGTTCCTAAATGTGCCATATCAACTGTTTTCCCACAACACACGAACTGCATGTAAAACAATAAAGCATCCAACTAAAAAAAGGCGAAACTCACATTTCAAAATTGCAGAACGCTAAAAGTTCAATTCGCCTTTAATCTTGATTATTAATAAAATTTGCTGAGCACACTTTTTTTCAAAATATATATCCGAAATAATATTTTATGGTTTGCCTTTAATAAAACTGTTATTTTTTTTAATAAATAGATTAAAAAACAACAAAAACTGATCACACCCACACAGATTCACACAGCTCACACACACACACACACACCCACATCACAATCCCATATCCATGATAAACACTTTAGCCCAGAGATTGAAAAGAACCTCTCTGATGATCATGTGGAAGATCAAAGGATTTAAAATCAAACTGCTGGCGGCCATCTTCCCAGTCAACAGATACCGGAATAAACGGTTTAAAAATACGGCAAGGGAAAAAAAAAGACTTTTAGAGCCGATGAAATTGTCGGGGATTTGTCTGGAAACTAAAAGCTGGAGAAAGTGGAGGAAATATGAATATTTTCATTCAGTGCTATTTTCTTAGTTGTTGTTTTAATCATCTTTATTGTTAGTTTTTTTTTTTTCATAATTTCAATGAAATCAGAATAAATTGCATTTTAGCTCTGGATTTTTGTTCAACACAGAGTTTATTTAATGGATTTTTCATATACTCGGAAATATTTAGAATACAGCCCTTATAGACTTCATGATGTTTTACTTTTTATGTATGCCATTAACTAATGAATTCGTATCTAACAGACATAATAAATATAAGTATTTAAACTAGTCTCCATACTGTATCATTACTTCTAATCATCACAGATTATGCGTTGACTGTAAAAAAAAATTAGTTATTTGGACAACGGAAAATAGAACATACATACTGTAAAACACCAAAAAATATACAGAAGAGAGAATATAGAATATACAGATTATACAACACACAATATATAAAATACTGATTATAGAACAGCAAGACTATAGAATATACAGAATATATCGAGTACAGAATTTAAAACAATAGAATATAAAACTTTATTAAAAAGAAAATACATAATATAGAATATACAGAATAATTAACATGCAGAATTAATAACATGCAGAATATAGAACATATATAATATAGAACATACAGAATTAATAACATGCAGAATATAGAACATATATAATACAGAACATACAGAATTAATAACAAGCAGAATACAGAACATATATAATATAGAACATACAGAATTATTAACAAGCAGAATATAGAACATATATAATATAGAACATACAGAATTATTAACAAGCAGAATATAGAACATATATAATATAGATCATACATAATTAATAACAAGCAGAATACAGAACATATATAATATGGAACATACAGAATTTATAACAAGCAGAATATAGAACATATGTAATATAGAACATACATAATTTATAACAAGCAGACTATAGAACATATATAATAGAGAACATAAATAATTAATAACAAGCAGAATATAGAACATATATAATATAGAACATACAGAATTAATAACCTGCAACATATAGAACATATATAACATACAACATACAGAAGACACATTCTTACTAGAAAGTGAATTCTAAATGTACGTTCTTAATTGCCCGAATTGTACTTCGCCGAACAGCCCAAGCAAGGGTTCGCTTCGTAAATTGCTCGCCTTTCGTCGTTTTCGCGCTTAACCGGGCGATCTATTGCTCGACAAGCGACATCTCGGGGGGTATCGGCGAGCCAAATTCGGGCGAACGATTGCTTCGTCGACATGTTGACGAAGCCGCGTATTGATTGGCTAAATTGATCACGTTCATTATGCAAAAAGGCACCAAAATTTCCTAGTCTTAAATGAAAAAAAAAATGGCGCCTACACAAGACAGTCAGCTGCCAGAGATGTCAGAGGACAGTCTAGTAATATTCATAGATGCATGGGGAAATGTTCCATGCCTGCATCGGGACTATAAAAATAAGGTTGAAAAAACCAAGGCCTTGAACAATATTGCCCAAAATCTGTGTGCAATGTAATCGCAACACCAAAAGCTTCTTCGTCTATGAGCGCAGCCATTTTGCAGCAATATTAACATCCGGCAGTTCGCCTCAGCGCTAAAAATAGACCAGTTAAAAACAAGAGCACCAGTTCGCTGAGCATCCGAGCTCGCCCTAATGTCGGCGAAAGTGCACGAGCCCATTTAAGAGCGAACAGTAGCTCTTGCGAATTGAACAATACCTGATTCGACCGAAACTAGTTCGGGCAATTAAGAACATGCTTTTGCCTGTTTGTGATAAGGGATTAGTGTAATCAGTATGATGATGATGATGATGATGATTTATATAGCGCGCCTATCCATGCTATGTTAGCATGCTCAGTGCGCTCTGGTTCCACGTTTCAGTAAGAGGCACAGTTTCCAGCTCAGGTCACCAGGAGTATGTGTATCTCTCCGTAAAGATACTCTATGACCACCTGTAACCGGATCATTAATCTAGGACTATGATGGCTATGTTGCACATGTAAGTAAACTTAATGTTCATCAATAGCATGCACTTTAAAATCAACAGATTCTAACGCAACGTTCTCATTAGACCAGTGGTTCCCACCCGTCTAAACGCCCAGTCCAGGGAACGGCAACTATTTGATAATATTGAGCCAAACTTTTGATTTCTAAATCATTCAGCCAGAAAGTCAACCTGCGCTAAGAGACTATATTTTTTATTCATTGTTATAAGACAATTTATTAAGAACTGTAGCGTAGCAAGACCGAGGTCAAACGCAAAAGAAATTTATAGAGTAAATCGTTAAGAGTTTTATATTTAATTTAAAACAAATAACATGGTTGTGATTATAATTTTTTCTTTACTTTTACTTTTTGATTCTATAGCTAATGCATAATTTCATTACTGAAAGTATCCCGTCGGACCAAATTGATCCATATGGCCGGTGGAGCAGCGTTCACCAGCATACTAGGTGATTGTGTGGCCAGCACTATGCACAGCCGCCTTTACTTTACCCCAACAAGGGTCAGGTACCCATCAGAGCTGGATGGACTCAGGGACACCCTCTAGACTCGGGAAAAGGTCCTAGCCTGCACCAGGATTCGAACCCGGGACCTTCGGTATGCCAGTCGAACGCGCTGCCGCTCGGCTACCGTGCCCCCATATTTTCATTACTGAACTTTCACATTAATGGTTAATGTCTCAAACATTAATTTAGTTGTCAGGTTTAATTCTAGCACTTGGTAAAATTCTTTTTTTTTTTAAATTAGGAGGCGCTTGGAGGTTTTTCGAAATCCTTGCCCCTCCTGTGGGCCTTTCGCCGTTTAAATGTTGCATGGTATCGGCAACTTCACTGATACCAGTACTGACGTCCTGCCCCGAAGGGCGGGTGATCAGTCGTGAATCAGCTAGTTCTGCCCTCTGCAAAATCACTCTTGCGTCAAGCATGAGAGCCGATTGCAGACCAGCTGTCCGGCCTTGAATTAGCCAGCAAGCTCCTAGTCTCGCAAGGCTCCGACAACATACCGCTACCGAGTGCATTGTCCAAACGTTCCCTCAAGGTGCTAACTTGACCGACTTCTGTATTAGTCTTAGAATGTACGACACTCCGATCCTAGCCAGTAAGCCGAGTGGCGATCGCAGTGACTAGACTCCCCAGACTTGGTGTAGAGAAGCCAGGTTCGTTTCATTATAATATTATGTTCTCATATAGAGATTTTTGTTACATTTTTATTACTTTGTACTATAAATGACAAACCCAAATTAAAATGCATTTAAGCTGAAGTGTTACGTAGTAATCATGCAACGCGGGTAGTTAATGTACTGTTTAAAGTTTAAAAATGTACATATAATTTCTTCACTCATTTAATATTTATACAATTTTCAACTATTTTTAGATAGTTTTATCATTTTAAAACTATAATTGTAAGCCACGTTTTTTAAAAAAAGGAAAATTAATAGAAAACATTTAGAAATATTAACGTAAGTGAAAATATGTTAATAATCTCCCTTTAATTAAAGTTTCCACATTTAAATTTGATTTTATATTGATACCGGGGGTGCTTAACAAGTTATTTTTTGTATTATACTTAATTATACTTTCAACACAATAGCTGCTTTCTACACAATAGCTGCACTCTACAGATGTTAGACTGGTCGCAATAAGTACTTTATGGCGCCAATCCTGTCACATATACATGTGTTTGTTTGGGCGGTACTTGATGGGGTTGACGCGATGATGTCATCACGACGGGTAATCTTATGTGGATGTATATGTGGGCGGGATGATGAGCAATGTGTCGGTTCCTAAGACCAGCAATAATAAGTTTTTTTCCTTAGCGAACCCCGTGAAATGGTTGTTCGTCCTCTAAAGGGGTTGCGACCCACAGGTTGAGAACCTCTGCATTATACCTAACAAACATCCATTAAAACACAATATATTTTGATGAATGGGAAATCGTCAACGTCCTAATCCCGAACAGAGTCGCTCAAATCCATATTACGATTGTTTTAGTCCAGCGTCTACAGTAGAAAGAAGACTTTTTTTGAAGCGGTAGAAGTCGAATATGTACGGATAATTCATGTGTTTCATGTCATTCAGTTTGAGATAGCCAATCAATGCAAAAGTGTTAGAGTTATGCGGTTAGGGTGCGTCCATTAGTCTAAGTTTCAGGGTACGATTATCCATAATTAGCTACCCCAGTGTTCAAAGTTCAATAGAACAAAAAGAGTCTATGTTTCAGGATTGGCTAGGGGCAATGCATTCTATCTCGACAGGCGAAAATTCCCCTCGGATGAAAAGAGTGCCCGACCAGGGGACGTCATTGTCTCGTTGATATGTGGGTCTTCGACACAGAATAAATACGATCTTAATCTACTTTTCCCACTGTCTCCAGAGGACACACAAATTGTTCGAAGATGGTGTTCTACTATCCCAAGGACGAATTATTATCGCCCGTGGTCACTGAAGTCCATGTGGTTCTTTAAATACACAAAAGCAAAAAGCAGCTGTGGCAAGCGCGGCTGATTTTCTTTGACTGCGAGAGGACCCAAATCATTGGGCCGTGTCTACAATTTGTAAATATGAATGGAGGGCATGATTGAATTAAAAATGCAAAGTAAACAATTAGTGGACTATTTACTTATTTACTATTTACTTAAATGAACATGACTCATCGCAATGTTTCTGCATAAACAACAAACTGTCTGCTCTGTTATTTACATACGATCACAAAGTTGTCAAACATTTAACATTTATTTCTACTTTTAATTTTAATGTTTACAATCTGAAAACATGACATTTTTAGCGAGATATATGTCCACATTTTGTGACATTTTACCATCCAAGATTACAATCATACACTAATTATTGATGAAATAGTTCAACGCTAATATAAAAATAAACATTTAGAGTCTACAGGTGCACATTATTTTCAATATTATATAAACACGAATTGTTGTTACACGATCACTGGCTTGTTCAAAGAAACGGTTACTGCAAGAACCAAAGGGGAAGGTTAAAAATGTAAACAGGCCCCCCTCCCTCACGTCTCCCTCACATCTAGCTAGATCTACATGGAATTCCCGCAGCTATATTTAGCTGTACTCGTCATCTCCTTTATTAATTTATCCACACCAAAACTTGACAAACTCGGAGAGCGAAAACATGAATTATGCACTCAAAGATGTTGATTCAATGTGACGTATTTCATTCCCAGAAACTAAACATTTATTCGACCAAGTTGATGTGTCTAGTTTCCAATGTTTTTATTGATCATCTGTCACTCATTGAATAGAAAAATGAAAGAAAATAAAGACATCCATCTACATCATTTGCAAAGATTTCTTTGTTTGGCTTTTCAAGAAGTTTAAGGACATTCATTTTCTGAAAGAGAAATATTGTAAACATAAAAACATGTTTTTTTTTAATGAATTTCCTTTTATTCAAGTGTTTGCAAACATCCTGAAAAATATTTTTCTTTATTTTCCAGTAAATTAAATCTTTTATTGTTTAAAAAAATATATCCAGATATTGACCCAGAATAAAAAGAACAGATAATTTTTGTATCAAGTTATGTAAGATGTCATTCATAAATGTTCTATTCCTTTCTCTTGTTCTATATCATTTTCAAGTTAAGGATCCATACCTACAAAAATCCATATACTTATTACATACTTTTTAAATCTGCTTAAAAAACCCACATGTCGGGAAAAAAAATTACGCACGAGATATTATGTAGGCCTATAGTTATTATTATTAGATACAAGTTGTAATATTTAGTAATATATAGTAATAAGACCCTTAGAATAACGCTAAGGCAGAAACTATTTTGTTAGGAATGATTTATTAAGAAGTATCGCTAGTCGTACAGAGTGTATATCAATGATTTAATAATTCCGTCTTATCACGGATACAGCTACGTTGTAATTATCCGATTTGATTTTGACAAAATGAAAATATTAACGCTAAAACTGCTGAAACGTGCCACATTCTTTGAAATATATCAAGTTAAGCTTCAAGCACTTTGTAATGACAAACTTATAAATATAAATATTCTTTATAAACATCATCTCTACACAAAGATTTCGCTGAATTATATTACTTACCTTATATCTTCAAGAGCTTATACCAAAACATGAGCCATCAAACGATTTGCGCTTCTCATCACGGTCACCCCTGATAATTTATAGTGTGGATGGACATACACAAAATATATTTGGAGTTCTCTTGTTTCAATCTGTGGCGTCTTCTATATGGAACAGATTAACTCAGACACTGAGGGATACGGAGACAAAATATAGTCTTGTAAAAAAGTTCAAGGACCTTTCTCTTTGTAGAAGACCACACTAAGCATGCTGTAAGATAGTATGGAGATATAAGATTTTTAATTAACATCATAATAATATCATTTCTCAAAATGAGCAATCAATTTTTTTTTTACTTATTTAAGGTTTAAGGGTCTTTAAAAACTAATGCAGATACATGTATAGGTCTGTCTTTCAGTTTGACATTTGAAATGGGTTGCCTGAACAAACCAGGAAAACTAACTAGAGCCTAACCAACGTTAAGCGTAGGATGCCCTCAATAGTCTTCTGTACAGAACGAACGTCTATAAGAAATGAAATCCTAACATAATAAGAAAGTTTCACCTTAAAAATTTATATTATACTATTCTCATTCAAGATGAGTATATTTTTACATCAATGATTAAAGTTATACATCTAGTTTAAATTGAATCGATGTATATAATTGATAAAATTGTTTCATTTGTTTACCTTTATTACTTGCATATAAAGGATCCTGCAAAGTTGATAACGCAATGTTTTTATCAGACAATGTGAACTAATAATAAAAATAATAATAATATATGTATAGGGCGTTTGAAATCACGTGACAAAAAGCACGTGATTTTTGTTTACTTTGTGTAGTGGTGTACATGGCCGCTGTATTAATAAAGTTTAATATAGGCTAGAGCTTTCTTTAAAATGGTGTTTTGTGTTTTAAGTCTTATTAAGATTTAAGCTGTATTGGGCCTATTATCATAGACATAGATCATAGAAGATGATCTACTACTATTTACCTCCTTATTTTTTAGTACGATAGCCAATATTCATAAATATGTAAATTCGGCATGATAAAGAACATTCGCCATATTTGTTCCTCAAGTGGCTTCTATTTACAAATGACGTCACTAAAAAACTTAACTTTCGCCCATTGCAAACGCTCTATAGCGCTGTCAACAAACATAATGTAAGCTCAGTGCGCATTTAACATACAACCAAGAACACGAATATAATCTCTAAGTTAAAACATGTAAAGCTAGTTGATGATTTAAAGCTTTACAACAAAGGACACATCAAATAAATGAAGCATTAACCGACCGAGCTCATAAGTAAGACATGTATATTAACAAGGCCAAAAAAATCGAATGTGCCCTATGACCTGAACATTGATTATCTGCTGCGATAGTCGTGGATTTTCTAACTAGTCGTGTTTGTCATGACCAGATGAACATGACTGAACAAACTTAGAGATTCGATCTGTTCAAATAGTGACTTTTCCAGACTACCAACACACACAGTGAGCATTGAAAAAAATCGCTCTTTAGAGAGAAGGAAAGAAGAAAAAAGAGAGAGAGAGAGAGAGAGAGAGAAAGAGAGAGTATGAAGGAAAAAGTTTTAGAGAAGGAGGCAGCAAGATATGGTATAAATGAGTGATCAATATGTTGAACCTTATTGCACTTATTTAAACATCTACAAGAATATAGATTGAGTTAGTTTCTGCTTAAGTTTAATTAAAATTTGTTAGTTTACAACTAGCCGACACTAAACTAGGCCTATATAGGTCAGGTGTCAAAGCATACAAGTACTTCCGGTAGCACTATTTAAATGATTTGAAAACAAATCTTACATTCAAAATAAGTGCTTCTTCACGTCTGATATTCACAATCCACCGTTTTCTTTCGGCAACATCTTTTAGAAATGAAATAAAATGTAATCCTCTGCATCTTTTCTTACTTACAGAACAACCAAGAACGCAGCACATAAGCATGTTTTGTTAGTAATTGAACGAATAGGACCGGAAATGATGGAATGCATAGATCTTTTAAGTTCGCCGTGCATGCATAATCATTAAGGGTTAATGTATAAAATATGTTGCTTTAGCTTAAAGTTTATCATTAGAAATATTTTGCCATTATGCAAGATAATCACTGCTACTGTTGAAAGTAATAATCCGGGTAACAAATGCCTCAATACTTGGTCCTATTTTATTCTCGTTAACAAGGTAAGTAATTGTATTGTAGTCAAAGTACTAAATAACATAGGCTACTTATAGACTTGTAGGAATAAATGGTCTTCATAAGCTGGCTGATGTCCACGGAGAAAGCGTTGATTATCACATCCTCAAGTTCTGTAAAATAAGATCTCAGAACTTTAGACCTTTCACTAGACTATACCGTCTATTTTACCGATAACTTTCACTAGACTATACCGTCTATTGTACCGATAACTTTCACTAGACAATACCGTCTATTGTACCGATAACTTTCACTAGACTATACCGTCTATTGTACCGATAACTTTCACCAGACTATACCGTCTATTGTACCGATAACTTTCACCAGACTATACCGTCTATTGTACCGATAACTTGTATTACTCATCATTTAGAGTTTCACATATTCACTATTAAAGAGCCCGAAAAGATTGGTGTAAAATGGGTTCCACGTACCGGCCTGTCCATGACTGGCACACAATCTACTATTCTGGGTTGTTTCACGGAGAGGCAACGGTCTGGCTTAAAGGAGAGATCGACGTATAACAGACTCAAGATATTGTCTTAGATATCTCTCTGAGTGGAAGAGATGACCAAACAGCTCCATGGTTGGGTCCATCTAAACTAAGGTTTTACCACTGTCCAATAAAATGTTTGTTACTCCGGCATCCATCGTTATCCTTTTATATATGACTAATTACAAAGAAACAACACTGAAGCGCAGTCTTTTAGTTTCCCGTTAGTTATTCTCTGCCATTATAATAGGTATCTTACTATACATAGACACAATATACAAAGACACACTGTAGATAGACACACCATACATAGACACACACTATACATAGAAACACTATAGATAGACACAGTATACATAGAAACACTTTAGATAGAAACACTATACAAATACAAATTATAGATAGACACACTTTACAAACACAATATACAAAGACACACTGTAGATAGACACACTATACATAGAAACACTAGAGATAGACACACTATACAAACACACATTATAGATAGACACACTATTCATAGACCCACTGACTCACAGTCCTAAATACTAGCATATATTGTTTTACTAGTGGACACATTTAACAATACAAACGGACTTCAAGGCAATTTGTATTTTTCAGCTTTAGCTCACTAGCGTATTCTTTTCGTGTGCAGACCTCAACTAAAATATACCCAAGATTCCAGCTATTAAAAAAAACTACTTAGAAAAATCAATATTTCAGAAACGCATTTTTTTTTATTCCATGGCAATTTGTTTCATAAGGGGAATTTCCCATGCGCAAAGAAAAAAAAGAGAGAATAAAAAAAGAAACTGGTTTTCAATATCCAATTAAAACTATGCTTTTATGTACAGGTCACAGGTCTCTCTAGATAACCTTGATGATAAGACAGTTTCGATTTTTAACAATCAGCACTTATAGCTATGACTATATTTAGGTATGATGGCAGTAATCTATATTCTAAAGAAAAATGTTTTTTCTAGTTCCTTGGCACCAAGAGTGTCTTGAATTAAGCGCCCAGGACTAAAGCCAGGGCGAATCTTTTTTTTTTAGAGACATCTGTCTAATTGCAGATCAATAGAGTTTAGTCTGACAGGAAGGTGTCGTAACTATGGTCCATAGCAATGAAAATTGTTGAACATTCTTTGCAGCAGACAGAATATGACTTGTTTAGAAACTATGGTAATTGCAGGGTAGCCAATGCGCAAGATGAAAATATTTTAAAATATAATAAGGGAAAAATATATGTATTTATGAATATATATGAGCCCAAGTCAAAAGGTCGTACCTCAAAACTGATATTTTTAAATTCGCTATTAAAGGGTCAAAATGCAATGAACTAATTAAAACTTGGACTTAGTTCACACCAAACATGGACAACGAGATAGCATGAGATAGCATTTTGACCTAGGTTGATTAAAATATGCCTCAAAACGCATTTTAGATGAAAATATTAAGTTTTTTTGCCGGTGACTCTAAGTGACTAATTACATGCAATTTTTCTAGACTTTATTTCAATAACCTAGGAGCTTTATATGTATCTCAAACTCATTCAAGAAGCTTTTAAATAACTATTTGCCACAAAGTTTGCTCAAATTGATGCAGGGATAATTTTTTTACAAGGGTTTAAAAGAAATAGTGTTGCTTAGGATAGTTGTTGTCATTTCAAGTGAGTGGAGTTTATGCTCCTAAACCCCCTCTTTTGCAACTCCTATGCTTGTAATACTCTTGAATATCATAAATATAGGCTATGGAGATATGTGTGTTAAATTCTTGAAGAAATTCATCAAGAATTAGTATGTTTTATTCTGAAGTCAATTTTTTGTTGTCATTTGTCCTAAGTGACACCAAGATGTCTATAGCAGCCATTTCTATTGTTTCGCGTTTTTCGTCACAGTGTCTTTTCCAGTGTATAACTTATCTTCCCACCATTCAAATCATGCGTAGGAAGGTTCTGACAATACCTAAGTGCATTTTTACACCTCTCCTTGAAAGAGCACCTTTTGACTTGGGCTCATATATATAAATATGTAAGCCTATATATATGTTATATTTTATAGTTATATGTTATACGTTATGCTAAATATTACAGCTTTATACCCAAGCACACATATATACATATACACATAAATCTAAATCTATATCTGCAATTTAAAAACGAAATTCCAGCAAATATAGATCTACATGGATATGCCGACGACTATGCCTTAAAGATACAATCTTGATCTTTACCAGCTAATAATGAAGCCATAGCAATTTCAACACATGATAAAAATGTGCGCAACAAATTAAACACTGGATGGATGGCAACCGACTAAAAATGAACTCCTCAAAAACTGAATTAATTATATACGGAGCTAAACAAATAAAAAAAATGCCTAAGCTGGTCACACAATCTTCTAGTTTAACTTGGGTACACTGTTTCACATCCATTTTCACTCAGGCCTATTTGTATATGTCACCATGATGGCGGCCTCTACGAAGTTTAATATTCAGACATATAAAAGAACAGGAACAAATAATGCTTTGAACAATAATATCGTATAATTGTATTATTATTCCATCAGTACATTGAGTGACATGAACAAACAGTGCGTGGGGCTATATCAATTACTAGCATCAATTATAATTATACTAGCCTAGGTGCCCAGTTCTCTGGACTGGCTATAATAATATTCAAATACACTGTAACTACACATGTAGTTATAATGAGCACAATAATCTTAAAGTGGTGAGAAATATAAAAAAATTTTGATTAACACTCAAACTAATGTTTTGAATAACTTAGACAAATAATGCACAAATAATAGGATATTTTATTTTAATTGCATTATGACTTACTTGCTGAACAACTTTGCGTCATTTCAGTGGCGTAACTTTGCTAAATGGCGCCTGTGGCGCATGGGGTGTGGGTCGACGTTGGCGCCTATTATGAATGTTTGATTTTATTAGCAGTAAGCTAACGTTAAGACAGTATCAATTTGGCGCCAATCCAAACTTTGGCGCCTTGGGCGAACGACCCCATACGCCTCATTTAGTTACACTACTCAACTATATAAAATAGTTTATCAACTATTTCGGAGAGCTGTTTTTGGTTTACAAAAAGCGTGTTTCCTAGAACCAGTTGGTGAAAACCAGGAAGGTAATTCATTGTATAGTATCACTGCCTGAGCAGTAGTTTGGCTCGGAAAAGAAAACTTATTATACTTTAGATACAATTAAAAGAAATTTTGTACCTCTATACAAACATCTTGTATGTTCAGTTCAAGTCTTAAAGTAGATATTGTTATAGAGAATTTCGGATATCAGCATTGTCAGTGATTGAAATAGAACATAATAAATAGTGTCATGTATATTGTTTTTCCAAGAATTGGAACACGCAATGTTTATTCTCCTCTCTCTCTCTTTTCTTACTACACACAATATTAGGACGTTTAGTAGGAAAACGAAAGGTTCTAGGTAATGCTGGGATTCTGTGTTGATCTTAAATTCTCAGAGTCTGGGAACGACTCATTATTTAATAGGGGAAGTTCCTATCGTTTTTGTTATGAGTTTTGTAATGATACCATGATTTTCACCCCTACTGGTAATGGGTCTGTCCCTTGCACCACTCGGATAGTATTTAATGATTTGTTTTGTCTGAAAGACAGAGAGTTTCAAAATATGTTCGTTTGAGAACGTTTGTGTTTGCACTATTTTATTCTAACTGTACATAATAGATATATTGTATATATTGAACATACCACCTGAAATAAACTATCAACAACAGTTACACTGAAGCTTCTTTGTCAAGTTACTATCCTATTGTGTTGAATACATTACTATAAGATTTATCTACTACCATAATATACAAGGAAGGAAATGTTGGAATACAAATACTGAATTTGTGCCCAGGACTATAAGAAGAGTTCGTGTAATACTGAAACATAAATACTAATAATTAAAGTCTCCCCTAGGACTAACGAGAATTATCAGCAAGATCTACACAGCTCTGGCCACAAGGGGATTGTGGACGTAACAAAATTTGGTGGTCTCGCCCGGTATATTTGAGTTCTACTTTTCCTGACCTAGGATTGACAAGATTTGGTAGTCTCGTTCGGTAGATTTGAGTTCTACTTTTCTTGATCTAGGATTGGAAAAAATTTGTTGATCTCGTCTGGAAAATTTGAGTTATATTTTTTCCTGACCTATAAATATTTTGTGACATTAGTAGTACTGAGAGCGGCATATTTGTGTTTCGTTTTCAGGACTGTGAAACTATTCTTTTTAAAAAGAGGAGAGAACTGGTTTGCGTTTTTATTCCTTGGGAAGTGTGAAGATTCCACGAAGTGTTTAATATTATATTGTGCAAATTTCTGGACAAATCGTAAGTTGGAACTTTATATTTTATTATACAATATATACTACTCTACTATAACAAATATTTCGAACGCTATACTATGGCTTCGAATATATCAAGTGAGGAACTTAATGCCATGTCGTTTGCTGAATTAAAAGAATTAGCTGAGTCCTTTGGGATTGAGGCAGGACAGGCAAGACCTAATCGTAATCGTTTGACCAAAGAAATTATGACATGTTTGAACGGGCAGAATGCCATGAACACTGGTAGTGTAGTTGAAGTGGGACAGAACGATATCAATGAAGGTTATGTAGCTCCCAGTGGGGGCGAGGTAATTGCCCACGGAGACGAGGTAAGAAATATGTCATCTAGATCATCAAACAATGATGAAGATGAAGGGTTGAGTGAAAACCTAAAATTCCAATTAGCTATGAAGAGAATGGAATTGGAAAGAATTAGGATAGAAAATGAAAGAATTAGGATAGAAACTGAAAGGGAAAATGAAAGAATTAGGATTGAAAGCAGAGAAAGGATAGAGATGGCACGCATGAACAGACCTGACCATCGTAGGGACAGCAATGGTATGGATATTAGCGCAATGAAGCAACACTTGCCTATATTCAGAGAAGAAGATGTTCAAGATTTCTTTTTGCTTTTTGAGAGGATAGCTGTAGATTATCAGTTCCCTGATGATAAGATGGCTTTATTGTTAAGGTCAACTCTCAACAAAGGAAAAGCATTGGACGTAGTGTTGAGTTTAACACCCGAGGAAATAAATGACTATGAAGTAATCAAAGATAGGGTGCTAAAAAGTTATTCCCTGACACCAGAAAAATATAGAAAGCTATTTAGAGACAGAAAGAAGGCATATGATCAAACTCATGTAGACTTTTTGAGACAAAAGGAGAAAATGCTAGAACAGTGGCTAAGGTCACAGAATGTAAGTGAGTTTGATAAACTCAAGAACCTAATATTGTTTGAGGAATTCAATGATTGTATTCGAGTGGATATTAAAACTCACATCTCAGACCGAGGGGTTGAAGATGTGCATGAAGCTGCTAGATTGGCAGATAACTATGCCATAATTCACGCCAGCATAAAGCCATATTATGCTGACAAACCCAAAGTGCACAAACCAGAGTCCAAGGAGGCTAGTAAACCAAAAGAGACAAGTGAAAACAATAATAAGAACAGTGGTGTAAATAATAATAGTAACTTAGTTCATTTCAGGAAGCAGACAGATGTAAATAAAGCAAAGGTGGTATGTTTCAATTGCAAGAAAGAGGGCCACATGAAGAAAGATTGTTGGATCCTTACCAAGAAGCAAGGTGCTATTCTACACTGTGCCAGAGTGCAGAAAGATAGCAAGCAGACAGAAGAAGTGTGCAACACAGGGTCAAGAAACTCAAAAGAAATGCGGCCGGCATCGCCCATAGTTGTGGAGTCGATGGTTTTTGAGAACAGTCTATCTAAGGTAAAAGAGAATAGCTGTACTCAATCTATTATGCTTTCAGAAGGCCGTGAGGAACAGATGGTTCCTGAAGTCCCGGAAGAGGACGACCTATCCGATTTTCGACCCTTTGTCTACGAGGGGACAGTGTCGACAGAAGTCGATGTACTCAGCAAGAAGAAAATACAGATATTACGTGACACGGGTTCTGCTGTCAGCGTGATCCTGGAGGGCAGTGTGCCGTTAACGGATGCCACCAGTACCGGTGAGTCTGTTGTGCTGAGAGGTGCTAGTATGGAGGCTGTGGAAGCTCCACTGCACAGAATAAAACTCGAGTCGGATATTTTTACAGGTAACATCGTAGTGGGAGTGTGGCGCGCACTACCCGTCAAAGGCGTTTCCATGATATTAGGAAATGACATTATGGGCGGCAGAGTCACTGTCGAGCCCATGGTTAAAGTGTTGGAGACAAAGATGGCGGAGGACAAAAACCTACGTTTTGCCAATGAACGCCCAACATGTGCACTGACAAGAGCAATGCATAAAAAGAAGTCGGTAAAGACTCCTGCTACGCCGTGTAGTGCAACGAAAGATGTGTTTGTCTGTTCTGAAGACACACATGCGAATGAAACAGTGATAACAGAAACACCTGACATCGATTTAAGTGCTACGTTCTTTGCTGAACTAACAACTGGTGATGCAACCGAGAACGATAACATTTTGTCACCAAAGCAGAAATTGGTGAAAGAACAATTGAATGACGAAGTAATAATGCAACTCAGAATGAAAGCTGTTGATGAAAAGACTGCAGATGCAATGGCGGAATGTTTCTACATGAAAGATGAAGTGTTGATGAGAAAGTCGAAACCGCTCAACTCAGGTACAAACGAGTGGGACAGTATTCACCAGATTGTAATACCTAAGTGCTATCGTCAAGATATACTGCGTATGGCGCATGATCTTCCTTTCGCTGGTCACATGGGAGTCCGGAAAACGCACCACCGTATCCTCCCTTACTTCTACTGGCCAGGACTGAGAAGAGATGTCGAACAATACTGCAAGACTTGCCACGTATGCCAAATGGTAGGACGTCCTAACCAACGAATTCCTGTCGCTCCACTCCAGCCGATACCAGCGTTCGACGAACCATTCAGTCATATACTCATTGATTGCGTGGGCCCGTTGCCGAAAACAAAAGCCGGTTTTCAATACCTGCTCACAGTCATGTGTTCATCCACTCGCTTCCCGGAAGCCATTCCGTTGCGGAACATAACAACAGTGAAGGTGGTAGACGCCCTGACAAATTTCTTCACACGTTATGGCCTACCGAAGACAGTACAGTCCGACCAGGGGACTAACTTTACTTCGAACATTTTCAAACAAGTCATGGAACAATTAGGGATAAGCCATAGGCTATCAAGTGCCTATCATCCTGAGAGCCAGGGAGCTCTGGAAAGGTTTCATCAGACATTAAAATCGATGCTTAAAAAGT
Organism: Anisus vortex; assembly: GCA_949126835.1. Classification (NCBI taxonomy): domain Eukaryota; kingdom Metazoa; phylum Mollusca; class Gastropoda; family Planorbidae; genus Anisus; species Anisus vortex. Next base: position 38,350,332 of record OX421492.1, on the reverse strand, counting down.
ACTGTTATGAAAACGAGAAAGACTGGGATAAGGGTGTGCCTTATGTACTGTTCGCTGCAAGGGAGGCCACTCAGGAATCCCTGGGGTTTAGCCCATTCGAACTTGTGTATGGACACTCAGTCAGAGGTCCGTTGAAACTTCTACATGAAACTTGGCTAACGGACAGTGAACCGATTGGACTTTTGTCATATGTAGATAAATTTAAAAATAGGCTTTATCATGCTTTTAACCATGTGAAGATTCATTTTCCACAGATGCAGGAGCGTATGAGACAGAACTATGACCGTAAAGCTACAGCTAGAACTTTTGCACCAGGCGACAAAGTTCTTGTGTTTCTACCTTTGCGAAATCAGCCTTTAAGTGCAAAGTTTAGTGGACCCTATGAGATAGAGTCAAAGCTTGGCGAGGTCAATTATTTGATAAAGACTCCTGACCGGAGACAAAAGCAGAGGGTATGCCATATTAATTTGCTTAAGCCCTATGTTTCCAGGGAAAAGAGTAAACCACGGGAGGTCCCCATGATTTCATTAGCTAGGGTCCCGACGGATTGATCTAGGATAGAATATAAGTTAGCAGAAAGTAAACTTAATAATACAGATGCCCTTAAGAGTTTAGATACAAGGCTAGAACATCCTCCGGTAGAAGATAAGGAGAAGATTATTGAGCTGGTGCATGAAAATAAGTCAATGTTTACAAATGTTCCCAGTAGGACACATGTCATAGAGCACGATGTAGTGTTAACCGATAGTGCCAGGTCTATTAAACAGCATCCATTTGACCCCATCAGACCTGAGCATATTAAATTAGATGTAAAGTATATGTTAGAAAATGACATAGGAGGAAAATGTGATAGCAAATGGTCTACACCCTGTGTGATGGTACCAAAAGCCGACCACACACTGCAGTTTTATAGAGACTTTGGGAAATTAAGTAATTTGACAGAGACCGACTGGTATCCCATTTCCCGTATCATCGACAAGATAGAGACAAGGTCATAGCTGATAATCTATCTCGGGTGCTACATGATTGACTGAATAACCCTATACTTCTTTTTCAGATCATCTCACTTATTCATTAAGAATGTGTCATGATAACCTATCATTCGTTTGAATTTTGATTATGGAATACCTATAGAATACTTGTATCATACAGAAGTCAAGTCTTTTGAAAGTATTAATAATTCTTATAATCATGTATAATATTGATGTTCTGATATATTTTAAATTCATTTGATTATGGAAAAGAAATTCCATTTAAATGTTGATGCATGATGCAATAAATATATAATATGCACGTATTTACTTGATATGGATGGATAAAAGTAATTGTCATCACATGCAATTAAGTGGGAAAACTTTGAGATAGTTGATTTATTATCTTGTTTTATTTTAGTTAATGAATGGAACTAAATAATAATATGTACAATTTTTATCTTAGAAAGAGATGTAATCTTAATTGGTATAAATTAATAGATAATATTGGAAATCTATTGCTAAATTGTTATATCATGGCAATAGAATGGGAAAAACTAGTGGATATTCACTATGTTGTATAGGTTGTTATATATTCCATATATCCGGGAATGGAGGGAAACAAAGGTACCTAAAGGTGTGCACTCATTCAACCCTGAACAATCTTTTATATTAAACTTTTAAATTTGCCAAAAACGCATAATAGTGGATTACATTTCAATATTTAGATTACTGTAGTAATCGTAACTAGAGTGTATTTTCTCCTCGTATTTGAGAAAAGGGGAAGTATCATCATCTTAGGTATGAACCCTGTTAATGTCAAGTTGACACTGTAATTTAAAGGGGAAGTAACCTATAGTTTGATTCGAGTTACGTATTACTTATCTTTTGGTTTGTATATTAGAAGTAAACTGTTGAAAATTGACAGAGTTTGAGCAATGTTATATTTGTTTAAATAGATTAAGACTTTTTGCAAATTTTTGGTGGAAATCCACACAACTGTACATAGTTAAAATAAGAATGACTAGAATATTTTTGTATTATTTGTACTTGTTGAGACATTAGTTAATATTAATATTAACGGGGAAATATTTGTCCATCACGTTATAATCACAATTACCATTGGGTAGTGACACTTTTTATAATTTAGTTGTGCCAGTGAGCCATGTTTGCTTAAATTGTCTTATAATCTTCCATTGATTGTTGGTTGTTAAAACGATAGTGTTAAGTACGAAAAATGTACCATGTTGAGTATTACTTGGGTAATTATGGTACATTATTTCTTTCATTGGGTGGGGGCGTGTCATGTATATTGTTTTTCCAAGAATTGGAACACGCAATGTTTATTCTCCTCTCTCTCTCTTTTCTTACTACACACAATATTAGGACGTTTAGTAGGAAAACGAAAGGTTCTAGGTAATGCTGGGATTCTGTGTTGATCTTAAATTCTCAGAGTCTGGGAACGACTCATTATTTAATAGGGGAAGTTCCTATCGTTTTTGTTATGAGTTTTGTAATGATACCATGATTTTCACCCCTACTGGTAATGGGTCTGTCCCTTGCACCACTCGGATAGTATTTAATGATTTGTTTTGTCTGAAAGACAGAGAGTTTCAAAATATGTTCGTTTGAGAACGTTTGTGTTTGCACTATTTTATTCTAACTGTACATAATAGATATATTGTATATATTGAACATACCACCTGAAATAAACTATCAACAACAGTTACACTGAAGCTTCTTTGTCAAGTTACTATCCTATTGTGTTGAATACATTACTATAAGATTTATCTACTACCATAATATACAAGGAAGGAAATGTTGGAATACAAATACTGAATTTGTGCCCAGGACTATAAGAAGAGTTCGTGTAATACTGAAACATAAATACTAATAATTAAAGTCTCCCCTAGGACTAACGAGAATTATCAGCAAGATCTACACAGCTCTGGCCACAAGGGGATTGTGGACGTAACAATAGTCTATGGTCAAAGAGAGATAACCAATGAAAAGAAGAGTAGACCTTGACCTTGGATAGCAAAGGCAGACGGAGACTATAATAATTACGCAGTTGTGTTGTTAATTCACGTGTTAGGTTAGAAAAGATCGGAGGAAAGGTTACGAGACTTGACATTGGTAGAGTAGTGGGCATTCAGCTTTTGTAGAGAGAGGAGCTGTATTTTTATGTGGAGATTTTGTAATGGACATAATATGAGAGATCTCTGTGAATCTATTCTGTAAGTTCGAGGATATAAATTGCAATGCTATTGAGTGAATATATATATATACAGATATCATTGTGCATGGATATTCATATGAATTGTGAGGACATAAAAATATATGTGTGTGAATAAACTTATCTATATATTTTACTGTTCCTGGAGTGTTAAGTATTTTTATGAACGCCTCGTGTGAGTGAATGATACAAGTGTAAATATACAACTTACAAGCATGTCTGTATCAAAACAGCATGTCTCTTTTGCTTGACGATATCAAGACTCAGGGCCTACGGGGCAATAGTGGGCTTGTTAACCCTGTAGCCATTTTAAATATGACGCCTACTTCTTCACTTTTCATGTCAAAGGCTTAAAGCTAAGCCACACTAGAAACAAAATCAGTGATTCGCAGCGATTCAATTCAAAAATCACGATAATTTTTACCGTTTCAAATGTGGCATAGCGCGAAACGAGATTCACCAGAATCAGTTTCAGTAGTGATTCGCGATGATTCACAGATTTAGAACATGCTCTAAAATTTGGAAACATGATTCTTGATTCAAGCTGTGTCAGCCAACTAGATCATGTGATCATTAGCCTAGTTAAAAAACAAAACAAACATGGCAAGAACAGTCACTCTCAACACTTTCTTGATTCTTGAAAATAAAATTGCGCGTTGTGATTTTCTGTGAATCGTGTTTTACGTGTGGCATGGCTGATTGTGAAACAGTGTATTTCTGATTCGCTCTGAAACAAGATTCTAGTTTTTCGCTGAATCATGATTAAAGTCAAAACGTGAATCTTGAGTATTGTGTGGTTTAGCTTCAGGATGTGTCTCCTCAGGTTGTGTCTCTTACGGCTCTTTAGTTAAAGAAGTAACGAGAAAGGAGTTGGTCCAAGACCATGTGCCGACGGGGTACGCCGCGTGTCAGGTTTCACACAGGCACATAAGCCTTGTCACCGAGGCACCAGTCGTGAAGAGACGGGTATTTTTTGCTTATACCATCGTCCACAACATTTCTCGGTGGGCATTTGCCCGTGCAACGATCCTCGGATGCGCAACGGGGGACGTTCTTCATGCGATATCTTCTTAATAGGGGCGTATCGGTGGTTTAAACACATCGTCAGCTTTGAGACCCACGAGTACAGAAGTGGGGGCCTCCATTGCTTTACTATCCACGTATTCCCCCTCCTCCATTCAGATCAACGTCTTGATTAAAACGTTGACGTAAATACCGTCCACGAGACCAAAGCATCTCGACGTCCGATAAAAGTGTGTCGATGCCCATGGAAAATCTTTAAAAAACCAGCAGCGTCTCCAGTGAGCTACCATCCGGGCAGTGTCCTCACATAGGGGGAGGCAGAGGGTGGCATATGCCCGGGGGGGGGACACTTCCAGGGGAGGGGGCGGTAAATGTAGTCTAAATATAGCAAATATAGAACTGAACAAGCAGTTACACATAGGTTCTCAACCTTTTTCGGCTCACCGCTCCCTTTTAAATTTTTTTTTCCGCTCACGCCCCCCCCCCTCAACTTTTTTTTAGCACCCACTCCCCACGCTCCTTTGGAACTTGAAGGGTTAATATAGCTTCCGAAATTTACAGACAGTAACCAAGACTTTTAGGGTGGGTAGGGGTGGGATGAGGGGTATAAGCTGCGTGAAGTAAAGTTTAAAATTTAAGAATGGTGTTAAAAGACTTTTAATAACTAAATGTTTTCACACATTAGACAGCCAATATATCTGGAATAGACCACTTTTTTAAAACTTCAACATCAATACACTATACGCCATACCATCGCCGATGGGGGAAATTCTTTTACACTAAAAAGTCTTTTAATTAAAGGGAGATAATTAACCCGTTTCATTTGAGCTAATATTTCTGTGTTTTTTTTCTTTTATAATAAAAAGCATGGCTAAACAATTTATAACTGATCACACTGTAAAAAGTATTTGAAAATTATATAAATATTATATCACTAAAGAATCTATAAGCCTATGTATATTTTCAAACACTACATTAACTACCCAGTTTGTACAATTAAAACATATCGATTCCGCTAAAGGACATTCCAACCACAAAGATTAAACATATAATACATTAGAGAACATCTCATTAATACTGAGATCAAAATATCATAAATATTAGCAGATTGTATAATTAGCAGCGTTTACATCTTATTATTTCATTCAAAAACTATTAGATTCAAATAGCTGAGGTCTTCAAATTATATCAGATACATTTGTATCGCCCACTTGCCCTTCACCGTCCCCCAAACGCCCCCGGGAACGTCAGCGCCCCCCCCCCCCAAAAAAAAAAACAACCTCTCACCGCCCCTCGGGGGGCGATAACGCCCCCCCTTTGAGAACCCATGATTTACATTATGCAAGGGGGCGTCGCTGAAACATTTGCCCTGTGGCGCTACATAAGCTTGTAAATGCTCTGCATCCGGGCAGTATTTCAGACTGCACTGTGAAATGATATAAATAAATAATAAATATATGTGTGTTCGTTAAATATTATCCTGACTTCAACATCTTTCCAAAGGTGAAATTGTTTGCATGAAGACAAACTTTCTTGGTTTTCGCCCTTTGATATATTTTTCTCCGTATGTTAAGTCCCATCACGGTATATCAAATTATTTCGTTGTTATAATTAGTGCTTACCCATCAAGCAATATATCAATCTATTTATCTATCTAACCATCTATCTATTACCCCATCTATCTGTCTATCTATCCATCCATTGATCTTTCTATCTTCCAAGCTAGTATCGATATATTTACGCATCAATTTATCAATCAATCCATCGTTCAATCAATGTATCAATCAATCCATCGTTCAATCAATGTATCAATCAATCCATCGTTCAATCAATGTATCAATCAATCCATCGTTCAATCAATGTATCAATCTATGTCTTTCTGTTTTGTCTCTCTATCTCACTATTCATCTATCTTTCTATCTTTCTATCTTTCTATCTTTCTATCTATCTATCTATCTATCTATCTATTTATATATCTATCTATTTAAACATATCTTCATATCTTGCTTTCTTTATATCTTGCTATCTCTCTTTCTATCGTTATATCGTTCTATCGTTCTATCTTTATATCATTCGATCTTTCTATTTTTCAACCTTTTCTATCTTTTTATGCATTATTCCACTCACCTATGTATCTCTCTGAAAGTTTTGACCCAGAGCCTGCTACCTTAACCATTTTTCTTTTCTAGTATGAGTATTTCATGTACTTAAAACAAATTACAAAAAGACCACATTAACCCTTATAGTCCCGGGCGCGTATATAGCGGAACTGAAGGCAGCATAGATAGAAGTAGGTCGGTACGGGGAGGGTTAAATGTTGTCACACACACACACTTGCCCACGCATACTCTCATGTTCAACTTAGCCTAGATCAGTGGTTCCCAACCTTTTAAGTGCCGCGACCCTTTTATACAACTTTTCACGTTATCGCGACCCCCAACCATAAACTTGTTTTCGTCGCTGCCGTATAACTGTAATATGCTACTGTTATAAAATATAATGTAAATAGCTCATATAATTGTAATGCGCTGCTGTTATAAATGTAATGTAAATAGCTCATATAACTGTAATGTGTTACTGTTATAAAATGTAATGTAGATATCTCATATGCATACTATTTTCAGTGTTACAAATTGAGCATAATTAAAACACAGTACGTTATTAATTCCAAAAATCCATTTGAAATTATATATTGTGAAATATTTATTTCTAATTACAATACAACGTGAGTGCTAAGATTGAGATTGCGTCTTTCTTTAAAACAACTCAACGTGAGGTAGCCCGATAAAAAAAATAATTAAATTAAACATGATGCTTACTAAAGCTAATCAAGGGAGATAATATTCCTGTTCTTAAGTCAATGATTCTAGTTAAAAAAAATTTACTACACAATTTGCATTAAAAAAAATAATTTAGATGAGTACCAGTACCAGTACTCAAATTGATAAAAATACGAAAATGAACCATCAATTAATTAATGTTTTTACATTATAAATGTAATTTTCAAAACACCTTTTTAACTACTAGCTTGTTTTCATTAGTATGCATTTACTTCTTTTAACAGTATTATCGATTGGATGAAAAGTTTTTTTAAAAGCCTTACTTTTTAAAGTTTAAAAGCTGTAATTATTTTTAAAAGAGGAAGAGTCTAGAGCAGGGGTCGGGAACCCATGGCTTGCGAGCCAGGTGTGGCTCCTTTGATGGCTGCATCTGGCTCGCAGACAAATGTTCGATTATTACCAAAATGTTTTGTAGACTTTTTTATCTACATATTAATTGCATATCAATATTTCATTCTACAAATTAGCTAAAGTCTACTGCAGCTCAGCATCAGAAGAATTCAGAGTCATTGTTATTGAACTTTTAGTGTTGAAATAACAGAAAATGCACACATTTACTTGAATTTTTAGTTTTAAACATAATGTATGGCTCTCACAGAATTACTTTACAAAATATGTGCTGTCCATGGCTCTCTCAGACAAAAAGATACCGACCCCTGCTCTAGACTCTAGACCAGATTCGCGTGCCAGATTTGTTAAACAAAAAAGATTTTCAATGGCACGCAGAAGACGCCTAAAAAAACTATTGAAGTATGTTCTTTAAGATATAGTTCTATACGTTCTAAAGCAGGGTGACTTTTAGGCTGTTGACACGCTGAATGAATTAGAAATCCTAGATTGGCACACTATTATGAAAAGGTTGCGATTCCCCGGTCTAAATCAAAGTGTGTTGGTGCCAGGACACATTGATCCCGTTACACACTGGAGGAGGGTTCTGAGGTGGCGCCATTGAAGAGTACTATGCTGTACATGTTGTTGAGGAACGACCTCAAATAAGACCATCAAAAATAAGTAATCCTTTGACGCTCCCCATGAAATGGTCGTTCGATCCCCAAAGGGGTCGCGACCTACAGGCTGAGAACCGCTGGCCTAGATACAAAGTGTAGTATGTCTTAAGTGTAATGTTATGTTGTTGTTTTTTAAAAAAGAAACACAGTTCCACTTGTATTCTATTATAAAATTTCAACGAAACTTTTTTCATAGCTTTTTGTTTAAAGACATGAATATCTTTTGATTGTCTGTTATGTTATGTTATGTTATGTCATGTCATGTCTTGTTATGTTATGTTATGTTATGTTATGTTATTTTATGTTATGTTATGTTTTGTTTTGTTATGTTATGTTATGTTATGTTATGTTGTTTTTTTCATATCGCCGAGAATCAGGTCATTTAATTAATTTTCCCTGGCGCTTCTGGCGGGATTGCAATGCTGCCGTCGTTTGATGCACTTGGATTTCTTAGGTTCGTGCAATCAACGGCACAGTGTCCAAAGAGATGAAAGATAAAGCATGCCATCTATTAACAGGTCGTTAAAATTCAGTTTTGTTTCCTTATCTTTTTTGTTTTTTGTTTCACACTTTGGCCTGATCAGATGAAATAAAATCAGTTATTTCATGGATAATTTTTTGTTCTTAAAGAAATGCAAAGCAAGTTTTATGACGACCATAGCGTTCTATGATGTTGATAATTGTAGCATACTGAATTGTTGATGATCTTTGCGTTATTAGTTGTTGATGCCTTATTGTATCAAAATGTTGATGACCTTAGCGTACTTATTTCTTGATGTCCTTATTATACTGAATTGATGATGGCCTTATTGTACTTGAAATCTTTATTATCTTAGCGTAGGTCTACTTATTTGTTGATGGCCTTATTGTACTGAACTGTTGATAATCTTAGCGTATTTAGATGTTGAAGGCCTTATTGTACTGAATTTTTAATGTCATTAGCGTCCTCGATTCATATACCAGGACGCTGGCAACCGTTTGATAAAAGAGTTCCTAATGATTATTTCTAATTCATTCAGCGTGCCAATGGCCTTAAAGTCATCCTGTTCTAGCACTAAAATTCTTGTAGACGATACATGAATGGCATTTATTGGAGTGTTTCACGTGCCATTATCAATCGCTCTGCGTGCCAAGTCGAACACGTGCGTCGTTGGTTGTCGACCCCTGTCCTACGCAATAATTTTAGCCCAATGTGAATTGCTGCATCGAATGCTTTTGTGTCCACGTCTTGCCCTCCTTACTTTCGAGTCAACATCTCGATTAAAACGTTTACAGAAATACTGTTCAAGAGACCAAGGCGCATCAATGTTTGATAAAAGTGTGAGGACGCCCATGGAAACAATTATTCGCTCTGCCAACTTGCATGGGAATCTAAAAGGCTACCGTCCGGGCTCGGCGGCCCAGCTGCAGCGCGTTCGACTGGCGATCCGAACGTTCTGGGTTCGAATCCTGGTGCAGGCTAGGATTTTTTTCCCGGGACTTTTGGGTGCCCCTGAGTCTACCCAGCTCTGATGGGTACCTGATACTAGTTGGGGTAAGGTAAAGGCGGCTGAGCATTGTGCTGGCCACACACCCCTTCGTATGTCGTGGTCATAGAAACTGGTGAACGCTGCTTCACCAGCCCTATTATCAGTTTGGTCCGAAGGGTACTTTACTTTTTACTTACCATCCGGGCTGGTGTTTTCATAATGCCCTTAGGTCGGACGCTCCTCTGTAAAGACATACAGTCTCTAAAAAAAATGTTCATGTGTAATTAATTCTACTTAGACCTATATATTGTTGATTGACTTATAATTTTACAGACGTTCTTTCTAATTATAAGTTCTTCATGGTGGAAGGGGTTGGTCGGCGGCGGAGCTAGAACCCGTGGCGGTTTTGTCGACAGTACGGTGTACTTACCTCAGGATCATTGAAGTTGTTCATTACAAAAGTCAGAAGTCTATTTATTTATTTTGCTGATAGGAATAATCTCCCTCCTCCAGCAGGTGAATACTTTGATTGAAGACAACCTTCCTACGCCAGCCTGATATAGACGGTTAAACTAACAAGGATAAGTATTTTGAGGAATGAGGTTTTCGTCCCTTGATGTTTTTTTTCTTTCTCTTCTCTTTGTCTCAACGTCAAATTAATTATATTGCTCTGATGAGTGCATATCTATCTATCTATCTATCTATCTTTCTATCTATCTTTCTATCTATCCATCTATCTATATATCTATCTATCCATCTATCTATCCATCTATCTATCCATCTATCTATCTATCTATCTAACTATCTATCGATCTATCTATCTATCTATCCATCTATCTATCTATCTATCTATCTATCTATCTATCTATCTATCCATCTATCTATCTATCTATCTATCTATCTATCTATCCATCAATCTATCCATCAATCTATCCATCTATCTATCCATCTATCTATCTATCTATCCATCTATCTATATATCTATCTATCTATCTATCTATCCATCTATCTATCTATCTATCTATCCATCTATCTATCTATCCCTCTATCTATCTATATATCTATCTATCCATCTATCTATCTATCCATCTATCTATCCATCTATCTATATATCCATCTATCTATCTATCCATCTATCTATCTATCTATCCATGTATCTATCTATCAATCTATCTATCTATCTATATGTCTTTCTTTCTTCTTACCAATCTATGTATCTATTAATTCAACTCTATTGAGTCCACATCTACATAATTATCTTTCTATTTTTCTATCTACCTATGTTCTTTTCTTACATATTAATCTATATATTTACCTATCTAGTTATCCATCTATCTTTCTATCAATCTATAGTACGTTAGATTAGGGTAATGCAATCTATACAATACGCATATAGTAGCAGTTTAGTGAGTGAGATTAGAGTAATGTAATCTATACAATACCCATATAGTAGCAGTTTAGTGAGTTAGATTAGAGTAATGTAATATTTACAATACGCATATAGAAGCAGTTTAGTGAGTGAGATTATAGTAATGTAATCTATACAATACGCATATAGTAGCAGTTTAGTGAGTTAGATTAGAGTAATGTAATATTTACAATACGCATATAGAAGCAGTTTAGTGAGTGAGATTAGAGTAATGTAATCTATACAATACGCATATAGTAGCAGTTTAGTGAGTTAGATTAGAGTAATGTAATATTTACAATACGCATATAGAAGCAGTTTAGTGAGTGAGATTAGAGTAATGTAATCTATACAATACGCATATAGTAGCAGTTTAGTGAGTTAGATTAGAGTAATGTAATCTATACAATACGCATATAGTAGCAGTTTAGTGAGTTAGATTAGAGTAAAATAAACTCTACAATACGCATATAGTAGCAGTTTAGTGAGTGAGATTATAGTAATGTAATCTATACAATACGCATATAGTAGCAGTTTAGTGAGTTAGATTAGAGTAATGTAATATTTACAATACGCATATAGAAGCAGTTTAGTGAGTTAGATTAGAGTAATGTAATATTTACAATACGCATATAGAAGCAGTTTAGTGAGTGAGATTAGAGTAATGTAATCTATACAATACGCATATAGTAGCACTTTAGTGAGTTATATTAGAGTAAAATAATCTCTACAATACGCATATAGTAGCAGTTTAGTGCGTTTTATTAGAGTAAAATAATCTCTACAATAAGTTTGATGAATGGCATTCTATGGGTCGCTCACATAATGTAGTCTCCCAGTGTGCCCTTACAAAAGGATGCAACAGAAGGGAACACTTGATTCGTCTGCCGTGTTACTCATATTTCACAATAATGTGAGATTAGAGTAATGTAATCTATACAATACGCATATAGTAGCACTTTAGTGAGTTATATTAGAGTAAAATAATCTCTACAATACGCATATAGTAGCAGTTTAGTGCGTTTTATTAGAGTAAAATAATCTCTACAATAAGTTTGATGAATGGCATTCTATGGGTCGCTCACATAATGTAGTCTCCCAGTGTGCCCTTACAAAAGGATGCAACAGAAGGGAACACTTGATTCGTCTGCCGTGTTACTCATATTTCACAATAATGTCAGACTGACGGGAGGTCTGGCTCACTTAACATTACAAAGTCTGCTGAATTCTATCCCTACCCCATCCCATACCCCCAACTCTCCCTACCCGTTCGCAAGGTCTCCATTAATGCCAATTTCTTTCTATCATTCTTTATGTTTTTATTTATTATTGCCAGCAATAGGAAATAAAATAGTGAGTGATGGAAAGATAAAAAAAACTCAAGCAATGCACCTTTTGGTTGTTCTGTGTATAGTGAGAGCTATATATAGAATTACATGGGGGAAAATCACATAATGGTATTGAAAAAAAGGAGAGAGAGGGAGAGAGAAGGGCAGAGAAGGGAGAGAGAGAAAGTTTGCTTGTTGTTTGTAAGTTTTTATTTTTTTGTTCTTTATATGTGTGTTTGGAATTGTAAGACTAATGGTGGTTGGGTGCCAGAAACAATATCCATCTGAGTGTTAGAAGCATTGATCATGTTAAGCATCTAGGTCATTATATATCTATACAGGTAGTTGTCTCTCTCTCTATATATATATTATAACGTACTACTGTAGAGAAGATATATCTGTGTTAGCAAGGATGATCTAGATTTGAGACGGTTTCGCATTGGGTACAGAAAGCTACATAGGCCTAGGCTACTCACACGTGTTAGAATATATAATCGTCATCAAATCCTTGACCGTTCTGGTCGATGTGGGGAGCGAATGGACACCTCAGCAGTCATCTTTCTCTAGTTTTACCCATCTTGAGCGGCTGTCAATAGTTCAGTCATTTGCAGCTTTGTCCAATCTTTTATATTGTCGAGCCAGTATTTCCCTCTAGGCCTCTCCGACGTCCACCTTCTACACTGTCTTGGAGGATGGTATTTGGCTGGTTATTATGCCGCAACGCATGACCGAACCATGTCAGCTTGCTAGGCTTGATATTATGTCCCAGACATATATATATATATATATATATCTATGTACATATAGATGAGAATAACTATCAAAGATATATATACGTGTACATCCTAATACCCAAGGATGTCTCGTAGTTTCTTATGATGTATGTATTTAATATGCGTTCCACAGAAGACAAACTAGCATTAATCTAAATAAGGATAACATTTTTGTTGCCTTATGGTGTTTACTTTTCCGGTACACATCCGAAACATTCAAAAACTGTGCAAATCTACGTCAAAACTTCGGAAACTGGACATTGTTTTTAGGCTGTTTACGGTAAAAGTTGGGAAATCTTTGTCACATGTCAATAAAAGTATAATCAGATAGTTAAAACAAGAAAATATCTTATCTTATACATTACAGATGCTCCTTCTATAAATAATAAAAGTTGGCTATTAACATATAGTTAACACATGAAAATTAAACTATAAAAATAGGCCATAAACATAGAGTTAACACAGGAAAAAAACACATTAAAAGTAGGCTATAAGCTGAGAGTTAACACTGTTAAATGAACAATAAAAGTAGGCTATAAGCTGAGAGTTAACACTGGTAAATGAACAATAAAAGTAGGCTATAAGCTGAGAGTTAACACTGGAAAATGAACAATAAAAGTAGGCTATAAGCTGAGAGTTAACACTGGTAAATGAACAATAAAAGTTGGCTATAAGCTGAGAGTTAACACTGGTAAATGAACAATAAAAGTAAGCTATAAGCTGAGAGTTAACACTGGTAAATGAATAATAAAAGTAAGCTATAATCTGAGAGTTAACACTGGTAAATGAACAATAAAAGTAAGCTATAATCTGAGAGTTAACACTGGTAAATGAACAATAAAAGTAGGCTATAATCTGAGAGTTAACACTGGTAAATGAATAATAAAAGTAGGCTATAAGCTGAGAGTTAACACTGTTAAATGAACAATAAAAGTTGGCTATAAGCTGAGAGTTAACACCGGTAAATGAATAATAAAAGTAGGCTATAAGCTGAGAGTTAACACTGTTAAATGAACAATAAAAGTTGGCTATAAGCTGAGAGTTAACACAGGAAAAACAGAGCTAAGTATTCGTTTTAGACATCTTCAATCGATGATTAGGCCTACCAAATAAACCAAGCTAAGTTTTATTTTTAAAGACAATATTAGTCTCGTCGTGGGAATATCATCTGTAAACTAAAGTTGTACAAATACACTTGAAGAGTACAGCCTGTCTATATTTAGCTCTTGTATTTCTATACATTCTCCTGCCAATAGCAATAAGAGTTTTATTTTTTTAGGCTGTTGTTTTTTTATTTATAAAAATGGAAACTGACTGAAGTATTTAGTAATTTACCAAATGATATGTTCTATTTATATTGTTCACCTGTGTGGCTCCTAATTTTCAACACTTCCCAGCTTATCTCCCCAAGTTCTCTTACCTGCATAATTATTATTGTGAACTCAAGCACGCCCCCCTTCTCAACCCTTTCCACCAGAGGAATGTTAGAGCTAGTAACTCAGTACAAACCTACTGAACAACAAACTTAACCACTTTCCTGATTTGAGCTTTAGCTTAGGAGTATTTGGTTGTTTATTTTTGGCGTGTTAACAGGATGTAAGCTCATCAGTAGATTGTACCTGTCAACTTTTACTCGTAATTTTTATTTTCTCTGCAGTCTCTACCTGTCAACTTTTACACGTAACTTTTCTTTTTTGTTTGCACTCTCTACCTGTCAACTTTTACTCGTAACTTTTCTTTTCTTTGCAGTCTCTACCTGTCAACTTTTACACATAACTTTTCTTTTGTTAGCAGTCTCTACCTGTCAACTTTTACACGTAACTTTTATTTTTGTTTGCACTCTCTACCTGTCAACTTTAACACGTAACATTTTTTGGCACTCTCTACCTGTTAACTTTTACTGATAACAATTTTTTTTCTGTAGTATCTACCTATCAAATTTATTTGTAATAATTCTTTCTCAGCAGTTTCTCCCAGACCTTTTTTAACGTAACTTTCTTATATTTTTCTAACATATTCTCTGCCTGCCTGTGTAATTATTCCGATTTTCGTTTAATAATAAAAAAAAAATCTCTAATCATTACAGTGTCGGTTCTGTTATATCCATAGTTTAAAGGCTCAGCAAGCTTCGTCTAATTAACATCCCACTCGTTCCTTTCATTAAGCCTAGTGATTAGCTGTAGTACATTCTAACATCACTCATGTCACTACAAGTATTTCCTCACACTGTATTGGTCAAATCCATCAATTCCTATAAAACCAATTTTTTTTTGTGTGGTCAGCAACCAAAGCAAAGGGCTTTTTTTTAATATCCAACATAAGCATTGGCCTGTCAACCCCTTCAAATAGTATCATCTTGAGAAGGCGACTAATTAACTATAAACCAACTCATAGATATAGAATGCATAGATCGCCAAGTCTGCCAAAAGTGGCGGAGGACTTCCGTCATGAGATAAGACAAACGCCATTGGTCAGAACCAACAGAAAGTGTTTTGCCAATATGGAAAGTGAAACACAATTGGAAATGCACAGCTTTCTCGATGCCAAGTCAAATCACCGTATTTTATTATTATTATTTTTAAATAAATATACTTTATTCGATTTAAGAAATTAGTCCTTATATATAGGTCCTTACAATATAATGAGGTTATGAATCCAATTTGTAATAAAATATGTTAATAAGCACCATTGATATCTATAAACAGACATCCGTGATGAATACGTCTCCACGATAACCAATGCAAATTGACCTTCATGCGTGATCTATCCATTCTATACACTGATCTATAAAAAGAATGGATTAGGCACGGAAGTAACATTCTTGAAGCCAACATTTTCAGGCTTTCACGTGACTTTCACTTATCTATAAAATTATATTTCCTCAAAAGTGACATGTAACTACATTTCAAAAGAGATAAACTTCCTTTTTATCATATAGATTTGTTCAAATCATTAGTGGTTTATTCCTATAACTTGCTTGTATGGCTTATATGGATAAGTGAATAGTGTGAATGGTGTAATGCAATCTAGCCTTAATTACACATGCACATTTAATATAGAAGCGCTATCTATTTCTTTTTATAAATCAGTGATTCTATATCTATAGAAAAAAATAGATTTATGAATCGTTTTTCCACTTAGTGAGCAATTGTGACCCATCTTGTGGCGAAAGTGTGCACTTTCTGTACAGATTCGCACCAACACTTTGCAGAAAAACTATTCACATGACGTAATGCACCGCAAGTTTTTTGTCATTTACTTAAAGACCTATATAGATATACATAGGTGAGTGGGTTGAGAAAGGGTTCCACCATCTTGGTGCCGATGTCGTAATTGCGTTACGTGGCCTGACACTAACAATGAACGCTAATGGCGTGAATTAACCCAGCAGCTTTTGGCACATAATGACATTCTTCCAGGCCCATCGATTTTCACATTGCTGTCCGGTTAGTGCCTGTAACAAGATTAGGGCCTGAGACTTCAAAATGGATACAATTTCAAGCCTGCTGTTCAACCCTGTAGATCACCAAGCTACCAACACGTGCTTCTTTGTTTGTTCTGGAATTTCTAAAGTTGTCAGTGTTAAATGTCGTCTGCTAGAATTAAGTTTTCACATTGAATTGTGGTTTAACATTTAATACCAGAGAATACACTTGTCATTTCATGGCCTTTGGTTATACAATTTCTTTTTGATAACTGGAAAATTAATTGTAAGAATTTCAATTATTGAAACAAGTCCAAATTTACAAACAAAAAAATTTACTCGCTGATGACTCTTTGAACGTTGTACTTCCGGTCTCTATTCTCTAACTGTACACAGTCCTAAAACAAATAGTAATAGAATCTATAGTTGACGAGGTTATCTGTAGTAAACACATAAGTTGTGGGGATTGCAATCACTTGTGAACAAAATTCTACACAAGTTGACTGATACTTTAGATACTGTGTAGGCCTATTTTTTAAATTTAATATTAGAACTATTTACCACAATTTTTTTTAACAATATCACACATTCATATTTCAAAAAAGCAGGTTAATTAAGTTAACTGTTGTACAGCTTAAAAAATCAATTTAAGTATCTCATGATAAGCTCATGATAATAAAGATGCAAGACTAGACGCGGACCACGAATGAACGTAGGTCGCAATAATCTTTTTTTTATAGAAGAAGCATCTTTAATATATAAGATAAGATAGGATAAGCTGTATAACTTAGAATTTAAATGAGTTTACTCTCTATCTGAACTATGATTCATGTATTCATTGAACACTAATAGATATCTTAAGTTTTGTATGGAACCGCATACGGTGTCTTAGCTGCAGCGCGCTGGGTTAGTGCATCGAAGGATGGTCCTGGCTTCGAATTCTGTTGATTTATGTTTATTCCACAGGCCTGGAGGCAGTCCCGTAGTCTAACCATCTCTAAGCGATTCCTGACGTCACTTGAGGCGAAATGAAAGCGGTTGGGCATTTTGCGGGCCATACAGTGCCCTAGTATGCCATGGCAACGGAAACATCTGAACGATGTTCCACAGATCAAATCGGTCGCACGAGGATTCATTTATTTACTGCTAATTCTGCACAGAAGTATAACAATATGACATTCATGCTGTAATTAAATAAATGCACAGACCATTCAAAGCAAAGTCCCTTTTCAATCGCGTAAACTATGTTATTTTTCTTGTCAATATTTTATTTTAATTGCACCAAGTTGAAAATGAATGCGAAGTACACTTCTAAAAAAGACTGTATGTGCTTCTATTTATATTCATGTTCTAGTTCGTTTGTGTATATTTTCCAGACCCCCGCTGTATGCTTGAGTAAAAATCTTCCCCAGCCAGAGTGATTTGAGAGTCAATGAAAATATCTACCCGACCAGAGTGATTTGAGACTCAACGAAAATATCTACCCGGCCAGAGTGATTTGAGACTCAATGACAATATCTACCCAGCCAGAGTGAATTGAGACTCAATAAAAATATCTACCCAGCCAGAGTTATTTTATACACAATGAAAATATCTACCCGGCCAGAGTGATTTGAGACTCAATGAAAATATCTACCCGGCCAGAGTGATTTGAGACTCAATGAAAATATCTACCCAGCCAGAGTGATTTGAGACTCAATGAAAATATCTACCCGGCCAGAGTGATTTGAGACTCAATGAAAATATCTACCCAGCCAGAGTGATTTGAGACTCAATGAAAATATCTACCCGACCAGAAATATTTTATACACAATGAAAATATCTACCCGGCCAGAGTTATTTTATACTGTTACGAAGCCGGATCGGCCTCCAGATTATTAGAACCTTGTGGATTTGAATATTATATATATATATATATATATATATATATATATATATATATATATATATATATATATATATATGTTATTTATTTATTAGTCCAGGATAGTATTGATGGTGAAGACCTATCAATCGGATTCTACTCCATACGAATGCAACAGTCTACTTCCTTGCAGTTGGCTCAGTTGTAAAATAAATAGTGTAGATTCTTAGTGGAATAAGAAAGTTCTTGACTATAGTTATGATGTAATAGTTCCACAATGCAAATAATAATAACAGTCAAATCCGTGGTGAATTCATAACATAAATCTTTATTATAATAAGGTAAGAATAGCCATGATGAACACAGTTCCGAATATAAGTATAAAAATAATGTAGATAATAGCGACTAAGTTCCAAGTTAAACTGAATGACTATTTCATAGAGAAAAATAAGTACTTTAATAACATGTTCTACTCCTTACAAAATATTAGACCCTCGACTGAAGTCCAACCTCGTGCGGGCTCTTTTATAGCATAAGGTACAGCCAAACGTAACTAGGGGAAAAACTTCCACTCCCAAAAACACAGACACAAGTCTGGTTAGAAAGTCGTTTAATTAATGGAACAACAGAGTCAATTTCTCTTTGTTCGAAACTGGGCGGATAGGGCGAGGTCAGGGTTTAGCTTGAAACATTAATCTTACTTAATTACAGTACATTGATTAAACTTCCCACAATATAACAATCATGCCAGACCTCAGGGTGCCCTTAAACCTTAGCAAAATAGACATTAAGGCGCTATTGGAGACGCTTCCAATTAAAGTATCTATGCAAGTGGGTAAGCGTATATGTGTTTTCTTCAGGGAAAAATGCGTGATAGGAGGAGAGAGAGGTAATTGTAAAAAAGGTGTAGGGGGGGAATTGTAGTTACTGATTACAATTCAGTGTCACGACTTGTAGATGGCAAGCCAAGTAACTTAACCACCCTAGTGGAAGAGTTGTAAATGTTTGTAAATGATAGCGGAAATGGAGGGAAGGGGGTTAATAATATCGGCTAACACTCCTTCTCTAGAGAAGCGACACGAGGTCAAGTGTCAAATTACACTCAGCTAGAACGGTGACATCTATTTATCTAGGTCAACCAAACGATAGCGTCTAACGATTGAATCCTACGGCGTTACATTTACATATAATACACTAATATAACACCTCACATCTGTATTAATACGTCGTTTCGTAACACACGCCCCTCCTACGAAATAAGGAAATTACATACAGTTTAAGTGGGGAATTTCCTGTATAATTTAAAAGAAATAGATGTACATATTATTATGCTTGTTCAATGTTATGTAAAGTACAAAAAAGTCATTTAGAAAAAGGCATCAACAATAGTGAGTTAAATAGTTCAGGCAATTATGTAATATTTGAGAATAAAATTCAAGTGTTATAGAGGCAAAAATTGATAAACATAAAATATATATACATGTTCATTGCATTAATCAAAAAACATTCAATTTTCATGATAAATGTTCACGAAAAGTTAAAATGATAAAGATGTCAAAATTTAAGGAATAAAGAAAAATCAGTAGGTAATGTCCCTATCACTCAGCATCATCCGGTACTATTTTACATACGAGATAAAGTGTCTGCCACAACGTTATCTTTGCCTTTAATGTGGGCCGGATTTAAGTTGTAAGATTGGAGGAACAAACTCCAACGGATGAGTCTTTGATTTTGTTTTACCCTGGAAAGGAACACAAGGGGGTTATGGTCAGTTAAAATATCAACAGGATACGGTGATCCGTTTAGATAGAAATCAAAGTGTTTAAGTGCCAGAATTAGCCCCAACAGCTCCTTCTCAATTGTGCTATAATTTCTTTCGTGTGGGTTGAATTTCTGAGAGTAATAGCAAAGAGGGTGTTCAAGGGAATCATCCCCCTATAGAGATATTACTGCCCCCATGCCTGTATCACATGCGTCTACAGTTATCTTAAATGGTTTATTGTAGCTTGGTGTTATCAGCACAGGTGACCTTGAAAGCAGATCTTCAGTTTACTAAAAGCCCGATTACATTCATCAGTCCATCTGAACTTAACATTTTTCTTTAAGAGATCAGTAAGAGGACACGCGATGTCTTACAGAATTTCCTGTAATATCCCGCCATACCCAGGAAACTACGGAGTTGTTTGCGTGTTTCGGGGATGGGGAACTCACGAATAGCCGTGACCTTGGCACCTACAGGTTTAACCGTACCATTTCCCACTATGTGGCCTAGGTATTCTATGGTTGCATGGCAAAATTGGCTCTTAGCCAGGTTAACAGTGAGATCAGCCTGTTGCAACTTTTGGAATAACAACCTTAATTGCTTTAGATGAGATTCAAAGTTGTCGCTATACACTACAATGTCGTCAAGGTACGCGTGACAATGTGGTATGTCTCGTATCATAGAGTTAATCAGGCGCTGAAAACTTGCCGGGGCATTCACCATGCCAAAGGGCATGACCTTGAACTTATAAAGTCCATCTGGAGTCGTAAATGAAGATACCTCCTGAGCTCTATCCGTCAGTGGGATCTGAAAATAAGCCGTCAACAAGTCGATCTTCGTCACAAAACTAGCGTCGCTAACCTGGTCAATCAAGTCGTCTATCCTCGGGATAGGATAGGAGTCAGTCTTGGTCACAGCATTTACCCTCCTATAGTCTACACAGAAACGTAAGGATCCGTCAGGTTTTGGTACCAGGACACAAGGGGATGACCAGTCACTATTGCTAGGGGTGATTATGTCGTTCTCGAGCATGTAGTCGACCTCTTTGCGGATGTGCTCCAACTGGATCGGATTTACTCTGTATGGATGTTGTTTAATAGGCGTTACATTTTCATCTATAATAACATCATGCCTGATTAAGTGAGTTTTCCTTGGAATATCATTAAAAAGGTCAATGTTCTCAAAAATCAAACCTTTGATAGAGGACTTTTCACAATTTGGTAGGTGTGCCAATTTGTTATCCAGGTCCTTAAGGGATTCTGAATTGTGTAATTTACTCTCGGCCAGCTTACGCTCAACTTTGGGCAACTCGATCTCAACCTTTGAGACAGTGTTTACTGGCGCAATGGCGCTCTGCACTAGTCTGGGGATGTAAGGCTTTAACATATTAATATGGCACACTCTCTGTGATTTCCTCCTATCAGGGGTTTTCACAATATAATTTAATTCACTAAGTTTGGCTACCACTTCATACGGTCCGGTGTACTTGGCACTCATGGGTTGACCAGTCATGGGTGTCAGCATCAGTACTTGGTCGCCAGGGTTGAAGCTTCGGGTTTTTGCCTTGGTATCATAGTAAGCCTTCATCTTGCTTTGTGCCTGTAAAAGATTAAGCTTTACAAGGGTTAATGCATTATATAACCGAGTCTTAAAGTTCTCCACATAGGTGAGTAGACCAGTTTCTTCAGTTGATGACAACCAGGTTTCTTTCAGCAATTTCAAGGGTCCGCGAACTGCATGACCGAATACCAGCTCAAAAGGGCTAAATCCGAGGGATTCTTGGACAGCCTCTCTGGTTGCAAAGAGTACGAAGGGAATTCCACGATCCCAATCTCCTCCATGTTCAAAGCAGTATGTTCGAAGCATGTTCTTGAGAGTTTGGTGATAGCGTTCTAAAGCTCCTTGGCTTTGTGGATGATACGCACTCGACATAGCATGGCGGATGCCTAACCGCTGTAGAACTTGGCGAAACAACTTCGATGTAAAATTGGAGCCTTGATCGGATTGTACGGTCTTAGGGAGTCCGTATCGTGAAAAAAATCCGATAAGTGCGTCGGAGATCTTGTCAGCGTTGATGCTGCGCATGGGAATAGCCTCTGGAAATCTTGTAGCAGAACACATGATCGTGAAGAGGTACTGGTGGCCAGCCTTGGTTTTAGGTAGTGGACCGACACAGTCTATGATGATGTGGCTGAATGGCTCAGAGAATGCCGGTATAGGCTTTAATGGAGCAACCGGAATGGTCTGGTTTGGTTTCCCTACCATTTGGCATGCATGACAAGATTTGCAGAACGATGAAGTATCTTTGTGTAGTCCAGGCCAGTAGAAGTATGAAAGAATTCTGTCATAAGTCTTATTGACACCTAAGTGACCAGCATATGGCGAATCATGAGCCATATGTAAAATGTCCTTTCGGTACACGGTTGGTACTACAATCTGGTGTATCTCGTTGCAATTTTCGTTGTCAGTGTTTTTCTCTTTCCATTTTCTCATGAGTAAACCATCTTTTAGGTAATAACCTATATTCATCTTTTCCACCTCCTTCTCGCTTACTGCTTCCTTTCTCAGCTTTTTGATATCCATGTCTTTCGCCTGTCCTAAGGTAAGTAATTGTCTTGGTGACATGTTACTTCCTTTAGTCTCGACTGAGGGACCACTAAGAATGTCAGCCAGGAATGTCGCTTGCAGATCAATTTCTGGTTCATTTTCTGTTTGTGCTGTGGTTTCGTCAGACTCTGGTTTCTTTTTCATACCTCTGGTAAGGACGCATACAGAATTGTCTGTAGTCTCACTTCTGTCAGGGTTATGAATTTCTTTGGATACAGGGCGTACCTTGTCTCCAGCAATGTCATTTCCTAATATCAGAGAAATGCCATTAATAGGTAGTGCTGTCTGCACCCCAATAGTAACAGGTCCATTATAATATTCAGACTTCAGCTGAATACGATGTAGAGGAACTAGTATTGTTGCCATATCTACACCTGTCAGTGCGATATTCTGTCCTGTGTAAGTCGATTTCGAAATAGGAATAGTATCCTTGAGTAGTAATGAAGTCGATGCTCCCGTGTCTCTAAGGATTCGAATCTTTCGTTCACTGAGTTCATCATCAATAGATGACACATATCCTTCAGTAATGAAGGGTAAAAAGTTCTTGAATAGATCGGTGTCTATAAGATCTTTTTCTTCAACCTGTTCTAGATTACTGCAAGAGGTGAACACTTCTGTTGCTAAGGTTCCATCTGTTTTACTCACGGTAGAGCTCAGATGTGAGTTTTCAAAAACCATGGTCTCTAATTTCTGGAATTCTCTAGGTTTTGAAATATCTGGACATGTCATTGTGCTTTCTGTCGTATTTTCATGACTAACACTAAATGTCTCTGTTTTAGCTTTTGTTACCTTCTTGTCAGATTGGTATAAACGAGTCTTAGGATTGGTAGCGATACATGTTAGTACTATATTCTTTTTCTCTTTACTTTGTCTGTTTTGTAAACTCCAACAGTTTTCCCTAACGTGTCCATCCTTTTTACAGAAGCTGCACGTAGGTTTCTTTTGCATGGAACTATTAGTCGTCTGCTTATCAGTTTTTTGCTTATTGTATTCATCTGTGCATTTTGCATTCTTTTCCACTACTGCATATTGATTCTTGAATTTGGATTTATCAGGTTGGAAGGTTCGGTTGTGTTGATGAATAATGATGTACTCATCTGCCAATACTGCTGCTGTTTTGATGTTTTCAACACCTTTGTCGGATAAGTGAATTTTTACATCGTTGCGAACGCAATTGTTAAATTCCTCTGTCAACATAAGATTTCTCAGTTTCTCATATTCGCCATTCACATTTTTAGATCTGATCCAACGATCAAAATGTTTCTCTTTGATTCTCAGAAAATCAACATGTGATTGTTCTGGTTCCTTCTTGAAATCTCTAGAAATATTTCTGTATTTTTCTGGAGTCAAAGCATAACTTAGTAGGATTCGATTCTTAATCAGTTCGTAGTCATTGTCTTCCTCTACGGTAAGATTCAAGACAACGTCTAATGCTTTACATTTTGTCAAGGCTGAACGTAATAATACAGCCATCTTATTCTCTGGAAAGTGATAATCTGCGGCCTGCTTCTCAAACATCATGAAGAATTCTTCGATGTGGTTGCTATCGAATTCTGGAATGTATTTTCGATATTTGTACAGTTCCAATTCGATTTCTGAGTGTACATGATTGGTACTGCGAGCCCGTGCTATTTCAATTCTTTCCTGACTAGCAATTCTTTCTTTTTCAATTTCCAATTCCATTTCCATTTTCTTTAATTCTAGTTTGAACCTTAGTTCTTCACTAAGTCCATTGTGTATGCTTGACTCACGAACCGTGACAGTGTGATTGAACTTTTGTGATTCAGATAAATTTGACTCAATTGATTCGTCTTCACTAGCAGTATGTACTATCGATTCATATTCTTCCATCAATGTACCTTGCCTTTTTAAGCAATCAGTAATTTCTTTAATAAGTTTATTTCTTTCGGGTGTTGTTTCAGTTATCTGGATGTCTAACGTTTGAGCAATGTCTTTTAGTTGTGTGAGTGTCATTTTGTTAAGTTGATCTGAAGTAAAGTTAGTTGATGCTTCCATCTTGTTTTTAATATTGGTAAAGATAAGATAAAGTGTGGTCAACTTACTTTTGTCCTTTGAATAAAACACTTTTCGACACAAAATTGACACTATTACGTTGAGTATAACTGGAACATAATTTGATAGAAATTTTCCAATTCAGACAATATTGTAGATAAATCTTCTTTTTGTAGAATCTTCCTTTATTTTGCAAGATAGAAAGTGCAATATCGTGGACGATTTGCCCCCAAATTTGTTACGAAGCCGGATCGGCCTCCAGATTATTAGAACCTTGTGGATTTGAATATTATATATTTATATATATATATGTTATTTATTTATTAGTCCAGGATAGTATTGATGGTGAAGACCTATCAATCGGATTCTACTCCATACGAATGCAACAGTCTACTTCCTTGCAGTTGGCTCAGTTGTAAAATAAATAGTGTAGATTCTTAGTGGAATAAGAAAGTTCTTGACTATAGTTATGATGTAATAGTTCCACAATGCAAAAATAATAACAGTCAAATCCGTGGTGAATTCATAACATAAATCTTTATTATAATAAGGTAAGAATAGCCATGATGAACACAGTTCCGAATATAAGTATAAAAATAATGTAGATAATAGCGACTAAGTTCCAAGTTAAACTGAATGACTATTTCATAGAGAAAAATAAGTACTTTAATAACATGTTCTACTCCTTACAAAATATTAGACCCTCGACTGAAGTCCAACCTCGTGCGGGCTCTTTTATAGCATAAGGTACAGCCAAACGTAACTATGGGGAAAAACTTCCACTCCCAAAAACACAGACACAAGTCTGGTTAGAAAGTCGTTTAATTAATGGAACAACAGAGTCAATTTCTCTTTGTTCGAAACTGGGCGGATAGGGCGAGGTCAGGGTTTAGCTTGAAACATTAATCTTACTTAATTACAGTACATTGATTAAACTTCCCACAATATAACAATCATGCCAGACCTCAGGGTGCCCTTAAACCTTAGCAAAATAGACATTAAGGCGCTATTGGAGACGCTTCCAATTAAAGTATCTATGCAAGTGGGTAAGCGTATATGTGTTTTCTTCAGGGAAAAATGCGGGATAGGAGGAGAGAGAGGTAATTGTAAAAAAGGTGTAGGGGGGGGGGAATTGTATTTACTGATTACAATTCAGTGTCACGACTTGTAGATGGCAGGCCAAGTAACTTAACCACCCTAGTGGAAGAGTTGTAAATGTTTGTAAATGATAGCGGAAATGGAGGGAAGGGGGTTAATTATATCGGCTAACACTCCTTTTCTAGAGAAGCGACACGAGGTCAAGTGTCAAATTACACTCAGCTAGAACGGTGACATCTATTTATCTAGGTCAACCAAACGATAGCGTCTAACGATTGAATCCTACGGCGTTACATTTACATATAATACACTAATATAACACCTCACATCTGTATTAATACGTCGTTTCGTAACAATACACAATGAAAATATCTACCCGGCCAGAGTTATTTTATACACAATGAAAATATCTACCCGGCCAGAGTTATTTTATACACAATGAAAATATCTACCCGGCCAGACTAATTTGAGACTCAATGAAAATATCTACCAGGCCAGAGATATTTTATACACAATGAAAATATCTACCCGGCCAGAGTTATTTTATACACAATGAAAATATCTACCCGGCCAGAGTTATTTTATACACAATGAAAATATCTAGCCGGCCAGAGTTATTTTATACACAATGAAAATATCTACCCGGCCAGAGTTATTTTATACACAATGAAAATATCTACCCGGCCAGAGTGATTTGAGACTCAATGAAAATATCTACCCGGCCAGAGTTATTTTATACACAATGAAAATATCTAGCCGGCCAGAGTTATTTTATACACAATGAAAATATCTACCCGGCCAGAGTTATTTTATACACAATGAAAATATCTACCCGGCCAGAGTGATTTGAGACTCAATGAAAATATCTACCCGGCCAGAGTGATTTGAGACTCAATGAAAATATCTACCCTGCCAGAGTGATTTGAGACTCAATGAAAATATCTACCCGGCCAGAGTGATTTGAGACTCAATGAAAATATCTACCCGGCCAGAGTGATTTGAGACTCAATGAAAATATCTACCCAGCCAGAGTGATTTGATACACAATGAAAATATCTACCCAGCCAGAGTTATTTGAGACTCAATGAAAATATCTACCCAGCCAGAGTGATTTGAGACTCAGTGAATAACTTCCCCAGTCAGAGTTATTTGAGACTCAGTGAATAACTTTCCCAGTCAGAGTTATTTGAGACTCAGTGAATAACTTCCCCAGTCAGAGTTATTTGAGACTCAGTGAATAACTTCCCCAGTCAGAGTTATTTGAGACTCAGTGAATAACTTCCACAACCAGAGTTATTTGAGACTCAGTGAATAACTTCCCCAGCCAGAGTTATGTGAGACTCAATGAATAACTTTCCCAGTCAGAGTTATTTGAGACTCAGTAAATAACTTCCCCAGTGAGAGTTATTTGAGACTCAGTGAATAACTTCCCCAGTTAGAGTTATTTGAGACTCAGTGAATAACTTCCCCAGTCAGAGTTATTTGAGACTCAGTGAATAACTTCCACAACCAGAGTTATTTGAGACTCAGTGAATAACTTCCCCAGCCAGAGTTATGTGAGACTCAATGAATAACTTCCCCAGTCAGAGTTATTTGAGACTCAGTGAATAACTTCCCCAGCCAGAGTTATGTGAGACTCAATGAATAACTTCCCCAGTCAGAGTAATTTGAGACTCAGTGAATAACTTCCCCAGCCAGAGTTATGTGAGACTCAATGAATAACTTCGCCAGTCAGAGTTATTTGAGACTCAGTGAATAACTTCCCCAGTCGGAGTTATTTGAGACTCAGTGAATAACTTCCCCAGCCAGAGTTATTTGAGATTCAGTGAATAACTTCCCCAGCCAGAGTTATTTGAGACTCAGTGAATAACTTCCCCAGTCAGAGTTATTTGAGACTCAGTGAATAACTTCCCCAGCCAGAGTTATTTGAGACTCAGTGAATAACTTCCCCAGTCAGAGTGAACTGAAAGCATTTTGCCTACGTTCAGCCATAAGAAACAACAAGATAATGGTTCAAATGGAAGCCATGGACCATTCAGGTGTTATTAGCATCTAAAGGCCGGTAATGGAAAACTGTCCAACAAGTCGAACATTGGGAAAGGTCAAAGGTTAGGTATGTAAAGTCTTAAGTTGAGCCATTCTAAACCCCCCAGGTTGAATTCCTAGAAACACGATCAATTAATGAAAATAAAGAAAGCTTTTGAAATAACCATTTAGTGAAGACATGCCGGTTCTAAGTACCGGTAGTTGTTTAATGTGCACAATTTGTTATTTCAGTTGGTAAAAAAAAAATTCACATGTTAAACATATTTCTTTAAGCTTATGTGTATGTTTGGTCGCTAAATACTCCTTGCCGTTTGTAAAAAGTAGGCGACAGAAGATCTTTAAAACGAACAAGATAGTAGATTGTTATGTCAGAACATATCAAAAACTCAAATGTTTGCGAACAGGATAATAGACAATTAAAAAAAAGACTTGCCCAATAAATTAATCTTCTTTAAGTTAAGTTGGCGTGTGAATTGCACCATGCCAGACGATGAACTGTAAACAGCGAGCAGGTTGTGATACTCTGATGAAATTGACCTGTTCACCCACTCACCCCATGTTCCCCACCCACCCCCTCAACAAGCCTGAGCTTTCCATCAGAATCTGGACACTTTTATATTTTTTTTTTTGTGGCTGTCGATAATTTGTAGATTAGGAATGCTAGAAGACTATATGCGATAGAATGGTATGCTACTCATGTAATAGAATGGTGGACACTAATATGTGATAGAAAATTATTTCTTAAAGCTGCTACGTAGTTTACAAGACAATGACATAATATGGCTGAGTATAAATCGGGGCCAAAGTAAAGGTGGCTCGGTATTATCTTGGCTTTACAAACTATTATTGGGTTTGTTATTCTTTGAAAGATTAAAAAAATACAAATGGACGAATGGAAAAAAGCGCCAATAAAAATCAGTTTCCAAAAAAATTGATAGTTTTATCTATCGAGACAATGTTATAAAATATAATTTTTCACTTTTATAATTAGAGTTAATCGAAGTAACCACATTTAGCTGTAACAAAAGAAGGGAAATAATTCTGTATACCAGTTTGTTTAATTCGCTGTCAGCAATTTTTTTTTTTAAAGAAAGAAAATTCAATTATATTATAAACTTTACATTGAAAAAGTTTAATTACTCTCGTGTTTCAGTTCTTGCATAAGATGATCTAAAAATGTCTGATAATCTCAAAATAACTATTCTTTTTTTTACAGAAAGGAATTAAAATTTCCAAGGTCTTATAAAAATGTGTGTGGCGTATTTCTCCCCTTTAGTGTCTGTGTGTGTATGTGTGTACATGTGTATATGTGTGTGTGTATGTGTGTATGTGGTCTTACGTTAACTAGGTCATCGCCGAACTCACGTAATAAATGTGGATAGGTTCCACAAGTTCAGCTTGGGAATTTTCCTTTTTTTTTCTCTTTTCTTTTTGGGGCCACTCGGCGACACCTCGGTCAGTGTGAGGGTCCATTGGAGGTTAAATTGAGAGGGTGGTTGAGTAATTACGCCGAGGGCTGTTCGTTAGAAGCGCAGTAAGTGATTTAGTCACGTTCATTGTCTTTCGCAATTCAAACAGGAATACAGAACGAAAATTTTTTTTTACTTAAAAAAAAAAATAACTACAAAAAAGCACAACAAAAAACCGTTTATAGACATGTGTTTATAGACATGTGTTTATAGACATGTGCTTATAGACATGTGTTTATAGACATGTGTTTATAGACATGTGTTTATAGACATGTGTTTATAGACATGTGTTTATAGACATGTGTTTATAGACATGTGTTTATAGACATGTGTTTATAGACATGTGTTTATAGACATGTGTTTTTAGACATGTGTTTATAGACATGTGTTTATAGACATGTGTTTATAGACATGTGTTTATAGACATGTGTTTATAGACATGTGTTTATAGACATGTGTTTATAGACATGTGTTTATAGACATGTGTTTATAGACATGTGTTTATAGACATGTGTTTATAGACATGTGTTTATAGAAATGTGTTTATAGACATGTGTTTATAGACATGTGTTTATAAACATGTTTTTTTTTCATGTATGTGAAGAGATGTCAAGTAAAGTATCCCATCAGACCAAATCGATCCGTAGGGCCCGTAAAGCAGCTTTCATCAGTTTCTGTGGCCACAGCATAGTAAGTGATGGTGTGGCCAGCACTATGCATAGCCGCCTTTACTTTACCCCAATTAATGTCAATTCTAGCCTGTACCAGGATTCGAACCCAGGACGTTCGGTTCGCCAGCCAAACGCGCTGCCCTCGTCCACCGTGCCCCATATAGAGATGTTTAAAAAAGAAACAAAATATTGGAATAGAGTATTTCAATGTGATACTAATGTGATAGTCTATGTGTTACAAATTAGAGTGTTCTTTTTCACATTAATTAAAAAAAAAGAAACAACAACAAACAATAACATTGAGAAATCGAAATTGATATACTAGGGGTGGGCAATAGGCGGACCGTGGGTTAAAACAAGACCGACCAATCCATTTAGTTTGTCCTCCACACAGAGCTTCTAGTGGTGAAATGTAAATAAAGCTTCAAAATGTATGGCCCACCTTACAAACACTCTATACTGATTTATATGGCGAAACGACAAAAAAAGTGCTCATCTCAGTAATAAACAAATAGACCCGAAAGACCTTCTGAAATTGTGCTACTAAAGATAGAAAAAGGATAAAAAGGCCAATTGGACGGAAGTCACCGAATGATGTTCTGTCATAATTGTTGATCCATTGACCGAATCCAGAAGATAAATGAGCCGGAAGGAGTGCGGGCGGTTGAAGAAAAAATCCTCCTCTTCCCCCCCCCCCTCCCCACATCTCTTTTCCCCTTACGCCCACGTCCGTTAACCTTATAGAGAAAAAAGTTTCAAGTTTCAACCAATCAAAATCTCTGAAAATGCAATGTCTTCTTCCCAGATCCATTTCGTGACCTCTCTATTGCCTTCACCAAGCATCGGCATCAGACAATCGTAATTGTCTTTGTCTATATCAAGGGAATACTGGGAGGTGATTTTAATATGATATCTCACACGAAAGACTCTTTCTGAGGCAGTGCAAGATTTAACATTAGTCAATTGGTGTGTGGCAGAGATGGTGTGTCTGAGTTTACTAAGGCCATAGGTGTGAGAGATAAGCGTCAACAGAAGTTTCGAAGACCGTGCAATATTTAGCTAAGACAATTTATGTGTGTCAATGATGGTTTATTGAGAGTGTCTCCCGGGACGTGCAATATTTAACATGACAAAAGATGTGGTGTCAGAAATGTTGAAAAATGTGTCTGAGACAGGACACAGTTGAAGCAATTTGTGTGATAAGTGCAAGACCTAGCTTAATCAATTGATGTTTGAGAAAGTTTATTGGAGTTTCTGAGACAGACAGAGAGAGAGAGAGAGATAGAGAGAGAGAGAGAGAGAGAGAGAGAGAGATAGCGTGAGTGAGTAAAGTCAGACCAAATTGATCCATAGGAACGGCGAAGCAACATGCACAAGTTTCCGTGGCGATGGCATGCTATGGGATTGTTTGGCCATCACAATGCATAGGCGCCCTTTCCCCCCAACAAAGGTAACCTATCTATCAGAGCTGGGTAGACTCAGGGGCACCCTCCAGACCCAGGAACAGTCCTAGCGTACACCAGGATTCGAACCTAGGATCCTTAGTACGACAGTAGAAAGCGCCGCCAGAGTGTATAAGAGAGATAAATTGTAAAAATGAGCGTAATCTGTTCACGTAAATAGCGAAAGAGACCGGTGGAGAGATCGGGGGTTTTCATAGACATTGTAAGAAAGTGAGTAAGCAATATGTAAAGAAATAGTGAAGGGATAAGGATGAAAGAGTGTTCGAGAAAATGGATGTGACAGCTAAGCCGTAGAGTACAAAACTGTTTGTGTTACATTCTGTCATTCTACACGTGCTACCTAGGGTCGGCAACCTTTTGATAAAAGTGTGACAAGGCAGGATTTCTACGTCATTGAGCTCAAGCACCCTATTTCTTGTAGAAGAGATTTTTATGATCGTCTTCCGCGTGCCATTGAAAATCGCTCTGCGTGCCAATTTCGGATCGCGTTCCGTGGTTGCCGAGCCCTGCTGAAGACTTCTTGATTTGTCTGTAAGTTTTAATATACACAAAAGTCAACAGAACGCTCCTTCTTCGCTATCTCTCTATTTCTCCTCATATTTTTTTGTATCTATTTTTATTCCTATCTCCTTTTCGCTTTCTTTCTTTCTCTATTTTTTTCTCTCTCTCTTTCTCTCCTTCTCTATCTGTCTTTCTCTCTATCTTCTTCAATCTTGTCTTCCCTATGATCAAAACACTCATTCTGTGTACGTTCAAACGTGTAACTAACCTGTACACGTGCTTTTAGTGTCTGGCCTGGAGCTGATGGCCGATTAACCTGTGTACTCTTGCAAGTCTCCTGGAAGACAGGGGCGAACCAAAATACTGAAATACTAATTGGCTGATTTTTTACCTTCTTTTTATTTTGTACTTGTGCATCATTGACTCCTCAATTTGGCAAATGTGCCAAAAAGTATATATTGATGACACGTCAAAGTGTGTGTGTGAGTGAGGTGAGAGAGGAGGAATCGAGAGATGGGAGGGAATCAGGAACTTTTTTTTTACATATTTACGTATTTCTTCGCGTGTCAAGGACATACACTTTTACTCAGATTTCGTTATTGAATCATAATAAAGTTCAAAAACTACAAAATAGAAAGTCGGAAGCGGGAATTGATTTTTAGCATTTTTAGTTGGGCTAGTGATTTTAATAACTGAAACATGCAAAAACATAAGGTTGAACTTGATACGGCTATGTTTCGTATTATTCCAGCTTCGATGGTCTAAGGATTGGATAACGTGATAGTTTACTCTGGTTACACATGTAGTAACGACAAACAGTTGAAACACCAAACTACTCTGTGGCCTGCATGTTGAGAAGAAATACTGGTATTATTGCACAAATACTGGTATTATTGCACAAATACTGGTATTACTGCACAAATACTGATATTATTGCACAAATACTGGTATTATTGTAGAAATACTGGTATTGTTGTACAAATACTTGTATTATTGCAGAAATACTGGTATAATTGCACATATACTGATATTATTGCACAAATACTGGTATTGTTGCACAAACACTGGTATTATAGCACAAATACTGGTATTATTCACAAACACTGGTAATGTTGCACAAATACTGGTATTATTGCACGCCAAGAAACCTAATAAATAGTAATATTTCTGTGGACAAGCCAACAAAATATTAGTAGTAGACACGGTTTGTTATTATATACATAAAATATAAATGTTAGTTTTATTATAGTACATATTATTAGTATTAGAATACTTTAAAGTTTTCCCATTTGTCTACCTTATAAACCAGCTATAGCTCAAACATAATTTTTAATTAATTAATTTCTAGTTTTTACTTTATTTCCCTTACTAATATTTTTAGTGTGGACTCTTAGCTTTGACATTTGATTAACTGAACGAGAAATGACAAGACGAGATTTATATTATGTTATCAGTACACGTATCTACATTTAGATTTTATCAACTGAAGAGTGCTTTTTTTTAAAGGCAAATAATCATGTTAAATTTCAAGAACGTGATTTACTTACAATGCATCTTATGTTGTCGATTATGTTGTCTATGTGATTTGAGTCTAAAATACAAGATCCACAGCCCATAGAAACTTTGTTTTTTTTTACTTATATATAGTCATGTTTTTTTTTATTAGTCTTTAGGTCATCTTCATGCTTGTGTCAACCACATTGATCAGTCGACTTAACAGTTGTAAAGTCAGGGAGATTAAAAAACTGGGTAGCGCAACATTATCAATATCTCATTACATTCGGATAATTATCACATTTCTAGCACATCACAAGAACATCACTGGCACATCATTATGACATAACCGATACATATCTATCACACCACTAGCAAACCGCTTCACATCACTGGCACATCACTATGACATAACCGATACATATCTATCACACCACTAGCAAACCGCTTCACATCACTGGCACATTACTACCACATCACTATTACGTCACTATCACCAAGGCACTAACAAGACTCCACCATACCACTCAACAATGAATGTACATGCCAACTGACCTCAATGCGTTTTCCTCACCATGCCCCTTTATGTCTTTATATACGTCTCCATTCATTTGGTGGTCAGCCTCTTGTTTCTACGTTCTATCACTTTACTTATGAGTAAAGCATTACCATTTGATTTTATTTGTCAAAACTTCAACTTCATCAATCGGGGACAAAAGCTGAAATCAACAAGTACTTCTAGTCAAATCCACAAGGCCATCTGGTTCCTATCTTCCTTTTTAAATGTTGAATAAAAATGAAAGATGACGAGTCCACTTTAAAACCACTTCATCTTATAAATCCGTTCTTTTCCACTATGTGTTTTCTTTTTATATCACCTTCTGTCGAGTCTTCCTTTTTTTGTGTATTGTTCTAGGAAACGGAAGTAATTACACACCCTTCTGTTAAAGCTGTGAATTGCGCCAAGCGCCATCATTCCTCACTGTTAAATGGACATTCTTTACAAGGCAGAACCTCCTTCACACCCCCCCCCCCCCAATCAGTTAACTTGCCCCTTGGGCATCCGTCCGTCTTGTCTCTTCAGCGCCATCTCGCGTTGGTGGATGCAGGAAGGGCGTTATGTGTGTGTGGGCACGCGGTGTGGAGTAGGAATGTGTGTGTTTGGGCGTGTGTGTATGTGTGTGTGTGTGGGCACGCGGTGTGGAGTAGGAATGTGTGTGTTTGGGCGTGTGTGTATGTGCGTGTGTTTGTGTGTGTATAAGGGGAAGGATGACCTACCATTAGAAGATCATCAATTCTATCCCCAGGTCTGATCGCTAGGCTGAATTATGTGTGTGTACAAAGTTCACAGTTGTCAATGAGCCATTGTTTAAAAAGAAACATCCAATAGGACAATCATTAGTAGCATTTTTGCAAATAAAAACAGTTCATTCAAAAAAGTACTAACACCAAGAATATAGTTATAGTATATAGATCTATTTATGATGGAAAATTCTTAAATTAAACAATAATGTTTGTGTTAAGGAAATGATATTCATTGGAGCAGGGGTAGTAAGCATTTGATAATGGTGTGCCGAAGTAGGATTTCAAATATACTCAGCGTGCCAACTACTTAAAAGTTATCCTGTTCTAGTACTCAAATTCTTGTTTAAAAAAGACTTGAACTGCCAGAACTGTCTTCTGCATGCCAGGTGTGGCACGCGTGCCGTCGGTTGCCGATCCGTGCTTTAGAACATCATTAAATCCATGTTGTTGTTTATATATAGAAATAATCTCAATGTAGATTTCTAATTAAGGACTCCTACAGATCTCAATCCCAGCAGTAACAATAAGTCGTTAAACCATTTCTATACACGTCTTGTGGCCCGTAACATTTGTAAAATAATGTCTAGCTTAGTTGAATGACAGATCAAATAGCAGAAAATAAATGAGTGATGTGTAATAATAATAGTTTATTTAGCTGGAATAAATGAAAGTGATGCTAATGATAAGCATACCCATATACCGCTTAACGCGAGTCCTATTATTTCACTCTTACTGAATTAAATTGAGGCATGTTCCATCAACAGCATAGGTGTAGCCAGATCGGAGAGGGGGGTAGACACATGCACCTAATGATTCTCAGATGCGCAACGGGGGCCTGAAAGCTGGCGAAGTATGTAAATACGCCCCCATTGAAGGTACACCGGTGGGCTAATCCATTGTTTTAGCCTTTCCTCCCTACCGTACCCCACTGCTCATTTCCCCAATTCTGCCCTTTCCCCCCCCCCCCATACTTATACTCCAGGCTGCGCCACTGATCATCAGCAATCATATTATTCAAAAAAGATTTTATTAATAGGCAGTAGATCCAACTAAATGAAACTAAAAGCTTCTATACATATCTAAATGTATGCTCAATGAAGTATATTTCACTAATATCTTTGTAGTTGGGCCTTTTCACCAACACCATAAAACTGCACGATTGCATGGGGACATATTTCACCAATACCATTACAAATGCAAGGCGAAATTTCGGCTATAAATAACTAAGTCCAGAAATAAGTCTGGTACTCACACAGTGCAACTCTCTGGAAGGAAAAAGAAGACAAACAGGTGCATAAAGTGTTCACACCTATGTTGTGTTTGGCAACTACACACAATATAGGGTTATCTCACTTTTTCAGAACCTTTCTTCCCCCATGCCCCCCCTCCCCCCACCCAATAGTACACAGTTCTTGCGATGTTTTACTGAAGGTATCTCAAACAGCTAGAATATATTTCTTGCTTATGACTGCACTGCTAACAGACATCGATAAATCTCAATTTTAGAACCATTGAAATATTTGTGAAAGTAATTTGTGTTGTCTAGTCAATTTGGAGAGATTAAAACTACACAAAAATACTAAAATTGTGTTTCATTTTTTTTTGTTATTGTTGTTGTATCCTTGTTGTGATTTCAATCATTGCGGTGCGGATGTTCTCAGAGACTCAAGATATTTAATTTGCAAAGCTTTATTTTAAATGTTTAATTCTAGGGCCTAGATCTACATAATCCTAATCAAATACCATAATATTGAAACACAAATTTTAGTGGCTCTTTAAAAACTAGGAAGTTTTGTAAAGTGTAACTTTTGGCTCTTCCGTCTCCAAAGGTTGCCGACCCCTGCTCTAGGCATCTAAGTAGAGTCTTGACATTTTAGCAAACGGTTTGATGACCCCAGTACCTGTACGGATTGGGTAGCTTTAGATCTAGGCATCTAAGTAGAGTCTGGGCACTTGAGCAAACGGTTTGATGACCCCAGTATCTGTACGGATTGGGTAGCTTTAGATCTAGGCATCTAAGTAGAGTCTGGGCACTTGAGCAAACGGTTTGATGACCCCAGTATCGGTACGGATTGGGTAGCTTTAGATCAAGAGGCAAAATTTTGTTGTTATTTTTCATTAGTAGTTTACCACAAGAAAGAAAAAAACAACAATAAAGATACATCTTTGGTGCATTTGACACATGCGCTCGTTTCTCTATTAGAAGAGATATGTAAAAAATTGAAAGGTTGGATAAACTCTTTGATCCCGTGCAGTAGATGATTGGCCCAAATTTTGGACGCTTTAGCTAAACGCAAATATTGAACGTAAATGTTGGACACACATTTCAGACGCAATTATTGGACGTAAATGTTGGACACACATTTCAGACGCCATTATTGGACGTAAATGTTGGACACACATTTCAGACGCAATTATTGGACGTAAATGTTGGACACACATTTCAGACGCAATTATTGGACGTAAATGTTGGACACACATTTCAGACGCAATTATTGGACGTAAATGTTGGACACACATCTCAGACGCAATTATTGGACGTAAATGTTGGACACACATTTCAGACGCCATTATTGGACGTAAATGTTGGATACACATTTCAGACGCAATTATTGGACGTAAATGTTGGACACACATTTCAGACGCAATTATTGGACGTAAATGTTGGACACACATTTCAGACGCAATTATTGGACGTAAATGTTGGACACACATCTCAGACGCAATTATTGGACGTAAATGTTGGACACACATTTCAGACGCCATTATTGGACGTAAATGTTGGATACACATTTCAGACGCAATTATTGGACGTAAATGTTGGACACACATTTCAGACGCAATTATTGGATGTAAATGTTGGACAAAAGATTTGGGCGTCAATGTTGTACACAAATTGTGGACGTAAACGCTGGACGTAAATGTTTTAAGACGTATTCAATTCAAGCAAAACCTACTAGCTATAGTCGTGATAGCAAAGAAAGTAATAATTATTTCGTATCCACCGCTTTAGTATAGTTTTCCTCCTTTCATTTCATTTGACAGGTGAAACAAGTTCAACCACTTTAAGGAAGTTGTATATAAAGTTAAACATAAGGTCATATATATCAATCGTATATAATCAGCAATAGACATAAAACTCTACGTGAGAATATAATAAAACTAATAACATCATTACTTGAGTGAAGAGGATCAACTTTCAGACAACTTGTACGGACAGACTTCTTGTGGGTGGCATAACAAGGAAGAGAAATAAAATGTGAGTGCAGTTGAATGAGTGATGCTGCAGTTATGTGAATAATTTATACAGTGCCGTGAATGAAGCAGTGAAGTGAATGATTCATAAGGTGCCATGAATTAGGAAGTGAGATATGTTATGGGTGACATAAGAAACGTGAGGTATTGTTAATTATATTGTTACTAATGCACTGAGAGAAGAAAAAATTAATTAAGAAATGAGTTCTTTTTGTGACTACTAATCAGGTCCTGAGTAGTCAAGCACGCAATGAAGGGAGAACAGTGATGTGACAAGGTAGTGATGCGGCAAGGTAGTGATGTGACAAGGTAGTGATGTGGCAAGGTAATGATGTGGCAAGGTAATGATGTGGCAAGGTAATAATGTGACAAGGTAATGATGTGGCAAGGTAATAATGTGACAAGGTAGTGATGTGGCAAGGTAATGATGTGGCAAGGTAATAATGTGACAAGGTAGTGATGTAGCAAGGTAGTGATAATATGTAGTAAGGTAGGGATGTAATGTGGCAAGTTTGTGGTGTAGCAAGGTAATGATGCGGCAAGGTAGTGATGTAGCAAGGTAGTGATGTAGCAAGGTAATGATGCGGCAAGGTAGTGATGTAGCAAGGTAGTGATGTAGCAAGGTAGTGATGTAGCAAGGTAGTGATGTGGCAAGGTAGTGATGTAGCAAGGTAGTGATGTAGCAAGGTAGTGATGTAGCAAGGTAGTGATGTAGCAAGGTAGTGATGTGGCAAGGTAATGATGTGGCAAGGTAGTGCTAAGATGTTGCAAGCTTAGGATGTGATGTTGCAAGGCTGTGATGTGGCAAAGTTGTGATGTGGTAAGATTGTGATGTGAGGCGACAAGGTAGTGTGATGTTATGTGGCAAGGCGTAGTGAAGCGACGTGGGAAGGTAGTGATGTGGCAAAGTAGTGATGTGACGAAGTAGTGATGTGGCAAGGTTGTTGTACGTTGATAATAAAAGAGTTTAAAAAAAACAACAAGCGATTGCCCCAAGATTGAGTGTCATTTCTCTTTATGTATTGGAGTTGCACTACAGCATTGAAGTTTATTTACTTAAAAGACGCCTGTTGCTACAGCATTGAAGTTTATTTACTTAAAAGACGCCTGTTGCAGATAGGATAAGGCAAGGTAGTGATGTGACGAGGTAATTATATGATGTGGCATGGTTGTGATGTGACAAGATATGTAACGCGGTAATGTCGTTAAATGTAGCAAGTTAGTGATGAGACATTTATGTCTTTTATCATCCTGTTATCAGAAAGTGATATTACCAATGAAGCATTGCGATAAGCCAACAGTCTATGAGTTGAATAATAAAGCATTGACAACTGTTACGAGCTACACATCAGATAATGGATAACACCCATTATGATGAACAATATATATATATATATATATATGAGTTAATGAAGGAACATGACCCTAACGGTAGATACAAAAAGCGTACATCTATAGAGTTAACAAGTAGCTATATTAACCCTTCCCGTACCGACCTACTTCTATCAATGTTGCCTTCAGTTCCGCTATATACACGCCGGGACTGTAAGGGTTAATGTATAATTGTATTTATTTCTCTGTAATCCAAGACTCAGTACACTAAATGGACTGTACTATGTCTAATGTGCCAACTAACATGAATAGAGAAAAAATATCCACGTTCGACGCCCATTAAAGAAAGGAAACAACAAAGTTAAGAAAATTTACAAGTTTTACCGGTAAGCAAGCTGGAATTTCCGGAGAAATCTAAAGTATTTATAAAGAATGAGATTTCCTAAATATCTTCCATTTTGTTCTTTTACATTCTTCTACATTTCTTCTAGCATTCAAGTGTACTATGTAACTCTTTGTAATTATATATTATAACTACGTTTATACCGTCTTTGAGCCGGCTCTAGTCTGCTTTAGCTGCATGCTCATTAAAACAATAACACACACACACTCAAAAACATATATGCACACTCTGTCTCTCTCAAACAGACACACACACTGACACACATACAGGTACTTAGTTTTCAAAGACAATGAAATTTCCTTTCCACCTTAATAAAAGAACAAAACAAAGAAACAAAGTCTTCTTTTTAAATAAAAACAAAAACATTACAAAATTAGTAACAACAGATTTCTCAGCATTACATCGTACATATAAAAAAAACTTTTGTTGAAATAGACTGTGACAAAATGTCAAGTCGAATGTGTTGTTTGCACCTGGCGTATGCATCTAATACCCATGGTTCTCTTGCTATTTCTCTCTCTCTCTCTCTCTCTCTCTCATCTTTTCATCTTAGGGAAATCACAGTAGTAATGGGCGTGGTTCCCTCTTCTCACTCAACCACTGCACGTGGAAAAAAAAAGAAAGATGAGGCAGAAAGAAAGGGAGAGTAATAAAGGACAAAAATAAAAAGAGAGGAGTTACTTGTCCTATCGCTATTTTCATCACAGAACGGCTATAAATACAGACTTACCTGTGAAGTACGGTTGGCTCCCCTGCCGTGAAATTAAAAAAAGCCAACATGTTACGCGATCTGCCTTTCTCCTGTGCATGCGCTCGTGTGTGTGTTTGTGTGTGTATGTGTGTGTGTGTTTCTGTGTGTAAATGTGTGTGTTTGTGTGTGTATGTGTGTGTGTTTGTGTGTGTAACTGTGTGTGTTTGTGTGTGTATGTGTGTGCGTTTGTGTGTGTTTATGTGTGCGTTTGTGTGTGTATGTGTAAATGTCTGTGTTTGTGTTTGTATGTGTGTGTGTATGTGTAAATGTCTGTGTTTGTGTTTGTATGTGTGTGTGTATGTGTCAATGTGTGTGTTTGTGTGTGTATGTGTGTGTGTATGTGTGTGTGTTTGTGTAAATGTGTGTGTTTGTGTTTGTATGTGTGTATGTGTGTGTTTGTTTGTGTGTGTATGTGTTTATGTGTGTGTTTGCATGTATGTGTTTGTATATATGTGTGTATGTGTCTACTTCTCTAAATTCTAGGCATGATCTTATATATATCAAACACGTATGAAGTTTGTAACGTTACGTTTTGTCCTATTATAA
Organism: Anisus vortex; assembly: GCA_949126835.1. Lineage (NCBI taxonomy): Eukaryota > Metazoa > Mollusca > Gastropoda > Planorbidae > Anisus > Anisus vortex. The sequence continues at coordinate 38,309,273 of OX421492.1, read as the reverse complement.
ACCTTCGCTATAACTTTGACAACGATCTGTTGTTCCTGCGAGAGTAAAAACTTTAACATTTTGTTTCCAATAAAAAAAATCATTCCTTTAATGAATTAGACACTTAGATAGAAGCGGTAAGATTGTTTTGTAATGAAAGATTTTGTGAGGGAGTAATGGTTCAAGGGAGGTGATTCTTGAGATTCACCTGAAGCGCTCCGACCCCCCCCCCCCCAATCCTTTTGCCTTTTGCAATCTATCCTTAAGTGGTAATTAGAAGCATACTCGTCTTTTTTTTTAAATAGAGACGGGGTCTGTGAAGATGGAATCGAACAAAGCACTCAAATGGAACTCTTGTAGGAGAAGGAACAAAAATACAGGTAGTGAAAAAGGTCTCACTTCTCCTACCCCCTTGAGGCCAACGTTAAGGTGCGGTCTGTGTTTCGATGGGTTTATGAGACTGGATGGTTTATTGCCAACTAAACAGTGCCAGGAGAAGAAAACAAAGGCCATTGATAGCACGGGAGGGGGTGGGGGGGGGGACTTCATTTCTAGCATCAGACATTCTCAGATATTTAGCACTTTCTTCCCTCCTGGCACACACCTGCATTTCTGGAAATAGCTGACTGATTCCTCCCCCCCCCCCCCATTCTCATATTTTTTGACGATATGTTTTTCAGTGTTTCTCAACAGATCACAGTTTTTATGAACTGTTTTCAGTGTTTCGTAACAGATTTCAGTTTTTATTAACTGTTTTCAGTGTTTCGTAACAGATTTCAGTTTTTATTAACTGCTTCCAGTGTAACTTATGTTTTCTTGTGTTGCTTAACCAGTTTAGTTCTTTTAAACCATGGTTTCTCAACGGGGGCGTTATCGCCCCTCGGGGGTGGTGAGAAGCTTTAGAGTGGCGCTGACGTTCCCGAGGGCGTTTGGGGGGGGTGGTGAAGGGCAATAGGGCTGTACAAATGTACCTGATAGGTATAATTTGAATACCTCAGGTATTTGAATCGATTAGTTTTAGGATGAAAAGTGATGTAAATGCAAGTGTTGCTAAACATCTGATATTGTATTAGATAAGTATGCTGTGCGGCCAGCTGGTCATGTTAGTTCACCGGACTGTTAACCGATAGGTCGCGAGTCCTATTACTGCCGCAAACCTATCCCTGTCGCCCTTATATGTGCAAATATTAATGAAATTTTGATCTCAGTATTATTGATATGTTCTTTAATACGTTTAAGATACCGTTTTAAAACATCAGATTATTCTTTAGCGGAAAAAAAAACTGTAGTCATAAAGACTGGGTAGTTAATGTAATTTTTTTTTTATATAAACTAAATTTATATACATATAAATTCTTTAGTCATAAAATATTTATATAATTTTCAAATAGTTTATACAGTTTTATCATTTTAAAGTTAAAAATTGTAAGTCATTATTTAAAAAAAAAAAAAAAAAAAATTATTTGAAATATTAGCACAAATGAAATGGATTGTCTCCCTTTAATTAAACACTGTTTCCACATTTTATTCAATAATGAAATTTCTCAGAAACATCGGCTTCAACTTCAACAGTCAGTTTTACTCATGCAGAACCGGAAAATTTTGTTGTTTTGAGTTTAGGCAACAATTTTGTATTGCATTCTTATCACCCTCTTTGTGGAAAGTGGATTTTATGTTAATGCCATTTGGTTGTCAAAAAAAGACAACAGGCTGCAAATAGTGAAGCGTGGAGACCTAAGGCTTTTGAAACCAAAATTGAAACAAATATTGACAAACTACTAGCAGCACACCAGACTAATGATTCACATTAATATTGATTTTTTTAAGCCTCCTGTTTAGGTAATTTTTCGATCTATTAATTCTAACAATATGTATCCTTTTCAGTTGTTGTTTTTTTAACAATAAATAAGCACTAAAATCTAGTCAGCCTAAAAAAACTATATTGACACTTTAACTTCATGAGGGGTTGGGGCGGTGAGCGGACAAAAAATTGTAAAAGGGAGCGATGAGCCGAAAAAGGTTGAGAACATAAGTTTTAAACTGTCATAGTATTTCTCAAATGTTTCAGTTGTTTTATTTTTTAACTGTTAAGTTTTCAGTGTTTATTGTTTTTAATCTCCTTGTTTAAATCTTGATGTTTTCAAATGTTATTAAGTTTTTGGTTTCATTGTGTCTCAACTTGATAATATCAGTGTACCACAGTATATACCACAGTAACTCAGTATTGTGTTTTTCAGTAATTTCACATTTGTGTTATACTTATTGATTTAATAATATTAATAATAATATATGTTTAACCATAGTGAGTTGATTTAAAATATTCAAATCTTTACGATGACAATTTTTAGCTTTTTTTTTTTTTGTCGCTTTTTACTTATGTGTAGATTATTATCGTAGTCAGTTATCTTCCAAAAGCGATATGTTCTTTCTTAGATTTTGTAATAACTGTTAATTTTAATTGTTTCTTTCTCCGTATGGCGATCAATTTCTCTTTTACGGTGTAGTGCATTTTGTCAATGTATTTTTATGATTGGCTAATGCATATTAATATTGATTGTACTTTCTGTAAGTGGCATATTTGAAATTTTTTATTTTCATATTTGATTTCCTAAATCCTATGCATTACACAAATGTAAAACAAATTTCCTTCCTTGTAATAAAGTTTATTTTTATTATTATCATTATTGTTATTATTACTCTAAGCAGTAGCGTAGCCAGGGGGGGGGGGAGAGCAGGGGGAGCGGCCGCTCCCCCTAAGACCATTTTCGAAAAAAAAGGGCCTTTTCCGGAAAAAATTATTTAATAATTTTAACAAGCCATGTAGCACAATTTATATTGTTTCTAATATTTTTTTAAAATGGCATTTCAACAATTTAATTTGTTACAATATGATTATTGAACCTTGTTAGATCTCGTTAATTTTAGTTTAATTTAATTTGATACGAAGTGAAGGTCACGCTCTAGTGCAGGGGTCGGCAACCTTTTGCTAGTGGTGTGCATAGCTAGGATTTCTATATCATTCAGCGTGCCAACAGCCTAAAAGTCAACCTGCTCTATTATACTTGTTTTCTTTTAAGACAAGTAGGTAATTTAAATCCGTAGCTACACAAAGGCCAAAAGCAAAGGAACAAATTATGTGTAGGCCTATATGATTATCATCCTTTTTATTACCATTTATACCAAATACAAAATTATATTTCCAAACTTTCACATTTATTTATGGTAACTATTTTGTAAAGGTTTTCATTTAGTGGATAAGATACGTATCTATCATCTGATTATATTATTTCACATTTTTTGTTCTCAGTTGAACTAGTTGGAAGTGTGATGTTCTTTTATTTACATTAATAAGTCTCTATATAGAATGTAATTTAGCGGAAATGATACAAAGTAATCATACAAATTGGGTAGTTAATGTAATGTTCACAAAATGTGCATGTATTATATTAGTCATATAATGTTTATAAAAATTTCAACTACTTTTTGTCAGTTTGGTCATTATAAAGTTATAATTTAAAGACCATTTAGTCTTTTATAAAATACAAATTAAAAAACACAATATTAGAAACATTCGTGGAAATAACAGTAGTTAATTATCTCCCTTTAATTAAAACAAAGATTCTAAATTTGATTCAATAGTGATGCCAAACGAGTAATGTTTTGTAATATAACAAATATTACTGACTAATTAATTTATTATTTTCTTACATAAACTTGCGTTGTGGTATTCATAACAAGATTTAATTATTAGAGGTACATAATTAATTTACGTTAAACAGTTGTAAGTAAACATTTCCTGCATTAATTATTTGTCCATTCAACCTAGAGGAGTTTATCTCTTAAACAATTTGGCACATTTCGATGCCCATTTCATTAAAGGTTTAAAATTCAACTGGCTACGTTTTCAAATCGCAAATATCCCTATACTTAATAAAAAAAAAAGTATCTACATCTAAAAAGGTCGTAGTAAGATTAAGCCAGTTATGCTTGATTAGGTATGAAAAAATCAATTTCAAAGTCTTGAAACTCCGCTTTGAGTGCATCGATGTGCTTCTGAAAAAGCCCAACAATCGATCCTAATATATGCCTTTGTAAAGGGAAGTACATATAGTTAAATGTTGTTAAATTGATTTCACTCGATATAAATATTACTAAAAAATATAGTTGTTTATGTTTTCATCAATAATAAAACACCTCTAGTAGGTCTCTAGCGTGCTATTGAAAATCGCTCTGCGTGCCAATTTTGGCACGCGTGCCTTAGGTTGCCAATCCCTTTTCTAGTGGATACCAGGTCATAAGCAGGAACTTAGAGTGGACAGGAACGGCCAACCGTTTGTGCCTAACGTTTACGGTGATGTATCAGTGGTGCGTGGACACAGCAGTTCTCTGAGGCCCAAAAGAGTACGCTCGCTCGCATTCTAAAAAAAGGTGGGGTTCAAGTCTGATTTACTCACCGAAAAGTAATAAAGTGACTTAAAGCGCGCTGGCTTTCTTCTTCTCGGCCGTATACGTGTAGTGATCAAAAACATGGTTACATGAACTTCGCAAAAAAAAAAAAAAAAGATACCCACAGAATTTTAAAAAAAAAGAAGAAAAGAAAGGAAATAAACTTTTTAAAAAGAAATTCCGTTTGCTAAGGGCGTGGAGAAGAAAAAATTAGAAAAGAATAGAGCGTTCCTATAACGTATCATATTTCGTAATTGACACATAGATACAGTAAATAAAAATGTTGAAACTTTATTTTTTTCAAATCTCTTTTAAAATGTCTTTATTGGCGATTTATCTCGTCTTTCAAAATTAAAACGAAGAATAATTCAGTCCCATAGAAGCATTCGCGTTGATTCTATAAATATTTTTCGACACTAGATAATCATCCCGAAAATGAGCAGTAGATGCAAACAATTTTGCAGAAATTCCCAGCACTAATAGTTGCTAGTAAATATCGTGAATGGTTAAAAAAAATACCGCACTATTATACAGTGTGTGTATCCTGAGGCACATAATTTTCTCATAACACTTGATACGTACAATTCTTAGTTCTTCTATCAATCTGGAAAAATTTCTAAAAGTGGGGCGTTTTTCCTAAAAGTTCGCTCCCCCTAGCCACTGACTCTAAGACGTTTATAATTTTAATTACCGGACTTCAATGCGCAAAAAAGTGCCAGTGTAAAGGATTCACCAATCAAAGGAATTCTCCAACATTATTGTACTATTGACATAATGGGTTTGGCCTTGCTGCGGTGAATGACCTTTTAAAGAGCCCAAACACCTAAAACAGTAACATCGATCACGTGAATAGCCAGTGACTTCTAATCTCTAAAGACCCGCCAAGAACTTCCCACGTCTGACGACCCAGCCGATCAGGACAGTTAAAAAAGTTATCAGGAGAATTCCCATGGTACATTCTTGTGTATGTTTCTTTTTTAAAAAACTAAAACTGTTCCATAAACTCTCTAAGTTGTAAGCTTTGCATTGTTGTATAATTTAAAACATTTTAGTATGCTTGCCCTCCACTACTATATTATTATATGTGTATATATTTTGATAAATATTGGTATCTTGGTGATTAGCACTAGAGAGGGCATGTGAAGAAAGAATTCAGTGTGAAATCAAAGTATACTTTAGCTTAGGCTAAATACTATATAATTTTATATATATATATATATATATATATATATATTTAAAACTAGATAGCCTACTATGCCATCGTATTGTATTATATATATATATATATTTATATATGTGTGTGTGTGTGTGCGTGTATGTGTGTACAGGTATGTATGCTATGAATGTCTGTAATGTTATTCTTCAGAACTTAGTTACATTCAGTTTCTCCAAAAATGCCAACTCTGCTAGACCCCATCATCCCAGTCCAACTTATGTATTTTGATCATCCCAAATACTTTTTAAAAAAAAATCCATACGTTTGGCATTAGTTTAATGGAAACACAGACCTGGAAGAAATTGACCTGTGTCCTACTTTGCGTAATTCAATTTACAGACAAACGTCTCTAGAGAAATTGAATGAAAACAATAACATTAAGCACCCCCGTCCCTTCCCACACACCCATCCTCTATATCCAGCGGTGCCATATAGATTTTGGCATTTTGGAGGTGTATGACGCAATGTGGAAGGTTTTCTATTTTCTTTGTTGTTGTGTAGGCGTGTAAGTCCATCGGGAGTGTAAATACGTTTAAGCGCTCAAACAATGTGACGAAAGCACGCTAGGAAAATTGTATCCCTAAAATACATCGCTGAAAAAAAAACCTTTTAAAGCTAATGAAACCATCAATTTTCAATAAATCTTTTATATTGAACTTCGCAAAAGTTTACAACTGACAAAATCTTCAGAAAACGAATTGACTCACTTCCCGTTTTGCTATGGATCTAAAACTTAACACATAGACGTTAACTAAAGAGCACACAGGCAAGACCTGGAAAAAAAGGATTTGTATAATTATAAGGGAACTAAATGTTTGACAAACATTTTCTGAAACGAACCTTAAAGCACACAGTTTTCATATCTTTATTGAACAGTAATTAAATGTATATCTTAATTAGAAATCTTTTTAAATTAATCAAACTAATATCTTTATTGTAAATCGATTTAAACGATCAGCTAATATCTTGATTATATATTAATTTAAACAAAAACTTATCTCTTTATTCAGGGCTGTATTTAGGATTGTGGGGGCCCTGTTCCCAAATTTATGTGGGTTAGGGTATATATATATACAATTAGAATATTTTACAGTAGCTAAGGTCATGGCTCTTGGTTACATGCCGCTTTTAATGTTTCAAACTACTTAAAATTTATTGTTGAATGGGAAATATTATTGTTGAATTGGCCTGCTATTGTTGAATGGAAATGTTATTGTTGAATTGGCTAGTTATTGGTTGAATTGGAATGTTATTGTTGAATTGGCCAGTTATTGTTGAATGAGAATGATATTGTTGAATGAAAATGGTATTGGTGAAGGAAAATGTTATTGTTGAACGGAAATGTTATTGTTGAATGAGAAAGTTTTTGTTGAATGATAATATTATTGGCACTGGGCTTGCCAATACGTATCCATCAATTTAAAGAAGAACATATATGTGTTACACACTCATACAAACACAAACACACACACGCCGATCAAAGAACTTAATATATCTTAATTGGATCTACTGATGTGAAAGAAAAAGAGAGAAAGAGAGAGAAAGAGAGAGAGAGAGAGAGAGAGAGAGAGAGAGAGAGAGAGAGAGAGAGAGAGAGAGTGGAAGAAATAGGGGGGAAATAAAGAAAAATAAAGTAAGCTAGATATAATGGATAAAGAAAAAGAAAGACCGAAGAAAGATAGAGAGATCGAGAATGAAAGAAAAAGAAAGAGATAGAGAGAAAAAGAAAGACAGAGAAAGAGAGAAAGAGAGAATAATGTGGAGGGATGTGCTAAATTGTCACTAGTTTCTTTAAACTGTATTAGGCTAGGGGAAATTGTATTTATAATGTTTGACCTTGACACGCAGTTCATTTTATTCGATACGCCATTTTTTTAGAGGTACTTTATGTTACCATGACAAAGGAATGATTTTTGGAATTAAGGTCTGCATTCGGACAGGAAGAAACTTGTCTACAACAGTTGCTAACGTGGGCCGGTTTGGCTGTAAGAAGCTAAACAGTTATATAATACGTTTTAAAAAACTTAAGAGGAAATAAAAGGCTGTGATAAGCTAAACATTTTCTATAATAAGTAATAAATAACTGTAAAAAGTTTTAAATATATACAGGTTGTCAGAAGCTAATATTTGTATAAAACTATCAAATGTAAGAATATATAAATGACTGAATATATTGTTACTCTCAAATGTAAGAATATATAAATGACTGAATAATTATATTGTTGCAAATCCTAGGGTCTTCTGTTGTCTATATAGGTTTTTGTTCACAAAAATAATAACTCAAGCCACTCCAGTATGGGAGAGGTGGGTAATTCGTACCGCTGGGTAATTCGTACCTATGCCGTTTTACCTAGTTTGACTGGTTGTAATTAACATGTAAGCCCGTTAACACATGCCAGCACATTAGTTTTGACTGCCATAGAACAATGGTGAACATGGACAAGAAAATAAAACGGTAGGCTGACTTTATATGTTTTTACACTACTTGATGTTATTTTTGACTAGTGCCTCTAGTCATACTAGGTAGGTCTGGTTAAACATAGCATATTTATATTTGTTTAGTGTGCTGACTATCCAGTCTGCTTCATTAATAAGTAGATTTAGGTCGGTTTTCTAATGCCGATAAAAACATAGAAGCAATAAACAATGTTACGTCTGAGTCGGCTAAATCGTACCTCGCTATGTAGGGTAATACGTACCGGTGCTAATTACGTTACAATTAGTGCAGAAGTACCGAGACTGCACCAGAAAAAAGACAAAGGGTCTGGAGGCAAAAAAAATAAAATAAAGTTTTGCAATGGTACCGGGTACTGGTACAGTGAGAACATCTAGGAATACATGATATAATGTTTATCTGTAGAGCATAGGTACATCCTGCATGCTCTGAATAGGCCTTCCAAAGTCGGTCACTGAATAATTATACTTGTGAATTAATTATTAAATACAAATGAGATATATATAGAGAGACCTCAACTTATAAATTTCAACCTTACAAACAATATTTTTTATTCATTTTTTTGGTACTTATTACCCTCTTTAGTGGTACGAATTGAACGCTGGTGAGGGCAATTCGTACCACCTTGTCTTTGTTTTATTTTATTAATTGTGCTTTTTGTTTTCATAATAAAACGTTCAGATCATATATTTTCATTCTTTTGTCACCAATAATTGTTTTAACGTAAAAATAAATGTTTTCTACAGTTAGTTTTATTATTGTTTATTTTTTCCCTTAGAGGATACAAATTACCCACCTTCCCCTATGTTTGAAAGAAGAATTTAATGATTGAAATTATGTAGGCCTAGGCCATGGACACAAACAGCTGGGAGGAACTTGCCAAAGACTGGCCCAGCTGGAGACAAGCGCTGACCTCCAGGAGAAAGTAACCTGCAACGGCTCTATGACGAGAAGCGCACCAGAAGGAAGAGAAGAGACCAGCCAATGACCAATTCTGCCTTATTGTGCCAGAGGTGCAACAAAGACAGTTACTCGCGTGTGGGCTTGTACAGCCACAACAGAAGATGCAAGGCCAGGAGCACACAATCCCCAAGGGAACACAGGTCGTCTCGCGAGACTAATGGAAGCCAACAAAACAAAACAATAAATTCACTTCACTGGCTGCTAAGCAGAAATCAACAACCCAAGCCGCACTAATATTATGTTCTTATAGTATAGAGATTTTGATGCAGAAAAATACTAAAAATGGATTTTCCTGAAGCTTTCCGAATGCAAAAGAAACTGCGTACTAGAAAATTAAAGAAACTACGAGAAAATATAATTGTATTACGTCATTAAAAAATAAATCTACAATACTCTCTACACCATAATCAAATGTAAATAAGCTATTCTAAAGGAAATAGCGAGACAATCTCAAATACAATATAGAAACTATTATTACATGCTATACACAGATAACAATGGCTGTAAGATATGAATGACTGTAATCAGCAATGCATTGACTGTATTTTGCTTTAATGTCGACGAAGTATGTAAATATGTCAATAATTGCTTTGAAAACTACTTGGGATAGTCTCTAATGACATACACTAGTCAGCTAACTATTCAAGAGCAACAAACCAGAACAATGTTCTCTAAGGCACCACTCAACACTTCGCATTACTTGACTGGCTTGTTTGCGACTCAGCTATAGACAAAAAAAATGTTCATTCGACGTCGTACACACTGGATAAACCCCGCAAACTCATTCTGAATTTTAAAAAATCACACAACGCTGTTCTGATAATCCCTTATCGTGGTCGTCAATGAGAGTCTATTGAAATATGGATATGCCATGATGACATTGATTGGTTTGAAGATGTTTGTAGTCAGATTTAAGATATCTTGATTTCTACAGCTGTTATGTTGTTCTAGACATACAGAATGCTTTAGAATGTCGCACTCCTTTGTATAATTATTATTGGAAGACTATAATATTATTTCAATACACAAAGCCTAATGGTCTATAATTCAATTTTATTTTTTCAAACCTTGAAATAGAAAATAAGCACAGACATGCTGGTTTTTCTACATGTTATATTTTTGTATGACATTTTTATGTAAGCTTACGACCAATGAAAAATCTATCCATTTAAATATCTCTTTTTTTTTAATTGTCTAGAATCTATATCGTTTTACATCAGAAGATTTAAAGCTAATTTAGCGAACAAAAACATTTCTCTTTCTTTCACTATTAAGCAATCAGTCTATACTATCCATTAAACTATTTTTTTTTAAATAGATAAATAACGCTTAAAGTTCATTAGCTTATACAGATATAAGAGAATAATAGGATTAAATATCACAAAAAGCTCATTAGCTTGTACAACTATTAAAGAAATCATAATGAAATTATTTGTATTTTTATTTCTTGTTTCGGGCAAAGCATGCCATGTTCAGATATATGGATAACAATATTGTTTGTTTCGTGTAGTGATTAATTGAATATGATTTCTTTTTTATTAACTCACCAACTAATGGATCAGTCTTATGTTGTAAACAATAAGCCAGTTAATAGCATAGTTGAATGGAAACATACATTATTTGGTTTCAAAATAAGCTAGCTAGCTTTAAGTCAAGCTAGCCGATTGTTAGCTTTAAAAAAAAATGAAAATACTTTGAACTGCTTTTTGCACAGAAATTATTTATTTTATTTACATTGCTGAACTAGTTGAAAATATTCTTATCGTTACTATAAATATATATACGTGCAATGAAATGAAATGTTTAAATGAAAATAAATATATATGCGTGCAACGAAATGAAATTTTAAAATGAATATAAATATATATACGTGCAATGAAATGACATTTTTAAATGAATATAAATATATATACGTGCAATGAAATGATATTTTTAAATGAATATAAATATATATACGTGCAATGAAATGACATTTTTAAATGAATATAAATATATATACGTGCAATGAAATGACATTTTTAAATGATAATAAATTTATATACGTGCAATGAAATGACATTTTTAAATGAATATAAATAAATATACGTGCAATGAAATGACATTTTTAAATGAAATTAATAGACTTATAAAGCAACTATTTCTATAAGTCAGATCTTACATTTGGTTGTTGTTGTTTTTTTTTAATTGTCAACACAGTCTGGGATATTAAATATGGATGACAGACAATGCACATTCTTTCTCTAAAATAATATTTAAATGAACCCAGAAATACTTGTGATTTCATACATATATCAATAAAAAAAACTCTGCTGTATGTGATAAATCTTTTTAGGCTTATACAACAAAGAATTTATGATGCACAACTCTAGTTTGGGCTTACAACACCGACAGACATTTTTATCGGAAATAATTTTAAATTAAGTTGCATGTTGTGTACAGCCAAGCCTCGGTTTTTGTTCATATTCCTTCCGGAAACAATCGGCAACATGCGACAAAAACTGATGTAATTATTTTCATATGAATTCATTGATACTAAAAAAAAACATTTTAATTTTGTTTTTAAAAATATAGTGTTTTATCTAAAAAATCAATAAATGTAAAAAAATATAAAAGACGAATGTAAAGAATCATGGTATTTTCTGAAGCCACGAAGCTTTGATGGTCTTCTGGAGTAGGACCAGTTTTACAGTCATTAGACCAGTTATTGCACTGAGGCCACGAAGCTTTGATGGTCTTCTGGAGTAGGACCAGTTTCACAGTCATTAGACCAGTTATTGCACTGAGGCCACGAAGCTTTGATGGTCTTCTGGAGTAGGACCAGTTTCACAGTCATTAGACCAGTTATTGCACTGAGGCCACGAAGCTTTGATGGTCTTCTGGAGTAGGACCAGTTTCACAGTCATTAGACCAGTTATTGCACTGAGGCCACGAAGCTTTGATGGTCTTCTGGTGTAGGACCAGTTTCACAGTCATTAGACCAGTTATTGCACTGAGGCCACGAAGCTTTGATGGTCTTCTGGAGTAGGACCAGTTTCACAGTCATTAGACCAGTTATTGCACATGACAGTTGTCTATTCAGCCCTGTTTCTGATACCACTTTAAAATATGCCGAAAACGAAGCGAGACATAAGCATCAAATAAGTCACAGACACGGCCTGTGGGTGATTTTCCTCCACAAATCTTTGTACTTTACTCACTAAGTAGAATGTATCTTTAATATCTATAAAAGGCACAGTCTCCTTCTGTCTCTTTCTCATCATTTGTATACACAGTTATATAACGTGCATGTAGATGTAGTTTTACGACTTGCAATCATTAAAGAAAGCACAATGACACTGGAAAGCAAATTGGAAGGTTTGGCTGGATATGCATATTATGATGTTCTCATACCGAGGAAAAATATCACGCTCACCCCAACTAATGTCAGGTACCCATCAGAGCTGCGTAGACTCAGGAACACCCTCGAGTCCAGGGAAACATCCTCAACTCACCAGGATTCGAACCCAGAGCCTTCGGTACGTCAGCCGAACGCTCAGCCATCGACCACAGTGTCCCATGTAACAAATGGTAAACACACAATATTCAAACAGTTTGTTTAAGCGACCCATAAGCCACTTATATGCACCTATTTTTTTTAACAACACACATTACTATAATGTAATCATGTCTTTATGTGCTGCGCAGAGGTTTAGCGTCAGAGCCATGGATTGTTATTACGAAGGCCTCGTGGTTAATTCCTTGTACTCGGCACCTGGTCTGGAAATGTTAAACAGTGTCATTGTTGCTAAAACGAAACAGTCTAAACCGTGTAATTTAAAAACGTATAATTACTTTACTATTCTTACGCGCTGCTTGTTTAGTCCTAATAACTGCTTTAGGCTTGCAAATATTTTCTAAGACTTGAAAAATAATTCAAAACAATAAAGGTTTACTTTTTGTTGTATGTTGTATATTGTATGTTACATGTTTATGTTACATGTTTATGTAACGTGTAATATGTTATATATTGCATGGTGTATATTACTTTGCGTATATAGCATGTTGCAGCTTATATATTGCATTTTGTATGCCAGAGAATAATGTGGGCAATAGCTGAATGAACTTGAAAAAATTGTGGATAATGCATGCGTGTGATATCTTAAGTCATTTATAAATCAATTCATACAAATACATTTGAAAGATTGTGATATTACATACTGCAACAGCATCAAACATGGTGGACCAGATGTGCTTCAAGATTGAATATGAACTATGGACTGGACACAATACAACATAAAGGGTACATGGAGAGAACATAAAAACATTAGGCCTACCGCTTAAGGCTAATGAGTTTATACTTACCACATGCTGCTTGAGTATTTAGATTAGTAATAAATCAATGTATTGCCCAGTGACCATCAAGCGTTATTGATAAATCATTTACTATGTGTAGTTAGGGGGGGGGGCAAGGTAATCATAGTCCAAGGGAGATAATGAAATTATAGGTCAGGAAAGAGTTGAATGCTCTTAGAGTTTACTGTATAAGTAATTAATGTATGTGAGGATGAAGGGAGACGATGCGGTGGGGGAATGGTGGTAGAGGTTATTGGGTTAAGCACACAATATATTTATAAACCAAAGAACGCTGATGGATATCTAACAAACGTATTAAATATAGGAGATATCAAATCGCTATATGCATATTTAATATATATAAATATATCAACAGACTCTAGTAGACATACGTCTTGTGTGGAGTGTAAGAAGTAAAAAAAGATACAGCAACCTACACAACAAACATATGATACGCATAAAAAGACTGCAAGGATGTATCCATTCGACGTATAAATCCATCCCAAAGACTGTTTATCTGTATAGATAAGAGAAGGAAACAAAACACGTTATCTATTTGTATAAATACATTCCATTCATCACGGATATACATTACAGACATTGTAAACAATAATGTTTCTGGCACTCGGAGGTTTGTTTTGACGTCATTTACAGTTCAGATGTACCCGTATGTAGGAGTAAAGAGTTTTGCTTAAAAAACAACAACATAACAACATATGCTTTAAAAAAAAATGACAAAAGGTTTTTAGATATCATACAATCTCATGGTTGATTCTTTTCTTGTATTTCTTCTTTTCGATTCTTTCACTAGCTCTATTTTGACTTTTGATTGTCGGTGTGCTGTGTATGTGTGTGTGTGTGTATGTGTGTGTGTGTGAATGTGTGTTATTGCGTTATACACGCCTGTTTGTGTATTTTCGAGATTTAAGTCTAATCTTCTTGTGTGTATGTGGATTTGTGTACATGTGTGTAAACACTTTTTTTTTTCATAATTATTTTTCTTTTTTTGTAAATGTTTGTGTGTGTGTGTGTGTTTGTCCATCTAGAATTCGATATTTCATCTCTTATTTTCTCCACTGCATCTTGTTCAATACGAACAGATATACATGTAGATAGAGACAGAGAGACAAAGAGAGAGAGAGAGAGAGAGAGAGAGAGAGAGAGTAGAAATAACACTCAATGAAATGAATTCGACCAATCAGAAGAAAACCACGAAAGGCCAAACGAAAGTTTCCAGACAGTCGTTGTTGCTATCATCCAAAGAAAGTGTTTTCATGTTGGCGTTTCCAGATTGACGTTTCTTGGAATTTCAACAGTCTTCAAGTACATTCTTTTAATGTCCCATACCGATTGAAACTTTAATCCTAATTTTTTCCCATACCGATATAAGCTTTCATGCCAACAATGCCACATACTGATCGAAGCTTTCATGCCAACAATGCCACATACTGATCGAAGCTTTCATGCCAACAATGCCACATACTGATCGAAGCTTTCATGCCAACAATGCCACATACTGATCGAAGCTTTCATGCCAACAATGCCACATACTGATCGAAGCTTTCATGCCAACAATGCCACATACTGATCGAAGCTTTCATGTCAACAATGCCACATACTGATCGAAGCTTTCATGCCAACAATGCCACATACTGATCGAAGCTTTCATGCCAACAATGCCACATACTGATCGAAGATTTTATCATAGTTCAAAAACCTTTCTCTTTGGCTAATACATCTGCCACTGCAATTCACACCAAGAGCGCACCGAGCATGCTAATTTAATAGAATGGATAGAAGCGCTATAAGAAATGACCATTCTTATCTTATCTAAACTGTGCCCCATACTGATATAAGCTTTCATCCTAACTGTGCGCCATACTGATATAAGCTTTCATCCTAACTGTGCCCCTTACTGATATAAGCTTTCATCCTAACTGTGCCCCATACTGATATAAGCTTTCATCCTAACTGTGCCCCATAATGATATAAGCTTTCATCCTAACTGTGCCCCATACTGATATAAGCTTTCATCCTAACTGTGCCCCATACTGATATAAGCTTTCATCATAAATGTGCCCCGTACTAATATAAGCTTTCATCCTAACTGTGCCCCATACTAATGTAACCTTTTACCCTTTATTTGACACCGCTTCAATTAAGTTCAAATTCAATTAAAATAACAAGAAACGAACGCTGTCTTAAGAAAACATTTATATTTTCATTTATAGTACTTCATTTCGTTTTAAAATGCCCATTATGAAGGGTCTAAAACTGGTCAGACTGAAGAAAACTCCAGACTAGGATGACACATTTTGAAGGCATTACAAATAACTTAATGGACATACTATAAACATAAAACAGTTGACGTGTAAGGGCCGTGCCCCCTCTTCTCACAAAGTCAGCCAATTACTTGATGTATGGAACCTAGAAACATTATATTTCGTTTAAAGGGTTTGAATTTTTTTGTTCACTTACCAACATTTCCTTAGCTAACGACCTTAAGAAAAGTATTCTCTAGTTCCGTTTAGTATGGCCAACATAACCATTATCTGAAAGTGCCAAAATGGATAGATTCATGTTGTCTATCCAATAACTACCTCAAAAAGTACATCTTAAAAACTGTAAAAATAATTTTAAAAAATGGTTTTAAAGATATGTAATTACGATATATGATATAAATGAACAAGAGACTTTGAATATCAAGATAATAGCTTTCAAAATAAAATGTTATGTAGGTCTACATAAGGTGATACGTTTTTATCTTTTTTTTTCTGGAATAGAAGAATCACACACTATTGTTTTGGACAAAAATGGTCATGTTAAGGAATGGCACAGAATTGTATTTTATATGTACATTTCCGGTGGTTTTAATTTTTTAATATTAATTTCATTGACATTGTTCATTGTTCTTTTTTAAAATAGGTCTAAATTTCAATGTATTTTGTTTAAATATATTGTGTGCTCCCCTTAAATACAGTTATGGAAAACAAGTCACTATGGAATTCAGAAAAAACTGTCATCACTTGATAGACTGCTCCAGTTGCACCATAGCGCCAACAACACGGCAGACTCTGGACTCGGATGCTGTCGTTATTCAACGACTAAAAAAATAAACAGACAATGGCGTTGCAATGGATGATACTATGGCACAACAGCTTATGGTACAACAGCTTATCGTGCAACAGCTTCCGACACAACAGCTTCTGGTACAACAGTTTCTGACACAACAGCTTCTGGTACAACAGTGTACGTTATCCCATCATATGTTGACATGCTGGAGAAAAGAACACCGTAAGCCTTTACATATTTCATTGAACCTTCTGTGACAACAGGACAAGGTCGTGCAGTGGAAGTGCGTAGGGATCGCCATTATAATAGGTATCGGGTTTGAATCCAGGTTACCCACCCCCCATTCCCCCATGGTTAGGAGGTTGTTCGGACATTTTCAAGGGGGGAAAGCAAAGACACCCCCGGGGATTGCATTGTCCTAATTATACTTTTGCATTCAATAAATGTAGGCATACAGAATTAATAAAAAAAAAGTAAAGAAATATATTCAATTCTATAGTATAGTTACGCAGAGTGCAATGTTGATACTGTATGGATAATAACCAACAGTCTCATTGTTTATCACATGTATTGATATCGAAGGCAAGATCCATTCTCACATCCAGTAAAAACCTGCAGGAAGTCCATCTATTTGGTCCAGAGGGAATAAAATTACTTAACAACAAAAATTGAAAAAGATCATTACGACCCAACAGGCTTCAAGTCACATATAGTAAATATCGTCTTTGAATATTGTTTTTTTTAAATTGGTATCAACATTTTGTTTTTTCAGTTCCTGTACAATTTAAAACAAGAGAAGTGTTTTTAAAAAAATATCGAACATATTATATATATAGAGAGAGAGATTTCTAACACAAATTCTACTAATTGGCTTAAAATTGCAAGCACTTATCAGTATATTTAACTTTTTTTTTTGGTGTAACAGACTTTGAAGATTGTGACAAATAGTAGAAATTGTAACTTCCGGTATCATCATTAATGAGAATAAATGTCCTAAAGTTGTTATTATTATTTTTCTCTTTTACAGTGAAGTTCGCTTTCAAATGTATGATTGTGATTGATAACTGTATATTAGTATATTGATTGCACTCTACGTAAGTAGCATGTTTGAAATGCTTTATTTAATATTTGATGTCTTGAATTATATGTATTTCAGAATTGTATAACAAATTAAATTTGGAATACTAAAGATTATTATTATCATAATTATTGTATTAATAGCGATCACTAATTTATATCTATACAAGCTTCATTTTCCGGCGGTGAAAAAAAAAACAAGACTGTATAAGGTACAGAGAAAAATGGTGTAAACTACAATTAAAAGAAAGCTATAGACTAAATCTAATATTTAAATTACTATTTTTTACTAAAGACCTTTAGGAAAGTAATTTAAAATAAATATTGTAATCGGGTAAAAAAAATAGGCAAGTATTTTTATTTAACAAAAATCTAAATTGACCGTTCATTTTAATATTAAAATGTCTTTTTTTTTTAAACTTTGAAAAAAAAATTGTAGAAAAAAAAGGTATAATCTAATTGGAGAATCGAACCCGGGTCGCCCGCATAGTAGTCCGCTTAGTTAACCACTGAGCTAACGAAGACACATGACTAATGTGAAAAAATTATTAGATACTATATAGGCCTAGGCCTAAATAAGTCAGTGACACAAACTCACGTGATTTCAAATTGACCAATGGGGATCCGTATGGGGACAAACAGTCTCATCATATATATATATATATATATATATATATATATATATATATATATATATATATATATATATATATATATCCATCTATCTATATCTATACACAATGGATGAGTTCACCTTTGACTCTCAACGGATAGAAAATCTAATCCGTCATTGCACATCTTCACTAACCTATAAAAGCTAGTAATTCAACTATAATTGTTGAATTACAAATCATTATCTTATTCTATATAGTATACCTAAATGTTTATTTTATTACCCCAGTTCTACAGAAACTTTTGAATTAATAAATGCATTCTGTTCCTTATGTGAATGCAAAATTTCTCCATGTTGTCATGTCTGTTCGCCTTTTTATATCACGAAGTCTTCTCCCCCGAAGAAATATTTTTGTATGTATCAGATCAATTATTCTATACGCCCGATCTGAGGATCCAAATTTTTATATTGCCATTGCCAACCCAGGTATATGCAAGACCCATGTAGATCAAGTGTAAACATTGTTTAAATCTCCTGCAATGAGTTACGCTGCCACCAAAAGTGCACATTAAAAGTACAATCTTGACTTATCTTCACAAGACTTAAAGAGAAATAGAGATTTTTGTTTTAGAATGAAATTGAGTTTGTCGTAAGTGAAGATTTTTAATATGATCTTTCTTTTCCGTAATTATTTGTTTCAAAATCTCATTATTGGTTTATTAATAGGTTTCTTTTTCAGCGACTTCCACTTTTTAATTCAATGGAAATAGAAGCGACATGGTGTCTTTTCAATTTCGACAAGAAATGTTGTCATCAAAATACATAGGCTAACTGTACATTCCACATCACCCCCTATTTTGTCTAGTTATTTATGTATTTATTGTATTTGAGTTAACAATTTTGTCTAGTCTAGCTATAGTCTTGTGTTATTTATCTTTTTAGGCTGGCTTAGTCTAGACAAGTTGACTATTAAGTGTATGCTAGCGATGCAGTACTTTGTGCTATTTATCTATTAGCCTGGCCCACTGTATGCATGTATGTCAAATATAGTTAGTATAATAGTATCATAATAGTCTATTAAAAAAATATATTTTTTTTAGTCAGTTAAGTTATCTATTTTTCTAGTTATGTTATCTATTTAATCTAGTTTAGCTATCTGTTTGGTCTAGTTAAGTTATCTGTTTAGTCTAGCTAAGTTATCTACTAAGTGTAGTTACGCTATATATTTTCTTAGCCTATTTAAGAAATCTAGTTTTAGTTTCCCTCTTTTTTAAAGTCAAGTCCTATTTCGACCAGATATTATGTTGTTGTGTTTACTCCCTTTCTATTAACTTGTATTTTCTGTCTGTCTGCTTGCTTGGATGTTTGTTAGCAAAAGTTTGCATCGATTTTTCGACCACTTCCCGTCGTCCAATCGAGCTGAAACTTTAGCAGAAGACTTGTCCCGACTAACAATACATTTTATCAAATTTTCAGCATCATAGACTTTGGAAAAGTCACGAATTCCTTCGACCGATTTGCAAATCGAAGAGTATATTTCACGTCAATCATGGCTGCCTCTACCGGAAGAGACGGAAGTAAAGATTTTTTTCGGATTTGTTCCTTTTTACGAAATAAATAGATTGAAAACGACACAATGTAGCCGAAACAATGCGAGTTATCTTTTTATGGTTTTTGCAGGCCAAAGCTAGAAATAAAAAGGATGCGCGAAATTTTAGTGTGGAAATTCAGAAGGTATGATATCACTTATTTTTATTTTAATCTATCCAAATATAAATTAAATATAAACTTAGTTTACAGAGAAAGGGAGTATAATAAAAACTGTGTTTTTATGGGTTAGTTTATTTCTACTGTTGCATTACACGCATTCAACATGAAAATATATCTTTTCAATTGAATTTGGTTTAGCTCGTCTTCATTTTAAAGTCAAGTTTACTTTTCTGCATGGTCTAGCAACGATGTCATTAAGTTTCAATTAGTATTACAATCACCATCACACGTCTCGCTGGACAGCCAGGCCAACACCGGGGATCATCGTAATTGCTCAGGTAAACTACTAAACGTCTTGTTATCCTAGTTTTCTTCAGACAAACAAAACTGACAGCAAATAACAGCTAGCTTGATATTTCCTGAGATGTTTTGAAAGTTTACAATCAACTCACACTCACACACACGCACACACACAAACGCACACACCACACAAACACACACACACAAACGCACATAAGTTCCTGAAGAAGATTTTTAATATCAGCTATTGAAGCATGGTTTAATTATTTAAGCCTGAACAAATTTTTTACCGACATAATTTGCCGACATTAACCTAAACTTAAAATAGACATTAAAATGGCTATTTCCGTGTCTATATTATATTCAAAGTGGGATAATATTGACCTCATGGTCAATTATTTGATTTCATTATTATCTTCCTGGCTGCTGGCTACCGGGCTACCGGTATAGAAAAGAAAAAGTCAAATGAAGTTATTTACTTCTAGATGTGATTTTTAAAGGAAAAACTAATTGAGAGTTATTTCAATTATTTCCAATACAACTAAAATTTGGAACTTTTTTAACGTGTTCGCTATTTTGGCTTCTACCCACATACGTTGCTCATGCTTTATCACTCTCTCTCTCTCTCTCTCACTCTCACTCACTATCTGTCTGTCTCTCTCTCCATCTCCCTCTGTCCCTCTGTCTCTCCCTCTCTACCAATGTCGCTCCCTCTCTGCCTCTCATTACGTATACTTTTCTTAGTCTTTCTAGGTCTTTATCTCTCTTTTATCTCTCTTTCACTTTTTTCTATCTCTCCTTGTCTGTTCCATTCTCTTTTGTTGTCTTTATCACGTTGTCTTTATCACGTTGTCTTTATCACGTTGTCTTTATCACGTTGTCTTTATCACGTTGTCTTTATCACGTTGTCTTTATCACGTTGTCTTTATCACGTTGTCTTTATCACGTTGTCTTTATCACGTTGTCTTTATCACGTTGTCTTTATCACGTTGTCTTTATCACGTTGTCTTTATCACGTTGTCTTTATCACGTTGTCTTTATCACGTTGTCTTTATCACGTTGTCTTTATCACGTTGTCTTTATCACGTTGTCTTTATCACGTTGTCTTTATCACGTTGTCTTTATCACGTTGTCTTTATCACGTTGTCTTTATCACGTTGTCTTTATCACGTTGTCTTTATCACGTTGTCTTTATCACGTTGTCTTTATCACGTTGTCTTTATCACGTTGTCTTTATCACGTTGTCTTTATCACGTTGTCTTTATCACGTTTGTTGGTGTCTCTTTTTCCCTCCCTTTTTCTTTTTTCATATTTTCTTCTTTCTTCACACACATTTTTTCTTTCTCTTTCTCTCGCTATTTCTATCACCTCTCCCACTTTTCCCCTGTTCTCTTTCTCTCATACATTTCTTGTATCTTAATTATAACAAGCTGAAAATATTAGACATCGCATTGGCTCATTGTAGATAAACTTTTTTTTAAATTGTGAAATACTAAAGAATTTATAATTATTTTAGAATATAGTTCTTTAGCCACTAATTTATTATAATTCTATTATATAGTTCATATTAGTTACTAGCTTATCATAATTTCAGCATTTAGTACATTAACCAAGCGACGCACATTTCCAATCCCCTGGATTTTCAAACAAAATCGGTATTTAATGTCTCCCATTTGTTTTTTTTTCATCTCTCCAGATTCGTCTTTAAACAAGTATTCCAACTCTACTCCACAAGATGCAGTCTATAACATCCATTGTAAGCCATCTATTTTATGGCTTGATTACTCCCAGTCTTAGATTTAAATTTTACATGGAAAAGACAGAATGTAAGCGTGAAATTATGGCTCAAGCTTTTTATATTTTTACTTACTCTACAAAATCTCCGCCCAACTTTAAGAATTACGAATTTCTCTAACAAAATATGTGTGTAATAAAAACGTCAATATAAAGGATTTAACTCGTGGATTATACTGTCTTGGCTAGGGTTAATGTGTAGGTGAATACATGGGTTAAACAACATATAAAACACATAGATGTTAACACTTTTGCATTGATTATCATATGGATCTGAATATGTTTTGAATTAGGGAAGTACTTAAATGTTTTGAATCTGATTTCAGGCTACGTTGTCCAGTTTTAACGCAATAAAATCCATTCCAGTGGCCAAACAGTTTAAGTGATGTTTTATCTTGTCGAAGTAAATACAAGTTGAACTCAATGTAAGATGTCGTTATTTCATCTGCTCCAACTGCTAGACCCCTTCGTTCAATTCCAGAAAACGTTGTTGTTTTTACAAAAAAAACACATCGTAGTTGCTTGAAGAGAAGAAATGAATCTATTCAATACTTCACCTGGACTAAGCCAACAAACACGGTGTGTGGCGTCAGATCTCCATATTCAATGTCACTGGCAGATCTCCATATTCAATGTCACTGGCAGATCTCCATATTCAATGTCACTGGCAGATCTCCATATTCAATGTCACTGGCAGATCTCCATATTCAATGTCACTGGCAGATCTCCATATTCAATGTCACTGGCAGATCTCCATATTCAATGTCACTGGCAGATCTCCATATTCAATGTCACTGGCAGATCTCCATATTCAATGTCACTGGCAGATCTCCATATTCAATGTCACTGGCAGATCTCCATATTCAATGTCACTGGCAGATCTCCATATTCAATGTCACTGGCAGATCTCCATATTCAATGTCACTGGCAGATCTCCATATTCAATGTCACTGGCAGATCTCCATATTCAATGTCACTGGCAGATCTCCATATTCAATGTCACTGGCAGATCTCCATATTCAATGTCACTGGCAGATCTCCATATTCAATGTCACTGGCAGATCTCCATATTCAATGTCACTGGCAGATCTCCATATTCAATGTCACTGGCAGATCTTCATATTCAATGTCACTGGCAGATCTCCATATTCAATGTCACTGGCAGATCTCCATATTCAATGTCACTGGCAGATCTCCATATTCAATGTCACTGGCAGATCTCCATATTCAATGTCACTGGCAGATCTCCATATTCAATGTCACTGGCAGATCTCCATATTCAATGTCACTGGCAGATCTCCATATTCAATGTCACTGGCAGATCTCCATATTCAATGTCACTGGCAGATCTCCATATTCAATGTCACTGGCAGATCTCCATATTCAATGTCACTGGCAGATCTCCATATTCAATGTCACTGGCAGATCTCCATATTCAATGTCACTGGCAGATCTCCATATTCAATGTCACTGGCAGATCTCCATATTCAATGTCACTGGCAGATCTCCATATTCAATGTCACTGGCAGATCTCCATATTCAATGTCACTGGCAGATCTCCATATTCAATGTCACTGGCAGATCTCCATATTCAATGTCACTGGCAGATCTCCATATTCAATGTCACTGGCAGATCTCCATATTCAGTATCAATTATTTATTATGGAAGATACTTGAATTACCTGTTAATCACAACAGGTTAGAAACTATACAATTGACTTTCTTAACAAAAGATTCCAGCACAGATCTTCGCACAAAAACTTAACTGAACTCTAACAGTCGACGCCTAACGTTATGTTCCTGAAGTTTGACTGGCGTCAGACATTAATATGTTAGCGTATGTTGTTTTGACTTGCATTAAAGAAAAAAAGCCTTGTTGGAATGAGTAGGGTGCCATTTAAATCGCTTTGCGTGCCGACCTCAGAACTAGTGCATTTAATAAACATATTTGTGTGTCCAACTTGTGTATTAATAAACATATGTTAATTTGTTTCAACATATGATTTAATTAAAGAAAACCTATTGCATAGGTCAACTAGTGTCTATATAACTATTTACCTGACTATCTATAAACCTGGCTAAATATCTATGTATCTATCTAGATATCTAGCATGTACGTATTATTTATGTATATATATATATATATATATATATATATATTTATATATATATATATATATATATATATGTATATATATAAATATATATATATATATATACATATATACATATATATATATATATATATATATATATATATATATATATATATATATATATATATATATATATATATATATGAATGAATGTATGTACGTAATGTATACAATAGATAATATATACAAATGTCTGGATATATATATAATATATATATATATATATATATATATATATATATATATATATATATATATGTATGATGTATTTATGTATGTATGTATATGTGTAACCGGAGTCCGCGGAGGCACCATCTCGAGAAGGAAGGTTGCCAGAGATGTATGTATATATCTATTTATCTGTCTATCTGTGTATCTGTCCCCCTCCCCCACTATATTCCCTTCTCTATCTCTCTCTTTTTGTCCATCTTATTTTTTCTAAATATTATTAAACGAATCCTCCCCACTCGTTATGTTGCTTGTGTGTCCTAGTGGACGCATCTGATTCAATCGAAATATAAAAAATACGACAAATGATCTCTCAGTCATTTTGCGACAATTCATTCTAGAAATGTCTATTCCTCCTGTGACCTGGTCATTCTAGAATGTCTATTCCTCCTGTGACCTACTCACGCTCGTGAAAACCTCGGAAATCTGTGCAGCATTTGATAGATCTACCCAGACATTATCTGAGCCCGAACGTCACACAATCGAGCGGTCACATAAAAGGAGATTGCAGACGATAAAGCGCAGACGAGACAGGCATACATGTTTTACACCCGAGTTATCCCAAGAATCAACAAATGATTTTTTTAATTTCCACCCATCTTTCGTCTTTTTTTTTCTTGCAACAATCTCAGAGAGCACTACACTCCAATCTCAGAGAGCACTAAACTCCAATCTCAGAGAGCACTAAACTCCAATCTCAGAGAGCACTAAACTCCAATCTCAGAGAGCACTAAACTCCAATCTCAGAGAGCACTAAACTCCAATCTCAGAGAGCACTAAACTCCAATCTCAGAGAGCACTAAACTCCAATCTCAGAGAGCACTAAACTCCAATCTCAGAGAGCACTAAACTCCAATCTCAGAGAGCACTAAACTCCAATCTCAGAGAGCACTAAACTCCAATCTCAGAGAGCACTAAACTCCAATCTCAGAGAGCACTAAACTCCAATCTCAAAGAGCACTAAACTCCAATCTCAGAGAGCACTAAACTCCAATCTCAGAGAGCACTAAACTCCAATCTCAGAGAGCACTAAACTCCAATCTCAGAGAGCACTAAACTCCAATCTCAGAGATCACTAAACTCCAATCTCAGAGAGCACTAAACTCATGTTGATACCTTCTGATGTTTACTGCCTGATAATCCTTTCATTAGTTCAGACTTTCGACGTACTTCTAAATACGTGTTTATGGGAAATGGACAATTTAAGAAATAAGAACATTAGAACATATTATATAGAATATTATACTATTTGTTATTTTACAACTATAAACATGTTGCTGATATCATGAAAGTCATCGAAAGCATGCAATACTTCTGTAAACAAAAGTTTATGTCTAATGAAAAGAAATTTGTAAAAATATTTCAGATTGTGACTCAATAGCTTCGTTCACATTTCGGCAAGTTTGAATTTCATTGCATCAACACCACCATTTAAATTTTGCTCTTTTGATTCTTAGAGGAACCTTTCACCTTTAAGCTGCTAGACTCTTCATTCCAGGTTTGGCTTGTGATTCTTAGAGGAACCTTTCACCTTTAAGCTGCTAGACTCTTCATTCCAGGTTTGGCTTGTGATTCTTAGAGGAACCTTTCACCTATAAGCTGCTAGACTCTTCATTCCAGGTTTGGCTTGTGATTCTTAGAGGAACCTTTCACCTTTAAGCTGCTAGACTCTTCATTCCAAGTTTGGCTTGTGATTCTTAGAGGAACCTTTCACCTATAAGCTGCTAGACTCTTCATTCCAGGTTTGGCTTGTGATTCTTAGAGGAACCTTTCACCTATAAGCTGCTAGACTCTTCATTCCAGGTTTGGCTTGTGATTCTTAGAGGAACCTTTCACATATAAGCTGCTAGACTCTTCATTCCAGGTTTGGCTTGTGATTCTTAGAGGAACCTTTCACCTATAAGCTGCTAGACTCTTCATTCCAGGTTTGGCTTGTGATTCTTAGAGGAACCTTTCACCTATAAGCTGCTAGACTCTTCATTCCAGGTTTGGCTTGTGATTCTTAGAGGAACCTTTCACCTATAAGCTGCTAGATTCTTCATTCCAGGTTTGGCTTGTGATTCTTAGAGGAACCTTTCACCTATAAGCTGCTAGACTCTTCATTCCAGGTTTGGCTTGTGATTCTTAGAGGAACCTTTCACCTTTAAGCTGCTAGACTCTTCATTCCAGGTTTGGCTTGTGATTCTTAGAGGAACCTTTCACCTATAAGCTGCTAGACTCTTCATTCCAGGTTTGGCTTGTGATTCTTAGAGGAACCTTTTACCTTTAAGCTGCTAGACTCTTCATTCCAGGTTTGGCTTGTGATTCTTAGAGGAACCTTTCACCTTTAAGCTGCTAGACTCTTCATTCCAGGTTTGGCTTGTGATTCTTAGAGGAACCTTTCACCTTTAAGCTGCTAGACTCTTCATTCCAGGTTTGGCTTGTGATTCTTAGAGGAACCTTTCACCTTTAAGCTGCTAGACTCTTCATTCCAGGTTTGGCTTGTGATTCTTAGAGGAACATTTTACCTTTAAGCTGCTAGACTCTTCATTCCAGGTTTGGCTTGTGATTCTTAGAGGAACCTTTTACCTTTAAGCTGCTAGACTCTTCATTCCAGGTTTGGCTTGTGATTCTTAGAGGAACCTTTCATCTTTAAGCTGCTAGACTCTTCATTCCAGGTTTGGCTTGTGATTCTTAGAGGAACCTTTCACCTTTAAGCTGCTAGACTCTTCATTCCAGGTTTGGCTTGTGATTCGTAGAGGAACCTTTCACCTTTAAGCTGCTAGACTCTTCATTCCAGGTTTGGCTTGTGATTCTTAGAGGAACCTTTTACCTTTAAGCTGCTAGACTCTTCATTCCAGGTTTGGCTTGTGATTCTTAGAGGAACCTTTCACCTTTAAGCTGCTAGACTCTTCATTCCAGGTTTGGCTTGTGATTCTTAGAGGAACCTTTCACCTTTAAGCTGCTAGACTCTTCATTCCAGGTTTAGCTTGTGATTCTTAGAGGAACCTTTTACCTTTAAGCTGCTAGACTCTTCATTCCAGGTTTGGCTTGTGATTCTTAGAGGAACCTTTCACCTTTAAGCTGCTAGACTCTTCATTCCAGGTTTGGCTTGTGATTCTTAGAGGAACCTTTCACCTTTAAGCTGCTAGACTCTTCATTCCAGGTTTGGCTTGTGATTCTTAGAGGAACCTTTCACCTTTAAGCTGCTAGACTCTTCATTCCAGGTTTGGCTTGTGATTCTTAGAGGAACCTTTTACCTTTAAGCTGCTAGACTCTTCATTCCAGGTTTGGCTTGTGATTCTTAGAGGAACCTTTCATCTTTAAGCTGCTAGACTCTTCATTCCAGGTTTGGCTTGTGATTCTTAGAGGAACCTTTCACCTTTAAGCTGCTAGACTCTTCATTCCAGGTTTGGCTTGTGATTCTTAGAGGAACCTTTTACCTTTAAGCTGCTAGACTCTTCATTCCAGGTTTGGCTTGTGATTCTTAGAGGAACCTTTCACCTTTAAGCTGCTAGACTCTTCATTCCAGGTTTGGCTTGTGATTCTTAGAGGAACCTTTCACCTTTAAGCTGCTAGACTCTTCATTCCAGGTTTGGCTTGTGATTCTTAGAGGAACCTTTTACCTTTAAGCTGCTAGACTCTTCATTCCAGGTTTGGCTTGTGATTCTTAGAGGAACCTTTCATCTTTAAGCTGCTAGACTCTTCATTCCAGGTTTGGCTTGTGATTCTTAGAGGAACCTTTCACCTTTAAGCTGCTAGACTATTCATTCCAGGTTTGGCTTGTGATTCTTAGAGGAACCTTTCACCTTTAAGCTGCTAGACTCTTCATTCCAGGTTTGGCTTGTGATTCTTAGAGGAACCTTTTACCTTTAAGCTGCTAGACTCTTCATTCCAGGTTTGGCTTGTGATTCTTAGAGGAACCTTTCACCTTTAAGCTGCTAGACTCTTCATTCCAGGTTTGGCTTGTGATTCTTAGAGGAACCTTTCACCTTTAAGCTGCTAGACTCTTCATTCCAGGTTTGGCTTGTGATTCTTAGAGGAACCTTTTACCTTTAAGCTGCTAGACTCTTCATTCCAGGTTTGGCTTGTGATTCTTAGAGGAACCTTTCACCTTTAAGCTGCTAGACTCTTCATTCCAGGTTTGGCTTGTGATTCTTAGAGGAACCTTTTACCTTTAAGCTGCTAGACTCTTCATTCCAGGTTTGGCTTGTGATTCTTAGAGGAACCTTTCACCTTTAAGCTGCTAGACTCTTCATTCCAGGTTTGGCTTGTGATTCTTAGAGGAACCTTTCACCTTTAAGCTGCTAGACTCTTCATTCCAGGTTTGGCTTGTGATTCTTAGAGGAACCTTTTACCTTTAAGCTGCTAGACTCTTCATTCCAGGTTTGGCTTGTGATTCTTAGAGGAACCTTTCACCTTTAAGCTGCTAGACTCTTCATTCCAGGTTTGGCTTGTGATTCTTAGAGGAACCTTTCACCTTTAAGCTGCTAGACTCTTCATTCCAGGTTTGGCTTGTGATTCTTAGAGGAACCTTTCACCTTTAAGCTGCTAGACTCTTCATTCCAGGTTTGGCTTGTGATTCTTAGAGGAACCTTTCACCTTTAAGCTGCTAGACTCTTCATTCCAGGTTTGGCTTGTGATTCTTAGAGGAACCTTTTACCTTTAAGCTGCTAGACTCTTCATTCCAGGTTTGGCTTGTGATTCTTAGAGGAACCTTTCACCTTTAAGCTGCTAGACTCTTCATTCCAGGTTTGGCTTGTGATTCTTAGCGGAACCTTTTACCTTTAAGCTGCTAGACTCTTCATTCCAGGTTTGGCTTGTGATTCTTAGAGGAACCTTTTACCTTTAAGCTGCTAGACTCTTCATTCCAGGTTTGGCTTGTGATTCTTAGAGGAACCTTTCACCTTTAAGCTGCTAGACTCTTCATTCCAGGTTTGGCTTGTGATTCTTAGAGGAACCTTTCACCTTTAAGCTGCTAGACTCTTCATTCCAGGTTTGGCTTGTGATTCTTAGAGGAACCTTTCACCTTTAAGCTGCTAGACTCTTCATTCCAGGTTCGGCTTGCACTCTTGGTTTCTTCTATAGTGTTTCGTCTTCATTCTCAGTTTTGGGTGTGTCTTTGATTATCTAATCTCGCTCTATTATCATAAACTTTTTGCTGATGGTGCGGCCTATCCATCTCTAATTTCTCTCAACAATTCGACAGCCTATAGTATTTTGTTTTGTACAAATTAAATGGTTTCAAGTCTGGTTAAATATTGCTTTAATTCCATCCATGACTGGGAGTATACTTGTGAATAATCAATACGAAATAAATGGTATGTTGCTATTTATAGAAACACTCCTTATATACAGAAGTTTATTGCATATTTTGTTTATCCAGTATCAGTCAAAGATTTCAGATAGTTGAAACAGAATGTAAAAAAATTCTATAAAGCTAATAAATGATTGTATCACTTTTCCGTAAAATATTAAATGATATCATATAATGTCAAACAGCAACTGCCAATAATATTTTAGAAAAAATTTTTTTTTTAAATTTTAATTTAGCAGCAACACGGCTAGGATCTTTCCATTTTGAAAATGAAATACAAATGAAAGAGAAAAATGTGAAGTTTATAAATACATTTGGATCCAGGCTTATATACAAATGTTTACACTAAACCTATCAGTGAACCGAATCATCTTGAATATGGTGCGTGTGAGTTTTGAATGTAAGAAGCATAGCTCACTGCCAACCACGTTAGAGTCATGAGATCAAGGTGTCTTGGTCTTAATTTAGGTCTTGATTAGATATAATAAAGTACGTCACAAACAAATGAAAAACAATTAGACTCCGAACTATTAATTTAGTTTTAATAATTTTAATTATAATAAATGCTCTGCAATTGTGAAAAATGTAGGCTGTTGGGAAATAGTTGGAGAATATGGTTTAACCAAGGATACAAGATGCAACAGGTTGTGTGCTATTTTCATGTCTGTTGAAATTATCAACACTAACGAACTAGTAAATAATGTATAGTTTATCTAGGTCCATCTGAACCAGCACAACTGATATCATAGATGCACATTAAATATAATCACAGATATAATGTGATCTCAGACAAGACTGGATATTAATGTCTAAACAGCAAGATTAAATTTCTAATAAATAGAGAATTCCTAATCTACCTTCCCCTACATTCTACCTCAACCTCTCATTTATATATCCAGTTACAATGCTTCATTGAAACCGGACTAGTGTGAAACGTGTTCATTAGTTCAAATTACATTTGAAACACTGCCCTATGGGCTTAAGGGAAGGTGAGGGTTGGGAGAGAGGTGGACATTACACTTGTGTTACAACATGGTTACTATATAAAGCTACTTTTATTTAGTTTTATTTATTTACTTTACTTAGACATTGTTTAGAAGGGAGGAGAAGGGTGGTGGTTAGTATGTCTAGCGCATTAGCACCGCAAAGTTTGTGTCGGCACTTGATCCAAGCAGAGATCATTTCCCAATGTCAGCTCGCACTTCTAGGTGAGTAGCGCAAGTTCAAGTGTAGGAGAAGTTTTTTGCAAGAATGATTTAGGCCCCGTAGAGCTTTAACGCCCTGCTGAAAAGTGTCGAAATAATGCGCTTGCCGATCTCGATAGGCCCAATACAGGAGCTTGACGTACTTACCCACACTCGGATGAGCTCAAACTCGTTGGCTCGTAACAAACTGAGACTCTACATTTGGTAAACTGTACTTCATCAGTCATACAATCGTTCAATTGTCTTCAAGTGAAACTTAAAAACGTTTAAATTTGTAGGTAGAAAATATTTTAAAATACCCATTTAAAAATGGCTTTGACTAAATCTTTAACAAAATCAAATTTTTTAAATCTTTATGTTCTCTTCATTCAGCTATATTTGAATACAATATAATGAATGAAGATATAAGAGCATACACTTAATATGCTATTTGAAATTGTTCACTCATCATATTTGTCTACAAATAAGACTACACATTTTCTTCAGGTTGTAAAATACCGTTAGCAGTCTACCGATTTTATTCAAAAGCTTTAGTGACTCAAACTGTATATTGTCGCTTGTGATTTTGATTGACACTGCACTCTTGGCGAGTTTTCCCAAATGTAGACGATTAATATATCGATGCTTTAGGTGAAAATCGATAATTGGCGAATCGATATCTATTTGCATGTACTAAGAATATCTCTATGTATAACTATACACAAAACATTAGACTTCATAAAAAGAATTTTCACAAATGTAATAAGAACATTATAACTAAATGGATATCTCACATTAGTTAGACCTATACTAGAATATGCTTCTTCTGTATGGGACTCATCAACTAAAGAAATATACAAATTAGAACAAATTCAGAAAAAAAAGACCTGCAAGGTTCATTACTAGCGAATAGTCACAACTTACAAGAGTAACACCATTAGTCAAATCACTAAACCTAGAAACACTAGATGACAGAAGGGCAAAGAGTAAAGTAGTAATAATACATAAAGCATTAAATTATAATTTAGAAATACAACACAAAACAATCTGTTACAATGCTTAGATGATCAAAAAGACTAAAAACACTTTTCTTATTCCATATACCCGAACAAATGCATGTAAGTACTCTTTCTTCCCGAGTGGCATCTGGACATGGAATGGGTTGCCTGAACAAAACAGGAAAAACGGTAGCTTAACATCGTTTAACTCCCCCCCCCTTCCCCCGAGATACACACAAACACATACCGACATCCATACACGGACTAAAACAAACACAGTCTTTGGTACAAAATGACAGAGATAATGAAAAGTGGTGTGCCCAAATTAACTGTACAATTTAGTGGAAGTCTTAGAGTTACTCTGTCCGACTGAACAGAAAAACTTCATCTATGTCGTCAATATATTAGAAGATAATTTTTACTAAGTTAAGAATGACTCTTTCTAGTAAGTCTTTTATTGTCTCTGCTCTCTCTTTTCTTTCGTATTTCTCTTCTCTCTCTTCTCTCTTCTTTTCACTATATTCTACAGATAGCTACATATATATTATATTGATATATAGATAAATAGACAGTCGTATACATATACACATATATTTAGAAGAACAAAACATAATTATTTAGAATTTAGAGTGATAGATAAAAAGATAAATCTATAGATAGATAAATAGATAGATGGATGGATAGATAGATAGATAAATAGATAGATGGATATATAGAGAAAGAGATAGATAGATAGATGGATGGATAGATAAATAGATAGATAGATGGATGGATAGATAGATAGATAAATATATAGATGAATAGATGATAGATGGATGGATAGACAGATATATAGATATATAGATAGATAGATATATAGATAGATAGATAGATGAATAGAGAGAGAGAGAGAGAGAGAGATAGTTAATAAAGGGACGGCAGAAAGATATAGGCCTTTGGCTTGTTAGGAAGTCGATTTGTCGAACATTGAACACATTTTAAATACATATTACATTCTCTACAAGCAATGAACAATAAATCACATAATGATACAGTCTATAAATACAAACAAACCACACAATTACCAATCTTACATTCCCAACCAATCAATGAATCTATTGATTAACATGTAACCCCAATGTACACATGAAACACCCCGGGATGTAGCAGATGGTGTATATTATACACCATTTTAACACTGTCAGCAACAATTATAAGCAATTAAAAATGGATTAACGGCACTTAATGTTTTGTTGTGTTTAATTTAATCAATAGTTTTTTTAGGTTTTGGATAGTACAGAGAAAAAACGAGCACTTGTGTGTGTGTGTGTTTGTCTGTATGTGTGTGTCTGTTTGTGTTTCTGTTTGAATGTGAGTGTGGGTCTGTTTGTCTGTGTCTATGTGTGTGATTCGATATGGCCCTCAATGTGGATTAAATTTACAATTTAAACTTCTATCAAATGCAAAGGATTGTTTTTAGTTGACCGAGTGTTGGCCTACATATAATACAGTCACACTTAAGTCTAAACGTTACCATTTAAAAATATTTAAACATAAAGGAAACGATTTAAACCTAGAATTTGTATTCTATATCAATAGTGAAATATTTTTTTAATATTGCAATTTTACCAATGCTCAAGGTTCAAGGTACTGGCGACATGTGAGTTGGGGAACCAATAAAAATCTTTAAAAAAAAGAAAGAAAGAAAAATTAAACATTGCAAATAAAATATTTTTTCTACATGACATGTTAAAATGAGAGAGAGAGAGAGAGAGAGAGAGAGAGAGAGAGAGGGAGAGAGATAGAGAGAGAGAGAGAGAGGGAGAGAGAGAGGAAGAGTAAATGAGAAAGAGAGTCATCTTTAACGACATCTATTGATGCTTGGTTGTAAACATTTAAATCTGTAGTGTTAGGGTAGCCAAAATGGTATAATTTCGATATCTCCCGAGTCGCTGAGAAGATCTTCCGGAGGGGTGGGGGAAGGGTGGGGTTTCGTTGATTTTTCCTTGGTTAGCCAAGTACGAGAGCAACAATAAGGCGGTCCTAAAAGTTAATAATCTAGATGTATTTTATTTTGGTGGATAATAATACAAAATAACTATCATAACCACCCATGTTATAATGTTCCCAACTCCGATGGGCCGTATTGCTGCTGAGAGTTAACACCCTTGCCCCTTATACAAGTCAATCTTATATACCGTAATTGTAAAGATTGCTGCTGAGAGTTAACACCCTTGCCCCTTATACAAGTCAATCTTATATACCGTAATTGTAAAATGGGCAAGAGTGTTAACTCTTAGCAGCAATACGGCCCATTATTCAGTGAATCGTTTTTATTTACAAATACAATCGATGAAAATTACAAAAACTTCTTCAATGTATAAATCATGTCAGGTTTATGTTTAGTTAACTCCTCTGTTCAGTCTACATATTGCGCAATGTGGCGCTCCGATTGTAAACCTATCTTCCCCTGCAATCGCTACATTTATACGTCATTTAAAAAATGTATCCTTTTATTCAAATGTCATGCCATGCGCCACTTAGATATAGATGTTCCAACCTTGAAGAAGTCAAGCCAACCTCGATAGGGACATCACTCGGTCTTCGCAATAAGCACAAGAATTTTTCGAGTGATTTCTTGTCAGTATAAACTAAATTATCGGGAAATCAAGAGTCGCCTTCATCCAAGTCCAGAATATATGGAACTCCAGAGAGTTGTCCTTAACACCTATATTCGACTATTGAACTCTAATGTGAATTCAGTCTTATTGTATGGAGAAGAAACGACGGATGTCTAAAACGACCACCTGCAAAGTCCAAAGTCCCGTAAACAGCTGCCTCAAGATGGATGCTGCAGATCCGCTAGCCTGACACAGTAAGCAACACCGACCTTTGGCAAAGAACATTCCTATTGAAGAAGACATCAGAAGGAGAAGATGGGGTTGGATAGGGCACACCTTACGCAAGCCGCCAGATAGTGTCACCAGGCAGGCACTGAAGTGGAACGCCAAGGAAAGCGGGAAAGAGGTCGCCCAAGAAATACCTGGCACGCGACCTTGAGGCAGACACCGCAAAGATGGGGTACAAATGGAACCAATTAGAAAGAATGGCTCAGGACAGATGTTTCTGGAGATCTGTGTTTGGCGGCCCATTCCCCAGCTTAGGAGACGGGCAATAATGATTAACTAAAATAGTGAGATGGAGAATTTTCATATTTAATTCCTAAACTGTCATGTTCTAAAAATATTACGCACTGGTGTTTTCCATGCTTGGAACTGAACCGGGATCTCAAGTAAATTGTGTGTCAAAAATTGTTCTTCATTTTTTCTCTTTTTTTGAACTATACCTAGATTTATCACACGTAACTTTTATTTTTTTGAATCAATGAATAATGTTATCCCAATTTTTCAATTACCGCCATTGAATTCCAAAACACCCAGGGAAAAAAACAACAACCTGGGCTTCACCTATTAATCAAAACTGCAGCGATGGGATTCCATTTGCTCAAAATTGTCAGCCTATGACTAAAGTATATTCATCTCCCCACAAGATCTTCTCCACCACACGCCCCTGCACCACCACACACGCCCTCACTATCACATATATCGATCGAGGACACAACCGTCAAATTTAATCAGAAGCTTTTCATATCCCCCGCACCTGACCTTCAAACTCTTTGAGTTCCTTATCCTGAGTGGTTAGTTCCCTTTGTTGACAAGGCTTTCAACCAATCAAAACAGCTTTTCTTTCATTTTCTTTTTTTTGAAGTTATGTTTGCAATTTCTTACAAGGCAGTTCAACAAAATGTTGGTGTCTTACACTAGATATGAGAAATACAAATTAGATTTCTAAACACTGAAATAACTTAGAAGTTTAAAAAGGGAGTAGTATTACATAAAAGAGTGGCGCCTGTATGCTGTTATGCAGGACGAGCATTTCCAATTGATGCATACGACGCAGGTGCCTACAGTTATTAAACGATGGAAACGAGTCTATGATTTAGTGTTAACTTGATGTGATGTCGAACTTTCTTTAGATTATGTAGATATGTCCAGAAGATATATTTATTATTTTCTAGTAAAAAAAACAACAGTTCAGGTTCTATCCCATATGATTTCCTTGCAGTTGACTCATTTAGTTGTAAAACAAGATTCTGTATAAATAAGATAAAATATTTCTTGACTCAATCCTGTATAATCTATGTGTGGTTGATAAGTAAACATTTAGAAAATTGACATTTACAGTTCAACTGGTTAAAATAACAGTCTATCTTTACAAGTTGTAAAACACATAAGAAAGTTTATTTATGTGAAATATTTATAAAACCAATGCAGAATATAAACAATAATAAATAAACAGTTATTAGTGACTACTCTCCATATAAAAATGATTTCCAAAAATGCTGTCATTCACAAAAAATTATAAATATGTGCACGTACCAAACACACGCATATTAAATCAGTACGTTGCTACTTCAATTAGTGATATTTCTTTTAATTTCTCATTCTGTCATTAAATAGACTCCTAATATTGTACGTTCTAACAAAATGCAGACTGGACTGTTTCGATTGTTAAGATTATAAAGGAAACAACCTTCAGTATTAAAGGAGCGTTGGTAACTTAATATACGACGGCTACTGGTGAGTTTGTGGTCTAATGGGAAGACCAAATTGATTGTCAAATTATAACAACTACTAAAAGTAATTATTACCGGATTCCTCCCCCCCCCCCCCCCCCCAAAAAAAAAAAAACAAAACAAAAAACAAAAACAGACGCATTTAGATTATATTCTTCAAAACAAAATAAAGAAAGTTTTACAGTATCGGATAGGTTATTTACACCCTCCCCCCCCTCCCCCAATGACTTTTCTTGTTACACTCCATTCTCGTTATGTCTCTCTCCTCGACGAAATTCTAAGCTATACATTTGAACTACAAAAATTAAACTCTAGATTAGTGTCTCCCCAGCTTCTTGGGGACGCTGGTCGAGAGGCAGCGCGTTCGGCTGGCGTACCGAAGGTCCTGGGTTCGAATCCTGGATTTCGAGGGTGTCCCTGAGTCTACCCAGCTATGATGAGTACCTGATATTAGTTAAGGGTAAAGTAAAGGAGCATTGTGCTGGCCACATATCCCCTAGTATGCCGTGGCCACAGATACTGGTGAACGCTGCTTCACCGTCCCTATGATTAATTTTGTCCGACTGGTACTTTACTTACAACGTGGGGTCGCGGCCCAGTACCGAGACAGGAATTCAAAATGTAAGTGTCTTAGTCAGATTATTGTGATATATCTACTGTAGTATAACTGTCGACTCAACTTGACATCTGGTGATATATAATACCTTCTTTTAGCAACAGTCCTTTTCCATATATTACAATATATAAAAGAATGGCTTGCCATAATATGGTATATGTTATCTCTCTCTCTATATATAACGATATGTGTGTGTGTTTAACAACCAAATTGTTTTTTTTAAGACACGTGACCTTATTGCCTCATATTTCATCCTTGTAATCTGTCCTAGCACATCTGTCCTCGCTAGCTGAGTGCATAACGTATTGGACTGCCATTACGACGACCCGGGTTCGATTCTCCAGTTAGTCCATAGTTGTTTTTTCTACAAAAAAACTTTTTTTTTTTAATTTATATTAATTTTTAGAAAAAGATTGTAAATTCACGGGTAACACTGGGCAATTAAGCTTTTTTTGTATTAAAAGACTTTTTTAACCCGATTACAATATATATTTTAAATTAGATCTACTTTCCTAAATATGTTCAGTAAATTTTTTTTTTTTTTAGATCTGTACCTTTCTTTTGATTTGTAGTTTAAACATGTTTTTATCTGTAGCTTATGCAGGCCTGTTTTTTTCCCCCCGGGCCACGCCGGACAATACAGCTTGTATTCTACTAACAATGTTTGTGGGTCACAATGTAGATGTCAACAAATAATCGTGTCATGAAAATTAAAGTTTATTAAATGCTTTGGCTAGAGAGTAGATATAATTTCGTTGTTTGGGGACACAGGTGTTTAAAAATAGTTTTATTAACCTTTTCCTTCTCTTACACAGACAATTGCATGTCATAAGTTGTCTATAAGATAGTAAGGCTGTTTAATATTTGCCTAAGCTTATAAGGTAGTAAGTCTGTTTGTTGTCTGAGTAGTAAGTAAACAGTCAAATCTGTCATACTTAAGGTTAATACCTGCTTTGAAATTAAATGGAATTATTTTAAAATCTATTAAGGCAAAATGTCAACCCTATTGAAACCAATCATTGACCGAGATAAAGATTACACATCAAAGGATAGGATGGCTTGTATTTTAATACACACGAGTGCTACTATGTTGGCTAACAGATTATAATAATATGGTTTTGTGTGTGTGTCTGTATATGTGTGCGTCTAGTTTCAAATTACTGTCTTCAATATTCAAATTGTCGAAAAAAAAAATTTCTTTGCTCAACATTTTATGTGAAAGATATTATTTAATATTATTTTTTTTACAAGTTTTGCTTGACGTATGGTAGATTCTTTACTTACAAGATATATTTAGGCTATCTGCAGTTGTTTTTTTCCTTCTTTCTATCCTTGCATTCATTGCTTTCTTTTTTCATTGTATTTTTTTATCTCCCTCCATATTTTCGAATGCTTTCATCTCATATTTTCCTCATTCTCTGTAATTTTTCTATTTCTTTCTCTGTGTATTTTCCTCTTTCTACCCGTATTTCCATATTTCTCTCTATCTACGCATTTTTCACTTTTTTCTCAATGAACTTTTCTCTTTATTTCTCCCTCCGTCTTTTACTCTTTTTATTTTCTCTTTCTTTCACTTTTTTTACATTTTATTTTTCTAATTGTATTTTCCACTTTCTTTCTCACTTCGTATATTCCACTTTCTTTCTCACTTCGTATTTTCCACTTTCTTTCTCACTTCGTATTTTCCACTTTCTTTCTCACTTCGTATTTTCCACTTTCTTTCTCACTTCGTATTTTCCACTTTCTTTCTCACTTCGTATTTTCCACTTTCTTTCTCACTTCGTATTTTCCACTTTCTTTCTCACTTCGTATTTTCTTTTTACTATCGCTCTTGATATTTTCCCACAAATTTTTTTTAAAGTTAGATATGTTAAGCAAGGGCGACTGGTTAGCAAAGTCGACAGCGAGCTCGACTCCCAAGCGCCGCATCAGGGGTTCGACCCTCGGTGCAGTCAGCTATAAAATCCACCGCCGACTTGGAGAGGAGATGGGCGCCGCCAAGTCTACCAAGCCCAAGAGAGGACTGATGGACACCCAATGTCCATTAGCTTCCCCCAACGACCGCCAAGGTTAAGGGACTACAAACAAACAATACAAAACAATGTTAACCAAAATAAAAAACATGGACTTCTATTACTCAATACCTAAGGTCTTTTGAATATACAAGAAATAAATACTATACATGTATTTAAAATGTGCATTTTTCGAATCGTTAGATGTATCTGCATTGTGCGCCATAGGAGTTGACAAATACTATAAAATGATTTATCGCTATTTCATTGTTTGTGAATGTTTTCTATTATATTAAAACATAACACATTCCGCCCAGCAGGAGATTTATCAACGCGATTTTAATCACCTGTCAGAAATAGTCCCCCAAAATACTTTTAACAAAAAAGGCCAATTCCTTAAAGTTTTAATTTACCACTTACACACGCCGATAGGGCGTGCCGCGCTAAGAATGGTACAGTCTCCCCAGTACATGCACTACACTTCTCTTCCCCGCAGTACATGCACTACACTTCTCTTCCCCGCAGTACATGCACTACACTTCTCTTCCCGCAGTACATGCACTACACTTCTCTTCCCGCAGTACATGCACTACACTTCTCTTCTCCGCAGTACATGCACTACACTTCTCTTCCCCGCAGTATAACGCACTACACTTCTCTTTCCCGCAGTACATGCATTATACATCTCTTCCCACTTGCGGAATTCCCCTGTTTCATTAACGTGATGGCTCGCTGGTATACCTGCACTGTCGCCCGGTAGCACAAATTCCAGACTATGAGCCTGGACACCCAGGCACCAAGGCGTGGTTGAGGCGGGCTGTTGCGTTCATTCCGTCTTCCCCACCGAGTCTCGGAGCCTCTCGGCAGTGCAATGATTCTCCGACGCGCTACAGGGGCTGTCCCCACCGGTGTACTGTTAAAGGGAGAGTATCGGCGTTTTCCATACTTCGCCACTTTGAGGCCTCCGGGTTCTCTGTATACACTCGTTAGTTTGTTTAATAGATAAATAAGCCTACAATAAACCATGGGTCGGCAAACTTTTGCAAACTAGGATTTCTAAATCATTCAGGGTGCCAACAGCCTAAAAGTTAAGCGGCTCTTTATACTTTTAAAAATTATTTTTAAAGGACAATTAATTCAACTCCGATCTAGACCAAGGCCAAAAGCGAAGGAGATTAATAAAGAAAATCGTTAAAGCGTTTTAATACAAAAGTGACGTCTTTGTAATTATCATCCTTCTTATTTGAATTTATATCAAATACAATTATACAATATTTTTATTACTAAACTTTCACATTTTTGTCTAAAAATGATCATTTGTTAGTCAAGATAAAGAGCTAACACCTTTATATGTTAATATATTTTGAACTCATTTTCAATGAGCCTTAATAATTATATTGATTTAATATGAGACTGAGCATTGTAATTGTTATTGTTAAGCGGCATTGATAAGTAGTTATCATACAAAATGGGTAGTTAATGTAATGTTTACATATAAATATAAAGGCTTAAGTCATATAATATTTATATCATTTAAAATACTTTTTACAGTGTGTTCATTTCATAATTATAAATTCTAAGTATTTTTTTTATAAAAGAAAAAAAATAATTTTAGAAATATTAGCGCAAATAAAATGGGTTAATTATCTCCCTTGAATAAAAAAAAAAATTATCACATTTGATTCAATAGTGATGATAAACTAATTATGTTTTGTAATACAATAAATATTACTGACTAATCATTATTTTTGTTAATATAATTCCAACATTATGGTATTCGTTACAAGATTTAATTATTACATAATTAAAAATAATATACGTTAAACAGTTGATAATAATAATAACTGACTGTAATAATTACAGGGGTATTTCCCTCCTCAGCATTGTGGGAAAGGTCTTTGCACGGGTTGTTCTAAAGAAACTGCAAAGGCTTGCTGAGAGAGTGTACCCCGAATCACAGTGCGGGTTCCGAGCAGAAAGATCCACAATCGATATGATCTTCTCACTAAGACAACTCCAAGAAAAGTGTCGCGAGCAACACATGCCCCTCTATCTGGCTTTCATTGATCTGACAAAGGCCTTCGACCTGGTCAGCAGAGATGGACTCTTTACAGTCCTGGCAAAAGTTGGCTGCCCACCGAAACTACTGAAGATAATACAGTCATTCCATGACGGAATGAAAGGCACAGTGCAGTATGACGGGTCAACTTCAGCCGCATTTGACATAATCAGTGGTGTCAAGCAGGGCTGTGTCCTTGCCCCAACACTCTTTGGCATCTTTTTTGCCAGCCTGTTGAGACATGCCTTTGGAACTTCTACCGAGGGGGTCTATCTACACACCCGTTCTGATGGTAAACTATTCAACTTGGCCAGGCTTAAGTCTAAGAGGAAGATACGGGAGACCGTCATTAGGGACATGCTTTTCGCAGATGACGCTGCCTTAGCCACACACACAGAGGCAGAACTGCAAAACCTAATGGACCGCTTCGCCAAGGCCGCTAGCGACTTCGGTCTCACTATCAGCTTAAAAAAGACAAATGTGATGTCCCAGGAAGCTGCTTCTCCCAAAATCAACATCAATGACTGCGAACTTGAGACTGTGGAGCATTACACATACCTTGGCTCCACTATCAGCAACAACCTTTCTCTAGATGCAGAGCTTAACACAAGGATCGGCAAGGCCTCCACAACACTGGCCAGACTATCGCACAGAGTTTGGAACAACAAAAAGCTGACCATAAGAACCAAGGTTGCAGTGTACCGTGCATGTGTGTTAATCACTCTACTCTACGCCAGCGAAGCCTGGACGCTATATTCTAAACAAGAGAAGAGATTGAGTGCTTTTCACATGCGCTGCCTCCGACGCATACTCGGAATATCCTGGCAGGACCATGTCACGAACAACGAGGTACTGCGGCAGGCTGGGATGCCAAGCATGCCTACTCTAATCCGCTAACGCCGGCTCAGATGGCTAGGGCATGTATGTCGGATGGAGGATGGCCGAATAACCAAAGATATCCTTTACTCGGAACTGGCCAGAGGAAAGAGGACTGCGGGCCAGCCCCACCTCCGATATAAGGATGTCTGTAAGGGAGACATGAAAGCCATTGCCATTGATACAAACAGCTGGGAGGAACTAGCCAAGGACAGGTCCAGCTGGAGACATGCGCTGGCCTCCGGGCTGGAAGCTGGAGAGAGAAACATGCAACGACCAGTTCTGCCTTCCTGTGCCGGACGTGCAATAGGGACTGTCACTCGCATGTGGGCTTGCACAGCCATAGCAGAAGCTGCAAGGCCAGGAGCGCACATTCCCCAAGGGCACAATAAACT
This sequence comes from Anisus vortex, assembly GCA_949126835.1. Taxonomy (NCBI): domain Eukaryota; kingdom Metazoa; phylum Mollusca; class Gastropoda; family Planorbidae; genus Anisus; species Anisus vortex. Next base: position 38,266,881 of record OX421492.1, on the reverse strand, counting down.
CCGTCGTTTCTCGAGACAAATGGAAGCCAACAAAAAAAAAACGTTAAACAGTTGTAAATAAATATTTTCTGAATTGTTTGTCCATTTCAGGAGTTTATCTTTTCAACATTAATAAATACAGAAATGAAAAAATTTAGTGCTATTAAATAAGTCTTTTATATTTATTAAATTAATTTTTACAAATACATTTGTTTAAGAATTACTTATATATATGTCTAATTAAAAAGGATGAGCATAAAAACTAGTTTAAATGTAATAAGTCTGTATCAAATATTGAGCGTCTTGCTCTTGAATGCTCTTGGCTAATTGTATATTGTCAGATACATATCTAGTCACTCATGAGTGGTCAATTGTAGGTGACCTCTTTGTATAACAGATTTCATGTGTCATAAAATCTGGTAACAAGTGTAAGTTAAACCAAAAGCTGAAAGTAGAAGCTCGAATGCCTAGTAGTTGAAAATAGCAGATGACTTTCCTAAGCAGGTTTTTCATGTATAAAATTCAACTTGATGCATTTTAAAATCGCCAACATCCCTTCGCTTAAAACATATCTACATCTAAGAAGGTTGTAATAAGATCGAGCCAGTTAGGCTTGATGTGGTATGAAAAAATGAGTCCATCAATTTGAAAGTCTTGCCTTTGATTAGAAAACACCGCTTTAAGTGCTTCGATGTATTTCTGAAAAAGCCCAACTATCTATCTTAATACATGCCTTATTAAAATAGGAATGTACATGTAGTTGAATGTTTTGTAATTGGTTTCACGGCAAGGTATGTCTAGTTTTAATGCAAATCCGTTCCAGTGGTCCTTATAAATATAAATTCACTAAAATGTGTCGCAATGTCATTAAGAAACATCGGCCTCAACAGTCAGTTTTTATCATTGGGGGTCTCTCGAGTGCTATTGAAAATCGCTCTTGGTGCCAAGTTTGGCACGCGTGTCTTAGGTTGCCGACCCTTGAAATAGATAATACAACTAAATCTATTTATAACAATACACAAAACGAATTCAGAGACTCTTCAAAAACTTTTTTTTAAACTAGTATTGTCCTTTGAACAAATATCAGACGTATAGTTTGTAATAGCATTATTCTTGCTTCATGTTTAACAACGAAATTAGATGCTTGGAATGCATTTTGTATACGTTCTATCTCATTGTGACCTTTCAACTTTTGCTTTAACACTCAATGTTAAAATACATTAAATTACAATAGCTGCTAAGCTTTGATTCTTCTATACTCTATACGATTCGATGGTTCTGAAGACTGTTTTTTTATTTCATATTTTCTCTGAATACCTTTCACTGTTTTTCGTCTGTGCATTCGTTCATCTTGGCCTTTCACTTTATTTTACTGTTCAATTTTAACTGGTCAATGTCATAGAAGATATAAAGTCGTATTGTATGTTTACACCAATATCCGTTCGTGAAGGCCAGAATCTGGACTTTGGTTAGCAAAAGCTATTTTAGACACAAGCCATGAGGATATTTCGAGAAGAGTGATTGCTTATTCCCAACTCCCGTCCCATTACGGTTCAACTAACATGAGAAGTGGTGGAGGCGGGCCCAGAGCACTGTAAAACATGTAACCCTCGGTGGATGAGGCTCGTAAACCAAGGTGGGTAGTTCATCTAGGATAGGATCTCAAGCCCCCGTTGTCACGTAACTACTCTTGTCAAAGATGGAGTCCCAATGACTACTTCTGTCCAGATGGTCTCTTGCTGTACCAGCTAAGCTGTTCCCCTGGCATACTATCTGCAGGGAAAGAGAGGGCGTGCTGCTAGAAAGCAGCTGACCCTTCTAACACATCATTAAGGTAGCGTGGATGTTGTAGAAGACTTTACATAACTTAGTAGTAACATTCCAAGCACGCTGTCCATGGACAAAGAAGTCTCAATCAACAAAGGAAAGGCAGTTGTCGTAATAGCAAGACTCAACCAAAGAGTATGGGACAACGCGCAGGGGAATGGGACTGAAAAATTTAATTCAGTTATTACTGGACCAAAATGATTTTTAATTGCATATACATATATATCTGGAGTGGCCTTGATAAAAACATAAGTAATTTTTATGACAAAAACAGGGTTGCCATGGTTACGGCCAACATTTTGAAAACAAACAGTCATTACAAAAGTTATAACATTTTTTAAAGTATTATAGATATTTTGGTTTCAATAGTGTTTTTATGTAGTACTATTACCATGTTAGGTACTAGACACAATTTTATTTGAAGATTGTTAAAAGTATTTTTTTTATGAATTTTTTAATTTTAGTATTGGAATTTTGAATAAAATTCATTCACATTTTTTTTTTAATACATTTTACAGACAAACTAATTATACATTCACCTTAAAACCCAATCTAGTACCTCTAGATATAATATATAAAGCTACATACCAAATTGCAACATATTATCTCTAATGCCTCTCATTATTTTGTAATTATCATAGAACAAAAAACAACAAAAAAACACATATTGAGAAAAACTCATTTAAAGGCAAAGAATCGACAAAGAAATTGAGTCGACACAAACATTTCAAACTCAATATTTCAGTACAAAACCGCCATTTTTTATATTTTATTTGATGCATTTTTGTTAAAGTTAGGTTTAAAAAGCTATTTTTAACAAAAACTAAACAACTCTATTTGTGAAAAAATATGCCAAATATGCCCCCCCCCCCCACCTAAACACCCTTAAGGAAAAGACGAAAACCTAAGTGTACCAGGCCCTCTTGCTCAGCACACTCATTTGTGAAAACGAGACCTGGGCTATCAAGCCAATCAAACGAAGCAGCTTAACAGCTTTCCCCTGAGATGCCTTCGTAGCAGTCTCATTATCAAATGGAAGGATAGATTAACAGACGTTGATGTGCTCAAGAAAAGCAGCATTCATTCATTGCACAATCCTGAGCGAGAGAATCCTAAGGTGGAAGTCTATTTCCAAATAATAAACGTATCATCAGAACCTTTTTGTACGGAGACCTGGCAGAGCGCGCTAGGAAAAGAGGCCGGATTTGGCTGTGGTTCAAAGCTGTTTGCAAAAGGGACGAAACCTTGGCACATATTAACCATAAGTTGGGTAGGAACTTCACAGTGCAGCTGTGTGATAGACCACGTAGATAGCAACTGTTAACTTGCAGCAAAGAGTGCAGAGAGGAGAGAATTTAATTTAAATTAATACAGCATAAATTAAGGCACTAATTTTGGTCCTCCTGTTACACACCCCAGTTTTAAAAGATATCGTTTTACAACAATCCAACAGATGTAGCTGAAGTTGTGGGGTTCTATTGTGTCGTAAGATGGGATACGGGATACCGAATGGACTTATTTAAAGTAATTAAAAACGTCAACATGAAAAGTTCACATTATGGTTAGTTCATTTGTAAACTTTATATTCTGTATGACGTCGTTGAAATTTTTTTCTACTGTTTAAAGTAATGTCAGCTATCAACAACTAAAAACAATTTGCAGGCATTCGAAAATAAATGCATCAGAAAAATACTTTGAATCTTCTACCTAGAACACATGACTGAGTATGTCTGAAACATAATATCCTAGATTGCAGGCCCTCAAGAAAACATTTTGACAATTATTTATAATCAAACGGCGCAAGCTGACATGGTTCGGTCATGTGTTGCGGCATAATAACCTGCCAAAAACAATACTCCAAGGCACTGTAGAGGGTGGACGTCGGAGAGGCCGACAGCGGAGATGCTGGTTCAACTACTTTGGACAGGGCTGCAGTTGACTCAACTATTGACAACCGCTCAAGATAGGCAAAAGTGGAGAAAATTGACTGCTGAGATGTCCATTCGCTTCCACCCCCCTTCCCAAATACCACAACGGTCAAGTGATTGATGATGATGTTGATGATGAAAGTGATGTCAAATACCTAAGTATCAGTCAATGAAGACCTAAAACAATATCTAGAGTGTGTTTTACTTTCTCCAAATTATCGTTTAACAAATATATTTGATGTTGCGGATATTGTTGGACAGTGATGTAAAACATATAGATGGAACTTAAAAGCGATTTAGCATTGGTAATCAATGGTAATGGTGAATACAATTCTTCAATTCTGGTCGAGGAATATCACATCTATATTTATCGATCAATTGTACATATAATATTACCAAGTGACAAGTCTTAATGAGGCGTGACCTTTCCAAATGGAAGAGATCATGAACTTCCGTTGACATTTAAGCTAATTCCGTAAAATTTAAACATGCTTTTGCTGGTGTTTGACAATTGATTTCAACCTCGACGGTCAGTTCTGGTCTTTTAGAAATTAAGAAAGGCTACAAGATCAGTAATGAGGAATCCGTTTGTAACATCAAAAGAGAGTAGGCCATAATTATTACTCAAAGTGTTTGTCACGTTCAGTTAAATTTAGCTTTGTTTATAAAATAAATCAGTCAAGAGTTGCATTTCTTGGTTATTAAAAAAACAATGAGTAGATTCATAAATACAAAAAATTAAAATTATTTTGCATCATGCAATAAGTTTGAGATTATAAATAGGTGATTCTTCACAATACATCGTTTTCTTTTTAAAACATCTTTTGAAAATGAAATAAAATGTAATCCTCTACACGTTTGCGTACAACCAGTTACGCAGCAAACAGACATGTTTCGAAGCAAATGATCGAATGGGACCGGAAATGTTTAACTCTTCGACCTTTTATGCATGCATAATCTTTAAGACTTTTCAATGGGAATGAGTTAATTACTATGAAATAAAGACTAAAAAAATTCATTGGGATGAAACGTTTATTTAACAGAAGAAAATATTTTTCTATTTAACCCCAAAAAAAATGCAAAGTAGCGATTTGGGTTTAGAGAAGCCAAGCGGGCTAGTTCTAACCATTGGTTGTGGGAGTTCTGATAGGCCGGCTGGTCATGCGGTTAGTTCACCACACTCTCAATAAAACGGCCCGGGTTGTAGCCTTGACACCGACCTATCCCTGCCGCCCTGTAGGAGTTTTGGTAAAGTGGACGTAGTAATCTTCTATCTAGAAGAAAAGACTGTAAACTTAAAACTCAAACTGTATTACACAAATCTAAAACAAAAATGCTTTTGAACACTGACTAAAGTGGAAATCTAGTCTACACAACTTCAGAGTGGTCTGTAAAGTCGTCAACATAGTTGTTGGATCTTCAGTAGTGCCTACTAAATGTACGCTTTACACCTACTAAATGTACGCTTTACACAAAGAATATCTATACATAGAACAGTGTAGGAAGGAATGTGGCATTATCTTCATTATAATCTTATCAAAGCTTTTATTGTCACAATGTGATTACCTTATTTGTCATTTTTATAATATACATATGTATTATTATTAGTAAAATATATAAAAAAAATAATCTAAAAATAGAAGTAACGGTTTGTGTGTATGTAAGAGTCTTTGTCTGTAGACTCAATACAGAAACTCGTCTTACTGGCTCCCAGCGTGCCATAATATGATTTGAATGGCTTAAATAAACATACGCTTCTATTTGATTCCAAACACTCTAGCATGCTGCATTAAGCACTCTCCCAGACAGAAAATCTTTCAGGGATTCTTTTGTAGTTCGATATTCCAAGATTACATAAACTGAGTTAGATTTAATGTGCAATAAATAGTTGCCCGTATTTGAATGGGGCCTTTCTTTTTTAGGGGGTGGTTTTGCTCGGATACGGACGGATGACCCGCTACGAACTTTACCCGTCTGACAGACCTCCCGGAGATTTGGTTTCGGTAGATAATTCTTATCTCTGAACTACTGGCTTCCCTTGTCACCGATTGTCTGCCCTTGTGGCAGTTATATAAATAGGATATAATATATATGAAAACACTGCGTAGGCCATGATAAAGAAATGGTATCTAAAGGAATAAAGGGGTTTATTGCTGGAATATGTTTTAACCTGCTCCTTGTATAGATTCGCATTATCGTAGCCAACAGTGGTCATATTGTCTCCGTTATTATTCAAGAACCAACATTGAGTTTTAAAATCAGAACTCAAGTATTTGATTACGATACTTGAGATAATATAAATATTTTTTTAACCAGTTTGACATGTAAAGGTTCTCTATGCGTTGACAATGTTAATGGGTCAACCAAATTAAATGGATTTTAGCAGAAAATATAAAAAAAATATATTTGCCCAAACTTTAAACGATCGATAATGGAAATATAATGCATGTGTTTAAATCAATTATAACAACAAGCTGTAATGTATCTAACAATCAAAGACAGAATTTGAAAGTATATCAAGTGCATTTCTAGCGTTAACGATTTCGTTTAAGGGTCGGCAGTTTAGCAATTTTTGACATTGACAAAAAATTCTTTGACAAGGAAAAACAATACATTTTCAGAAGACAAAATGGCAAATGTTTGATCTTTTAATTTCAACAAGTTATGAGTTGTTCGTCTCTCTTAATATTCGCCTCTCAATGTGGAGCATAAAGCAGCAGCTAAAGTCGGCCATATCACTCACACTTACAAGTCAACTAATCTCGTGCCAGATTTTGCTGATGATGCTCACGTCTTAGTCCATGTGACCAGTGGTCAGCTCTCTTCCTTTTTTTTTCCAGTAGTAGCCCATATAAAAAAAAATATTCAAAAACCATCACCTGTCAGTGCGGTTAACGGAAGCGACCCATCTCAAGGTACATAGTTCTTTTAATGTCTGCTCTTTTTCTAATTTAACTTTTGAGAATGTATTCTCCCCAAGTGGATATTTAGAATTCCAAATAGGCATCTTCCCCTTGAATCCCTTAAGGTGGCTTCGAATTGTTTAATCCAGGGGTCTCCAAACTTTTCAGCCCGAGGGCCGCATTAGCTATAAAACAGCAGTTCGGGGGCCGACTACACACTCGACCTCCGAATAAAAAAAAAATCAAAACATGTATGTTGTTTTTAATTAATTTAATATTATTTTATTCAGTTAATATTTAATACAAAAAATTGTTACACTACACATGAACACCTGTTTTAATTGTTTCCTGGATGCCAAAAAAGCAGACATTTCTGGCTTTAGATTTGACATCCCTAAAATCAACATTGACTTGAGATTATCATCGGACAAGTTTGCTCTCAAATTGTTACTCACGTAGATATGTTGTTCCAAAAATTAAAAAGTACATTGATGCAAAAGTTTTGACATTAGGAAAGTCTTGCTTGGGCAAAAACTGGTACAAACTCACCAGTCCTTCTTTGAACTTGTCCCTAAGGAGGTCATTTGCTTGCAACTCAATGACCTCCAACTGCAGTTTATCTGGGCAACAGGCAACATCTGTTTAAAATGGGTTTTGAAACAGTCTCACTTCTTCTGTCTTTGAATCCTATTAAGAAAACCGCTCTTGATCTCGCATGCAAAAATGAAATGCGGAACTCAGCTGTTGCTTCAGCCATGAAAACCTTGCACTGCTGAAATTGCGTCAAGTTGTTGGCCTGTACTTGTTCCGAAAACAAGACAAGTTTGTATTTATAGACCCTTAGGTGGGTGTATAGATCAGAAGCTAGATTTTCCTCTCATTGTAGTTTTAGGCTCAGAAAATGTAAATTACTAGTAGAGACTCATTTCCAGATAGTAATGACTGTGGCTTGCTTTTACTTTCCAGGAAGTCACATGTTTCCTTTCTTAAACTTAATTACTCTGCTCTGAACTTAGCCATCTAAGTGCTGTGTAATACTGTAATATGATAAATCTTGCGATTATGTGTCTGTATCTTTCAACATGTCTCTGAACTGTCTATGGTTGAGCCCGTGTGACCTTATTAAGATCACCATCTTCACCACATGAATCAGTACACTTCTAATGTCCAAATATTTAGCACAGAAAGCTTGCTGGTGATTAATACAGTGTAGAATCATTGGCTGTGGAATGTCTTTTCTCTTTACACATCTGCTTCACTTGTCCAACCAAGCCTGTCTATATGCCACTCACGTTCTTTCCTACATCAACAGTCAGGCAACTGAGGCAACTGAAGTTAGTCCAGTTCAAGTTATAATCAGCAAATGTCTTTGAATACATCATGTCCAGTAACAGTGCCATACTCCGCCTCTAGATGGCGTTATATCATCTCATTGAATGTAGACGTAAGTTAAAAAAGTAAGCAACGAATAAGGTGTTTACAATGTAGTGATCGATTGGAAAACATAACGCACTACTGTGTGCTTCTATTTTAATTCGGTAAAAACATAATAACGTCCACGTAGGCGGCGGCTGATCTTGGCAGGATATAGATAAATTTCCCTAATTTTTTTCGTAGCTAAAAAGGTCTCCGCGGGCCGCATGAGAAGGCTTGACGGGCCGCATGCGGCCCGTGGGCCGCAGTTTGGAGACCCCTGGTTTAATCTATACAAGTCTTTAATATCTCTACAGCATAGTTAAGGTCTTGGTGTAAATTTTATTCGTATCCTTTCAACTTAGTTTCCGTGATGCTGTGAGAAGAATTTCCAGATCTTGTTGAGCTTGGAGGAAATATCCTTATTAATGCTTCCATTGGCTGAAATATAGCATCAAATATATTAAAGATTTCTGTCTCCTCCTTATCCGCTTCATTGAATTTCAGTTGCCAAAATTGAACAATAAATGATTTTTCACGTGGTTTTAAGATTTATGTTAGATGTTTGTGGACAAAGTAGACAAGAAGCTGTTTCTTCTTATAATATAAACCTATATCTACATTAAGTAAAGGCGTTGAAGCAATAAATTAAGAATTAATTTTTTCAATCACTTATCACTTTTCAGCCTTTTAAATTGTAATTGTAAATTAAAGATTCTACAAAGTAAGTTACTTTAATCCAGACACTAAACTCAACCATAAAAAAAACAGCACCGCCCCTCTTTTTTTAGGTTTTAATCTTCATCTTCAATTCAATCATATAATATACTAATGAAAGCAGCAGCACTTGTATTCAATTCAAAAAAACTTTTACAGGTTTTAAAAGCGCCTTTCATGAATGAGAAGTGTAAAAAAAAAAGGAAACATAATAGTGAAGAGCTCGTCGAATGTTTAATTAAATTAGAGTTACCTGCCGTTCTATTAATATTTCTTCCCAGGGAGTTCTGCAAACTTTCAATCAAAACGGTTTGTTTCCCGCTCATTTCCTGATTATGCTAAACATTTTCAAGAGCTGTTAAAAAAAATTGAATTATAACAGAAGAAAAAGTGGGAGAAATTAGTTTGAATCAATGAAATAAAATAGTGAATCAATGAAATAAAATAGTGAATCAATGAAATAAAAAAAGTAATATTATTGTATTTTAACAAAATAGTTTTATTTGGGTTTTTGGCTCGATCTTATTTTTATCACTGAACGATTATTATGCGATTGGCTGTTGTTTGGCTGTCAGTGGAGTCTATCATTATATACCTCCAGTTACCTATACATTTATAAAATGTAATAATCTACTTGAATGATACATTTAATTTTAATTTTGTATACATTTATATAGATATATACGCCAATAGTTTAAAACAAATATCGGTTAAGATTTTTAAAAACCAAAAACAACTCTAGATCTATAGATGTTCAGTAAATGTCAAGTTTTTCTGCATTTGGCAACAGGAATGTTCTAGATCTGATAATCCGAAATACCGTATAGTGTGGCTCTTACAAAGCGTTGCCAACACTTGTATAGTATAGATTATAGAATAATGCACATATTTTCCTTTGTACTTTTTTTTAGAAAGGTGAAATCTTGTCCTAGCACAACGAGCGTTGAATTTACTTTTTAATTAAGGCATCCGCTATCAAAATATCTACCCGTATATACTCGCGTATAAGTCGCATTTTTTTTTACAGAAAATTTCGACAAAAAGTAGGGGTGCGACTTATACAACCAACACTGTTTTTTGTAAAGTTCGAAAAACATCACTACTCTGTCATAAGGTTACCTACATGACCCCTATAGTTGATTGGAGTTCTGTATAATTATTAAGATATGCCTTTATTTGATTATGTTTGCCTTATGCACGATTAAAACATTTTTTTAAGGAAAGTTTCCAAATTAGGGTGAATATTTAGTAACTTTTATGTTTAAAGGGTATGCATTTTTGAGATATTAAAATGCAGTGTAACCCAAGAAGTCGGGGTGCGACTTATGCGCGGGTCAATGACAACGTATAAGGAAAAAAATCTTAAACCATGGGTGCGACTTATGCACCGGGGCGACTTATACGCGAATATATACGGTATCTACTTTCTATTACTGTTTGATTATTAGCATTTATTTCCACTAACTTTAGAACAGAAGCAAGGGACTCTGATGTACAGGGAAGAGATATAGAGTTACATGTCAAGATTCTCAAGTATTTACTGATCCAAGTCTGAATGCATGTAAACAGTAACATGTACTGTTTGAACTATGCTAATGCTAGGAACAGGTAAACCAAATTGCAAAACACTTCAGTTCCACTTGTTTAAGTGGGGCGTAGGTAATTAGCAGACTCGCTAGTTAGCGTTAAATTGCTAACGCTAACAAACAAACGCGTTGGCTGCTAATCAGAAGGTTTCAGATTCAAATCCTAGTTTTAAAATAAAATAATTGGTATTTTTGCGCTGTGCTTGGAAGGGGAGCCTGAATCTGTTAAAATCGTTCAAGTACCAGTCAAATAAATGTAAGAAGGCTAAGTTTTGTATAAGCTAAACAATCCTCTTGAATGTGAAGACCAATGAAACTACTGACCTCTACTTTACAAGTTCTACACAAAAGTTTTTTTTACGGTCAATCTTTGGTGTCCAGCCGAATTCGATGGATGATCGAAATTTCGCATATAATTCACCTGTGCATCGTATTATCTCATTTGTACTTATGGAACTTCTTTTCTGGTGTCTGCCTGTTCAAGATTTTCTCTATTCATTTTCAGAACGAAATATTTTAGTGCTGGCCAAAGAACTCTTAAAGGAAAATTTGTGGCTGGTGTACAAGAAGTCCTGCTGAAGGTCAAGGATTTGTTCTCGGATCTGGAGGGTGTATCTGAGTCTACCCAGCGCTGATGGGCACCTGACTTTAGTAAGGGTAAGGAAAAGGCGGCTGGGCGTTGTGCTGGCCACACAATTCTGTGTCCAGAGACACTTCTTCAACGGCCCTATGGATCAATTTATTTTGATGGGATACTTTACTTTTTTTTTAAAGAACGCCCATAACTCGACGTTCTAGTTCTAGAGTTATAAATAACTATTGTCATTAAAAGGAGAGGTTTTCACTATTTCTGTCTGCGTGAATTTTCTCCGCTTATATTTCAAGCACTAATGTTGTCCTGAATTTACAAAGTGTAAGTTTATCTCGTAAAGTATCTTAACCGATATAGCTGCCTTTTTAAATAATCTTTGACACTACCTGTGTTGCTACCATCTCATGAAAAATCATCGCTATGTTACTATTTTAGACTGATCCAGTAACTAGAAGCGTTTTTGTTTTCGACTATAATTGTATTTATTCCTTGCATGGACAGACAAGGCCGAAATACAACATGGCGGACAGATATAGACACTCACACGCCGACAACGAAGCAGACAACGCCATCTACAGTCTACAGGCAAGTTGGGAACGATGTTCACCTGAATGTGGAAGAAGACCTGGAGCAGAGAAAAACATCAGGCATCACACCAGCAACAACAACAGCATGAACAACAACAACAACAACAGCATCATCACCAAAAGAAAGCCAACTTTGTTTCAACAAGCGAAATCTAGCGTCGTGTTATTTCATAACTAAGGAACAGCTGGCACTATGACAGGAAGTAGCGATAAATAGTTGTTTCTTGCTTGAAGTAATATGTGATGGCTTGTAAAACCAAAACTAAATAAACTATTACCTGGCAGTTCCTTCCCCATGCACTACAAAATGTATTTAAAGAAGAAATAAATTTTATAACATACACGCAGTCTTGTTTTATTGTTAGTACTTTCAATTACAATAAAACATAGAGTCTATTAAAAGTCATGACAACATCTCTACAATAAAAATACATTTCTAATCAACCAAAAGAGTTGTTTATCTATATAGATTTGTACATGCGCTACCAATACTACCCTCTCATAGTACCATTATATATATAATATCATGTAATACATTGTAGTAAAAAAAAAAAAGTATTTCTCTTCATTACTACAACGTACTTTGAACTAAAACAAAACGAAACCTTTTTTTTTAACGGTTAAGTGACATCACACGTTGTCAGAACCACATTTTGTGGATATTGAATAAAAAATATAACCAAATGTATCACAAGAACACTGGTAGAATATTGCCGATACTTATAATTTTTGGCTGTAGGTGTGGGTGTCTGGTTGTTGAGGTGTGGATGTGTATAGTTTTTGGCATGGTTCCATGCTTTTCATAGTCTTAAAGGATTTGTTTATTTGGGCAGACTCCAGAAACTGCTATTATCCTTAGTTGTCTGGAAAAGTTTCTTCCTAGCTGAAACGTCTTCTGTGACCTGGAGCGTTATATTCCTCACCCAGTGTTTTTCCACCACGTATACAAGTGGCGTTATTCCTCATCCAGTGTTTTTCCACCACGTATACAAGTGGCGTTATTCCTCATCCAGTGTTTTTCCACCACGTATACAAGTGGCGTTATTCCTCATCCAGTGTTTTTCCACCACGTATACAAGTGGCGTTAGATTCCTCATCCAGTGTTTTTCCACCACGTATACAAGTGGCGTTATTCCTCATCCAGTGTTTTTCCACCACGTATCCAAGTAGTTAAATCATATAAAAAATGCACCTTTTATTTTACCTAGATGTTCCGTAAAATATAAATATTCATCGAATCAAATAAGATTTCGCAAATACAAAAACATCATATGAACTGCTGACCTAGGTATATTTAAACAATGCCAGTACGTGTGCACGCAAATCTATTTTTATGTAATACTGTTTTATGCATTTCTTCTAGTTGTGTATAGGCATTAAGGTAACAAGGTGCATTTTCTGCCAAAGAAAAACTTAGGTTAAACATTTGAGTGGTGAAAACTACTTTTGCAGAATCTCCAAAGAGTAAACTTTTGATTGCAGTATTGAACGTTATGGCTACGTTCTCAGACCCCAAAACCACATTCTCTTTCGCAGAGTATAGCATCATAACAAATTTAGCACAGAATGCTAAAGACACAATTATACACATAAGCGAACGAAAAATTATCGGTTAACTGCTACATTAAAAACTATGATTGTTTTGTCCAACAATAAAGAAGTAAGACCGCTGTCAAAAGGTACACGATGGAAGCAAGTGGCTCTACTTTTATTAATAGAAGTACATGTAAGCATTAAATGTACACTGAGTATTAATTAATGTTTGATCTATTCGTCTAATTAGTCTTCTTTTAGATACATTTGATTATAGAGATAACTTGGAACTGAATCACAATTTCCCTAAATGTCCCCTTACGTAATGACCTCAAGATAAATGCTAAAAATAAAATTAATAAAAAAATAAAGACACAATGCTTGAGAAATGTACTGGTTGGCCTTTCCATTAATTTATAACAGATTCAATTAACTTTCTAAAGTGTTGCCCTAATGAACATGCCCAGAAAACTTATTCAGTTTGTACTTTAAAAAAAGAAATAAGTACATGTAAATTATTTATTGTGTGCACTAAATTTCCTGGACGTAATTAATTCGGTGCACAAAATTCAGTAAATATAAAGTAAGCAATTAGAGGAATTTAGAGCACACTGTGTCCTACTAGGACATAATTATCAATGGCTGTATAATTTGTTCAGAAAATAAATTGACTGAAAACCAATAAGCATTGCTACTTAGTTGGCATTTTTTTTTACGTTTGTTATGGATATTATATTCTGGTACTTTTTTTTAAATGAATTCCTCTCGATGATTACGACAACTTTTGTAATTGGCTAAAGAATAGTTTGTGGTTTGGAGAAGTATTCAAATGGTGCTAAAACCAAATGTCGCTATCCTCTAAATTATGTTATGCACTCATATACAATGAAGAGTTGGGATCAAACAAGATTTAGTTTATATAATCCTTGCAAATCATTGTATGTAATTAATTTATATTTAATTATATAATAACACTGGTTTGTTTATACAGTATTTAATATGTCGTATTGAAATTCATCAAATGTAAGGTTTGAAGTACTGTCGTCGACACAGTCTTTGAGATCAAGGCCTATGTTCAGAACCATGCACAAAAAAACTTGGCGGGAACCTTAAAAAAGAACAAAAACTTTATTAACAATCGCACTAATAAAACATTTTTCAGGTATGAAAAAAAAAAGAATAGTTTTTTGGGAGGGGGAAGTCGAGTTGGGGCGAGCATGGCTTATGTGTTTTTTGTTGTTACAGAACATGATTATGTATGGTCGAAGGCCTGTGAAATAGATTCAACGCTCATAGTGTCTTACAATTTGGGGCTGAGATTTTGGGAATACGTTGGCGGGAAGAAGACGAATGGTATGAAGGGGGGATTGACGAAAGGGGAATGGAGTAAAGTTTATTACTTATATCAGTTCAATCTAGTTCCCATACCCCCTGCTACCTGATATTTTCTACAACCCATTTACACAATATGGTTGAGTAACTGAGTCCTAATCTTTGCACTAGATTTTGAAGGAAAAACGAAAATAATATAGATCTACCCTTCTTGTAATACATTATATGTAGTCTATATTAAATATTTTTTACACTTTTTTTAAATTTACTACATTTATATACTAATCTAGCTATATAAAGTCTGTTAAAATTTAGTTAACAGCTTCATATAAAGATATTAAAACTGAGTTTTGCCTTCAATAATGGCTGAACCAGGCTTTACAAATCTCAAAAGAGCAAGGTTGTCAAGACATCCGCATTATTCTCAACAACAGAATACTCAGCTGTCTAGGTCACAACATCAGTCAAAGGACAGAGACCTGCTGGACGTCCAAAACTGAGATAGGCGGATGTCTGCAAAAGAAACATGAAACGCCTGAATATTGCCCCCAACAGTTGGATAGTCCCACCTGAAGGGCAGGGATCAAGGAAGGTTCCCGGCTTGCAGTAGAGCATCGCGCTAGGCACAAGTAAGTGGAGGAAAATGTGGACGCTCCGCTGTTTTCACCTGCACAAATTATGTGACCGTGCCTGTATTTCCAGGATTGGTCTCTCCAGCCACACAACGACCTGCCAGGGAATACGATCGCGTAGAGTGCCAAAAGATAAATGTCAAGTAAGCTTATATGGAGTCGATAAGTTAAATTGATTGGCAGTGCTTTAATAAAAGTAAAAAATATTTGCGAACATCAAACCGAGTTTATAAAACAGGCATAAAATATTTGGATGTAGTTTTTTTCAAGAAAAGACTTTCTGTTATAAAATTATAAAATTAGGAACACAGCATGAACAATATGACGTTAACCTCACATACAAAAACATATTCATTTATACCAATATTTGATTTATACAATTGAATTTTTAAAAATACATAATTTCTAAAATCTTGACACTTTTAAAAAAAATAATTTATAATTGGCATAGGTTTTTTCCATTTATGAACTTTTAGATTTAGTGAATAATGGTGGACTAATTTTTGTTGGCTTCTCTGAAGGGCAACAAATTAGTGCAGCCTATATTTAATTTATAGATCAGTGAATATAGTGTATTATAATTTTGAAATGTTCAAATAAAATGTTTCTATACCAATAACCAAACAAAGTATTTAAAAAATTGTTTTTACCTTAACCAAGTACGAACAAAGCATTAGTCCAGCTCTTGAGGTGTGTTAGTTAAAACATGCAAACAGGGACAGAAAAAAATAAAACTCATAGTCGTTTAGATGTGTGCCTTACAAAAAACAACAACCGTATAAGTTACAGGGTTCATGGGATATACTATCAAGTGGTAGCCCTGATTTTCAATCTTCAGTTACATAGGTTTAATGGGATATGTCGTCAAGCGATGGCTGAAAACCTCCAGCTACAGGGTCCATGGGATACACCATCAAGGGTAGCCCTGGCTGTGAATATCTAGCTACATAGTTCATGTGACATACCATCATGGGTAGCCCTGGCTGTGAATATCTAGCTACATAGTTCATGTGATATACCATCATGGGTAGCCATGGCTGTGAATATCTAGCCACATAGTTCATGGGATATACCATCACGGGTAGCCCTGGCTGTGAATATCTAGCTACATAGTTCATGGGATGCACCATCATGGGTAGCCCTGGCTGTGAATATCTAGCCACATAGTTCATGGGATATACCATCACGTGTAGCCCTGGCTGTGAATATCTAGCTACATAGTTCATGGGATGCACCATCATGGGTAGCCCTGGCTGTGAATATCTAGCCACATAGTTCATGGGATATACCATCACGTGTAGCCCTGGCTGTGAATATCTAGCTACAGGGTTCATGGGATATACCATCAAGTGATAGCTTTGACGTGCACCATAAGCTACACGGTTCATGTGGAATACTGTCAAAATAATTTATAAAAAAACAACAAGAAGATGAAAACAAACTCTAACCCCAAGCTCGTCCGTCACGCCTGAGTCAGCAAGCTACCCACACGTAGGAATCGGCAGATGGAAGAACTGCTCACACGGCCTGGGTTGTTGTTTGTAGCGTGAGTACGTTGCTTCACCCGATAGAAGGGGAGAAAAAATACTGCAGAAAAAAAGAAAGGGGGTGGGAGAAATTCTGGTAGGGCCTGGGGGAGGGGGGAAGTTTCGCTAACTGGCTGTAGTAATGAATCTATAAATACATACTCCTTAGTAGGTCACAGTATCAGAAGTAGGAGCTTTACAATATGTCACTGGGAACGGGGTGAGGTGGGTGGGGGAATTAGTTGCCTAGTGATCGGGCATGATTTGATGAAAAAAAAAAAGAACTTAATTAGAATTCAATCACCTTGATCAAGTGTGTTTGTGTTAAGTTCTTGTAAAGATTGGCCTATATTCAAATAGGGAAAAAATGTGGCATTAAACAGTGTTAATGGCGATAGATTCCCTTAACGAGTCTTTAAGTTCAGAGTTGATTCCGCCTTAGGGTAGCCTATATGAATCGAGGTCTAATTCTTTACAAAATGACAGAAAAACTATACAGTGTATGCTTTTACTTTTAAAATTATAGAAGGAACGCATGTGACATAATTATTAATATATGATAAGACCGAATAATGGTTTTATTGCATACGTCACAAACCATAGCGTTGTATTGTTGATATGAAAATCCAGCGAGCAAATACATAGTATATGCTAATCCGAAAGCCATCATTATATGAGAAAATAATCTACAAGCCTTCAAGGAATATTTTAACTGCTTCCTGTGGCCCGTAAAATAAAGAGAGTAAATACAATCCCAGGCAAACAATTCATTTTCTTTTTAAAAAAAGAAACATTTAAAAAAAGAGGGAAATAAAACAATGAGCTCCGGAAAGGAAGTGAGGGGGGGGGGGCGGTATCTTGTATCTGGCTTCAAAGCAATACTTCCTGCTCAATTTACAGTTAGAAATTGTTTGATTGGATGAAAACGCGAGAAGATGTCACATGACAGTCAATGGAACAGGGAACTTCGATTCAAATACCAAACAAAAACAACAAAAAAAAAAAAAAAAATAAGGGTAGCTTGAAAAATGTTCAAACATGCGTAGGCGCATATATATATATATATATCAGCAATTTACAAAAATTATGATAGTAAAAAATGGTTTAAATGCATCTGTTACATAATCTCATTAACTATAGACTAGTAAGCTATGTCGAGTGTTTAGAAAATAAATGGGATTACGTTTAAAACCAATGACATTATGATATGCATTTAAAATACAAAGCTATATTTTAAGTATTCTTTTACCATTATTTTAGTGTGTGTTTTGTTTAAATAAAGAAAAGCTTTTTTTTTTTTCTAACATTTTTTAAATTTAATTTTTATTGTGGAAAATTTTAAACGTGAGATAGATCGTGGCATGAATGGGTGAGCGGGGGTGTCTGGGATTCAGATCTATTTAAAGACGCCCCATAGATGTGAGACAAATCAATGAAATGCTAAGGTCTATGGGGTGAGATGTGGCGATGAGAATGGAGGCTTGCCGGGTGGTGAGGGTTGGATGGCGGGGTAGGGGGTTGATCTCAGCGAGAAGACTCCCCTCCAAAAGAAGAAGAAGAAAAGCTGAAGAAGAAATCAAACTAAAACATGGCGCTGCGGATCGTAGGCCGCGCGATACCAGTAGCACCCAAAACGAGACCGCGTGCTGGCTACCGTCTGCTGACTACATCCCCCACAGTTGCGCGAGTTATTCCCCGTCGCGTTACAGGGTCGCGGCCATGCTAGCAGATTATTGTGAACACTTCTTGTGAGGAAATAAATAAGAAGAAAAAATAAGGGGGAGGGCAGTTTTTGTTAATCTTGAAACTTATATTTTATTTATGCTCGTTCTTTCATGAAAATATTTATTTGAAAAAAATTATAGTAATTTTCAGGGGAGGTTATAAATAGAACGAAGTGGCTCACGTATTACACACCAGTTGGATAGAAAAGCCGAGAATATTTTTTTTCAATTTGTCTTTTAGAAAGAGAAAAAAAAAGAAGTTTTTTTAGTACTATCGTATATTTGCGCTGGTTACTGGAGCGTGTCGACCTGGCTCGCACTGGCGTGTATGTGTTTTCATAGATAGCTGTGCTCAAGGTGTTTTTTTTCTTCTTCCTAGTGCTATATTGACACACGTGTTACGGACTCGAGAGTCATCATAAGCAATAAGTTCAATAAATTCTTTACTCCCGTCAATAGCCTGGATTACTTGTTGTATGTATGTAGATTTCGTTTTCATGACTTTGGATTGTCAACTGATCCAAGAAGATGCACAGTAAGTTGAATTTTGTATTGCTATATGATATTGTTGTTTTGTGTGTGTGTGCATTGTTGGATTTAAGTACGGAGTGAAATACAAGACTCACGTACATTCGCTGTCATGTCTTTGAGTACGAAATGTACCCAGTATTCTTTGGTTTGTTCGTGTTAATGTTAGATAAATACATTTTTAACCTAGATCCAGATCTATAGATGCGTTTTAAAAATACGAATCCGGAAATTCCCACGTTTACAATAGAGAAATGACAAGAGAACTATATCCGGAACAATTGATTGCGAGATGTGGACCATTCTGAATGATTTATTCTAATCGGTGCTGTGTGAGACGAACGGGAATTGGTTGTTTCGTTTTAATGCTTGAAGTAATTATATAATGATAATAAATAGCCATGCATTCCTACGTTCTGAATAGCTGCTGTGTCTTTCGTGAGGTAGCTGTTTCTATAGTAGTGTAGCTCTTTCTACTATATTGTAGCTGTTTCTACTCTTCTGTAGCTGTTTCTACTATATTGTAGCTGTTTCTACTCTATTGTAGCTGTTTCTACTCTATTGTAGCTGTTTCTACTCTATTGTAGCTGTTTCTACTCTATTGTAGCTGTTTCTACTCCATTATAGCTCTTTCTACTATATTGTAGTTGTTTCTACTCTTCTGTAGCTGTTTCTACTCTATTGTAGCTGTTTCTACTTTAGTGTAGCTGTTTCTATTTTAATGTATCTGTTTTTAACTATATTGTAGCTGTTTCTGCTCCATTGAGTCAATGATGTAGTTGTGTTTACTTGATTGTAGTTGTTGCCACTCTATTGTACTACCGCTGTTGCCACTGTACATGACTGTTTCTACTGAGCTGCAACCATATCAACTGAACTAGAGGTTTTTAATACTGTAGTTTATTGATGCCATGTCAAAGACTTTTACAAATTAAATCACCATGAATAATTGAAATAGTCATGAAATGAATATAGACACCCGGATATGAGTTTTGCCAGCGTGAATGTAGCCTCTGCATATTATTATTTTCTAAGTAAGACGCCATAGAAGTAATTCATGCTATAGACCCTACATATGTCATCTTATTGTACTAACATAAATCCATGATGTACTCTATTGTAACTGCAACCAATCTGTCGTTACACTCACCCTCCAGCATAGGAAAGCCTATATCCATTTCGCATTGTAGTCAATTACTTAAAGACTAACTCATTATGTATTTAAACGCAATATGGCTTAGATGTGCCCTGCCCAAATGGAATATAGCTTAGATGTACCCTGCCCAAATGGAATATGGCTTAGATGTACCCTGCACAAATGGAATATGTCTTATATGTACCCTGCCCTAATGCAATAAGGCTTAGATGTATCCTGCCCTAATGCAATATGGCTTAGATGTACCCTGCCCTAATGCAATATGGCTTAGATGTACCCTGCCCTAATGCAATATGGCTTAGATGTACCCGTCCCTAATGCAATATTGCTTAGATGTACCCTGCCCTAATGCAATATGGCTTAGATGTACTCTGCCCTAATGCAATATGGCTTAATTGTACCCTGCCCTAATGCCAGCCCATCTTATATTTTGTTATTATCCTAAATGCATTATGTTCCAGATAAACCCTGAACCTGGTTTAAATTTATTTTAATAACATTCGGACCTACATCTACTTCATCCTAAAATGGATTCTGTCATAGAATCGCTAAGTCATAAATTCAATCTGGCCTATAATTCTCTTTATCACAATTAATCTATTGTCGATTCTGTCTATCTCACGATTCACCCTTGACCTAGATAGACTAAACAAACCTAAACTATGCGCTCATTCTTTACCCACACCGTTTTAATTACAATATCTACCACTTGTTCTTTATGTATATAAACCTAGATATATATAAACGTATAGTCATGAACTAAAGAACAACGTAGACACAACATACGAGGTCTGGACATATAGATTTATACATAGACTAGTCAGTGCACTTAGTTTTTTTGTTTTGTTCATGGAAACACAATGAACCTCAATGTTCATGCACCAATGGCTTTTGACAAGTTACACAATATATATTATACTCGATTCTTTGTGAATAGTTCTTCATACTCAGCAATAGCTGTTGAAAGGTTGTCTGAAACAACGCCTCTCTTTGTTGGTTTTAATATGCTGCAGTGAAGATTTAAACTTTGAAGTTTATGGAGATACGATCACATTAAGTAGGTTTTGTATGTAGAGCTATTTAAAAAATAGATCAACGAGCTACTTTATTGAAAAGCTAGAACCAGTCTACAATATTCGTTCATGCAATGTTCATAATTGCACAGATTTATATGTTAATTAAATGAAATTGTTGATATGTTGAACATCTATTTTTTTCGCGAGCATTTGATGTACCGTCGATATTGCAATAAGTTATTAGATTTTGTGACATATTGAAATTGTGGTTGCAATAAGTCATATGATTTTAAATACACATTAAATTTAATTGTGCAATAAGTTAAAAAAAAAATTTATTACACATTAAATAATTTGGTGCTACGTAAAATCATACGATTTTATGACCTATTGAATTTGATAGTGCACTGTCATTATATCTTTAGTTTAATTTTACAATAAGTCATTACAAATTAAGTTTGTTATTGCAAGAAGTCATTAGATTTTATTCTACACTAAATTGAAGTGGTGATTGGCTCATGCTCTGACTCTGCTTGAAATTTAAAGTAAAACGTCATAAAAACTCTCTAATCTTATAGAGAATAGAGAGTATGTATAAAAGTGATTAGTTTTTGTGTTTTTTTAAGTTCAACTTCAATTTATCGGGATTATCTTAACCCCAATAATCAAAATTTTTAACAGATATAAAAGGATCTATCAGCTTTTACACATGATTAAGAGATTATGTTCGTTTCTATCAGATTATAAACGTATCAAATTATCCATGTAGCCATCCGATAAATATATGCTTCCGTCACATACTAGATATAAATATATTTTAGGATAAATGAAAAGGAAATATGCAACAAAATAGAGAAACAATAAAATAGAAGGGATGCATAAAACTAGAAATAACATATATGATTTCCAGGAATGCTTTTTGTGACATGTACATAAATAAAACCAAACAAGGATACCACATGCTTATCTTCTACAGACTCTATAATTACACAGAATAAGATTATTGATTACCTTACACATTTTACAACATTTTAACTTTTGTAGGAACACACAATTGGTAAACAGGTTTTTGAAACGATTCTAGCTTTATTAACGTTTCTGCACCGCCATCTTTTCATTTTTATCTTTTCACTATTATTCCACTATCAGCTTTCTACAGTCATCCATTCACTATAATTCTTCCACTATCATCCTTCCACTATCATTCTTCCACTATCATTCTTCCCTTATCATTCTTCTACTATCATTATTCCACTATCATTATTCTACTATCATTATTCCACTATCATTCTTCCACTATCATTCTTCCCTTATCATTCTTCTACTATCATTATTCCACTATCATTAGTCCACTATCATTATTCTACTATCATTATTCCATTATCATTCTTCCACTATCATCTTTCCACTATCATTATTCCACTATCATTATTCCATTATCATTCTTCCACTATCATTCTTCTACTATCATTATTCCACTATCATTATTCCACTATCATTCTTCCCTTATTATTCTTCTACTATCATTCTTCCACTATCATTCTTCCCTTATTATTCTTCTACTATCATTCTTCCACTATCATTCTTCCCTTATTATTCTTCTACTATCATTCTTCCACTATCATTATTCCACTATCATTCTTCCCTTATTATTCTTCTACTATCATTCTTCCACTATCATTATTCTACTATCATTATTCCACTATCATTCTTCCCTTATTATTCTTCTACTATCATTATTCTAATATCATTATTCCACTGTCATTATTCTAATATCATTATTCCACTATCATTATTCCACTATCATTCTTCCCTTATTATTCTTCTACTATCATTATTCCACTATCATTCTTCCCTTATTATTCTTCTACTATCATTCTTCCACTATCATTATTCCACTATCATTCTTCCCTTATTATTCTTCTACTATCATTCTTCCACTATCATTCTTCCCTTATTATTCTTCTACTATCATTATTCCACTATCATTATTCCACTATCATTATTCCACTATCATTCTTCCCTTATCATTCTTCTACTATCATTATTCCACTATCATTATTCTACTATCATTATTCCACTATCATATTTCTAATATCATTATTCCACTGTCATTATTCTAATATCATTATTCCACTATCATTATTCCACTATCATTCTTCCCTTATTATTCTTCTACTATCATTCTTCCACTATCATTCTTCCCTTATTATTCTTCTACTATCATTCTTCCCCTATCATTATTCCACTATCATTCTTCCCTTATTATTCTTCTACTATCATTCTTCCACTATCATTCTTCCCTTATTATTCTTCTACTATCATTATTCCACTATCATTATTCCACTATCATTATTCCACTATCATTCTTCCCTTATCATTCTTCTACTATCATTATTTCACTATCATTATTCTACTATCATTATTCCACTATCATTCTTCCACTATCATTCTTCCCATATCATTCTTCTACTATCATCATTCCACTATCATTATTCCACTATCATTCTTCCACTATCATTCTTCCCTTATCATTCTTCTACTATCATTCTTCCACTATCATTTTTCCCTTATCATTCTTCTACTATCATTCTTCCACTATCATTTTTCCCTTATCATTCTTCTACTATCATTATCCCACTATCATTATTCTACTATCATTATTCTACTATCATTCTTCCACTATCATTCTTCCCTTATCATTCTTCCCTTATCATTCTTCTACTATCATTATTCCACTATCATTATTCCACTATCATTATTCTACTTTCATTATTCCACTATCATTATTCCACTATCATTATTCTACTATCATATTTCTTTTACCATTATTCCACTATCATTATTCTACTATCATTTTTCCACTATCATTCTTTCCTTATCATTCTTCTACTATCATTATTCCACTATCATTATTCCACTATCATTATTCTGCTATCATTATTCTACTATTATTATTCCACTATCATTATTCCACTATCATTATTCCACTATCATTCTTCCCTTATTATTCTTCTACTATCATTCTTCCACTATCATTCTTCCCTTATTATTCTTCTACTATCATTCTTCCACTATCATTCTTCCCTTATTATTCTTCTACTATCATTCTTCCACTATCATTATTCCACTATCATTCTTCCCTTATTATTCTTCTACTATCATTCTTCCACTATCATTATTCCACTATCATTATTCCACTATCATTATTCTACTATCATTATTCCACTATCATTCTTCCCTTATTATTCTTCTACTATCATTATTCCACTATCATTATTCTAATATCATTATTCCACTGTCATTATTCTAATATCATTATTCCACTATCATTATTCCACTATCATTCTTCCCTTATTATTCTTCTACTATCATTCTTCCACTATCATTCTTCCCTTATTATTCTTCTACTATCATTCTTCTACTATCATTCTTCCACTATCATTCTTCCCTTATTATTCTTCTACTATCATTATTCCACTATCATTATTCCACTATCATTATTCCACTATCATTCTTCCCTTATCATTCTTCTACTATCATTATTCCACTATCATTATTCTACTATCATTATTCCACTATCATTCTTCCACTATCATTCTTCGCATATCATTCTTCTACTATCATCATTCCACTATCATTATTCCACTATCATTCTTCCACTATCATTCTTCCCTTATCATTCTTCTACTATCATTATTCCACTATCATTATTCTACTATCATTATTCCACTATCATTCTTCCACTATCATTCTTCCCTTATCATTCTTCTACTATCATTATTCCACTATCATTATTCTACTATCATTATTTTACTATCATTCTTCCACTATCATTCTTCCCTTATCATTCTTCCCTTATCATTCTTCTACTATCATTATTCCACTATCATTATTCCACTATCATTATTCTACTATCATTATTCCACTATCATTATTCCACTATCATTATTCTACTATCATATTTCTACTACCATTATTCCGCTATCATTATTCTACTATCATTTTTCCACTATCATTCTTCCCTTATCATTCTTCTACTATCATTATTCCACTATCATTATTCCACTATTATTCTACTATCATTATTCTACTATCATTATTCCACTATCATTATTCTACTATCATTATTCCACTATCATTATTCTACTATCATTATTCCACTATCATTATTCTACTATCATTATTCCATTATCATTCTTCCACTATCATCCTTTCACTATACCTCATGTCTCAAAATGCAACACTATACTCCAACCACTGTATAATCTTCTTTATAGATGACATGATAAGTGATATTACGTTTTTCCTCTATTAAAACCTGTTAATTTCAACTTCACATCTACTATATTTTAATTACAGTAATACTTTAAGCTTTTAGTCAACTAAAACATACACTACTTTAAATCTGAAACTAATTATATTGCTAATAATTAGGATTGACAAAATAAAAATGATTCATTGAAGAATGAAATATTTATTAACGAAATATTTAGATAACAGGTGGGCTTCAATATTAGATGGATGAACACATTTAAAACGTTGAATGCAAGTGTATTAAGCTATACAGGTAACTGTCAGTCAATTTATCTCAATGTGTTTGTTGTTGACAGTAGAGAAAAATGTTTATAACTTACACTACAACTCTTTCAGGCCAAAATAAGAATATAAGAAAGGGATGGCGGTAACTAATTTTGGACATGTTAAAAAGTAATATTGTAAAGTAATATTTGATTATATGGGGCACGGTAGCCGGGCGGCTGTGCATAATGCTGGCCACACAATCACCTAGTATGCCGTGGTCACAGAAACTGGTGAACGCTGCTTCATCGGACCTATGGATCAATTCGGTCCGACGGGTACATTACTTTTAATATTTGATTATATCAATATTGTAAAGTAATATTTGAAGTAATATTGGATTGTAATATTAGAAAGTAATATTTTATTGTAATATTAGAAAGTAATTGGATTGTAATACTAGAAAGTAATATTGGATTGTAATATTAGAAAGTAATATTTTATTGTAATATTAGAAAGTAATATTGGATTGTAATACTAGAAAGTAATATTGGATTGTAATATTAGAAAGTAAGATTGGATTGTAGTATTAAAAAGTAATATCGAATTGTAATATTGGAAAGTAAATGTAATATGACAAAGTGGTATAGATAAATAAAAAGGATTATATTGGTGGGCATCATATTTAAAAGTAATGTTGGAAAGTAATATTCCAAAGTAATAATAGACTATATAACAATACTGGAAAGAAATATTGGAAATTAAAATAAAATTAATATTGGAAAATACTCGTGGGTAGGTAATATTTTTTTCAAAGGCATACAAGTACATCCATATCAAGTCACCAAGAAATGAAACAAGGTTTGGCTAGACTGCAGTTGTTGCTACAAAGGTACGAAGTGTTTCGCAAATGTTTTGGGGACACTTGGATCAGATATTTCAGTAGTAAGATACAAAGAGAAACCTTCAGGCACACCCTTTAACATCAAGCATGGAGTGTCGTCTTACCATCATTGTAGTCAAGGACCATGTCTGCAAAGGTCTCGGTTCATGGAGTTTAGAATTACTGCAAATAAAAGCACACACCCTAAATCTATAGTTACAAGATGTGGGGATTAACTCAAGGGTCGCCTCTTCCCTCGGTTTATGAAGACCAATTTCCAAATGTCATATCTCGTTTTGTACATAATCAAATACACTATGTTAAGGATTGTTACAAAGACACATGTGGCAACACAAAAGTTCAAGGAACCGGTTCATTAGACAATATTTTAATGAATTTACTCTGTTTATTTTATGATAAATACTTCCATGTAGTGAAACAACCAGTTTGATAAATATATTTTAAAACGTTAAGAACCGCTTGATGTGAACCGATCTGATATTAACAACTTATAAAAGACTTGAAAAATGAGATCTTTACGCCATGACATTTGTACGCCATAATAATAATAATATTATTAATAATAAAAATGGTGATTGTATAGCGCATATCCCGTTGATGACAGTTCTATGCGCTGACGACAGTTACAGAACACAGACAACGAACAACAGATGAAAATATAAATATGTATACGTAAATACTGCTAACGAAATAGGTGAGTCTTCAGCCGGCTTATGGAGGTGTCGAAGCTAGGGCTCTGGCAAAGCTGTAGTGGGAAGTGATTCCAATCAGACGGTCCCTCGTAGGAGAAAGAACGTTGGCCAGCGGACACTAGCCTCACACGAGGGATCCGCAGAGTAAGCGCGTCAGAAGCCGAACGATATATACGCCATGGTATCTTTACACAATTAGATCTTTACACAATAAGATTTTTACGCCATGAAATCTTTACACCATAAGATTCTAATAGATGCCTAAAACTTCGATCCCCATTGAACTTTCTTTTAGGACACCTATAATAAAATTATTATTGTTTTCATTATTATTATGTAATATATATATATATATATATTTATATATTTTATATAAATTTATATATATATAAATATATATATATTACTATGTAACTATGCCTCTATTGCACCTAGGTACTATGTGGCAATTAAACATTGTTCATTGATGAGCGCATGATTCCTTAGTGAAGAGATACATGTTTCAGTCGTATGTGGTTTGTCTTTTGTACTTTACTCGTGAACTGTTTACGTGGAAACAGAATGGATGATATGTTTACCAGAACGGAAAAAATAAAAGAAAGGAAAAAAAAAAGAAAAGTTCTGTCCAAGCGTGATGTGGCATAAGCCTGGCAGGCTTAAAGTTCTTGAAATCCTGATTTATCTACCAACGTTGAAGATGTCAAAGGCTAACATTTAATGAATTGGAAATCGACATCGTATAATGAATGTTCTTCTTCGATTATTCTCAAGTGTAGCTTTGATTTCAATGACTAAAAAAAAAACTAAAGTCTAGATTTAGAAACGTTGACCCTAATGAAAGATTTAGATCTAGATCTATGTAAAAAAAAAAACTTTTTTTTTTCTTTACTTTTTGTTAAATAAGTAATTTTTTTTATACTAATTTTGTGGCTCTTGTTTTCTTTTAATTGTAGTACTACTACATACAAGATAAATGTTTTATTACAAACGTTACCTTTTTTTTTTTTGTTAAAAATATATTTTGTTAAATAAATGACTTGATGGTAGATTGAAAAAATACAACAACGACACATACTTGAATAATCGCCAGGGGAGAGTTAAGTTTAATCATATCCCGAGAAAATCACTGAACAGTAAACTTGTCTACGATTAGTTACTTAATCATTTAATTTAGATTTACGAATGTATGAAATTATTCAATGAGTTTAAAAGAAAAACATACCGAGTAGACTGTAGAAATCAGAGAAGAATATTGCTATTATTATTTATTAAAAATAGTATGTCATTATATTTATTAGAATAGTATCTTATAAGGGAAATGGACATAAGATGATGTTATATTTGTCGAATAGTATCGTATAAAGACAATGGACATGAGTTGATATTATATTTATTTGACTAATATCTTATAAAGACTATGGACATGAGATGATGTTAAACTTAGTCAAATTATATCCTAAATACACATGGACATAAATAAGAAAATGATATTATTGGTCAAACATTATCTTAAATATAATATGGAAAGTAAGATAATGTTATACTTATTTAATTAGTATATGAACAAACGATAATGATATAATTAGTGTAATAATTGGCCTATCATATCATAAATATAATATGGACATAAGGTAATGTTATTGTTAGTATAAAAAGAAATCTTGTTAAAAAATATGCGGACATTTGTAAATAAATAAGCATTGCAAACAACCAGCCAATCAGATTTGAGCAAAACACAACACGACTAGAGCCACACGTGTTTAAATCTAAACTTCTCACACTAAACATTCAAACAAAAACAACTTAGTTTATGAATAACAAAGGCAGTTATGGGGGGGGGGGAGGGGGAGGGAGAGTAGTAATTGATAGAGATAGGAAACGGGAGGGAGGGAGGGAGGGTGCTAAAACCTCTTTAATTTGCTGCTTCCTCGCACTTTAATCCCATCCGACCATGATTTTCAAACATTATGGATTTCAGGTTTGAAGGAGGAGAGGTAGAAGGGGGAGGGATAACTCGAGGTGAACTCGGTGGGTTTCAGTTATTACATGAATGAAATTGAAGGGTTTTAGGCAGCGTCCTTCATATTTTATCCAGGGCAATGTCGCTCTCTCTTTCTCTCTCTCTCTCTCTCTCTCTCTCTCTTTCTCACACGCCCTACACCTCCTTCCCCCAAAACACCCAACACTAACACACAAAAAAATGAATAGGCTTTGCCTCACCAATTATTACAGTGTGTAGCACGCATGTGTGTGTGTGTGTGTGAGCGTGTGTTAATGTGCATGTGTGTGTGTGTATGTGAGTGTGTGTTAGTGTGCTTGTCCTCTATGATTATTATTTCTATTCTTCGAGGTGCGTTTAAAGGTCTGCAGCGGTATGTTTACTTGTTCTGAGATCAAGAAAGGCGAGCTAAAAATAGAATCCTTCAACTCGTCGAGTCCAATATATATTTCATTTTTGTTCCCTCTAATATTTGTCATGGCCTGATTTTCTGATATAAAATAGGATAAGTATTGATATCATGAACCGGTGTTTCTATAAAATGGGATAAGTATTGATAGCATGAACCGGTGTTTCTATGAAATAGGATAAGTATTGATATCATGAACCGGTGTTTCTATAAAATAGGATAAGTATTGATATCATGAGCCGGTGTTTCTATAAAATAGGATAAGTATTGATATCATGAACCGGTGTTTCTATAAAATATGATAAGTATTGATATCATGAACCGGTGTTTCCATAAAATAGGATAAGTATTGATATTATGAACCGGTGTTTCTATAAAATAGGATAAGTATTGATATCATGAACCGGTGTTTCTATGAAATAGGATAAGTATTGATATCATAAACCGGTGTTTCTATAAAATATGATAAGTATTGATATCATGAACCGGTGTTTCTGTGAAATAGGATAAGTATTGATATCATGAACCGGTGTTTCCATAAAATAGGATAAGTATTGATATTATGAACCGGTGTTTCTATAAAATAGGATAAGTATTGATATCATGAACCGGTGTTTCTATGAAATAGGATAAGTATTGATATCATAAACCGGTGTTTCTATAAAATATGATAAGTATTGATATCATGAACCGGTGTTTCTGTGAAATAGGATAAGTATTGATATCATAAACCGGTGTTTCTATGAAATAGGATAAGTTTTTTAAACAATTTAAATAGAAAATATAGCAGTAAGGCAGAAAAATAAACAGCGTATATTTATTTGGCTATCGTAGTTGTCACACTTTTTACAGCAGAACCGTGATCGATTTTAAGTTTTAATTAAGCGCAACTCGAATTTAATTTCTCGCGGAATTTCATTGGTTTACTTCCCGCGGTAGCTTAGAGCTCTTAGTGAATATTTCAAGGCAGACGATGATTTTTATTGCTATTTCTTTGATTGCGTTCGAGTTTTTGTTATCTATAATCTATTGTGTTCGTGTGAACAGACTTAGTTTTCTTCTATTATGTACATGAATAGATGTGAGAGAACTTACTAACGAAATATCGGTGGTTCGATACTGGAGTTTCGATGTCTAGTCTGAGTCTGTTGTGCTATTGCAAGAGATACAAACTACAATGTTATACTATGTAGCCTACACAATAATGCAGTTAGCACATTTGTACGTGGAGATAAACTTTCGGTTTCGCAAAAAGATAGTATATTGATTTCTTCACTGGATAGTCTATTGGGTTAACGAATGGTCAGTCTATTGAGCTCACAAAAAGATAGTCTATTGAGTTCACGGAAGGATAGTCTATTTTAAACTAAGTTCACAAACAGAGTCTTTTGTCCACGAATATATAGTCTATTAAGTTCACGAAATCATAGTCTATTAAGTTCACGAAAGTATAGTCTATTGAAATCACGAAAGCATAGTCTATTAAGTTCACGAAAGCATAGTCTTTTAAGTTCACGAATAGACAGTCTATTTTCCACAAATAGATAAATATTCTATTATGTTTTAAAATGAACAAAAACATTGTATCTCTGTCTATATGATCTATTGCGTTTATGTTTCAAAAGAGACAGTTATGATTCTAAAAATATATAGAGAGATTAAATCTTTCAACTGTTAGAGAGATAAAATTATTTTTTTTTCTTTCATTGTTTTCCTATTGCACAAAAAAAAAAAAAAAAAAAAATAAACAAAAAAAAAAGGGGAGAAAAAAGGAAAAATACACAAAAAGTGTAAGGATTAAGTAAGGTTTAAGTATGGATAAAGAGAAGAATCCTTTACAGCCACGAACGGAAACCTCTATTGTGTTCATGGGTAAATCACCTTTTGTGTTATGTGTCAATGAGATATGCGGGTAAACAATCAAAGTGCCTGATGCATAAAGTTCAAATAATGTTCCGGATAAATTGCAGGTTTGACAGTATGTGTCCCTAGAACGTATTTCGTGAGTTTAAGGACACAGTAGTATAGCTTCTGTCTAGGTGTGTCGATTTAAAAAATAAAAATGGCTGTGGTCCGAAATATGAACATATTGTGTACTATATTAAAAAGACTTAAAAAAGATTCTAATCATAGACGACAGCATCGAATATATTGGAGACAATTTTCTCATAGAAGACAGCATCGAATATATTCGAGACAATTTTCTCATAGAAGACAGCATCGAATATATTCGAGACAATTTTCTCATAGAAGACAGCATCGAATATATTCGAGACAATTTTTTCTTCTCTAATTTGCATATCTCTAGAAATACTAAAATTGGCCTTTTGTTGTCCACAAGGGGGTGGGGGTGGGGAAGGAACTCTTAGACAGCTTGAAGCTGACAATCTTTTCTCGTTCACTCCCCCTCTTCAGCCTCCCCTCTCTCCCGCCACTCTCTAGACCTCCACCCAGAGTCCCGTCCCTCCCTTTATTGTGTGAGTGAGTGTGTGTGAGTGTGTGAGTGTCTTTCTCATCACTTCAGCGCTCACGCCCGGCCTAAGGTTTTATTGTTCTCCTGTAGTCTCCCTGATCGAAACGTGTTGCTCGCCCAGGACTTAAGGGGAGAGGAGTTGGGGTGGAGGGGGAGACCGAGGGAATGGTTTTTGAAGTTAAGGATGAAAAAACGGGGGTGGTGGGGTGATAGAGGTGGATGATTTGGGAGGTGGGGGGTGGGGCGGGCGGCGGGTTTCGTTGGATGAACGTGAGCAAGGATGTCCAACTTTCTGTCTGTCTCTGTATGAGTCTGTGTGTCTGTCTCTGGGTATGTGTGTGTGTGCTACATGGGCGGGACAGGGACCTAAGAACACGTCTAATCTAGACCGGGGGGGATATTGTATTGTGTGGGTAGGAGGAGGGTGCAGGGTGGATGGGAGTATAACAATCTACCCTCTACCCCCTCCCACTCCTGTATATGTCCTGCCACCATCAAGTGAATTGACTTGTTGCCGTTCTGTTGTATCCTGTCACATCTGGAAGTCAGTCGTGAAATAAACAGAAATCAACAAAGTTGACAGAAGCAAAATGGAGCTGATTTTTTTTTTGTCTTTCTATAGATGCAAGTGCGGGCTATTTTTAACCTCGAATACAACAAGTCTCCCCCCCCCCTCTCCACACACACACCTTTACTCTTTTTCAGTTTCATTCTCACCCTCTCACGACCGTCTATCTCTCCCTTTCTCTCTCTCTCTCTCCCTTTCTCTCTCTCTCTCTCTATCTCACAGACACACACACACTCTTTCTATTCTTGTCGGGTTGTCAACGAAATGAAGAGATGGATTGAGTTTTAAGACAACAATTAAAATCAGTTTTGTTTAACAATGCCATCCCATCAAGCCCTATTGTACTCTAGTAATACGCATTGGACCCAGTAGTTGTTTTTTTTAAATAGAGAATTACAAAGTGAATTGAAAAGATATATACGGCTACGGACGCGTGACTTAAAAGTCTTTTAAGGTAAGGGACCATTATAACCACTGGGGCCATGGCCAAATAGGCAGATAGACTGATAAACTAAGTCAGCACCCCACGGACTACATTGGACTGAGAGAAAAATAAAATGGTTGCTGTAGTATGATGGTATGATAAGTGTCATCAGAGCCCGAAGAGATTAATCTCGGTTCGTAACTCACTTCAGTGAATTGAGGTTCAAGTCTGGTATGATAAGTAACTTAGATATTAAAGGGTTTATTCGAGTTTATGTGTTTACCTTATTTTTGGAAAAGTCATTGGCGAATGTGTCAGTGTGAAAAATCAAATGGGCTCTAGTAGGCTTACTAGAAGAAACAGAAAAATCGAACCAACCAGAATAAAAGGCACAGTCCGGCTGGAGATAGACTGACGAAAATAAAGGAAAGATGCATAGATAGATAGATAGAAAATAAAGGAAAGATGCATAGATAGATAGATAGAAAATAAAGGAAAGATGCATAGATAGATAGATAGAAAAAAAAGTAGATAAAAGCATAGTTAGATTTAGATTTATAGATACATAGAAATATATATATATATATATAAATATATATATATATATATCTATATATATATATATATATATATATATATATATATATATATAGAGAGAGAGAGAGAGAGAGAGGGAGAGAGAGAGAGATTTAAAAAAGGATAAAGCGATATATATAATATATATCTTTAGATATGTGAAAAGAGACTGAAGTACTTACTACTTAGCTAGGTAGATTAGATATGTAAATAGTTGATTAGATAGAGTTAGGGCTAGATAGATTACATAGATTGATAATAGATATATAGATAGATAAAGAGAGAAAGACAGATATATATATATATATATATATATAGATAGATAGATAACAAGATTGACAGAGAGATAGATAGAGAGATAGATTGATAGATAGATTGTTAGATAAATATAGAGAGAGATAGATAGATAGAAATATAGATAGATAGATGGATAGTTAGATATATATAGACAGAGACAGAGACAGATACATATTAATTATAGAATAGTGTTTACTTCGTTGTAAGCATTGCTCTTTATGACACATAATAAACTATTCCTTCGTTGAAACTAACCATATAGTTCATTCACTAACTGACACTAACCATAGAGTGAGTACATTCACTAACTGACACTAACCATAGAGTGAGTACATTCACTAACTGACACTAACCATAGAGTGAGTACATTCACTAACTGACACTAACCATAGAGTGAGTACATTCACTACCTGACACTAACCATAGAGTGAGTACATTCACTAACCATAGAGTGAGTACATTCACTACCTGACACTAACCATAGAGTGAGTACATTCACTAACCATAGAGTGAGTACATTCACTAACTGACACTAACCATAGAGTGAGTACATTCACTAACCATAGAGTGAGTACATTCACTAACTGACACTAACTATAGAGTGAGTACATTCAAAAACTGACACTAATCATAGAGTGAGTACATTCACTAACTGACACTAACCATAGAGTGAGTACATTCACTAACCATAGAGTGAGTACATTCACTAACTGACACTAACCATAGAGTGAGTACATTCACTAACTGACACTAACCATAGAGTGAGTACATTCACTAACCATAGAGTGAGTACATTCACTAACTGACACTAACCATAGAGTGAGTACATTCACTAACTGACACTAACCATAGAGTGAGTACATTCACTAACTGACACTAACCATGGAGTGAGTACATTCACTAACTGACACTAACCATAGAGTAAGTACATTCACTAACTGACACTAACCATAGAGTGAGTACATTCACTAACTGACACTAACCATAGAGTAAGTACATTCACTAACTGACACTAACCATAGAGTGAGTACATTCACTAACTGACACTAACCATAGAGTGAGTACATTCACTAACTGACACTAACCATAGAGTGAGTACATTCACTAACTGACACTAACCATAGAGTAAGTACATTCACTAACTGACACTAACCATAGAGTAAGTACATTCACTAACTGACACTAACCATAGAGTAAGTACATTCACTAACTGACACTAACCATAGAGTAAGTACATTCACTAACTGACACTAACAGAACCTTTTTATTTTATTTCTGACAGTCGACAACAATGGCCGTAATGACACATTATTTATAACCCACACCAGGCCACTGTCCTTTGTGCTGTTTGTTTTTATTAAAATTTAGTAATTTATAAACGTTTCTTTGGGCCTATATTCTGTATGAATAAAAAAAACAAAAAACATAATATATCGAGAAGGAGGAGAAGGCGCCCACGAATGATTATCTTGACCCCAAGTTGTGACATGGACTAAAAATAGATCATCTTTGATCGTAAAGGGCACAATACCGAAGAATGTGGCAGGGGCGTTTTAAACAAGTCTTGTGACGCCTTTTGTGGAAAATATAGATCAGTACTTCACAATAGCTTTTCAGTCATTCTTTTCCAATACTTCCACCAAACATCTATGCTAGAGAGAAGTATTATAATTGATAAAACTATGTTACTTGAAGTTGTTTAATTCAAACAAATACCTTTCAGCTATGAATTGATTTTCTGAACAGATTTTATTTATTCTTTGTGGAAAATACTGATTCTAAGCCGTTATAATTTAGACATTACTGTTTTAACTTTTCAAACTGCCGTCAGTTATGTTCAAAATTGTGAGTTGCATTATAGAAATCATATGTTCAGCATTTATATGAATCTATACATTATGACTTTTTATGACAGGACCAACATTGTCATATGTGTCTTAGTAAATTCTGCACTAAAACCTTACTGCTATATACTTGAAACACAAAGCCTTGAAAATATTTAGTAAACTTAACAATGAAACAAAAACAAGATTATCCAAATAGTATCTGTAGACATTTAAAGATTCGAATCGTGGAGTTACAACAGTAACAAAGAAGCAGTTTCTGGAAAAGTTTTTCTGTTTGTATTTAGAAAAGAAATAGAAATCTACACTTTTCATGACAAACAAAACCAATTGAAACAAAGGTAAATAACGCTTTAATGTAATTATTAGAGTTTTGTTTTCAATAGACTTAGTCAAGAAATAGGTTTAATTATTAGAGTTTTGTTTTCAATAGACTTAGTCAAGAAATAGATTTAATTATTAGAGTTTTGTTTTCAATAGACTTAGTCAAGAAATAGGTTTAATTATTAGAGTTTTGTTTTCAATAGACTTAGTCAAGAAATAGGTTTAATTATTAGAGTTTTGTTTTCAATAGACTTAGTCAAGAAATAGGTTTAATTATTAGAGTATTGTTTTCAATAGACTTAGTCAAGAAATAGGTTTAATTATTAGAGTATTGTTTTCAATAGACTTAGTCAAGAAATAGGCATAAGAATTTGAAGAACAAAAAGCCATTCCTTTTATTTTTTTCTTACTTTTTCTTGTATGTTGCTCTACAATGTTTTATTGGCTTACCATCTCTTCTATAGGCGTTTGGTATACACGATGAAAAGTTTATAATGTATTTTGGTCCATTATAGGCTTATAGACGATCAGATTGAATACTGTCTACTGGTGTGTGATTTTTATGTGTGCGTCTTTGTGTTGGTATGTTTGGGTATAAGTTCGTGTGTGTGTGTGTATTTGATCGAGTGTGGGTATGTTTGGGTATAAGTTCGTGTGTGTATGTATTTGATCGAGTGTTGATATGTTTGGGTATACCCGTATGTTTGTGTGTGTGTGTGTATGTATTTGATCGAGTGTTGGTATGTTTGGGTATACCCGTATGATCGTGTGTGTGTGTGTGTGTTTATGTATTTGATCGAGTGTTGGTATGTTTGGGTATAAGTTCGTCTGTGTGTGTATGTGTATGAGCGTGTGTTGGAATTTTTGGGTATACCCGTATGCTCGTGTGTGCCTGTTTGTCTGTGTGTGTTTGTGAGGAAGCAAGAAAAAATGTTGGCCTGGTTTCTCTCTACTTAAAGTGTGAAGATATCAGACAATGATTAATCCTGGCACAGAGGACACCATTAGTGGTCAGCGAATTAGCTTTAACGGGGCAAGTTGGCAGAAATAAGAAATCGCCTCGACTGGAATAGATTAATCTTGAAAAAAAACAACAACACAGGAACACACATACATATATACTAACACGGAAGCAGACTTGATTTTGGAAAGTGTGTTAAAACTAGTAGACTGTAGACAGACCAATGGGTAGACATTCAAAGATAAACATATTTATATATTGAGATAATTAGACAGATAGGTAGAGATAGATCGACATATATATATATATATATATATATATATATATATATATATATATATATATATATATATATATATATATATATATATATATATATATAATACATATAGATATGGATATTGAGATAGAGACTTAGTGATAGACATTCGATATATACCTAGAGAGAGTTATAAAGACACACAAATCATACATATGTTAGATTTATTACTAATCATTATACTAGATACGTGTACACTTCCAATCACTATATCAACACCCTATGTAGTGTGTACTATCTACTGTGTACTATGTAAGCCTACTATGTACTATCTACTAGTTACTATGTTCTGTGTACTTTGTACTATGCAAATGCTTAACAGAATGAGTGTTCTCTGTTTCTATTTATAGACCAAATCACCGGTATATAATATATATGAGTCAGCGTTATACAACCGCATGTCATAATTAAGATATAATTATAAAAGTATCGATTCCTTGGCCTGCACAAATACACTCCACGGCTATAGGCTCAATAGAGACACAGGTATCGCTTTCGTAGAGCGACTACATCGATTACTGAGTAGAACATAGACACAGATTGTGCAAAGAGAGACAATGCTGTCACTTAGGTGGCAGACTGGCGTAATAGAGACAGAATCTGAATAGACTGACTAGCGTTATAGAGACACAACACAATCTGATTAGAGAGAGACATAGTTAAATGCGGATATGATTTAAGATCGGGACATTGACAGAATTTGATGAGACAAACACTCGATAGAAAGATAATATGATGATCCTTCAGGAGAACAACCACACTCTTTAAACATAAGACCAATACGATAATCAACAGATGATAGATAAACTTGTATATATATATATATATATATATATAGAGAGAGAGAGAGAGACGTATAGATAGATAGATAGCTAGAAACACATATAGATAGATAGATAAATAGATATATATATACAGGTAGATATAGACAGAGAGATAGACACATAGATAGACAGATAGATAGACAGTAAGATAGACTGACAGATAGATAGACAGACAGATAGATAGACAGATAGATAGTTAGACAGACAAATAGACAGATAGTTAGACAGACAGATAGACAGACAGATAGATAGACAGATAGATAGATAGTTAGACAGACAGATAGACATACAGACAGATAGATGGACAGATAGATAGTTAGACAGACAGATAGATAGACAGACATTTAGATAAACAGATAGATAGTTAGACAGACAGATAGATAGACAGACAGATAGATAGACAGATAGATAGTTAGACAGACAGATAGATAGACAGACAGATAGATAGATAGACAGATAGATAGTTAGACAGACAGATAGACAGAGAGATAGACAGATAGATAGTTAGACAGGCAGATAGATAGACAGACAGATAGACAGATAGATAGTTAGACAGACAGATAGACAGACAGACAGATAGATAGACAGATAGATAGTTAGACAGACAGATAGATAGACAGACAGATAGACAGATAGATAGTTAGACAGACATATAGATAGACAGACAGAGAGATAGACAGATAGATAGTTAGATAGATAGATAGATAGATAGACAGACATATAGATAGATAAATAGATATATAGACAGGTAGACTGATAGACACATAGATAGACACATAGATTGACAGAAAGAGAGAGAGAGAGAGAGAGAGAGAGAAAGATTGAACAAATAAGTGAGGAAGACACTTTACTAAAACAAATTTAGTGAGAATTAAAATTAAACCCTAAAAAATTAACACTAAGACGGAGAAAAAAAAGTGAGAAATGGTATTGTGTACGAGAGAGAGAGAGAGAGAGAGAGAGATAGAGCGAGAGAAAATAAAGACAGTTATAGACGAGAAAAGAATTTAAAGATAATATAGATAACCTGACAGATTTATAGATCAGAAAGAAATCTAACTAGAAAGACATAACAAAAGCTTGATTGATTAATTGATTCCTTCACCGAGAAAAAGTATGTTGGAAGAGAGAGAGAAAGAGAAAAAGAGTAGAAGAGAGAGAGAGAAAGGAAGAGAAAGGGCAGAAGAGAGAGAGAGAGAAAGAGTAGGAGAGAGAGAGAAAGGGCAGAAGAGAGAGAGAGAGAAAGAAAAAGTAGAAGAGAGAGAGAGAAAGAAGCTGGTTCAAAAATTTCTAGTCTGTCCTGTTACGCACGTCTAGATTTGAACTCACACCCGTTGGCTCCGTGTTAATAAATTACAAATTTCTACTCGATGAGATGAAAGCCTTGCGTTGTTTTCAGTTCTTTTTCATCTTTCTTTTTTTTTTCTTCTTTTCAATAATGTGTGCTCTAATTTCATTCCGGCGCTCCTTCCTTCTCTCTATCGCCTGCTGTGTCTTTCTTAGCTATTGATCTGACAATTCTTATTTAGAAACACCCCACTTCCCCCTCCACACCCCCCACACCCCCTTCAAGCCTTTCTCCCTGATAATCTCTTAGGCCTCTGTTCGTGTTATTTTAATATCATCCAATATCGTGTGTTTACATATTTAGAGAGAGAGAGAGAGAGAGAGAAAGAGAAAGTAAATATCACAAAAAACGGGTGTCTTGTCATCTTGCTGGGGATTATGGGCTGCTGCGGTTTTGCGAGTCGTGGGAGGGGGGGGGCAGAGAAGGAAAAAAGGGGGAGGGGGGGCTATTTTCATGATGTAATGAACAGAACAGTTTAAAGACTTCTCTAGCTGAATTGTAGGAAATTTAGTTTTCAAGGAGAAAAAGACAAAACATAGAGAGAGAGAGAGAGAGAGATACATGGACAAATATAGCAATATGGAACGAGACAAAACCTAGGACAAGAAATAGGAGATGGACGGAGAACGAGAGTACTAGAGATAGAGAGAAATATGGAGAGAGAGAGAGAGAGAGGGAGAGACAATAGAAGAAAAGACGTCTCTAGAGATAAAACAGGTAGAAAATAAGAGATATTGTGCTAATGAATGTACACGAAGCGAAGTGTGAGTGACAAGAGAAAGATAAGGAGAATAAGAATGTGTTAGAAAAAAGGTGGGAAACCGCAAAAGAAAACTATAAATATATATATATATATATATATATATAGAGAGAGAGAGAGAGAGAGAGAGAGAGAGAGAGAGAGGGAGAGAGAGAGAGAGAGAGGGAGAGAGACATATATAAATAGTAACTGGGAGGGAGAGAGGGAGGGAAAGACAAGACAGAGAGATTGATACTGTGAGAAATAGTTTGTATTTACGCTTTGAACAGATAACTTTGTTAGAGTCGTCTTCCTTGTTTCAAGATTTGTGATTCCCCACATCTGTTACAAAGGAACTCGAGACAACACGCGGACATACACACTCCACACTGGGATACTTTCTAATATATATTGCCATGCTTACCATTCATCTATTTATCTCTCCCGCTCTCTCTCTCTCTCTCTCTCTCTCACACACACTCTCTCTCTCTCTCTCTCTGTCCCTCCCTCTATCATACAATATAAATCACCTGAGCAATCCCGACTACGCACGTGTCACCCACGTGAATGAATTCCGAGGGCCGAGGACTCGCTCACTGGCTCGAACTTTATTGTTTGATATTCTGGCCCTTGCTGTCTTTCGTCTTACAATTTATATTTTTTACCTCCCCAAACAGTTAACATTTTATGGTTGCCAAATGTTTTACGGTTTTACTCAATCTTGAGTTGTTAACATTTCACACTATATTGCATTGCTAGTCTTTTACCGACTCTTGCATAGCTAACAGATTACGGAATTTTGCAAGTTAACATTTTATTAAATCCTGCAAAGTTTTAAAAAAAAATTTTTTGCAAAATTATCATATTACCAAATCATAATATAATGTAACAGATTACTAAATATTATACTGAATAAAGAAGCATTAACATATTACTGAATGCTACAAAGGTAACATATAATTAGATTTGCAAAGTTAACGTATTACTTAATCTTGTAAAGTTTACATTTTACTGAATCTTGCAAAGTTTACATTTTACTGAATCTTGCAAAGTTTACATTTTACTGAATCTTGCAAAGTTTACATTTTACTGAATCTTGCAAAGTTTACATTTTACTGAATCTTGTAAAGTTTACATTTTACTGAATCTTGCAAAGTTTACATTTTACTGAATCTTGCAAAGTTTACATTTTACTGAATCTTGCAAAGTTTACATTTTACTGAATCTTGCAAAGTTTACATTTTACTGAATCTTGCAAAGTTTACATTTTATTGAATCCTGCAAAGTTTACATTTTATTGAATCTTGCAAAGTTTACATTTTACTGAATCTTGCAAAGTTTACATTTTACTGAATCTTGCAAAGTTTACATTTTATTGAATCTTGCATGGATTTCAAATTTTTATTTATTTTAGTTAACATTTTTGACTAAGATATTTTGTAACAAAAATTTCCCGACGGCTAAATCTATCATAAATAAAAGTATTGTTAACATTTCGTTTTCGTTTTGTGTTATGAAAATGTTATTGCGTTTCGATTTCTACTTTCGGTCTCCTGTACTGTTATCATTGTTATTACCTTTCATAGTCTTATCGCGAACTCCCATTTAATTTGCGTATAGAATGAAAACATCTCATATTTTTGACATTCACTGGCAACATATTATTGTAAACTTGCATTGCTTCTTGTGATATAGGCATTTCACATCCTCTCGTATTGCTAAACTTTGCCCCCCCCCCTCCTTTCCACTCCCCTTCCCATCCACGTCTAGTGTTGTTAGCCTTTGCGACTAGCTTCAGATGTTACAGTCATTGGTTCTACTTAGCGTATCCTAAGTGAAGATTTCCCGTCCAGCCGATTGTCCCCGCTAACAATAGAACAGTTGAACAGTGATTGATTGAAGTGTTCAATAAAAACAGAATTACGTCTTGTTAAACTTGTTGTTTTTCAACACTAAACCGGTGTTAGTTATTGGAGTTTGGCGGTTATATATACATATGTACACAGATATGTATAATATGAATTTAGCTTTACACAGTTGTGACAGAAACGTTTGTGTTATATATAGGATGTGTTATATATAGATGTGTGTTGTGAAAAAGGAAAGGTGTCTGCTGTTTATAGGTGTATGCTGTTTATATGTGTATGCTGTTTATAGGTGTATGCTGTTTATATGTGTATGCTGTATATAGGCGTGTTCTGTTTATATGTGTATGCTGTTTATAGGTGTATGCTATATATAGGTGTGTGCTGTTTATAGGTTTTTGCTGTATATAGGTATGTGCTGTTTATAGGTGTGTGTTGTATATAGGTGTGTGCTGCATATAGGTGTGTGTTGCATATAGGTGTGTGCTGCATATAGGTGTGTGTTGCATATAGGTGTGTTCTGTATATAGGTGTGTGCTGCATATAGGTGTGTGCTGTATATAGGTTCTGCTGTGTGCTCTTTATGACAACGTGCTTCCGAAAGTACACAAAATAGATCAACTCATAACATATGACAATTTATAAGTATGTGATAAAATAGCGGTAATATTCTTTTATCCAGTCCTGGAATGAAGTGCCAGATTATAACTGCGGAAATGGATTTCATCTCAAGGTCACACATTAATTGATTCCATCTTTATTTACCTGCTACTTGTCCTACTTATCAGGTAGCACACACCAATATAAACTTATGAACAAATGATTTCAGAGTTAATAGCGTTGCGATACAGACGTTACAGAGTAGCCTAAGATAAGGAAAACTGTTCGATGTAAACGTGTAAATGTGTGAATATGTAAATAACGACGTCTCGTGATATCGAAATTCTTGAATGTGAATACTGAATATATTTCTATTAGGTCTGTCATAGTGTGAGATAAGTTAGGCACTACCTACGAGTATTCGTGGACATAGTCACACATGGCAGAAACCTTTTCGATTTTCTGTTACTTTGAATAAGTCAAATCTTGAAGAAAATATATTCTACATTTCATTTTTTTTTATAAATAAGGCACATTTTAAAGAAATAATACATTTCATTTTTTAATAAGGCAAATTTTAAAGAAATAATACATTTGATTTTTGAATAAAGCAAATTTTGAAGAAATAATACTTTTTTTTTAAAAAAAAGGCAAATTTTGAA
This sequence comes from Anisus vortex, assembly GCA_949126835.1. NCBI lineage: Eukaryota > Metazoa > Mollusca > Gastropoda > Planorbidae > Anisus > Anisus vortex. Next base: position 38,223,553 of record OX421492.1, on the reverse strand, counting down.
GAAATAATACATTTCAAACATTTTTTTATTTCAGTGTAAACAAAAATTCACTTCAACTATTGTGTAATAGAAAAAATCTGGTCATTGATGACCGACTGTTAAAAAATATAGCCAAAAAAGTCATAAATATCAAACTTTAACATTGATAGATTTGGTTGATAGGCAGAGACAGAGAGAAAGAGAGAGAGAGAGAGTGAAAATGAGATTGGGAATAATTGAGTGAGAGAGGGAGAACGAAGACTGTTCTACTAATTCGGTATTAAATAAAATGATAATGTTAAATGTAACTAGCAAGTTGGTTTTCTTTTAAACGCAGTAAGTTTTTGCGATGTTTTCTTTTAAAAAATAAAACAGACAATCACACATTCAATAATTAGTTCAATATGAAGTAGTGTAACGTACGAGCAGAGCGCATTGCCTCATTATACATTTATGTCATTTTACCTGAACGTTGCAAGACACACCTGATTATAATAAGATTATATATTCACTATTTAAAATCAAACCGACAGATAGACAGAATATAACGCATACATTTAACAAAAAGATTTTAACACACCCTCACACAACATCTTGCTACAAATATAAAAACACAGTCAACATAACATTTTTCTATAACACACCCGGGACACACACAAAAACAGGTCACTATAAACATAACTCTTCAGGCGGCTATGATGCTAACACTAATTATTTCCCATTCTCAAATGAGCTCTAATCAAATTCCTCTGTGTCCATTAAGATGTCCAGACACCGGACTGGACGCCAACAATGTCCAGTGTCCAGCAATATTTCTCTGTTCAAGCAAACTATTTATTTCTTACGTTTTTTATATATCCTAAAACGATTTCAAACGCTGTAGCAAAAATAAATAAATAGCTATCTTTTTTTTTCACCAGTTTAGAATGTTGATAAATTGTAGTTATCGTTCAAAGTCTTCCATACTAAATAAAATACGTGTATATTTATAAACACTCTTTAATGTTTTAAGATTATCTTTCATCAAACATGGCCGTTTTTTTTCTACATCTCGATTTGATGTTATAAAAATAAATATTTCTACAGAAGATCTTGTCGTATATAAATCACATCTAGTATTGGATAAATGCACTGCAGTTATTTCCCCTTCTTTTCCAAAGTCAATGTACTAAAAATTATCACATCACTGATACCGACTGTACGAAATATGTTTTCTTTGTAGATCAAAGCACAATAAATACAGTCTCACGGTATTAGACAATATTATATATTATTCATGTAATAAATGCTATTTATTAATTTATTTCAGAGAGATGGTGTGTTTCTATCCATTAAATTCTAATTTTGAAATACAACATAATAACAATCAATTACAATTATCAGATCAACATAAAGACTATTTTTTGTTTTATCCCTAATGCAAGAACAAACGAATATAAGTACACTTATTTTCCCGAGTAACATCTGGGCATGGAATGGGTTGCTTGATTAAACCAGGAAAACCAGTAACTTAACATCATTTAAACCACTGATCAAAATGAAAGACTAGACTCATAGCAAGGCTGAGCTTAGGACGCAATAATCTTCTTCATAGCAAGGTCGTCTGTATTATATAAGAAAAGACGGGAATGTTTGTTTGCGTTTATTTGCTTACTTGTTGGTTGGTTTGTTTGTTAGTGACTAATTGACAAGTCACAACCAACACCCACGCGATACCCCTCCCCATTCCCCCCTCTCGTGTTGCTTACCTCCCAAGAGAGTAATCCTACAATCCAGGTCTGACCGACTCCATTACTTAAACTGTGATCCATCTAATAGGTTATGTTAATACGTTTTTATTTCGGACACCGCAGGGTTTAGTTTGAGTTTGGGATTTTACTGTAAAGTTTTCATCTTTAGCTTCCGTGGAAAGGAAGCAAACAACTTAAGCCCCCTCCCCCCTTCCCCCCCCCCCACTTTTCCTTTCTCTGTGTCTGTTTGTCCATCGCTCTCCATTCTATCTATATCTATTTATACCTCCTTCTCTCTTTGTCAATATGTACAACAATAGCTATTTATATGTCTTTGTATCAGTCTATTATTCTATTTATCTATCCATAGATCTATTTGTACCTCTATCTATATCTTCAAATGTTTATCTCTACATCTAACTACATATCAATATCAATATATATATATAAATATATATATATATATATATATATATATATATATATATATATATATATATATATATATATAGGCTTAATTATATTTATTAAACTCTCAATCGAAAAATCAATTTTCCTAGATATAGATCTTATTCTCTATTACACTCTATCTATAAAATCGATTTATTTACCATTTTAGTAATCTATTGATCAATCTGTCTATTACTCTATCCATTGCTTATTTCTCGCCATCTATATATCAATAACTCTACCTGCCAATCTACCTATCCCATCTATTTGTGTATGCATGTGTAGTATGCATGCCTGCCAATTGTGCCTATCACCTCGCCCAATCCTCTAAAAAGGTTACCACACGAAACACCTTTAGCCGAGTCAAGGTACGAGTATAAAATTACATTTGTTAATTAACCAAAAACTTCACTATCACTTACACCGAACACGAACAACACCTCCATTCAATAGTTTGCTCTTTGAACTAAGATAACACAATATCTGAACACCCACTGTTACATATAATACTACTCTTTCTACATACGTATGTACATATAGTTCGTATACGTTTTAAACTATCACGTGTGATAAAAATTGAGTGGCATTACTTCGTGTTATGTTTGGACGAATGTATAAAATACAACACGTGTATGTATGACACATAACACATGTATTTATATAACATGTAGTTTTCGTTTATTATAATAAAAGCTTTCGTCTGGACTTCATTACAAAGTATATTTCATATTCAACAACTGAATTCCACTTTGTGCTAACACTTTTACACTTTTGAGTGAATATAAAATGATCTTTATTAATATTTCTAATAGCTAAATTTGAAAAAAAAAATCTTATACAAGTTTATAATTCAACAAATTTTTAAAATGTAAGTGTTTTGAATGAATCCTTCTCAATTATTTCAGTAATGTGTTAACCTTCCCCAGATTTATTTCTTTGCCGCCCACAAGAAACAAACAACAGATATTATTAACAAAAGCATAGTTCATACATATAAAAGGCCTTCATTTTATTTTTAAAAATATTGGGGCAGGTGCGTTCAGTAAAGATTTACCAACGCGCGCCAAAAATTGTAAAGTTAAAAAACAGATTTCTGTTGATTGGGGTTTTATTGTTTTTGGATGAAAAAAGTTGTTACGATGTTACCTAAGGGCTCAACGCCAATGTGCCAAGGTTCAGCTCGAAAGCATGACGGGAAAATGGGTCAACCAGCCATCTGAAGGTCCGATCAGTCGTCAGACTGTTAGCCGGAAACTGCCAAGTTAATAAGAAGAATTTAAAAAACCACGGACTGCAGAAAAGAAAAAAAAGGTATAAAGCTTATTGAATGACAAGAAATCAATCCAGTTTATCCAGTGAGCATCATCCCATTTATACCAGCATCACAAAAACAGTGGAGAATTACTTTCTAGATTTTTTTTGTTAATTGCCTCATTATTTTTATACTACGCTAATGTAAACATTATGAAAACGTTTAGATGAGAGCCAATTAACCTTAACCCTAACCTGGGGTGAGCTCTGGAAACGTTATCCTAAGTTTTTTTTATTTGTTATTGTCTTGTGTATATTACTACTGAAGTACTGAGACTAACTAGCCTTAAAACTCACCATTTACGCTAACACTAAAACCTACTCTAACCGGTTAGAGCACTTAAAATTCAACCGTAGCAATTAAAAAGCCTTAACAATTAAAAGCGATTATAGTTGTTTTTTATGGGAACACTTCCCATTAACGACTTCTCCTTTTCTTAACGTTAAATTTTCCTTTTTTATCTTATTTTTGTTTAGTTGAAGGCTAATGTTGTTTGGTCGGCTGGTCCAATACTCGAGGGATGTTGTTTTTATTTTAACTTTACTTGTTGGATGTGGTGTTGTTAAACTCGTGTGGTGTTCATACTTGGGTTGGAGTTATGGTTGGATGGTGTCGTGTTGATGTTACAAAAGGTGTTGTTAAGCTCGTGTGGTGTTTAGACTCAGATTGGGTTATGCTAGGATGGTGTCATGTAGATGTTACTAAAGGTGTTGTTAAACTCGTGTGGTGTTTATACTCAGATGATGTCATTCTAATGCTACTTACGAGTGGTATTATACTCGTGTGATTTTTATATTCAGATGTTGTAATGCATGCTAATGCTAACTACGAGTGGTATTGTACTCGAGAGGTGTTTATACTTAGATGATATCATGCATGCTAATGCTAACAACGAGTGGTATTATAATCGAGTGGTGTTTATACTCAGATGATGTCATTCTAATGCTACTTACGAGTGGTATTATACTCGTGTAGTTTTTATATTCAGATGATGTCATGCATGCTAATGCTAACTACGAGAGGTATTATAATCGAGTGGTGTTTATACTCAGATGATGTCATGCTAATGCTAACTACGAGTGATATTATACTCGGGTGGTGTTTATAATCCGATGGGGTCTCGCTCGGATGGTGCTAATGTCACATACGGGGTGGTGTATCACTAGAATGTTCTCACACTCGACTGCGGTCCTTACCGAGGAGGATCTGCACTCAGTAGGCGTCACATGGTTGCACATGGATGTTGCTTATATATTCTGAAGGCGTCTTTGCTATACTCTGATGAAAATACAAACTCGGCCGTGTCCTTTAATTAACATGGCACCAATTAAATATACATACGATAAAAACGTATGTTCTGATATCACACACTGGATAGACATTTTACACTTCCCTCCTTCCAACCCTCCCTCACCGCCCCAAACAAACCATTAAACCTCCATTCTATTTCATTGGCTAATTAAAATGTCGTCATTTAAGTCAGTTTTCGTTTGTTTGTTTTCCATTACTGCTAAATGTCCTGATGAGTTGCTCATAATTGTTCCATTATATTACAATTTCACTTTTTCTATCTCTCCATTCTATTCTTCTTCTTATTTCGATTTTTTTTTTAAATACATTTATTGCATTTTTCATTCCGATTTTATTTTTCTCTCGTTAGTTGTTGTTGTTATTATTAATCTTTTTTCTTTATATTTCTCAAACCTTCTTTCATTCTTCTTTAATGTTAATCAGTTAATCATTGCTATTTTGTTTGGTTCCTTTCTGCAAAGTTTCTTTTTAAACGCACGCTATCTCTCTATCTCTCTATCTCTCTATCTCTCTATCTCTCTATCTCTCTATCTCTCTATCTCTCTATCTCTCTATCTCTCTATCTCTCTATCTCTCTATCTCTCTATCTCTCTATCTCTCTATCTCTCTATCTCTCTATCTCTCTATCTCTCTATCTCTCTATCTCTCTATCTCTCTATCTCTCTTTGCCATTGTTTCTATTTTACTCGCGCTCTCTATTTCTTTCTCTCTTCGCCCAAGTGACTTTCTCTCATCGTTCTACTCTTTTGAACTTATTACTTCACAATTCTTCCTTTATCCAAAATTTAAATAGTACTATCGTACCTGCATTGTCTTATTAAGTTACCTACCCTTCAGACCAAACTGACCATAGAGCTGGTGAAGTAGCGTTCACCAGTTTCTGTGGCCACGGCATAATAGGAGATGTGTGGCCAGCACAATGCCCAGCCGCCTTCACACTATTGTACTCTAATGTGTGATAAATTCTGTCAAACTTGTTGGTTTCACTGACTAGATGAGGGCAACCCATTCTATATGTAACAGCCAACCAGCAGTAATAATTATAACACAGGTCTCTATTGATTTAGGCCCCTACCCATTGAATGTGATAAGTTAGGTCATGTCTATTTTTAGTTTTTGACTAGATTATTCTGTTTTAGTTATAAGTTTAAATTTTCTGCCTTATCTGTTATTACTACATTTACAACTTTGCTATTTTTCTGACCTTTCCTAATCTTTCTTAAAGTGTGCCTAGGTTTAATTGTTTAACTAGAATTGCTACATTTCTTAGTTGGTGATTAGAGGCCGACTGAAATCCGGTTTCAGTTTCGGTTTTGGCGCCAAAAAAAAGCCAATAAGCCTCTTTCGGTGTAGTTTTGGTTTTGGTCGATGCCAAAAAGTTAACTTTCGGTTTCGGTTGAATCTGATATTGACTTTCAGTCATTAGCCGAATATCTATTTCAACTTTTGAAAATTCAGACTGCAGCGCTAGTGCTGCAACTTTCACTCTGCTTATTGATAATATCTTGGAAGGACCTCATAACAAACAACGAGGTCTTGCAACGGGTTAACATGCCTAGCATGATCACTCTCCTTCGCCAACGACGTCTTCGACGCCATGTTTCCAGGATGGAGGATGGGCGAATCCCAAAAGGCCTGCTATATGGTGAGCTCGCGGAAGCCAAGAGAGCTACTGGCCACCCCCAACTCAGGTTCAAGGACGTCTGCAAACGTGACCTAAAGGCTATAGATGTATAGGTTGGAAACTGGGAGAACCTTGCTCAGCACAGAAGTAGTTGGAGAGGCACCTTACACACCAGTATAAATGCGGCAGAGGGCAAACTTCGCCTTATGGCCGAGGCTAAAAGAGCAGCGAAGAAAAGTAAAGAACACAGGCTGCCCCTAACAATCTCCAACGGTCCAGCTTTCAAGTGCCAGAGATGCGACAGAGCCTGTCTCTCAAGGATAGGTCTCCACAGACACAGTCAATTTTGCAAGGCTGGCCAAATCACAGGAGCGGAAATCTAATCGTCTTTCGAGACTATGGAGCCAATGAGATGATTGATAATTTCATTTAGTTAAACTTTTGCGAATAAATCGGTGTTAAATATTTAAAAATAAAAATCTTTTTAAAAGTTTATATTGCCTTTTAGGTTTTTTAAGTAAGCCATTGAATATGTAATATACAGTTGTATATACATGTATTATATGTATATATATATATATATATATATATATATATATATATATATATATATATATATATATTCAGAATTGAATATTCTTTAAATAGAGTACCCATAAACTAGTTAATAGTACAGAAATATGTGCAGTCTATTTAGATCTTTTGGTTGGCAATTTTGGTTTATCTTTCGGTATCGTCCAAAGTTGTAGTGAAACTTTTGGCTTCGGTTTCGTCCGAAACTCAATTTAAAACTTTCGGTATGGTTTTGTTTTTGACCGAAACCAAAAATTTGGTGTCGTTCGGCCTTTACTAGTGATAGGCCCTTAAAGCTTTGAATTTGTTCTTGTATTTGTTAATGTTCTATATAGTGATGCAGATGCAGATGCTGGTACAGGTGTAACTTGTCTGCTGGTACAGGTGTAACTTGTCTGAAGTTACATGAAGTTTTATATCCCTGTTACATTTGTTTAATAAAAAAAAAGGCAATAATTACTACAAAGCCGAATATCGTTATTAGATATTTTTTTCATTACTTCATCGACTTGAGGGATTCCAGGATACATTTTCATTTGTAATTACCAAGGAGGATCTCCCTCTCTCTCTACCTCTCTCTCAATCTCTCTCTCTCTCTCTGACTGCCTAGCTCACAGCCTCTCTTTTTGCTCTCTCCCTCATTCTCTTACTCTACTTGTTTGTTTCCTCTTTTTGCCAAAGTTTCATCACGCTAGTGTCTGTACTTTAGCCCTCAGTTTGATTGTTGAGCGATCTTACGAAATGGACTAATTAATGTAATGGGGTCAAACATCTATGCAATGATGTGGCGAGCTGTACGTCTCTCCCACGTGTGCTGAAGATTCTGCTGCCGACTGTAGACTGGGAGGAGGGTTGAAGAAGAGGAGTGGTGGGGGGGGGGGGTTCGAGGCATGGGGGGGGGAGGAGTGAGTGAGCTGTTGACGTGGGGGTGGGGGGAACATTACGTGCTATAGCTAATTAAATGAAATGCGAATTACTGGGAGAGGAAATTTTGTAAAAAATAAATGAAGCGCCGACTCTTGGACAGACATGTGGTGGGAGAGAGAGGGGGCGTTCTCTTAGGGAGCTGAACATTGGGCGATTGGAAGGGAAGGCGACTACTTAAGGCTCTGGCTACTGGGAGACCTGTTGAGGCGGACAAGGCGGGAGGTCTACCAAGGCACAGACGACGACACGATATGAAATGTGTATTTATGACGTTGGCTATAACAGATGACATGCTATGAAATGTGTATTTATGACGTTGGCTATAACAGATGACATGCTATGAAATGTGTATTTATGACGTTGGCTATAACAGATGACATGCTATGAAATGTGTATTTATGACGTTGGCTATAACAGATGACATGCTATGAAATGTGTATTTATGACGTTGGCTATAACAGATGACATGCTATGAAATGTGTATTTATGACGTTGGCTATAACAGATGACATGCTATGAAATGTGTATTTATGACGTTTGGCTAGAATGCCAACATGTTCCAATTCTTATTTTAAGACCATTTATTTTTGTTTGTTTAAATTAAGAATTAAGATATAATCAACTGTATTATATATTATTAACTAGTACATAATCTAGATACAATAATATGTTTATAATAGAAGTGTTCTGTGTTTTGTTTATCTGACAGTTGTCTTACAGTGTTGTCTATCTGGCAATTCTCTTGCAGTGTTGTCTATCTGGCAGTTGTCTGGCAGTGTTGTCTATCTGGCAGTTGTCTTACAGTGTTGTCTATCTGGCAGTTGTCTTACAGTGTTGTCTATCTGGCAGTTGTCTGACAGTGTTGTCTATCTGGCAGTTGTCTGGCAGTGTTGTCTATCTGGCAGTTGTCTGGCAGTGTTGTCTATCTGGCAGTTGTCTTATAGTGTTGTCCATCTGGCAGTTGTCTTACAGTGTTGTCTATTCGGCAATTGTCTGGTAGTGTTGTCTATCTGGCAGTTGTCTGGCAGTGTTGTCTATCTGGCAGTTTTCTGGCAGTGTTATCTATCTGGCAGTTGTCTGGCAGTGTTGTCTATCTGGCAGTTTTCTGGCAGTGTTGTATATCTGACAGTTTTCTGGCAGTGTTATCTATCTGGCAGTTTTCTGGCAGTGTTATCTATCTGGCAGTTGTCTGGCAGTGTTTTGTATTTGGCAGTTTTCAGGCAGTGTTGTCTATCTGGCAGTTGTCTGACAGTGTTGTCTATCTGGCAGTTGTCTGACAGTGTTGTCTATCTGGCAGTTGTCTGGCAGTGTTGTCTATCTGGCAGTTTTCTGGCAGTGTTGTATATCTGACAGTTTTCTGGCAGTGTTATCTATCTGGCAGTTTTCTGGCAGTGTTATCTATCTGGCAGTTGTCTGGCAGTGTTTTGTATTTGGCAGTTTTCAGGCAGTGTTGTCTATCTGGCAGTTGTCTGACAGTGTTGTCTATCTGGCAGTTGTCTGACAGTGTTGTCTATCTGGCAGTTGCCTGGCAATGTTGTCTATCTGGTAATTTTTGGCAGTGTTTTCTATCTGGCAGTTTTCTGGCATGTTATCTATTAGGCAGTTTAATGGAAGTGTTATCTATCCGCCATTGTTTTCTATTTGGCAGTGTAGTTCTATCTGGCCTTGTTGTCTGTCTGGCAGAGCTGTCTTTCTGACAGTGTATTTATCTGGCAGGGCAGTCTTTCTGACAGTGTATCTATCTGGCAGGGCAGTCTTTCTGACAGTGTATCTATCTGGCAGTATTGTAATCTTTGAAAATGAACACAATATCCCTCTCTACATATTGTATTTGCTACTCAAGAAAATTGATTTGAAAACATTCATCCTGTCATTTATCTTTATTTTTTGTTTTAATTACATCAAATTTGAACTTTTAATGTCTTCTTTCTATTGACTTTGTTTTTCTCAAGTTTTTCAGATTTATCACCGGAATTAAATTCTCTATACAATTATGCTAATCTGTCTGATTGATCTAGCTTTTGATATTTTTAAATTTCCCAAGTTATAACTTTGTTATAAGATTGAAACATTGCAATAAAATTAAAGTGGTAATTTGTTCAAAGAGCACATTTGTGTGGTTATCAGAAGTACACATTTTTCTTTTATATTGTTTGCGGAATAATTATTTTATTTTCTGATTTTTAAGCGTTTTATCTCGTTGTGTTAAAATTTTAATTGACTTTATTTAAAAGGAAAGTATATAACTGACTGTGTAATTTGAATATGTTGAATAGTATTAAACGCTTGTAGAATAATATACTTTATGCCTGCTTTTGAAAACGAAGCTTTTGAACTATTTGCAATTTTTTTTAATGCATTAGGGTTGTAGATTTATATATGATAAAAAGAAGATACGAAACTATGATTAAATGTAAGGTATATTTAAATAAATGTCCAATCGTGAATACATTTCCCATTAAAGAGAACTTTGGACTGTGGACAAAACACTTTTCTTATCCCTTATACGAGAACAAAACATATAAGTACTCTTTTTTACCGAGTGGCATTCGGGGATGGAAGGGGTTTGCTGAACAAACCAGGAAACCCAGTAATTTAAAACACTAATAAAAATGCAAAACTAAACTCGGACCATGAATGAGCATAGGACGCAAAAATCTTCTTTATAGAAGGAGAGTCAGTAAATATAATATAAGATAAAGTTAGAATCATCATCTGCAATTTACAATGAAAACAACGCTACGAATGAATATTTACTTATAGACAAAGTTTGACATATTTTCAAACTTGAGGGGAAAGACAAAACTAGAAACACACACATACACACTCACACACACACAACATCCGGACATGGATTAGAATCGAAGACTAGCGAGTATTCGAAACCAAGGATTTATTTGAAATAAATGTGGAGCCCTATATTATGCAGAATTGGGAACATGCTTAAAAATGGAAACTTACATAAGCAATTTGTGTGTCAGTGTATGTGTGTTTCTTCTTATCTTTTTTTCCACAACAATCTGACAGGATGCTTGATCAGATGGAAATAGCTTTGAATCATTGAACCAATCTCCAGACAGACAGGTCTTGCAAATGACACACAGCACAGAGGAGGAGAGGGGAGCGAGAGGGAGGAGAGATTGAGGGAGGGGTGGGGCGGAGTACGTAAAGAGAGCAGTGTGATGTAGAGAAAAGTGGAAAGGAATTTTATGAAGTCGATGTGTCTGATTAGGGAATGGTGCGGGGTGGGGGTGATGAAGGGTTCCACCTTGAGGTGTTAATTGAGTGATAATTGTAGATCATATACTTTTATAATAGACCTATCATGTCCTGCAGTTATGTATAATTAGACATTTTAGTTCATGTAATCGAAAATCAAAACACGCTTATCCCTTGTGGCTATTTTTAGAAATGCTAGCACTGTAGGTCGTATTCTACATGTCAGGAAATGCTAGCACTGTAGGTCGTATTCTACATGTCAGGAAATGCTAGCACTGTAGGTCGTATTCTACATGTCAGGAAATGCTAGCACTGTAGGTCGTATTCTACATGTCAGGAAATGCTAGCACTGTAGGTCGTATTCTACATGTCAGGAAATGCTAGCACTGTAGGTCGTATTCTACATGTCAGGAAATGCTAGCACTGTAGGTCGTATTCTACATGTCAGGAAATGCTAGCACTGTAGGTCGTATTCTACATGTCAGGAAATGCTAGCACTGTAGGTCGTATTCTACATGTCAGGAAATGCTAGCACTGTAGGTCGTATTCTACATGTCAGGAAATGCTAGCACTGTAGGTCGTATTCTACATGTCAGGAAATGCTAGCACTGTAGGTCGTATTCTACATGTCAGGAAATGCTAGCACTGTAGGTCGTATTCTACATGTCAGGAAATGCTAGCACTGTAGGTCGTATTCTACATGTCAGGAAATGCTAGCACTGTAGGTCGTATTCTACATGTCAGGAAATGCTAGCACTGTAGGTCGTATTCTACATGTCAGGAAATGCTAGCACTGTAGGTCGTATTCTACATGTCAGGAAATGCTAGCACTGTAGGTCGTATTCTACATGTCAGGAAATGTTTATTATATCAAAAATTATATAGAAACAGAATGTGGTGACTGTATATTAATTTGTATGCTAGGCTGTATGTGTTGACAGTAATACAGGTTATTACTTTTTTAAACTATGCATACAGCCTATATTTTACTATTCATTTTTAGAAATGTTATAGTTAGTCCTATGTGTAATTATATACTCTACTTTTCGTGGTCACAGGCTCAACATTTATAGTAAATGGTGTATATTGTGTAGTCTAGAGTCTAGATTGACAGAGATGCTAGTAATTCATTTGTTGAGACGCCATTCACCAAAAGTAAACAAGTGCTAATAATTGGACCAGTTCACGCCTACAATCCAATGTCACGCTCTATTTAGTATAGATCTAGCTGGGTTTCGTTTTAAGTATGCCACAAGACCAGAAGGTACAATTTCTCTAAGGTGTTCGCTTGGCTAGGCAGAGAAATAGTCCTTTTCACACCGACATTATGAAACGATGGGTCATTAATTCAACTGAATGAGATTTAAACGTATTTTATACAAATAAACTTTGGGCTGCACGGATCATGGAGGCGTAACGTGAATGTATCTGTGTGCATTTCATGCTACCAAAAATTGCCTAAGGATCAGAAGTGGTCTTTTCGATATTTTAATCATGTATAAATTACATTAGGTATTCCAAGTGAATAAAACAACAAGTAACTATCATATGCTTCAATATACACAAGAGTATTGTATAGATGTAGGACATACATATAGGTCACATTTTTAGGTCAAACAAATGGGTTATGTGCGTATGTCACACATTTATGTCAGCAGTAAAGATCACACATGTAGGTCAAGCTTATACATCACATATATATATGACACACAGATACATAGCGTACAAACATATAGGTAAAAAAAATCACACATAGATATCGCACATACAAAGTACACATATATATTATATGTCATAAACATGAGTCATTGGTTATATATAATATATATATATATATATATGTTTAATGCCAAGACATTTCTATAAATCATTGAGTATGCATAAGGATATCATTACGTAATTGGATACGTCCTCTCATGTTTCCGATTATTGACCACTCGCAAAATCCTCCACACTTGATAAAGCAAACGTAAAATATTATGTAAATACTCACAGATGCACTCATAGAGACACTCACAGATTCACGTTCACGCAAATATGATGGCGGAAATGAATGTACGGTAGGTGCATGACAGACTTCACCCCTCTCTAACCAACAACATTCTTTTTTTTAGTGGTAATCTATCAATCGATTTTTATCACTGGGCCGTCAGTGGTCACTGGGCCGTCAGTGGTCTTGTTCCTAGTTTCTTCTTTCAATGACCACTCTGCCCCATATAATATTTATATTATTAACTATATACATATAGCAGTGGAAACCCCCGGCAGCCACAACCTACGCGCTTGTCTACCAACGAAATGGCACGCCCACTGCCTAAATGTTTGTTAGATTTTCAAAAAGAGTAGCGTATGTTTGTTTAAAAAGCATTTTGTTTTCAAGTATTAACATTACGAAGCATTTAAAATATATATATATATATTTTAAATTGTTATACCAGCAAGAAGTCTTCCGCACACTAATGCAGTTTTCACCCAATGATTAAAAATGGTGTTCTTTTGTGAGATTATAATTTAGTCAAAGATCGCTATACACTATAAGTGGTGCTATACAATTCCTAATGTTTAGTGTTGTTCTTTTTTTGCTCCCTTTCTATTATCTTGCATTGTCTGTCTGCTTGCTTGCTTGGATGTTTGTTAACAAAACTTTGCATCGATTTTTCGACCACTTCCCGTCATCCAATCGAGCTGAAACTTGGGCAGAAGACTTGTCCCAACTAACAATACATTCTATTAAATTTTCAGCATTATAGCCTTTGGAATAGTCACGAATTCCTTCGACCAATTTGCGAATCGAAGAGTATATTTCACGTCAAACATGGCTGCCTCTACCGGAAGAGACGGAAGTAAAGATTTTTTTTGGATTTGTTCGTTTTTACGAAATAAATAGATTGAAAACGACACAATGTAGCCGAAACAAAGCGAGTTATCTTTTTATGGTTTTTGCGTGCCAAAGCTAGAAAAAAAAGGATGCGCAAAATTTTAGTGTGGAAATTCATAAGGTATGATAAGATAAGATAAGATGATATCACTTATATTTATTTTGATCTATCAAAATATAAATTAAATTAGTTTACAAATAAAGGGAGTATAATAAAAACTGTGTTTTTATGGGTTAGTTTATTCTCTTTGAGTTTTCAATCCTGATAATTTCTTCTTTCTTTCTTTGAAGCTTAAACCCCCCCCCCCCCCCCCAAGTAATGTCCTGATTATTTATCTTGTAAATTGTCTTGTATATTAGAATCACCTGCTAGACATTTTACAAATTAAAGTTCATTTTAAAAATTAAAGTTCTCTTTTCTCATTGATATTAAAAGCAAATATAACAGGTGGTGACCTGAGAGGCGTTATAATTATACAATGTTTTTAATATATAAATATACATAGAAACCATTAAACTAAAAATTACCGATGTATAATGTTATATTATGGTAGACGATTTAACGATTTTTTTGAAATTATTGACTATAAAATCCTAACTCGACCAGCCAACGAATCGCACTGGAAGTTTTAAAAAAATAATTATTCTAAGGCTTAAGAATTTTGCCTTTATTGTTGAAACCAAACAAAAGAACATTTCGGCTGAGAAATACCTCGATATTCGTCCACAACAACGATCATCCTTTTTTCTCTCCTTTACTGATAATTTATATATTATTTTCAATCTGAAGCAACATGGCGGAGTTGGCGCTTCCAAAATCAATGGACACGAGGGAAATCTCAGATTAGGCTTCTGTTCTTCTTAACCATACTCCCCCTCTCATTTTTCTCCCCATTTTCTACATTAGTGCTTTAACCTTGGCCTATTTTTAAACCACAGAAATGTTGAAAATGAGATTCCTGTTTCTGAGAGTTACACCTCATAAAGACATTGGCGCCAATATTTACTTTTCATGTTAAAGTGTACCGATGAGAATAAGGATATATTATAGACGTTAGAGCTTAAATGTGTTCGTTTTTACAGTTGTCACACGTCTTTTACAGTTGTCACACGTCTTTTGTCACTGCTAGGTATTTTTCCCTCTAGTACTTTTGTGAGCAATATTCTGGGGGCCAATCAAGGTGCATTTGGCCATAAATTACCAGTATTTTTACAAACAGCAACATATATATGACTTTTGTATTATATAGTTGTTGTTTAATTTCATACTTTATAATAGATTATATGTCAGAATTATATATTGCTATGTTTTTACTACATTATCTCATCTTATACTTTACAAACATTCCTTCTCTACAGAGGATTCTTGCGATTATCGTTTTACCTGATTTAGTTCAGGCAACCCATATCATGCCTGGGTGCAGCCATAGTCTGGTTGTAATTATGTAAATGAAATCATTTCCTCAAAATAGATTCAAAGAGCTGTAACTGTTGAATTCGTTTCTATTTCTTCTGTTGTTCAAAAAACAATAACACATTTCCGTCCGTCTGTTAAAACAATAACCCACAGATTGGTTCCAGGTACTGCCAAAAAGGTCAGACTTAAAGACGAGACAGTGTATCTGGCAAGAAACATATTTAGAATTGATGACGGCTCACAGCTGAAACAGCCAAACACTTGCTCAACATTTGTCTGTTGTAGACCAACACTGACAATAGAACTCTTAATCTATTTCTTATCCGATGTCATAAAATTCAAACTAAAGAGTTTTATGTTTTTCTAAATGTCGTAAATTACAACGCTAAGAGTTCTAGTTATTATTAAATATCGTAAAATCTAAAGCATTGATTTCTATTTATTATAAAACGTCATAAAATATATACTTGAGAGCTGGTGTTTGTTATTGTGGTTGTACTTTTACTTGTATGCATTTGTTGTTGATATTGTTGATGTAATGTAATATACAATGAAACAGAAATGAATTTGCTAAAATTATAACTTTGCAAAACTAATTTAGCTAAATCTTCAACTATACGAAAAAAAAGGCTTTGCTAAATGTACACATATGCAAAAATGATTTTGCTAAATGTACAAATATGCAAAAATGATTTTGCTAAATGTACAAATATGCAAAAATGATTTTGCTAAATGTACAAATATGCAAAAAATTATTTTGCTAAATGTACAAATATGCAAAAATGATTTTGCTAAATGTACAAATATGCAAAAATGATTTTGCAAAAAAAAACTGCAAGTGTGGAAAAGGATGACATAAACCATACAATTGTTTAAAAAATCATTTTAAAATCATTCTACACGGAATAAACAACGTCATAAGTGATGTAATAAAAGGAGATGGAGATGACCTGGCCAAGCTCTTCATATGGGTAGTAAGAGGCTTCATTGCATGGTCCTGAGATGGGCACCCCCTGGAAAAAAGGGAAGACCCATGAGCCTGAAGGAAGAATAAGTCAATGCCATGAACAACCATGGCATAAAATTAGTTGGCTCGCCAAGACTACAGCTTCATTATGCTCCACAGGGATCGACAAAGAATAACTAGCCAGATAATATGTCTAAACACTATAAAATATTAACTTAAAAATTAAAATATATTTACTGGCATAAACATCTCGCCAGCAAAGAGCTGTAGTGATATACGGCTCTTCTTTGATCACAACAGTCTCCCCCCCCCCTCCTTACACCCACACCCATTAAAATAATTACATCTCTGAGTTAATTTCAACACATGAGAAAAAAATATTTTTCCCATATCCATCAATTCCACGGGTCGCTGCTAGTAATTCTATTTACAAAGAAACATTCTTTTTTTATGTATTTATTCATTTACTTTTATGTTTTGGCTGTTGTTTTTTTTTTTTTTTTGTTTTTTGCTGTTGTGTTGCTATGACTGTGTTTAACAAATGGCAATTTGAAACATAGTTTTCTAGACGATAGGAAATAGAAGGAAGAAAAAAAAAGTAAAGATATGGCGGATTTAGCCTAAAAATATACATTTGCTTTCTTAATTTCATTTCCTTCATTCCCCCTACCTCCCCTAACCCTCTTATATACTTTTTTTTTTGTTCCTCCAAACGAATATATTGCAATCAGGAGATAAAGATTGACTTTTTTTTTACCATTCTTTTTTTTTTTAAACTCCCGGCTGGTGATGAATGCCTGTCATTAGCTATGAGCGCATCAGAAAATGAAACTTAGGGAAGGGAGGGTACTCTTTGATTATGTTTTGTCTTATAGAGTTCTCTTTCCTAGCGATTTCTTAGCAATTTTTGTTTTAATATTTTTTTTTAAATCTAGAATTTTCAAGACTGTCATACATATTTTATCCATTTTTTTTTTTAGTGCTTGTGTAAATCTCTTACATATTTGAATCAACTGTTATACGTTGATTGATGGTCGATGATTTTTATAAGAGAACAAAACGAGCTGACAAAATCAAACTGGGTGTTGCCTAGGAGATGTTATGGTTTAAGTTTTTTTTAATGATGAAAGTATACAAGTTCAACTAATATATAACTATAACTATAAGAATGATATTAGAATAGGCAATCAGTTACAATAGACAACTAATGGAACTTTGTGGATTCTTATGCATATTTTATAATATGCTTTTCCTATGAATTGTTATTCACTGATTACTTTTACTGATTTTTTCAATACAATAGCTTATGGCTTTGGTGTCGTAAACTTTAAATAGTTTCATTGAATGAATACTTTCAGTTTTCTCAGGCGAATAAATTCTCGTCATAGATAGTTTTTTTAAATATTTCTTCTGAATAATATTGTTTTTTTTAATTATTATTATTATTATTTAAAAGCTCATGCTTAATTGTTTAGACTAGGGTTGGAGGTTCTACTCCTGTCTGAAGATTATTGTTTGCGGCAAGGTATTATACAACAATCAGTCGCCAATCTCTTCGTTATCAAACCACAAAACTCACGACTAGAAAAAGGATATAAAATGTTTTGTATTATAAATGCCATTGATCGGAACCGTAAACAACATGACTTGTCCAACCCTTTTGATTGGTTCTACAGTGTTGCCTCGTCTTTCCAACGCCCTTAGTCTGTGACCCTGGTATACTAAGTTAAGATGGACACAGCTATCCAACCAACCACTAAACCACTCAGTAATTCCCCCACGAAGTTGGATCAAAACCGTCTTTGCCGTCAAATGGAAACTGTATTAGTGAACTCTTATTTAGATTGGCATAGTTTCTAAATTTCCTTTTTTTGTTGTTATTGTCAATTTGCCAATTCATAAACTTTAAGAAAAGGAAACAATTAAATCTGTTTGTTGTTTGTTTTTGTTTGTTTTTTTTGTTTTTTTTGTTGTCTTTTTTTTTGCAACATTTCATTATTTTATTAATTAATTTGTTTTTGTAAAGGTCCAAGGCTATGACTATATTAATTGTTAGTGCATTTGTTAAAAGAGTAAAAAATATGTTCTAATTTTCCAAATCCGTATTTCTTCTATTCTCTCTACTTTCTCTCTCTATATATGAATCTCTCTCCTCTCTCTCTTCTCTCTCTCTCCCTCTCTCTCTTTCTCCTGCATCTCTCCGAGTTGTTGTTCTTCATATGTATGAGTTTATGACATTCTATTTGTTAATGTCCATTAAGAAAAACTGCAGCGTTTTCGTATTTAATGTCCGTATATGTGATACCTGACATATCTATAACTTTATTTTAAAAGTATATTATTTAATCTTTGTGTGAACTGATTTTAAATAAATCTTGCTTTTCTTTCAAGACCGAGATATCAAAAAGAATGTGAGGGACCGGAGACGAATTCTATATATAGGTGCTAATATTCATAGATCGTATTGAGTCATAAATTTGAGTGATAGACCGTATTATTTAGGCCATAAACCACATTATGTCGCTCACCCCAATTTGCCATAGTTCGTATTAAAATGAGAGGTCATATTGAGTCATTAACTGCATTTAGCTTCAGATAGCATCGAGTCATAGACAGTATTGAGTCACAGATCGTATTGAGTCTGGGCTTGTTGAATCAGAGACAATTTTAGTCAAAAGCCATATTGAGCTAGAGAAAAGAATAGAGATAGAGACCATGTTGACTCGAAGAAATATTGAGTCATCTAGTGTTGAATCAGTGACAGTATTGAGTCAGAGACATCTTCTAATACCATGTAACTATGTGACGCTCTTATTGTGTTATAGACTATTGTGTCATAGACTATTGGTTCATAGACTATTGTGTCATAGACTATTGTGTCAAAGACTATTGTGTCATAGACTATTGTGTCACAGACTATTGTGTCATAGACTATTGAGTCATAGACTGTTGAGCCACATACTATTAAGTCACATACTATTGTGTCATAGACTATTTATAATAGACTATTGTGTAAAAGACTATTGCGTCATAGACTATTGTGTCATAGACTATTGTGTCAAAGACTATTGATTAAATGATTATTGTGTCATAGACTATTGTGTCACAGACTATTGTGTCATAGACTATTGTGTCATAGACTATTGTGTCACAGACTATTGTGTCATAGACTATTGTGTCATAGACTATTGTGTCACAGACTATTGTGTCACAGACTATTGTGTCATAGACTATTGTGTCACAGACTATTGTGTCATAGACTATTGTGTAAAAGACTATTGTGTCATAGACTATTGTAACACATAATATTGTGTCATAGACTATTGTGTCATAGACTATTGTGTCATAGACTATTGAGTCCCAGACTATTGTGTCTCAGACTACTGTGTCATAGACTATTGTGTCATAGACTATTGTGTCATAGACTATTGTGACTCAGACCCCTCGTGTACCAGAAAGTTAACTTTTCCTGACCGAGTTCATAACACACACTGACTGTAAAAACTTCTAGCCACAAGTTTGAGTCACGTATTTAAACGTTAATGTCATGGAACTAATTGTTCAATTTAAATGTAACGGGTTTTTAAAAAAAAAAGCGGTCACGCGACTTTGAGGTTTTTACATTTGTGAAATTACGTACATGACATCATCATGACTTCGTTGGATTTGGGGCAGGGTTGGATAAAAGCATGCAGGCAACTGTCCCCCTTCCACGACTAAGTCGTCTATATATGTATATATGTATACATTACATTCTTTGAATAACAACGTAATTTAGTTTATTATTAATTACGTGTCCAGATAGTGCGGTTTTAGGAGACTGCCCTTGAATGCAGGGACAGTGACATCAGTCGAGAGATTTTGGTCTATGCAATTAGTAATAGAATGCACTACGATGTAATAAAGTAGTCAATTTATAGAATTGGTATCAGAAAACACTCTACTAAACATGTCTGTCTTTGGGACTAAAAACAGAAAGTACTGTGCTACATAAGTCTATTTTTAGAATTGCAACATAAAGCACTATACTAAAGGATTCTCCATCTTTGAGACTAGTAAGAGAAAGGAATGTGAAAAAGAAATCTATAACATAAACTTTGAAATATCAATGCATGGAATATAGAACATTAGAAATGCATTAGTTGGATGAAGTCTAAAAGTTTTGTCATGTTTGTTTCTTCTTGCTGGTTATTTTCCCCCCACCTATCATTTGAGTTTTAAACTGAGTTCTGTTATTCTCTCCACAGTGGCTAATAACGAATGCGTGTTGAAAGAAGATCTATTGGGAATACAAATTAAATTAAGTTTTAAGTTTTCATTGTTGTTTATTTGTTTGTATTTCTTGTGTTTTTTGTTGTTGTTGTTTTTTTTTAGCTCATGTTTTTGTTTTCCTATCTAAAGACGTTTTCTGGTTCTTTTAAATCCTTTAAGAAAAAAAAAATTATAGAATCAAGAACCCTTTTTTTTTAGATTCTAAATTTTTTTTTTATCAATCTAAAAAATTTTGAGGATTACAAGTTGTGTGAACTGAATGACTTTAACTTAGCAACCAATTTAAAATATATAAGATATACAATTTGCATTTCGTCTACAATAATTTAAAACATAAAGAATTTGGATACATGACACTTCACTTATACAAATAAAGTTGGACTTTCTAAAACAAACAAACATATCTAAAGCGAAATCTTCTAAATTATATATATTGAATACTTATGTATAATATATCAAATGAAAATACAGTATTGAGTTTTTCTTCTTTAATTTAATGTCTTAACAAAGGTTAAGTAAAACACTAGGTACTATTATAATCGTAAAGGCTTCACAACCTAACGTGGGCTACTTTATGAAAACATAATAACTGAGAAAATGAAGTATTAATATGCAATATAGTCATTTAGTGGATAAATGACTACCGTATAAAGAGTTTTGGTGCTATTGGGAAAAGTCATTTATTCATGGAAAGCATCGCCTCAACTAACAGTTGTTTTATTGAATGCATTGATTTTAGTAAATAGAGAGACTTTATTTACAATTGTTAGTCATTTACTTCTAAAAGTATTTCGTGCATTTGCTTTACCCATACTATTTGTGGGAGTGAGCTAAATGCTCTACTAAAACGTGACTATTTATGTAGTGATATTCATGGCAATTCTTCACAAGGCTCTTTTTAAAACATGAAATCTAGGTCAGGAAACTCCAACTTATCAGTCTGTTAGTCAAGAAGTCTGGGATAAAGTTCTTCTAGTACTATCAAGTTTATAGCTGTTCGGGAAATAAAACCTGCTAAAGACATCTACTAGCAATTTCTTGAAAGCCATTTCACGAAGAAACAGTCAAGTTTTACAGTAAGTGCTAAGAGATTTGTTGGGGAGTGTAGGTCAAGAGTTCATTTCTCGGTTCTGTGTTTGTTGGAATGTATTGTTACAAACATTGTTCAAACTCTCTGTTCTGGTTGTTTTATTGCGTAGATTGTGATTGTCTTGATGGGCGTGTAGATAGAACGGACAACTTGCAACAAATAGACAATACAATATCTGCATAATTCCAACGCAGGAACCTGCTAAGGAACAAGTAGAGCTCAATGAGGTATCATAAACCACTGGACATGAGACTTAAGCAATGTTAAACTCAGGGTCAAATGCATGGGCAGATACATGGGCAGATACATGGGCACATACATGGGCACATACATTGGTAGATACATAATTAGAAACATAGAAGATACATGATCATCTTCTACTTTGAATGATGAACAATAATAAGCTATTGAAGAAAGGAACGATGCTGACTCGTTTAACGCTTAGAATGGCAAATTTCCCTTAAAAATATACTTTGATCGTTTCATGACACTGTAGCCTTTCCCCTGTGCCCAAGAAATGGATTTCTGATATTAGATGAAGAAAGAATGAATGTCAGAAGACCAATTTGTCTTAGCTTGTTTGTCTGATATTTTGTTCATCAAAGGTCAATCTGCTGTATTTACGTTTTCCTGGTGAACAAATTGTTTACACGGGCTCAAAATTTAAACATACGTACAAACTCATTTATTCAATCTCTCACTTACTCACTCAGAGACACACTCGCACACTCATTCACGCACTGACATACTCACACACAAACTCACTAACTGAACCGCTACCTCACCGATTCAATTACTTACTAAACTCGCTTGCTCTCTCTTTCTCTCTCTTTCTCTTGCTTAACATGCTTAATTTAACCCTCTTTACACACTTACACCCGAAACCAACACACGCACACACATGTACAGAGTGAGTGACATTTAATAGTTGTGAATTAAATGTCAACATTCAATTTCTTAATCGGCGTGTGCAAACGACAACTGCCGACAACTTAACCGAAACTGGAATCCGACAAAATCAGACAGACCCTGCACCCCAAAGAAATCAAGGCAATATTCAATATTCAAAAGAAATGAATCTAAAAGATGATCCGAGCAGCAACTAAACAACCCCAAGAGTGATGCTTACTTTAAACTCTCCCACCAATTTCAACACATCATCTTCAGGCAAAAGACAGGTCATAACAGGCTCAAGCAACACATGTTCTGCAAACTACAAATTGAAACAAGTGAAATGTGCCCCAGCGGAACATCTTTCGAAAATGCGGAACATGTTCTTCAAACCTTCCCTTTTGTACCATTCTATGGTCAACAGTTTGCACCATCCCTGTATGGTAACCTGGCTGTGCTACGTAGTACAAGTGTGTTTGTCCTCCGAATACTAAGAGATTAGTCTCGATTCGATCACTTCGGTGAAGTGAGGTTTAAAGTCTGGTGAAAACTAGGATTTTTTCTACGGTCTGGAGGGTGTCCCTGAGTCTACTAATGGGTACCTGACCTTATTTGGGGTAAAGTAAAGGCGGCTGTGCTGGCCACACAATCACATAGTATGCCGTGGCCACATAAACTGATGAACTGCTTCATCGGCCCTATGGATCAGTTTGGTTCAACGGGTACTTTACTTTTTTAAAATTAGTTCAACATTACAATTTTCGTTTTTCCCAACAGTTGTACAAGTTCTTCAGTGCATCATTACTATTTTTACAATTTTAGATATACCATTGTTTCATGATTCTGTTTTACTTTGTTTGGCTTTCTTACAAAAATCTATTTTTTTTTAGCGGAAAGGCAGAGACAACGTTAACTAAAAACGAGGGGAAGGAGAGCACACGTTTTGGGGGGAGAAGGGCCCTTCCTGAGACGGGCGCCTGAGCTAGTGGCATCAACAATGCTACAAGTACTATTTAACTTGGACTATTTGCTTGTAGAATTAACCAATCGAAATAACTCCTTGGCTTCACTGACCGCCTTCCCCACACTCCCCAAACACTTAGCAATAGTGGCACACATCAGACGACTCTGGCACTCGCCATCTGTCTCGGTACACATACTACAGAACTGTTGAAGTAGGGCTTGGACGCCCTCGCTGTCCTCGTGAGCTTCATATTGCCGTCACTCATGTAGCTTCACCCAGAATTCATTTAGACACATGCATGTGCACGCATACATATATAGGCTACACACATACTGATTTAAAGTTACACACATATTATGTAGCACACTCGTGGACATACAAATAAGCCTATACAATTGTACACTAACCCATGTAAATAGCATGAACATCACGAACACACATATAACACACAAATAGGCACAGCACACACATACACATGCCTTCAAAAATAAACACGCATACTCATATGTAACACACATATAATATACACTCACATAATACACAAATACCTCAACAGATAAGATGTGTATACCCAATTATAATCTATATACACCATACACAATGGCATGTCCCATTCCTCCTCCTTAATCTAAAATCTAATACATCCTTTGCTTTTTTTTCAAAATACTCAAATGGATCTACAATCCGCAATAAAATTCTTCATCAATCTTCCTTTCAAACTAAACTTCTCTCCCGAAATGTGATAACATTGTTTCCACTATCTGACAGCAGTATAGTGTAGCCAAACAAATGTAGTCATAAATCTCAAGCTTACAAAAACAACCACACAATTTTATTACGCATACATCTCTTTATATCTGAATATGTGTGTGTATGTGTGTGTGATACAGTACTCTACTCCATGGCGCAGGGTGTTGAGTTGGTACAGACACTAAAAACATGGGGGGGGGGGGGAGAAAGGGGGGGGGGGGGCAAGAGGAAGAGAAAATCAAAGCTACTTAGAACATATCTTGGCAAAATCTTATTCACTTTTTTTTTTCGTCCTTTTCCCTAAACAATATTTTGTTACAACTTACTGAATTGATTGGGCGAGATACTTGGGGCTTTCACACACTTTAAAAAAAAAAAAAAAAACATTGCCAAAACCTGGTCCCCCATTTATTCTCGCCTCCCTAATCCCCTCCATTCCTCAATAAACTTGCAGTATATATATTTGAAAACAAATAAAATCGTAAAAGATCCTTCTGTGGGGGGAGCGGACTTTTAAAAATGTGTCTGTGTGTGTCTGAGAGTGCTGCGTGTGTGGTCTAGACGCCCTCGCACGTGAGTAGAAGCCCATGTTTGTTGTCGCCACTAAATATAATTCAAAATTAATGTCGAAATAATATCATAAAGTAGAAGCTTCAAAAATCGTAACTTTAATCTTAGAGTCTTTACTTGAACATAACATTGATATATTATTGAGTGACTTCTGGAATGTTACATCTGTAAACAGGAAATCTGAATTTGACGCTAGTGAATATCTATGTGTATATTTATCTATGTCATCAATTGATATCTTTATTTCTCTTTCTTTCTCTTGCTTTCTCTCTCTCTCTCTTTCTCTCTCTCTTTGTATAGGCTATATAACTTGTGTTCCAAAATATTAATATTTTATTATATTGTATATTACAAACATGTGTAGACTCTATATAATACAACAAATGTTTCGTGCTTCGTACGTGGAACTTTTAAGAGAGTCGTCTAGTGGGAAATCCTTAGGGGGGTAGAATATATTTTTTACACCGATGTAAAATTGTCTACTGTGTGGTGGGAAGGGGGAAAGGTGAGTATGATATAATATAAACCACGGCACCATTTAGGAAAGTGAATCATTTAGGGAGCTGAATATAGACCAACTAGGGAGGTGAATATAGATCATCTAGGGAGGTGAATATAGACCATAAGGGAGGTGAACAGAGTCAATTTAGGGAAGAAAATATGGACAATTTAGGGAGGTGAATAAATACAATTTATGGAGGTGAATAAATACCATCTAGGGAGTGAATATTTACCATTTATGGAGGTGAATATAGACAATTTATGGAGGTGAATATATAACATTTAGGGAGGTGAATATAGACCATTTATGGAGGTGAATATAGACAATTTTTGGAGGTGAATATTTTCCATTTATGGAGTTCAATATAGAGAATTTAGGGAAGTAAATATATAACATTTAAGGAGATGAATATATACCATTTAAGGAGGTGAATAATGAAAATTTAGGGAGGTGAATATAGACCATTTAGGGAGGTGAATATAGACCATTTAGGGAACAATTTATGGAGGTTAATATAGACAATTTATGGAGATGAATATATACCATTTAGTTAGGTGAATGTGGATAATTTAGGGAGGTGAATATAGACCATAAGGGAGGTGAACAGAGTCAATTTAGGGAAGAAAATATGGACAATTTAGGGAGGTGAATAAATACAATTTATGGAGGTGAATAAATACCATCTAGGGAGTGAATATTTACCATTTATGGAGGTGAATATAGACAATTTATGGAGGTGAATATATAACATTTAGGGAGGTGAATATAGACCATTTATGGAGGTGAATATAGACCATTTAAGGAGGTGAATAATGAAAATTTAGGGAGGTGAATATAGACCATTTAGGGAGGTGAATATAGACCATTTAGGGAGGTGAATATAGACCATTTATGAAGGTGAATATATACCACTCAGGGAGGTGAATATAGACCATTTAGGGAGGTAAATATAGACAATTTTATGGAGGTGAATATTTACCATTTAGGGAGGTGAATATAGACTATTTAGGGAGGTGAATATAGACAATTTATGGATGTGAATATAGACCATTTAGGGAGATGAATATAGACAATTTAGGAAGGGAAATATAGACCGTTTAGGGAGGTGAATATACACTATTTAAGAAGGTGAATATAGACAAATAATGGAGGTGAATATAGACCATTTAGGGAGGTGAATATATACCATTTAGGGATGTTAATATCAAATAAAATACTGTAGTAAGTTACACTTTATATATTGATTTAACTAAATGGATTAGCATAAAAAAAATTTTGTCTCCATATAAATAGCACACCACCCATTAGCCTTTGCTTAGCCAATCTTTTTTTTCTCTCTGGTATCCCAGCTTAAAGCTCTAAGAGCGCCGCCTTAATCTCAATCGCTAATGGATTCATTGAACAGAAACATCCA
The DNA here is from genome assembly GCA_949126835.1 of Anisus vortex. Classification (NCBI taxonomy): domain Eukaryota; kingdom Metazoa; phylum Mollusca; class Gastropoda; family Planorbidae; genus Anisus; species Anisus vortex. Next base: position 38,196,713 of record OX421492.1, on the reverse strand, counting down.
CAACAAAACATCTCACTGGTTTAAATTACTGACAAAGACAAAATAAAACTGGTTATATTGGCCAACTGAGCCATCTTGATTCGCTGGGGCGTCTGAACCGTGTCTTAGCTTGAATACTGATTTGTATAAAAAAAAATGTCCATTCATTAAAAAGAACGCTTCGCAGGCAGCAGATATTGCTGCATCTTTATATTTTCCTATCATGGCCTCGGCCCAATATTCCATTTATTCACTATTCTATTTCGCCATCAATCCAGTATTACATTCTACCATATTTCCACCATTCTATCAATCCATTTTCCCATCTTTTCACTATTTCAATAGGCTATTCCATTTTTTCACCACTTTGTTCTATCATTCCCTGGAATTTACCGTTTCCCTTTCTGTGATGAATGGTACTCCAGATCAGCCCCAAATAACACACCGAACTTTACCTGAACGACTGCATCTTCCAGCCCCCACTATTTAAGACAAGCTGACTATGTAGCAGTTCAGTCCAGTTTCAAGGGATTTGCCAAGAGTATCTCTTACTGCTGCAAGGCGGATTTATCTGTCACACCACCGCCACGCTAGGGCTACCTTGGATTCCGGTTCACTATAAGAGGAGTATAACATATGTTTCAGTCTCCATTTTCAGCTTATTCTTTGCCTCTTATCCAGACATAGATCTTTGGTAGGATCATAATAGAAATTGCCACTTAATATAGATTTGCGTGAAAAAGATATTAACGCACAGAATCTCAAACACATTTTGGAACTTTTTTGTTTTGTGTACATACAAAAAACCTGTGACTATTTTCTTAGTTGTAAGACAAGCCATAAAACTCAATTAAGCCAAGACTCTGGGATTATTTTATTCACATTACACAAGCTCGTAAATATTGTTGACGCTTATGTGATTCAGATCAGTGAGAAAGAGAGAGAGAGAGATACAAAAAGATATATGTGATCTTATTGTGTTAATTAGGTTATCTTAGCACTTTTATGGACTATCTTAGATTATTTATTCTACCATTTGATTTCTTTATCTTCATTTTTAGAATCGTGAAAGCTGAATCATCCCCTTAGTCAATTTTGAATGAGTGAGTTCCACTAGTAATTTAAAACTTGATCAATTAACTCTATTGTTGTCCACTGTGTGAGGAAGTTACTTCCTGCTATTGGATATCTTTGGTCTTTGACCCAAGCATCTTGGACCTTGGCATTGGCTGACATTTCCCTTAGTACATCGCTTCACTTGGTGGACTTCATATAGAATGACTAGTTATTGGGTAATTCCTGGAATTTTATATGGGTTAGTAGGTAATTCTTAGAAATATTAACAAACAATAGTAAACAAATGAAACAGTATTAAACAATATAAGGAAAAGTAACATATCAAAGATGGCCGTCATTTATTCTATATTTGGCGCACTTTGAAATGAGTATACATATTATATATACAAGCTAAATTCCCCGGCGTTGCCCGAGGATAAATAAAACAGGCCTGTATAAGCTGCAGATACAAATTGTATGAACTACAATGAAGAGAAAGCTAAGAATGTAATACTTTTTAAAATATTTATTTTTACTGAAGACATTTATGGAAGTAATTTAAAATAATTATTGTAATCGGTTTGAAAATAGGCAAGTCTTTTTATTTAACAAAAAGCTAAATTGCCCGGTGTTGTTGCCCGTGGATTTACAATATTTACTTAAAGTAATAGTAATTGAAAGAAATTTTTTTTAGAAAAAAAAAGGTATAGACTAACTGTAGAATCTAACCGGTGTCGACCACATCGCAGTTTGATAGCTATCCTCGCTAACTGAGTGGATAACGTATCGAACTGCCATGTGTTAAGTCAAATTGCCAATGTAAAATGTGAGGTAATTAGGTCACTTGACTTTAAATAAACAAATTTGATTGGCTACACACACACAGATCTTATATTATAAGTAATTCTTTACATAGTACTATCAGCATTTGTTATACGAAGGCTGGCAATGCTATTAATACTATCTAGCCTATGATGGGTATTCTGCATGACTTGGGGAAAAGGTCAATGTGGATATGTTCTGAAGAAAGCATTGATTTTGATTAGCTCCGTGTTCTGTAACTAAAGTTGTCAAATACCTTTTTTTTACCGAAAATCCAGGTGGCTTCCCATCTTTCCCGTGTCCCGACTATGGGGAAATTAGGTTTTTATCATACATGTTTAGAATTTGTTACAATTAATTTTATCCTGAACAGTCTGCCGAACCTAAGCAACTAATAAATTATAAACCAACTAATGTGCATAGCAGACATAACTTTAGTCGATGTAAACTATTGTCTTAATTTCTGTTCATCTAATGTAAGTAAGCATTTTAATATAAGTAGAATGAACTAAAATATTTATATTTAATTGATTTATTTCCAAAACTCTCTATAGAATTCTGATGAGGGTGGGTGGGTGGAGGGGGGTTCAAATATTCGTTCAAACGCCAGGATTTTGAATCGGATCTGAATGGGATGTTTTTGAGTCTTAGCTCTGGCGGTGAGCTGGTGTCGATTCGGAAGGGGGAAAGCAAAGGCGTTTTAAGCTGATGTCAATTCCCTGGAATGCAATGGCGAAAGTAACCAGTGAACTCAGCTAATTTAAATATTCCACTGGTAGAACAACAATTACATAAAACTATAACATAAAGTTAGTACATAAACTTATAACATGAAATTATAACATACAACTATAACATAAAACTATAACATAAAATTAGTACATAAACTTATAACATGAAACTATAACATAAAACTATAACATGAAACTATAACATGAAACTATATCATTAAACTTATAACATGAAATTATAACATGAAACTATAACATGAAACTATATCATTATACTTATAACATGAAACTATAACATGAAACTATAACAAGAAACTATATCATTATACTTATAACATGAAACTATAACATGAAACTATAACATGAAACTATTACATGAAACTATAACGTACGATACGACCATATCTACAGGCCGACTATATTAGATAGACTCAAATTGCTTGGTCCAGCTGAAGATTGTCTTGTGGTGCTTGGCTAAAATGTCCGAGTGTCTTGTTTACCGAGCACCACCCCTGGGGACAGTGCCTGACTTGATTTATTTCTCCCCTGTCTCCCCCACTCCCCTCTTCGACCGCCCAATAAAAGAATTACTCTGACCTTGTGACTTGTGGTTATTGGACCACTTGAAGGACGGCTTACTGCAACAATGTCCACAGACTCGAACCTACTACCTTGTAGATTATTTACATTGGAGATTATTTCACCTACGTCTACTGTATCTCTGAAGGGTACCTGACCTTAGTTGGGGTAACGTAAAGGCCGATGTGCATTGTGCTGGCCACACAATCACCTAGAATGCCGTGGCCACAGAAACTGATGAACGCTGCTTCACCGGCACTCTTGGTCAATTTGGTCCGAAGGGTACTTTACAATATACAATTTTCGATAAAAGGGGAAAATGTAGGCTAAATAACAAAATTAATTGTAATAATTATAACGTACAAATAATATAATAATATTTTAAAGTACAAAAAGAACATAATTCTGTGGCTAAATAATGTTGTCAGCATCTGACAAGTCTGTGGATTCTTGGTATCTACAAACAAGTAAGGATTCCACATTAGTGCCGTATTTCTGGCTACCCGGAAATCAAATCTATACATGGTTGGTGATAATAAAGGTTTCAACCGATAGATTGGTGTATTCATAGTATTATGTACATGATTGTATCTGTCAAAACTGTTTGCGTTAATAACTTGTCATAAAGTTGAACACCTTCAGACTTACCCTATGGTGAGAAAAAGCGTTCCAAAAAAGTCATTTCTAAAACAGCTGTTTACTAGACAACTAACTAGTCAAACACAGAAATATACCAAATTATACCAATAACAGGTAACGTTGCATGATTATTCCACACTCTTACAAAATGCTTTTTTAAACTAGCGCAATTAAACTGCTAACACATGCAAGGTCAGGCATTGTGAACATCATACATCCTGCCCATCATTCATCATACATATCATACGCATCATACATCTTACACAGCATTCATTTCTTAACATAATACCTCATATAATTAGTTCATCCTACGCCTCGGTTTTCGTCGATAATTCTTCCGAGATGAATCGGCGAAATCCGAAACCGAAGAAAAAGGCGACAAATTCATTTGAATCAATAAAAATTTATTTAATTTGTTCTAGACGTTCCAAAAAATGTTTAAAAGAAAACAATAAATGTATATAGAAAATAATAAATAAAGAAATAAATGTTTATCAAATAAAGATAAAAGACTAGTATAAAGAATAAATGAATATTATTATATAACATGGCATTTACATATCTATTATATGTGTACTCTTTTTGTCAAGCGGACGTAGGTGAGGAGGGGAGAGAGAGTACAAACATTGCTCATTGGAAGAGGTTTCCTCCGCCATAAAGACGAAAAGTTTAAAAGGACTATCATGGGGGCACTTCCCTTCTTTGTCTCGTGACACTATGATCAGCTTAAGAATCGACGAAAACCGAGACACAATTTTGGTTTAAAAAATAGAAACCGACGAAAGCCGAAGTCAGTAAAAACCCAACTTTGACTGTATCATGCATCTAACATTCTACAAAGCTTACATTCAACACATGATTCATCCAGCACATCGCACATCCAACTTATCATACATCCAACAAATCATGCAACTAAAAATGATAATAATATTTGTATAGCGCTGCCAACAAATATAATCATAATGTAATCTCTAGGCTAAAAAGCATATAGCTAATTGATGATTTAAAATTTTACAAACATAGGACAAATCAAATAAATGAAGCATTAACCGACCTAACATAATATAAGTAAGACAGTATAGGTCAAAGCATGTTATTTAAGGTAAATATTGAAATAATGAGTTCTTGAGTTCGTTTTGAAAGTTTAATTAGAGCTTCTTCGCCTGAGTTGAATCCCAAAAAAAAATATTTACACTAATAATAATTTCACAATTATTCTAACAATAAAAAGATAAAAAACGTTTATAAAAAAAAGCAGATAAAAATTTAGGAATTGAAAGTTACAAAAGTTATCCATCTGACTCTCTCTCTCTCTCTCCTTCCTCTTTCTTCATATCTCTCTCAACCCTCCCTCTTTCTCTTACTCCTCCCTCTGTCTTCATTTATCGACATTTTCTCTGTGCCCTCCATCCTTCGTTCCATTTTGAGGGTTTCATCTGTTATAATATAACAAAACCAAAAACGACAAAAATGAAAAATGGCGGGAAACTGAGTGAGAGATGGGCGCGTAGAATTCTGCCAGTTTCTCATACAGACGCAAGATGACAGCTAATCGAATTTTTTTTGACCCCACAGATTTGAGCAGAAAACGTCTCTCCCCCTCCCCCTCCCCCGCCCCTTTAGCTTGATTGTATGTTTCCCTTTCCCTGTCTTCCCTCACACGCCTCCCTCCTCCCTCCTCCCTCCACCTCCACCCCACGTATTGCTCACACTTTGTTTCTCGACTTTCTAACGCTCCCTTTCGTTCCCCCCCCCCCCCCGCTTCACCCTAGTTGTTGTGTTTTCTTACTACCGGATATTTCTTTTGTGGGAATGATGGGAAATAGCACTAAATAATAAATTATTTTTGTTATGGTAATATTCAATATTTTCTTTGATTTTTAGTGGTTGTTTTTTGTTGTTGTTGTGATTGTGATTGGGGATGAATTGGTTTGAGGGGGAGTAAGCGAATAATGAATGAATCATTAAAAGGTTAGAAAACCTTAAAGAACATCAGATCCATTTTCTATAATATAATATTACGTAAAGTGTTGAATTCGCAGTTTTTTTTTTACAAACCATGAAAATGTAAAAGGCTACGTAACCACTACAATATCAAGTCTCTTCTGCTGTCTTCCAAGATTCAGATTTAGACTAGGTAGTATCATCCAGACGTTGCCGTTGAGTGTATGTGTGAGTCTGTGGAAAGGGACATAATAATTTAATATGTACAATTGTATTATGTTTAAAAAGCCTCGTCATTATAAGGAGTATAGTATATCGAAACCTTTTGGCTCGGCAAACCGCTACTGCGCCTCTCAGCGACCATTTTGTATTGTATATCGAAACCTTTTGGCTCAGCAAACCACTACTGCGCCTCTCAGCGACCATTTTGTATTGTATATCGAAACCTTTTGGCTCAGCAAACCACTACTGCGCCTCTCAGCGACCATTTTGAAAGTCATGATCCGTCAAGCCTTTCGGCTCTATAGTTCATGCGTAACGTTAAGGTATGGATCACGTCATTGTAACTCCCATGTTCCTGTTCAAAGATGGCCGATGTGGCATGTCGCATATCACACATCGTAGCTAAACTTAACAGTTTTCTTTATTACGGAACATCTTTTGGATCAGTAAGGAGGCTGCATTACCTGGTCTATCTGCACTTTCCCCTGGTTGTGCTAAAACCAAACTATAGGCTTGGTCATCCAGACACCGGGCTTGGCGAGACGGGTATTGCTGCACTTTACCTTCCTACCTACTAAGGTTCAGTTGTATCTGGACCCGTGCAATGTTTCTCGGAAGCGCAAATAGGTGGCCTTCCTTAATGCGTTCGCCCATCTGTTGATTTTTAATGGGGGGGGGCGGTGGTTAACACACGTCGCCAGCATTGAGGCCCATGGTTACAGAAGTGATTCCCAGCAACCAAAGCGGAATTCGGTTAAGGGATGATGGTCGAGCAGAAGGCGGAATACGACTGGTGTTCACCTGACATCAGCTGCAATTGGGAGTTTGACGAAAGTGGCTTTCTCATTCTGGAAAATGGCAGCCGTTGTCCCAGTGACAATCGTTACCATTTAAAACTTCCATTGAACTGTTTTTGTTTTTCTGTAAACGTCAGTCCTATTTGGAACTGTTAGTCGTAGTTGATTACCTTTCCTGAATAGATCAGGTAACCCATTCCATATCAGGTTGCCTCTCGGAAAAATAAAAACAAATTAGAAGAGCAAATCGAAACCGAGTTTAAGTTTTAAACTCACTTCCAGTATCATTTTTCTACAGTGATATATTATTCGCCTCGACTGTTCTAATTAAAGCTTTTGATATATGTTTTGTTGTTATTGGCTTTAATTGCAATTAATTTGAACTTTTTAACACACAAAAAAATATTCACGTATATATCAATTTCTAATGAAGTTCAGGCAGCTGTTTGTGTCTATGCCATGTTTGTCTCTTCTCATATAACATGACATATTATCGAACATGTCATAAATGACACTTACTCATTTATCCCACTTGCACGATATTTATCTCCGTCTTGTTTGTTCTATTTCGATGTAGGTCAAGCTGTTCTATTTTTAGCCTGAGTTCAACTGGGCAATGATCCAGGAGCCAATCAGATCTGGAGTTATATTTCCATCATCCGGTTCTAATATTGACAGATTTAATTCGGACATTCACACTCATTGGTTTTTTTATTTCTGCGTAAAAGATCTAGATAAACAAACTCAAACACACCCACACAAACACACACACACACAAACACACACACACACCTTTCAGCACACCACTCACTCACCCTATCACTCGCCACAACCTGCCCATTCAGAACCGATGCCAGAAATGAGTTTTGACAGGAAGAAACTCTTTTGAAAAGAAGTCTTTGAGACTCGAAAGCCCAAATAATATACAGAGAGAAAAAGGGAGGGGGCTGAAAAAAAAAGTGATAATTTCAATATTTGAGCTCGTCTCAATGGATATATGATTATAAATTTAGGTCACGTCATACTGATATTGTAATTTAATTGAATAAATATGGTCATAATATTATATCATAGGTTTATAATGCTTCAGTTAGGAAAAGATTTCGACAAATGGGAGTTGACAAGATGACACGTCGGACGAGTGATCAGATTGGGTTGAGAAAGACAAAGTTGTCAAAAACATAGGTTTTTCTCCTGTTTTTGTTTTTTTGTTTAATTGGTGAGATTAAGTTGCCAGTCGTCAAGTTTCCTGTTTTGTTAGTTAGGCGTAGGCTAGGAAAATGACTTTTCCGTTTGTTTTGTTTTTTGTTGGAAATATGAATATTCCGATGAAAGTTTTTATGTTTGTAGAGATAACTCGGGTTTTTACCGGCCGTAGTTTTGTCTCGAAGATTTAAATATTTTTTTTTGTTTCTAAAACATTTAACGTTTAAAAAAATGATAGATTTTTAGGAAAGGCAAAGCTAAATTTTAAGTTTGGTTTTTTTTGCTGACATGCGCACTTTTCCATTTCCTTTTAGATCCAGATATATATTTAAAAAATACTCACTTGTTTTTTATTGAGGAAATCTTGTTGAAAGAAGGGTGGAGGTAAAAAAGTACCGACTGGCTTACCGAAGGTCCTGGGTTCGAATCCTGTTAAAATAGAGGGTGTCCCTTAGTACCTGACATTAGGTTCTCAATGGCATCCCTCACGCTACACACTTCTGATGGGCAAGCCTTTTTGACATAAGTTGGGGAAAGTGATGGCCACACACTCCTTTTGCATGCTAGAACCTCGGAAACTGGTAAACGCTGTTTTACGAGTCCATGTGGACTTTTCCCTACTGTCCTTCACGCGTGTTTTCATGCCCATTTTCACGTTTGTTTCTCTCTCTCTCTCTCTCTCTCTTTCTCTCTCTCTGAGAGTATCTATAACACATCATTTTTTGGCATAGAAACAAGCTGTGTGAAATGGAAAACTATCCCCCCCCCGCCCGCCCCAAATCACATACACTCACATACATACAGATACTATCACCCAATTGATATCTCTTATTTGTTTGTTTATAACTTAACGTTTTGACATACAATATGTTGGTATTTGACTAAACACACTTTTATAATTATGGTAGCCTTTAAACCCTAGGGCCTAGTGGAAGGAACCTAGGCATGTCTTCAGTCTACGGAGTACTTCCACATTATCTTTTTTGTTTTTGTTACTCAATTTGAGTTGCCTTGTGCGTTACCATGAGTTCGTTTTCACTTTGTTACATCCTCAAATAGACTAGTTAAAATAGGAATCTGATATTATTCACTTTGTTACGTCATCAAATAGACTAGTTAAAACAGGAATCTGATATTATTCACTTTGTTACTTCATCAAATAGACTAGTTAAAACAGGAATCTGATATTATTCACTTTGTTACTTCATCAAATAGACTAGTTAAAACAGGAATCTGATAGTATTCACTTTGTTACTTCATCAAATAGACTAGTCAAAACAGGAATCTGATATTATTCACTCTGTTACATCATCAAATAGACTAGTTAAAACAGGAATCTGATATTATTCACTTTGTTACTTCATCAAATAGACTAGTTAAAATAGGAATCTGATATTATTCACTTTGTTACATCATCAAATAGACTAGTTAAAACAGGAATCTGATAGTATTCACTTTGTTACTTCATCAAATAGACTAGTTAAAACAGGAATCTGATATTATTCACTCTGTTACATCATCAAATAGACTAGTAAAAACAGGAATATGAAATTATTAACTCTGTTACATCATCAAATAGACTAGTTAAAATAGGAATCTGTTAGTATTCACTTTGTTACATCATCAAATAGACTAGTTAAAACAGGAATCTGATAGTATTCACTTTGTTACATCATCAAATAGACTAGTTAAAACAGGAATCTGATAGTATTCACTTTGTTACTTCATCAAATAGACTAGTCAAAACAGGAATCTGATAGTATTCACTTTGTTACATCATCAAATAGACTAGTTAAAACAGGAATCTGATATTATTCACTTTGTTACTTCATCAAATAGACTAGTTAAAACAGGAATCTGATATTATTCACTCTGTTACATCATCAAATAGACTAGTAAAAACAGGAATATGAAATTATTAACTCTGTTACATCATCAAATAGACTAGTTAAAATAGGAATCTGATATTATTCACTTTGTTACATCATCAAATAGACTAGTTAAAACAGGAATCTGATAGTATTCACTTTGTTACATCATCAAATAGACTAGTTAAAACAGGAATCTGATAGTATTCACTTTGTTACTTCATCAAATAGACTAGTCAAAACAGGAATCTGATATTATTCACTCTGTTACATCATCAAATAGACTAGTTAAAACAGGAATCTGATATTATTCACTTTGTTACTTCATCAAATAGACTAGTTAAAACACGAATCTGATATTATTCACTCTGTTACATCATCAAATAGACTAGTTAAAACAAGAACCTGATATTATTAACTTTGTTACATCATCAAAAAGACTCGTTGAAACAGGAATCTGATAGTATTCACTTTGTTACATCATCAAATAGACTAGTTAAAACAGGAATCTGATAGTATTCACTTTGTTACTTCATCAAATAGACTAGTCAAAACAGGAATCTGATATTATTCACTCTGTTACTTCATCAAATAGACTAGTTAAAACAGGAATCTGATATTATTAACTTTGTTGCATCATCAAAAAGACTCGTTGAAACAGGAATCTGATAGTATTCACTTTGTTACATCATCAAATAGACTAGTTAAAACAGGAATCTGATATTATTCACTTTGTTACATCATCAAATAGACTAGTTAAAACAGGAACCTGATAGTATTCACTTTGTTACATCATCAAATAGACTAGTTAAAACAGGAATCTGATAGTATTCACTTTGTTACATCATCAAATAGACTAGTTAAAACAGGAATCTGATATTATTCACTCGGTTACATCATCAAATAGACTAGTTAAAACAGGAATCTGATATTATTCACTCTGTTACATCATCAAATAGACTAGTTAAAACATAAATCTGATATTATTCACTTTGTTACATCATTAAATAGACTAGTTAAAACAGGAATCTGATAGTATTCACTTTGTTACATTATCAAATAGACTTGTTAAAACAGGAATCTGATATTATTCACTCTGTTACATCATCAAATAGACTAGTTAAAACAGGAATCTGATAGTATTCACTTTGTTACATCATCAAATAGACTAGTTAAAACAGGAATCTGATATTATTCACTTTGTTACATCATCAAATAGACTAGTTAAAACAGGAATCTGATATTATTCACTTTGTTACATCATCAAAAAGACTCGTTGAAACAGGAATCTGATAGTATTCACTTTGTTACATCATCAAATAGACTAGTTAAAACAGGAATCTGATAGTATTCACTTTGTTACATCATCAAATAGACTCGTTAAAACAGTAATCTGATAGTATTCACTTTATTACATCATCCTATTATAGACTAATTGAAACAGAAAGCTGTGCATTTAAAATCACAATTACTTAAAAACAATATTTTGCTACAAAGAAAAAAAAGTAATTTACAATAAACATCTTTAAAAACAAGAAAACCATTAAAACGAAGTTTTTATTATGCTCCCTTTTTTTTGCAAACTAAGTTTACCATCATGTAATTAAATAATGGATTGACTACTGCAAATGAATCGTACAGAAAAATATATGTGTCGCAAATATCAAAAATATCTCCTTACTCCGTATGAATTGTTCTAAAAATAATCTTAGCGCATAATTTTTTTTTCTAGCTTTGCGTCGAAACACTATAAAAAGTTGCACAGGCATTTTTAAAGTGAAACCAAAATTTTACTTATATTTTCCTTTTAAGAAATGAATATTGTCACAAGTGTAGTATTATTAAGTTGTTTTAACTGAAAATTTGATAGAATGTATTGTTAGTCGCCACAAGTCTGCTGTCCTAATTTCAGCTCGATTGGACCACGGGAAGTGGTCAAAAATCGAAGCCAATTCTTGCTCCCACGACGCATGATTGCAATCAGACAGACAGAAATTGCAACTTAAAATAAAGGGAGTGATAATGATCTTTTTTTAAAACAAAAATGTATATTAAACATTTAAAATTAACAACTCTCGTTAATTAAAAAACGAAAACAAAACTGAACGGAGTTTTATTTATTAGCCCAAGACAGCTTTCTCTTGGTGGACTTCATATTTACGTAGGCTATAAGCGACATATAATCATCTGTCGACTTATTTAACCATCATTTTATTCATGATGGACATTTATACTCGACTAGAAATAAACCTCCGTCCACAGCAAGTAAACAAAACAATAAACAAGTTGTTTGTAGATGGCGTAGCCAGCATTTCAAGGTTAAGAAGAGGTGGATCTGCTCAACGAAATTTACAATTCTGTTTACTACATATTTCTTCTTTTTCTTCTTCATATTATTGTGGAGACCCCGTTAGGACCAAGGAAAGATTCCACAATTTAACTATATATATACAATTTTAAAACATCTCTAACACGAATAACAAACAGATGACAGAGTTTCGCTTCAAGTATTTAGTCCAGCCCTTCAGTGAAGATTTGAAAGACGGTACAGAAAGGGCAGTGAGGGAGGCCTGGTCCAATGTTTTCCAAAGTCTAATGGCTGACGGAAAAAAAAGAATATTTGTAGACGTCGGTGCGTGTGTATGGGAAATGCAGTTTGAGATGATGACCACGGGTACAACTGGACACCTGTTGGATGCGACCTGGCTGTGTGGACATTTCAACGTGGCGTTTCAAGATCTTGTACATAGTGCTGACCGTGTTTACCGCTCCCCGGCGTTGTATATAGTCTATATGTTTAAACACAAATATAATTGCTAAACCCCTATAAAGAATTAATGTTTTAAAAAGGGAGTGATGGCTTGAGGACTTTAAGATGAGGACCCAAACCATTCCACCGCCCACGCCTTCAGTGGCGACACCTAATGGTGTTTCTATGCTGCACTAAACTAATACATTAACTTCATTCTACGTCCCCAACACTGGACTCTTTGAATTTATTACTATATCTTATTTATTACTATTTTCTTTTATTGGGCTAGAATCATCGTGCAGTTTGATTTTAATTATCTATATTTAAATATATACATTACAGAAACCTCATTTAGAATGCAAATTAACCAATATTAATTTCTTAACAGGATTATAGTGTTTCGCCCGTTCCCTTTGTTTGTATTTAATAATGTTGTTGTTCAGTTCAGTTGCTTGTATTGATTGGAATTATTTCATTTTTAGCTATGGTGTTATTTTTATTTTTTTTGTTGTTGTTCTTTTCTTTAAAAAATATATTTGGACCTCTGCCAATATTGTTTCTTTATTAATAATTATTGTAATTTTAGGTTTAGCCCTAATTATTATTATTTTTTATTTGAAAGAAAAAAAATTGACACAATATTTAGTTTTGAAATGGCTAATGCTATTTGTTTTATATTTATTTTGTTTTCAGAGAGCTTATGCCGAAACTAAAGGAATTAACCCTTGGTGTCTTATGTGGCTTTTTAAAAATATCTTCTCAGACTTGATGGAAATTGCTGAGACCAAACCTGATAGGAAAACAACGGAAGGTAGGAATCCTGTTTGTGTTTTGTTTGTTTGTGGGTTAAAATTGTATTGTGTAAATATTCACCAAGTGCCAGCTGAGAGTATTTGCAAAACACATTTTCGTTTCTTGTTATTAAACCTACACATACAATCACACACACAAACATACACACAAACATACACACAGAGACAGATTTATGTGTGTGATCGCCGAAGTGGGTTTTCTATAAGTCCAAAAGACATTTAGCTTTTAAAACTTTGAAAAATTCTGATTCAGTGTGTTTGTTAATTTGACATATACCATGGAATCAGTGGACATTTTATAACACCAGTGGACATTTTAAAACACGCAGTCAGTTGAGTTATTAATTGCGTTTGTTTGAAGACTAAACAAAACTCAGTAACTCTCTTTTTAATTTCATTCAGAAAAACAAACGACACTATATAAATAGAAAATTCTCCTGCCTACTCGGGCAATACAACGTGTTCTAAAATTCAACACATCTTGAAATAATAAAACCTATTTAAGTAAAATTTAAAAATGGAAATAGAGACATGATAACATAAAAGCATGAACCGCAAACTAGAATACAAGAATAAAACTAGATATACATAATACATGAAAATAAAAAATAACAATCAATATATTCTAATTAGATTTTGTTTTTTTAACTGATTTTTTTTTGTTGTAGTCACTTGTGTAGAAATTATATTTTAAAAAAATACATTACAAGAAAAAGGTTATTAGAACGCTACAGACAGTTTTCGTTAACTTGTTACTAATCAAACAAAAATGTTAAGTTAACTTGACAACAAACATTTCAATTAGGCCTGACATATACAACAATTTAGTTAGGCTTACATATACAACAGAAGAATTAAGTTGGGACAACGTACACAATATAATTGGTATGTTAGACTAATATTTACGACATAAGAATTAAGCTGGGCTAACATACAATACAACATAAGAATTAACTATGGCTAACATTTATAACATAAGAATTAACTGTGGGTAACAAATACAACAGAAGAATTAACTGTGGCTAACATATACAACATAATAATTAAGCTGGGCTAACATATACAACATAAGAATAAGGCTGGGCTAACAAATACAACATAATAATTAACTGTGGCTAACATATACAACATAAGAATTAACTTAGGCAACACTACAACATAATAATTAACTGTGGCTAACATTTACCACATACGAATTAAGTAAGGCTAACATAAACATTATAATAATTATAAAAACTATGGCTGACATATATAACAAAAAAATTAAGTACACTTGAAATTTTACAACATGTATAAAAGCCAAGTTTACTTTAAGTGAAAACATACCAAAGACTAACATAAACATCAATAATCTGTAACAGGCAATAGTAATTTTACATTGAAAAATTAGTTTGTTTTATTGATAACTAGCCTGATAAACAACAATTACTAAAAACTACTGCATTTACTCTATACTTTATATAACAATATATAATACATAGTCATACGCACCAAATAACGGTATTTTCTTTCCAACATAATAATATTGACAAAACACAATTGTGGAACTTTTGACTTGCTTCTTATTGTTATCTGCTGTAGAATTTACGTTATCAATCTCTTGCTGGGGAAACATGCAGTCTTTTTTTACTTTCACAAACAATTCCACTCCAAATATTTACATATTACTTCTATATTAAAACTATAAAAAAACAACAGATGATGCATAGGTGTTTCAAAAAAACTAACAGAAAAATTCCTTGAACTCGCAGACATATCTCTGGCAGGACTTTTTTTTTTCAGAAATATAGAAATATCTATGAGTTCTTTTAACCAGGTTTTGTAATGTAAGCCTTAATTTATGTCTTTTGTAAGGTGAAATATTTTATTTGGACACCTGTTGAATGTTAAAAATACACAGTTCGTTTCAATCTATTGGACATGGATACTAAATATAGATTGCTGGATATAGATACTGGATATAGATTACTAGATGTAGATTACTGGATATAGATTACTGGATATAAATTACTGGATATAGATTACTGGATATAGATTACTGGACATAGATTACTGGATATAGATTACTGGATATAGATTACTGGATATAGATTACTTGATATATATTACTGAATATAGATTACTGGATATAGATAACTGGAGATAGATTACTGGATATAGATTACTGAATATAGATTACTGAATATAGATTACTGGATATAAATTACTGGATATAAATTACTGAATATAGATTACTGGATATAGATTTCTGGATATAGATTACTGGATATAGACTGCTGGATAAAAATTACTGGATATAGATTACTGAATATAGATTACTGAATATAGATTACTGGATGTAGATTACTGGATGTAGATAACTGGATGTAGATTACTGGATGTAGATTACTGAATATAGATTACTGGATGTAGATTACTATATGTAGATTACTGAATATAGATTACTGGATATAAATACTGGAAATAGTTGCAATGATTTTTTTTTAAACATCAAAGTAGATACGCCAATCGTAACATAAAAGAATATAGTTATAATAAATACAAGAATGAAAGTTTTCACTTTTAGAAAATGTTAACTTTTTTTATTTATTCCAAATTTTACATTTACATGTATATGAAAATAAAAATATCAAATTAACAATGTAATACTTTATTCAAATATATTGTCAAAACTTAAGAGCAAAAAATGAATGCATGTTATTCTGGTGGTCAGTTAATTGTCCAGCCTAAGTTAGCTCCCGTGTGGACGGAGTTGCGTCCCCCCATTGACCATCCGTTGGGGAAACTGGTAATTTCCTATAGCGTACACGTTTAGTGATACAGAAAAGGAAAAGACCACTAGCTCCATTTCCTTCAATAGCTAACCAACTTACTGGACCCTAGTGGTCAAGATAAAAAAAGATGGGTACAATTGGTCACTTTGTGGCTGTGAGAATCGGTCGTAACAATCAAAGATGGGTTGACTATTTCTGACTTCTGTGTTTCTTGGTCTGACTTTGTTGTATAAGAAAAACATGGATACGATTGTTAAATTTTGCATTTTCTAATAACATCATATCTCTAGCACGTGCTCTGACTGCCATTCCAAAAGTCTCGGGTTTGAATCCATTTTCGTTATAAGTTTAACTGAGTGGGCTTTTTTTGTAGGTAGGGGGTTGAGAGAATCCTTGCCCGTCAGTCTTGCAGTATGGGTACGAATTATCACAGACTGGGCACCACTGCGCTATTTCTCTGTAATGCTTACTCTGCAATATTTATTTGTATTCGTTCTTGAAACGTGTTGGTATTACGTAACGTCTGGCATGAAATTTAATCATTGGCAATTTAAACTGATATTCTTTCAGATTCTACAAGTCAAATCCTTTTCTTAACAGATAGTTTAAAAAAAAACACATAAATATTCCGAAACAGTATACGTTCAATTGTTTTGAAAAGCTTTGAACAGGGTCAGCATATGACGTATTTGTTAGTGTGACATATTGGCCGGGCGATAGTAGTCATTCTGATAAATCTGAATGTCGCGGTTTTAAATCCTGGGAGGTTTAAATCCTGGTATATTTGTCTAGATCTAGAGGCTGTCAATGGGTTTGGTATACCAATCTTTGCTAGGGAACCTGATACCAGTAATCGACTGGGCATAAACCTCAGGTAAACTACAATTGACTGGTGTAATGAACCGAAATAGTAAAAAGAGGATTAGTATACTTAGTCTATGACAATATAATACTACAAGCAGGAGTTTTGTTTATGTACATCTTCAACCATTTATAATCTTTAGTATATAAAAAAAAGTAAAGTATCCCGTCGGACCTAATTGATCCATAGGTCCGATGAAGCAGCGTTCACCAGTTTCCGTGGCCACGGCATACTAGGTGATTGAGTGGCCAGCACTATGCACAGCTGCCTTTACTTTACCCCAATTAAGGTCAGGTACCCATAAGAGCTGGGTAGACTCAGGGACACACTCAAATCCTGGGAAAAAATCCTAGTCTGCAGAGTCTGCACCAGGATTAGAACCCAGGACCCCAGGATCGCCAGTCGAACGCGCTGCCGCTCGGCTACCGTGCCTCATAATCTTTACCTATACCAAAACAATGAATTGTCAGGTTCATGTCAGGTTCATGTCAGGTTCATGTCAGGTTCATGTCAGGTTCATGTCAGGTTCATGTCAGGTTCATGTCAGGCTCATGTCAGGTTCATGTCAGGTTCATGTCAGGTTCATGTCAGGTTCATGTCAGGTTCATGTCAGGTTCATGTCAGGTTCATGTCAAGTTCATGTCAAGTTCATGTCAAGTTCATGTCAGGTTCATGTCAGGTTCATGTCAGGTTCATGGACTTACATTGCGAACCAAGGTAACTTAGTTGTGTTTAAATGTATAAAATAGGCATCACCATAGTAATATCTAGATGTGATTATATTGTTCTACGGAGCTTTTAAATCACAAAGTTAGAACCCCTGTGTGTTTTGCCTGTAGCCTATACCGTACGTCAAATAAGTAATAATACACAAAGCATTAACTTCTAACTTGTAAACACAACAACAACAAAATTATTTTCAGTAAAAAGAGAGAAATAGATTCATCTTACTCCATAAGCGATTACAAATGTTTATAAATGTTCTTCCCACGAGACAGGCAATCATAGAAATGTTTAGCTTCGTAAAGATAAGAAAATAAACAACTGATCATTTCGAGCACTTATCAAAATGCTAAACTAAACGAAAACAAGGATTAAGGAGTAGAACGTGATAATCTTCATCTATAGAAATAGGGTCTTTAAAATATAAGATAAGATTAGCCCCCCAATTAACTTCACTACGGATGGTTATGTTTGGGATTAAAACCCTTATATTTGGTTTTCATTTCTTTGTCTTTTTGGTTTACTGTGTGAGGGTCTTTTTTTACTTTTCATTTTGGTCTTTGCTTATAGTTGAAGAACACCTGTAGATGGGCAGATTTCTTATGCCTTGTTTGATGGTTTTAGCTGAGGGAGGAGGGGGGGGGGGTCTTTCACGTGTTCTTCACTCAATCACAACTAACACGGATATGTTTTTGAAAACGTACACGATTCTGTGTAAATATTATCAAATGGAAGGTTTGAGCATTAAAAGGGGGAGTCTTTTAGGGATGTGAATTACACATTGAATTATTGGGCATAAAGAAATGGGCGGGTGCAGCAGTGTACGAGCAGGTCACATGTAAGCCCACGGTTCGTTTCTAGGTCCATTTATAGGTAGAGAACAATCTATGTTCTGATTCCCAAGGACAATGTGACGTCACATTAAAGCTAAATAGCTGGAGAGTTCTTTTGTCAGGTACATGATTCAACGAATACATTTATGTAAATATTTATATAAATATTCTCTTACTATGCCTAGCTATGGACAGACAGGTAGATGATAGACACAGAAGTAGATAGACCGATATGCCTAGATAAATAAATTGTAGATAGGACTAGATAGATATACAGATAGATAGTCCTAGATAGATAGTCCTAGATAGATAGACCTATATATACAGATAGATAGTCCTAGATAGATAGACCTAAATAGATACAAAGTCCAGGACGTAACGTTACAAGGATCGAGACTGGGACACTTCAAGATCATGTCCGAGACTAGCCACCCCGCCCCGGGTGTTCCGCGTAACAAAGGGTACGTTATCCGCAGTCACATGCACTACTCTTCTTTTACCCGCCTGCGGAATTCTAAAGGAACATCGACGTGGTGGCTCGCTCGTATTCCTGCACTGTCATCCGGTAACACAAATTCCAGGCCTGAACATCCAGGCACCGGGCTTGGCGAAACACGTTTTTGCGAACATTGCTTCCTCCCCATCAAGTCTATGGCTCTCGTCTGTGAAATGAAATATCGGACGCGCAACGGGGGCTGTCCCTATGCGTTAAACCAATCGGTGTACTCTTAATGGGAGCGTATCGGTGGTTTACACGTCCGGAAGAGAAATAGATAGATAGATGGGATAGGTAGAAAGATAGATAGAGAGACAAACTGTAATTTGATAAATAAAGCTATATCTGGACTTCCTTTTTAAATATTTACATCTCTAAGTCCACCCCACGCGTCACCAATCCTAGTCACACAATCTACAGGGTATTCTTTGTACCGCTCGGTCCAAGTGCGAACACTCCCTAGCAGGGCCGTATTTAGGATTGTGGGGGCCCTGTTCCAAATTTATGTAAGGGGCCCCTCGTGGCCTCGCCCTGCCTTCCACATAATTCAGAAAAGTGCCTGTAATTCAAGTTACATTCTGTAAAATCATAAATTGTATGTTGTGCTCAGCTTGGTTGAACTGGAGCGCTTAAAATTGTAGGGGAATAAATACATTTTTTTTACAGTTTCAACGAAAGAATGAGGATGTCACTAAAACAATTATGTTTGTGATGTGTGGGGGCCCCTTTTGTGTGGGGGCCCCTGTTCCAATGGAACATGTGGAACATGCCTAAATACGCTACTGCTCCCTAGCTATGCAGTTTGATGCAGTCATGCTGTAAACGCACACAATGAGATAGTCAAGATACCCCCTCCAGGCAACGTCCGGCTTGTAACTAGGCGTTTACGCATGCGTGGGAGACACAACAGAACATGACCCACTCCCCGGGCCAGTCTGTCTAGACGAGGCGGTACTATAGTGCAGGGGCGGCATCCTTTGCTAATCGTGTGCCAAACTAGAATTCCCAAATCATTTAGGGTGCCAACAGCCTGAATTCCAACCTGCTTTATTATATTGTTTAAATTATGTTTTTAAAGACAATTGAACTCCGTAACAAGACCAAGGAAAAAAAAGGAAATTTATTGAGAAAATGGTTAAAGCGTTTTATATTTAATTATAAAATATTAAGTGTTTGTGATTATCATCCTTTTTATTTGCATTTATACCAAATTTTATTACTAAACTTTACCATATATGGTAATTATTTTCTTAACATTTTAATGTGGTTGTCTAGATAAGGATCTAGCAACTGCAAATATTAAGCTTAGTTAAATATATTGTTCTCAGTTTATTTGATAATTTAATTTATATTGATATGTCAAGATGCCACAACAGTACAGTTAAGTGGAATCGATTCGTAGTAATAATACAAATTGGGTAGTTAATGTAATGTTTAAAATATGCATATAAATTTTTTAGTCATATATTTATATACACTTCCACTACTTTTTACAGTTAGATCATTATAAAGTTTCAAGTTGTAGGCCATTTAGTATTTACAAAAATTAAAAAAAATAAAAAATTAGAAAAAGGTTATTATCGCAAATAGAACGAGTTAATTATCTCCCTTAAATTAAAAATAAAGTGTTTAAATTTGATTTAGTAGTGATGCCAAACAAATTATGTTTTCTAATACAACAATTATTACTGACTAATTATTATTTCTTTTTATAAATCTAGCAGTATGTATTCATTACAAGATTTAATTATTAGAGGTATAAAATAAATTTAAAAAAACATTTCCTGCATTAATTGTTTGTCCATTTGAGGAGATTATCTTTTAAACATTAATAATTACAACAATTACATAATATAATCCTATTAAAAAGTCTGTTATATATATTAAATTAATTAAGTACTTTTTATATTTAATTATAGAAGATGAGCGTAAAAACTATTTTAAATGTAATTAGTCTGTATCAATTAATGAATGCCTTGTCTTGAATGCTCTTCGTCAATTTATAATGGAATATTTATTTAGTCTGAGTAGTGAAGTGTAAGTGACCTCTTTGAATGCTTAACACAGCTTTCATGTGCAATAAATAATGTTCACAAGTGTAAGTAGAGCGAACGCATAGCAGTTGAGTATAGCAGATGACTTTCCAAAGCAGCTTCGTTATAGATTTTCCCGCAAATTGGCGCATTTTCACGCCCTTCTTTTAATGTTTAAATTTCAACTTGCTGCATTTTTAAATTACCAGTATCCCTCCACTTAAAATCATATACACCTAAGAAGGTTGTAGTAAGATCAAGCCAGGCAGGCTTGATGAGGTATGAAAAATTGAGTCCATCATTTTGAAAGTCTAGCTTTTGTTTAGAAAATTCAGCTTTGAGTGCTTCGATGTACTCTGAAAAATCCCAACTATGCATTTTAATAAATGAATAAATGCCTTATTAAAGGGAAGTACATGTTGTTAAATGTTTTGGAATTGATTTCACTCAAGATATATGCAAATCCATTCCAGTGGTCTAACAGTTCAAGTTTTGTTTGATCTAGTCCTTGTAAAGGCAAGTACAACTCACTAAAAAGTGTAGCAATGTCGTTCAGAAACATCGGCTTCAACAGTCAGTTTTCCTCATTCAGAAAAAGAAAATGTTAGTTTTTTCATCAATAAGAAAAACACCTCTTGAAGATCCCTCGCGTGCCATTGAAAGTCGCCCTGCGTGCTAAGTTTAACACGCGTGTCTTAGGTTGCCGACCTCTGCTATAGTGTACCTTTGTGTTGTCTCAGGTCTATTGTAAACACAGAATTGAAGGCGTTATGAATACTCTCACAGAATTGAATCATTCAAAAAATGTATTTCTTTATTGTCGTGTCACTTATTAATTGTATGTCTCCCCATGCTTATAATAGTATAGAAACTGCGTCCTGTAAATGATAAGATAAGATAAATATAGTAGGTATTCAATATTAACACTCCCTGAGGTAACATAACATATACTTTTCTATTCCTCTTCTCTCTCTCTCTCTCACACACACTCTCTCTCTCTCTCTCTCTCTCTCTCTATCTCTCTCTCTCACTCTCTCTCTCTCTCTCTCTCGCTCTCTATCTATCTCTTTTTGCTTTTTGCTACTGCTAATGTCTGTTGCCATTTCGATATTTTTTTAATCCAGGTTTGAAATGTAGCAAATACAGATCTCCATAGCTCCCCACCCCATCATCCGCCACACACACATACACACACACATACACACACACATACACACACACATACACACACACATACATACACAGACACACACACACACGATGTAACATGAATGTTTCAGTAAACATCGGAGTAAGATTGCCTGGGAAAAAAATAAACCCTTAAAACATAAATGCAAACTTGAAGCACCGTAGCACCTAAACGCACACACAACCACACATAACCGCCCACACACACGCACACACACACACAACCACACATAACCGCACACACATACACACACACACATATTATAATACATCCAGATTTTGAGAGCAAGGGAGATTATTGACACCGAGTCCTCAACCGTAAGCTCATTTCTTCTCGTCCTTTTCCTTTCGCAAAGGGACACAACTAAGACATAACATACACCAGTTTATGCCAGAGACTGTTTTTGATAGCTTGTCGTTAAAACATAATTTTTGAACACAATAAGAAAAACAAAACTATTGGTACCCACCCGTCTGCTCATGTTACTATTACATCTATGTAAACGAAGCACCCTTTCCCAGCTGTGTGACTATCGACAATTACTTATTTTACAATTTTCAACAAAATCTACTTACTATTAATATAATAATATATTCTAGACACGGGCGTATCCAGGATTTCGATGTTGGGGAAGGGAGAATGAAAGTAAGGGGGTGGGAGTTGTGTAAAGGGCAAATTATGCAAAGTTTTAAAAAAGGGGCAAGTAAACGAAGTCTGTAGGTCTCACCCCTCTCCCCTCCCCCCCCCACCCCACGTGGCTACGCCTATAATTCTAGATCTATAATAATATTGTGTTGTTTTGTGAATGGGGAAGCTAATATCACAATGATGACTAAATTTGTTGTTCGCCGATATAATGAATGTGTTAGTGGAGTCCACACACACACAATAGCTACAGTGGCCCCCCTCTCCCCCCAGCCACCCACCACCCCTACTTTATTTACTCCATTTACATACACACTTGCTTGCACACACATGCACACAAACACACGACATACCATTAGCATCAACAGTGTTGGTGCAATCTATTAACACGTAAGACTTATGATAGCTTTAGTCTCGAACCAGGGTTTACGTTTTATTTTTATTTTTTATGGAACTGAATTCTAAAGTTAAAGTTAAATTTAGGTTAAACTTTATAGACAAATTAACTAGTTTAAATAAATAGTTGCGTCCTTGGTAATAAAAAAACACAATGCGGAGATTCATAAAAAACAACAACACGAAAATTCTTTTGCATCCAGCAATTAGTTTGGGATTATAAATAGGTGATTCTTCAAATCTGACATTCACAATCCATCGTTTTCTTTTGGCGCCATCTTTTGGAAATGAAATAAAATTTAAATCTCTTAATATTTTCGTACAACCAGTAACGTAGCAAACAGACATGTTTCGAAGCAAATGATCGACTAAGACCGGAAATGTTCTTCTTATTGACCTTTTATGCATGCATAATCGTTAAGACTTGTCAATATATAGCCTGCATCGCTTCACGTCTATAAAAGTGTTTGTTTGGAACTGATAATATTTAAAATTACGGTGAAAAAGTCCCGCTGACGGAAAATAAAAAGATCGCAAAAGAATGTAAATAAATTTCAAAATATTAGAGGAATGTTTAGACAGACAGACGGACGCACTCGGTTAAAAGGTCGGTTGGTAGTCAGCAAAAGTCTGACGTGAAGAAAAGACTTTATTGATTACTACTTTAAAAGTTACTCCTGATTTGATTGATTTGCGCGTGTTTTATCGGGTTTTCCCAGTGCTATTACCGAAACAAAACATTGTTAAAAAAAAGGAACAAAATTTTAAATTCTACTTTCGCTTTAATGGTGTGGTGCTGAAACCAGTTTTTAATGGAGTTTTCTAAAAGCCTTTGTATGTTGTTCTTGTTATTTTGTTTTTTTTCCCGCTCTTTTATTTTATAAACCACACGCCGTTTAAACAATAAAAGAAAACATTAGGCGAAATGCGCAGTAGAGTTTTAAAAATAACTAATTGACCAATCAATGAGACGCCATGCAGTTTCTGTAGAACTAATGTTCACGTGACAACTCTAAAGTCCATTCAATGACGCCCAGGCTGATTTATCTATACTGGACCGCTTCCATATAAGGGTCCTTTACTATTTCATTTGAGTAAAGTAAACACTGGCTATTATAGATGTTATTTAGGCAACACACTGGCTATTATATATGTACTTTAGGCAATACACTGGCTATTATAGATGTATTTTAGGCAACCCTCAAGCTGTTTCTTCCCTGTTGATGTACTTTAGACAAGTCTAAATTATATCATGTACATTGCATAAACTTATTAAAACTGTAGCAAAAAAAAAAAACTTCAGACGAATTATCATTTTTTCAATAGTTTCCTAGCAAGTTCATTAAATTGCAATTATTTTAACCCTTAGATTATTATTCCTTAACGGACAAAACATAAAACTAAATCAAAGTTCTTACTAATTAAAATAATTTTGGATCTAAAAACAAAAAAGCAACCATTTTTTGTTGTTCTATATAACATTACAACTTCTACCTCTCCAACAATTTTTTGTTGTTCTTTATAGCATTACAACTTCTGCCTCGCCAACAACTTTTTGTTGTTCTATAAAACATTACAACTTCTGCCTCTCCAACAATTTTTTGTTGTTCTATAAAACATTACAACTTCTGCCTCTCCAACAACTTTTTGTTGTTCTATAAAACATTACAACTTCTGTCTCTCCAACAACTTTTTGTTGTTCTATATAACATTACAACTTCTGCCTCTCCAACAACTTTTTGTTGTTCTTTATAGCATTACAACTTCTGCCTCCCCAACAACTTTTTGTTGATCTATATAACATTACGACTTCTGCCCCTCCAACAGCTTTTTGTTGTTCTATATAACATTACAACTTCTGCCTCTCCAACAACTTTTTGTTATTCTATAAGACATTACAACTTCTGCCTCTCCGTCTGCTAAATCTGTTTATCTGAAAACGTGTTTTCTTGGTCGTGTTTCTTTATTATAATATTGTTGTTGATTTTATACCTACATTTTTCATCATTTAACTTATCCTTTATTACATTCAGTTTAACCCTTTACTGGTGGCTGTATGCTTCGCCATTTCTATTGTGTAACCCCCAACGAGTTAAGTGTATGGTCACGACAAGGTGTGAACCAGTTAACTAATAGCAAGCTCTTATAGTTGTGTGGTTTTTGGATAACTCAACACTCACTAATCCAATGATCCTAAGATCCATCCCCCTCCCCCCCCCCTTTCAAGACGAAGTCCGCTCGAAATCATGACGACAGAGTCTCAGATACCTTTTTTTAGTCTCAGTAAAATATTCTTATGAGGTGTGCCAGTCCCTGTGGGGTGTTCCAATCGGCTAGGGTAGTTGTTTGAAATCATTTTTTTTACTCCTTATATTGAGAGATTGTGGGAATCTGTATATAGGAAGATATAAACTATAAACCAACAATTCGCTGAAAGGTGAATAAAATATATTGGAATTTGTTTAAAAAAAAGGTAAATGCTATAGATAAAGGTTATTGTGCACTTTTTTTCTTGTTACCGGACTGAAAAATTGGCCTGGGTTATAGGTGTGTAGTGTGTAGCGTAATGTCCAAAATGCAGTTTTTCTTTGCGCCACCACTAGACGTAATCTGCATGTTAGATGCATGTGTATTACTGTAAAACTGATCTTACTGGTAAATAATCTTACTTTTATTTAATCGAAACATCCTTTTCTATGTTATAAGTTTTTACTTTTACAAATGAATGTGCTCAATCCATTAAATCTAAAAATGGAAAACAAAAATCCTTTCAAGCTAATACATTTACAACACACTTACTTCAAGACGGTAGACTTGCACATTAATCATTCACCGAAAACATACTTCGAGGGCTAGTAAAGCAAATGTGGGGGTATCATCTTATTTTTGGTATTATTTGATAAGGATGTTTAATATTAATGATGCAAGTGTTCCCTCATTACCATTTTATAATTATTAAATTGAATATTTTGATTTGTTTTTAACATTCAAAAATATAAATAGATTTATATGTGCAAAGATTATATATTTACAATTTTACTGGTGTTATCAGTTGGATAGTGTCTTTTGCTATACAGTACAAACAAGAAAATTTTTAAAATGTAAGTTGAAGAAGTAAACCTTGTATTAGATAAACCATACAATAATTGTATGGAATAAACCGTACAATATTTGAAACCCCCTAATTCAATGTAATAATAATAATAATAATAATAATAATGGTGCTTGTATAGCACATATCCCGTTGATGACAGTTCTAAGCACTGACGGCAGTTACAGAATACAGACAACGAACTACAGACGAAAATGTAAATATGTATACGTAAATACTGCTAACGAAATAGGTGAGTCTTCAGCCGGCTTCTGGAGGTGTCGAAGTTAGGGCTCTGGCGAAGCTGTAGTGGGAGGTTATTCCAAGCGGACGGTCCCGCGTAGGAAAATACACGTTGGGTGCTTCATGCTATAATGACTTTCAACTTTTATAACCTTTATAATCACCTAGATTTTATGAATAGCTATAGAGGTTTATAAAAAATTGTATCACTACCTTTTCTAATTTCTTAGCGAACATCGATTTCGATTGAACGAAGATAAATATATATATATATAGGCCTATTTATACAAATATATATCGTTTTCGTATATCGGTTTATATATATATGTAAATATATATATATATATATATATATATATATATATATATATATATATATAATTAATATATATATATATATATGACGTGTCTGAAATCTCAAAATATATCTCCACAGACAAACAAAAGTCGTATTTTTATAGCCAGACACCAGTGATCGACTGAATCGAAACACACACACACGATTTTTCTATTTACGTGTAAGCTTTGATTGCCTTAGCAAAACACTATTATGTTTTGTCCCTTCTATTTTTGTACGCCATGGAATGAATGAAAGACAGAAAGAAAGTAGAAAATAAACAAAGAAAAAGTGGGGGGGGGCGGCGATAAAATAAATCAATGACTTGTATTACTATGAAAATAAATAATATAATGGTATTTAAAATGAATGGCCAGTGGGTTTTGGTTTTCATGTTGAGGCAAAGGGAGAAAGTCTGTGGGAGAAGACATACATGTTCTGGTTTCAAGTAGGTTTAAAGTCTGAAAGTCTAAAAAGTCTGAAAATCTAAAAAAAAACTCTAATAAAAGTCTGAAAATCTAAAAAAAAACTCTAAAAGTCTAAAAAAAAATCTAAAAGTCTGAAAGTCTAAAAAATTCTAAAAGTCTAAAAAAATCTAAAAGTCTGAAAGTCCAAAAGTATATAAGTGTGAAAGTCTGAAAAAATCTAAATGTCTGAAAGTCCAAAAGTCTATAAGTGTGAAAATCTGAAAAAAAATCTAAAAGTCTGAAAGTTTGCAACATAAAGATTCTTTAGGCTACAAATATTTTCCAAAACCTATTGCAGAGCCCTACTCCTTTTACTCCAACCTCAAAGCAATTATTTCAATTATGTTTTTTATAACCAGTTTATATAGTATCAATGTAAGTATCGGTTTCTCTCTGGAATCTGTCTATGTTTTCATATCTATAAGTATTATATAAAACGTGGGCTTTATGTGTACGCAATAGTTACCTGTGGAAAAAAATTATCAATAATACAACAAAGTCTTTGGTCTTTTGCTCCCCGAACCCCTTCTCGCCACAAGAACCCCTTTAAAAAGCAGTATTCAATTAAACCCACAGACCGGCATACAACTTGGACAACTAAATCAACGGCTGACTGAATCGCA
The DNA here is from genome assembly GCA_949126835.1 of Anisus vortex. Lineage (NCBI taxonomy): Eukaryota > Metazoa > Mollusca > Gastropoda > Planorbidae > Anisus > Anisus vortex. The sequence goes on along the minus strand of OX421492.1, from coordinate 38,168,594 downwards.
CAGTCTTCATTCACGGCCATCGATCTGGAATTATTTTTTTTCAAATCTGTTTGGGAGTCTAGAGCTATAGGGGAAAAAATCGTTCACATTTAAACGTATTGAACAAAATGTATTGGAAAATTTGTGCCACTATACGCTACAAAAAAAAAAAAAGATTTTTAAGCGCAAAGACCAAAAGTCTTACATATATACACTTATTAATAAAACCACACACGTAAAACACATACATAATATGTATTCACATAAATACATTTACAGCATACGCACGCTCATACAGACGCAAAACATAAACATGCATACATATTATATATATATATACTGATAGATAAAAACAAAATAACGTTTTTAAAACAAATATGTATTAAAATAGTGAACATTTACGGAAACTTGGTATCACGCAAAAGCTTAACCCCCTCCCCCCCCCCTCTCACACCCACCCACTCCGTTTGGAAAAAAATCCTGGCTATACAAATACAATATATTCAATGCACTAATATAGGCTAAAAAAATAAGCAGTGCACCTTTCATACAAGACATAGATTCTACTATTTCTATTTAGGAAGAAGAAAACAGTAATAAGAAAGAAAAAAAAAAGGGCCAGTGATTTGGTGTGTGCACTGAACTAAATCTCCCAACGCACTAATTTGCCATGGGAGACAAGCTGTGAACACAATTTCGTCTGAGTTACTTTTTCTTTGCAGCTATAATTTCTTTTTTTAATTAACTGGCTGCCTGCTTTATTGCAAGCAATATAATAATATAATATTTATATTTTTTATAACATAGAACATGTTTAGAAAGAGAAAACTATTTCAATAAATATGCCAAGTTGTTTTTATTTCAGCGTTAATAAAAGCATTATTAAAAATAAGTCCAATTATTTTAACAATTAAAATGTATCTAAAATTATTTTTTTTCCGATTGCTACGGGTTTCGTCCTTATGAGGGAAGTTTTTGTTTGTTTGTTTGTTTGTTTGTTGTTGTTGTTGTTTTGGTTTTTTTTTGTGGGGGGGGGGGGGGAGAAAAGGGGGGGGGGGGTTAGTTTATCAATGAAACAATGTTATCTTCTTCGCAATCTCTACTCGCTATCTTCTATTTTGCTTTCTATTTCTATTTTGTATACCATTCTTTTCATTCATTATATGTTGTTTTAACTTCTTCTTCTTAATTTTGATTATATATAAGCCTTTATATTTAAGTGTATTTTAGAATGTTTTACAGGGATTAGATTAACGTTTGATTCATTAAAAAATAAATACCCTGTCGTGTGCGGATTTTGTCGACTGTTCTTGGACGGATTATGGACATAACCCGATGTTTGACTGTATAAATAGGTATGCATAACTGGAGGGATTTATTTATTATGCCTCAAACATATAGGATATTACAGTGAAAAAAAAATAAGAAGAAGAAGCGAGCCTGCTTATTGTTTTCTAAGCCGTAGGGAGCTGGCTAATAAAATATTGCGCAATGTATTGTCTTGCTCTAAAACGTGTTCACTTCCAACCCATGTGGAATATGTGTGGTTCCATCAGAGTGGATATATATATATATATATGTCTATGATCCAGGCTAGCCCCATTGTCTCGGTTCAATCTCTTTACTCAGAACTGATGGGGAAGTGGTGAGGAATTTGGTAGGTCAGGAGGGTAGGTTGTATCTAGCTGCTGTGCTCTACGTGATGGATATAGGACTGGAGTGAAGATTGATTTTTGTTTTTTGCGTTGGGGGTGGGAATTAGTGGAAGAGCAATGTATGGAGAGAAAAAAATATTAGTCTTAATTTTGTTTAAAATTTAAAATGACACACTTTAGTTTAGTATACACTTAGACATGTTTCATCTAAATATATTTATCGTCATGGTAATTGTTTACCTGCGTTAGCCCACGAGTTTTGGGGTGTTATAGGAACGATTTTCAAATATCCATGGCAAATACATACGAATCAAGTCATTAAATGTCTCGCAAACGATATTTAGGCTTAGAAAAAAAAAAGAAAATATTTTTCAACGCGATTTTTTAGTTTTTTTCTATTAATTTAACATAAACAACGCCATTTTGGCATTTTTGTCTTGTGACTTCACAGGAGAAGAGTTACCAACGCTAACCTATAAAACTAACCGATACTAGCCATGCGCAATTAACCCTTCCCGTACCGACCTACTTCTATCTATGCTGCCTTCAGTTCCGCTATATACGCGCCCGGGACTGTAAGGGTTAAAATGAATGAAATTTTAATAGCGCTTGGTTTGTATCGGTTAGTTTATATAGGTTAGGGACAGAAACCCCTTGACGACAATGGCCGAAAAAACTTTTTTTTTTTTTGCTATATTAATAGTAAAAAAAAGAGAATAAAAATATTTTTTTCTAAGTCTGAATATCGTTTGCGAGACATTTAATGACTTGCTTTGTCCGAATTTGGCATGGGTCTTTAAAAATATTTCACAGATAACCAAAAAACTCGTGGGCTAACGCAGGTAAACAATCACCAAAGTTTGTTTGACAATTAATGTAGGCCTACATACTTATTTTAAACCGCCATGCTACAGTCTGCCTTTGAAAATCACTGCACCCCTTCCCCGCCATATTCTCTTGCCTTTTTTAAACTGGCACTGGTCCTTATCTGATGGCACCGTTCCGTCCCAGTCGTGAAATCTGTATCCGAAGGTCAATCCTAGCGACCGACCTGTCAGTTGATCTGGGCATCATTTCACTCTCACGTGGACTATCCGCTTCGGTTTTGTCATGCGTTTGATGTGTGTGGATGTGTGCGCGTGTGCTGACCTGGTGACCTACATATTGACAGTCCACACGTCATGTGGGGCTATCTTCGATTCCGGACAGCGGTGTTGACCAGACGTGTCATGCGGACGAAGATTTACCGTTTCATTAAAGGCTATGCTGGATGTCAATAAATGACCCGTGGTTGAACCTTTTCCGAAGATTAGACATTTCATCAAGATTGGACAATTGAACATTAGAAATGTCATCGAGATTGGACTATTGAACATTAGAAATGTCATCGAGATCGGACTATTGAACATTAGAAATGTCATCGAGATTGGACTATGGAACATTAGACATTTCATCAAGATTGGACAATTGAACAATAGAAATGTCATCAAGATTGGACAATTGAACATTAGAAATGTCATCAAGATTGGACTATTGAACAATAGGAATATCATAGAGTTTGGACTATTGCATATTAGACATGTCATTATGATTGGACTATTGATCATTAGGAATGTCAAGATCGGACAGTATTAGACATGCCATCACTATTGGACAATGAAACATTAGAAATGTCATCAAGATTGGACAATGGAACATTTGAAATGTCATCAACATTAGACTATAATTAATTAGCCATGAGATGTGATTAAGATTGGACAAATGAACATTAAACATGTCAACAAGATTGGACAATTGAACATTAAACATGTCAACAAGATTGGACAATTGAACATTAGACATGTCAACAAGATTGGAAAATTGAATATTTGATATGTCATCAAGATTGGACTATTGAATATTTGGCATGTCATCAAGTTTGGATTATAGACATGTGAAAGGAATGGATAAATTAAGCCTATGTGACATAAACATTTTCTTAAACCACATAGCTTCGAGATTTTACTAACATTTCGTTTTACAAAAGTTATATATCCACATAAGTTATATATCCACATAAGTTATATATCCACATAAGTTATATATCCACATAAGTTATATATCCACATAAGTTATATATGCACATAAGCTATATATCCACATGAGTTATATATCCACATGAGTTATATATCCACATAAGTTATATATCCACATAAGTTATATATCCACATAAGTTATATATCCACATAAGTTATATATCCACATAAGTTATATATCCACATAAGTTATATATGCACATAAGTTATATATCCACATAAGTTATATATGCACAAAAGTTATATATCCACATAAGTTATATATCCACATAAGTTATATATCCACATAAGTTATATATGCACATAAGTTATATATCCACATAAGTTATATATCCACATAAGTTATATATCCACATAAGTTATATATCCACATAAGTTATATATCCACATAAGTTATATATGCACATAAGTTATATATCCACATAAGTTATATATCCACATAAGTTATATATCCACATAAGTTATATATCCACATAAGTTATATATCCACATAAGTTATAACTATATTGGTTAAGCGTATTTTTCATAACTTATAACGTAATTTTTTTTTAAACATTCTTTCTTTGCTCTATGCTAACTCAGTGAATCAGTTGATTATTTTTTAATCCGCAATTTGAATACTTCTTCAAATGTCTGCTAGCATGAGCCCACGGCAGATTTCCATCGTGTTCAACTTCTAATTAAATGTTTATATTGGAAGATGTATTTACCTTTTTCAAACATTTAAAAATCTAGTTTGATAAAATCTATTTTATTATCATAATCGTATGAACTTCTGTGTGCATGTTATCTAAAAACTATCCATTTTCTGACCATATTACTCAATGATTTTTATGACGCAGAGTTCACTAGAATACACGACAGGGACATAGAAAATGGTTTTCACTGTTCAGAAGGGTTTTGAGTTGTCAGCACATTGTCCAGCCGCCCTTATTCTCCCCAAACTAATACATTCCAATGTTCACAGAGTACTACGGCGCATATTTTGTTGTGTTGTGATTTGCATACATAGGTTGTATGCGTAAGAAATTGTGTAAATGTGTTTGTATTTTTCAAGCAAATATTCTGAAAGATAAACAGACGAAATTTGATTTCAATCTTAAAAAGTAAGAACCAAAGTGTAAAATAACATTAAGGTTGAGTATTTAAATAAGACTCGAAACATCCTTGTCAACTATGGAAAAGAAAAGACAGACAAAATGTTTTTGTAAACTGTAGAAAAGACAGACAAAATGTTTTTGTAAATTGTAGAAAAGACAGACAAAATGTTTTTGTAAACTGAAGAAAAGACAGACAAAATGTTTTTGTAAATTGTAGAAAAGACAGACAAAATGTTTTTGTAAACTGAAGAAAAGACAGACAAAATGTTTTTGTAAACTGTAGAAAAGACAGACAAAATGTTTTTGTAAACTGTAGAATAGACAGACAAAATGTTTTTGTAAACTAGAATAGACAGACAAAATGTTTTTGTAAACTGTAGAATAGACAACAAAATGTTTTTGTAAACTGTAGAAAAGACAGACAAAATGATTTTGTAAACTTAAAAATAGACAGACAAAATGTTTTTGTAAACTGTAGAAAAGACAGACAAAATGTTTTCGTAAACTAGAATAGACAGACAAAATGTTTTTGTAAACTGTAGAATAGACAGACAAAATGTTTTTGTAAACTGTAGAAAAGACAGACAAAATGATTTTGTAAAGTGGAAAACCAGAGACATGTTAGCGCTGTAAAAGACAAGTAACTAAAGTTGAGTTTTTCCTTGATGTTAAGGTACTGGTGTAGACAGGTTGTGTTCTAATCTCCTCATCTATTCATCACAACTACAGTAGATGAGCACATTTTTGGCTTCAGACACTGGAAATGAGCGTTTTACGTTGGAAGCCACTCAGTCTCTTTTACTGTTACTGTCTTGACTTTTAGAAAACAAATGGCACTTTTACTCTTATACCATTTTTACACCTTCAGTCTCTTTCTCTCTTTCTCTTTTACTCTCAATTAATTTTTCTCAGTTACAACCTTTCTCTCTTTCTCTTACTATTGATTTCGCTTTCTCTCGCAACCTTTTTCTATTCCTCTCCCCCTCTCTCTTTCTAGACATACTTTCTCGATCTCTTAGCTTCTTTCTCTCTCTCTCTATGTCCTTCTTTTACAACCTCTTACTCTTTCTTCCAATCACTCCCTCTGTTTTACTCCGAGTATCAATTTTCTTTCCCAACCTTGCTTTCCATTTATTTATCATCTTTTTGTATAACTCCCTCTCTCTCTCTCTCTCTCTCTCTTTCTCTTTCTCTCTCTTTCTCTCTCTCTCTCTCTCTCTCTTTCTCTTTCTCTCTCTTTCTCTTTCTCTTTCTCTGACTCTCTCTCTCTCTTTCTCTCCTTCTCGCCGTGCCATCAATTCTGACAAACGTACTCACACTTCCTAACTCCTCTCTATCTCCTACCTTCTCTACTCATTTCTCGCCCGCAATCTCTATCCATCACTCTCGTGTTGTTGTTTTTTTTTTGTTGTTGTTTTTTTGGGTTTCAACTTTTTTATTGTGAGAACAAAGTGACACAGATAAACCGAAGGTAAAAAAACAACACTTTATTTTTCTCTTAGAATTGTAACTTTATGGAAAAAGGAAAAAAAAACACCACACCGTACTGCAACTAGTCCATGGTGTTGTTTTGTGTGTGTGTGTCTATGCTGTATTATTCTTCCTTGGTTTTGTAGAAAGTGACGTTAATTAGCTTCTAGGCAATTAGTGCGCTGGATATATTGAACTAATTCACAATTACATCGTTCCAGTGGGTGTGGCTTTAACTGTGGCGTGTACTCGGGTGGGTATGTGGCGCTTGTGTGTGAGGGTGCTGGAAGATTCTCGAGATAGAGGAATAGAGAAAAGGGGGAAATGGGGGGTTCAATCTGAGGGGAAAAAAAGGGTAGGGGCTACACCACATGGCGTAATAGAGTTTTTTGATGTCTTGTGTCTTAAACGTATCTCTATGTCTTTATCATTCAGGTGCACAAGATCAGAATTGCGTCATTGTTGTGCATTGGCACGTGTCTAGTTTTGTGCTGTGCAAGTTATTCATGAAATTAGATTTGTCAAATATTTTCCAAAGGAAATAATTCATAATATTAACAAAGACATTGTTAACAAATCGTTTTTATTAAGGCCTATATAATAATAATTACTGTAATATATAATCTAGGAAATAGTAATAGTAACGTATTGTAACGTAATATTGAACTAGACGTTTGTCTATTATGTGAACTAATCTATACAATTAGGACACCATTGTTGTTGTTTTTTTCCACTAATATTTGCCAATTTTAAAAGATCTTTGAGTTCGAGTTAATAATTAACCCTCCCCTCACCCTCTCTCATTTGTCTTATCACCCAATCGGGAAAAAACAATTAGAAAAAATGTATAAAAGAAAACATTGCGCATGATTCCAGCCACAGAATGAAATACAACTATAAAAAATATAACATTGACAAATTTCAACACCAACATTTTTTACAACCGTGAATGAGCCCCCTTATGGCGTCGTGGACAGAAAAATGTGCAACTTCATGCCTTTTCAACCCCTAAAAAATGCTAATGAATGCTGCATTCATTCATTATAGTTCATTAAAACTTGGCAGTCGTTCCTTAATTGATCTTTTCCACAAATTAAATTCTCAAGAGAGTCCTCTATTGTCGGAATGTGTCATTGGGTGATATTAGAGGAAATATAGTTAAAAAACAAACAAAACATAAATAAATTATCTTTTTTCTCTCGCTATTATATCCTGTAGACTATAAGATTATAAATGCTCACGTTTATTATGTCTATCATCAGTGACGTTTCGTCCTTTTGGTTCCTTGCGGAGCTTAGAGCCCTAGTCCACTCACGCCACCCTAGATGGACTCCTCATTAATGATTCTCTTCAATCCAGGTTTTGCTAGCATCCTTGGCCCATCCATCGCCCATTCTGCTTTCGGGCATTCTCTGCATCGTTTGCCTTGGGGGTTTTACTTGGGCTTACGTACTTTCTGAGATCCTTTTCTGATGGCAGGGTCTGTCAATATCCACTTTCTCTCAGGACACGATGGCTGTGGGCTTGAATCCTGGTGAAGGCTAGGATTTTGTTTCCGGGTCTAGAGGGAGTCCCTGAGTCTATCCAGCTCTGATGGGTACCTGACCTTAGTTGGGTTAAAGTAAAAAGACGGTTGGGCATTGTGCTGGCCACACAATCCCCTGGTATGCCGTGGCCACAGAAACTGGTGAAGGCTGTTTCACTGACCCTATGGATCAATTTGGTCCGAGGGGATACTTTACTCAGGGCTTCTGCAGCCTATTCGTTTTCTTTATTGCTTATCTGTAATATATAAGATAAGTACTTTTGTTTCTGTTGGCTAATCTTGTATAAATAGCTTTATCTCTACTAAAACAGCCAAGATGGTTGTGGGGTTTTATCAATAGCAAATTTAACCAATAAATGTTTTATTGTTTTTTTTCTTCCAATTCTGTTAGAAATTTTATCCCTGAAGCTTGATCGTAAAAATATCGTCTGGGCACTGTACTCATCACACATTCACCTTCGTATGCCTTGTCCAAAACGAGTTCTTCTACATTAGCCTTGTGTTTCTTCAACATTAAGATTGATTTTTATTCTCACTTACGGTAAAACGCTTCTGCCATAAGCTTATCATCAGGTTCTAACAACTCATAATAAAACAGATTTCTAAGACGATCTGGGCATTATAATCCCATTTACTCAGTTCACGAAACAAAAAACCCAACTCGCTGTTCTTCCTTTATGAGTTAATGCTCATTTCTATTTCTTTCCAGTCTTTGCATTCTCTTGTAGGGTGTTGTTCTATTTCTTTCCGGTCTTGCCTTCTCTTTTTCCATTTCTTTCCGGTCTTGCCTTCTCTTTTTCCATTTCTTTCTGGTCTTGCCTTCTCTTTTTCCATTTCTTTCTGGTCTTGCCTTCTCTTTTTCCATTTCTTTCCGGTCTTGCCTTCTCTTTTTCCATTTCTTTCCGGTCTTGCCTTCTCTTTTTCCATTTCTTTCCGGTCTTGCCTTCTCTTTTTCCATTTCTTTCCGGTCTTGCCTTCTCTTTTTCCATTTCTTTCCGGTCTTGCCTTCTCTTTTTCCATTTCTTTCCGGTCTTGCCTTCTCTTTTTCCATTTTTTTCCGGTCTTGCCTTCTCTTTTTCCATTTCTTTCCGGTCTTGCCTTCTCTTTTTCCATTTCTTTCCGGTCTTGCCTTCTCTTTTTCCATTTCTTTCTGGTCTTGCCTTCTCTTTTTCCATTTCTTTCCGGTCTTGCCTTCTCTTTTTCCATTTCTTTCCGGTCTTTGCCTTGTCTTGTAGGATGTTGTTCTATTTCATTCCGGTCTTGCCTTCTCTTTTTCCATTTCTTTCCGGTCTTTGCCTTGTCTTGTAGGATGTTGTTCTATTTCTTTCCGGTCTTGCCTTCTCTTTTTCCATTTCTTTGCGGTCTTTGCCTTGTCTTGTAGGATGTTGTTCTATTTCTTTCCGGTCTTGCCTTCTCTTTTTCCATTTCTTTCCGGTCTTTGCTTTCTCTTGTTGAATATTTTTTCTTTCCAGTCTTTTTCTTTACCTTTAGATCTTTTTCTACCTATTTGCTATAAACTTGCGCTGCGTTGTTTTTCTTCCTCCTCTTCCTCTTTCATTTTCTTCCTGTGCTGTTGTTTCTGACAGGCTAAGGTAAACAGCGATGTGGAGTTAATCGATTGTACCAAGCTTCCCAAAAAAAAAAAGAGACAAAAGAGAAAAGAGAAAGTCTATATTTAGCTGGAAGATTCCATGGGCCGCCTGACTTGGTTAGAACTATCTCTCGTCCTGATCTTCGGGGTGTCAACAACATGCATACTTTGCAGGCGGAAGGCTCTGGGAGATTTCGTAGAGAATTTTTTTTTCTCTTCTTCTTAGTAAGGTATGAGACGGTGAAAGGTTTAGGAATGAAGCGGATGGAGTGGGGATAGAGGATTGTGGGTTGGGGTGGGGTGGAGAGAATAATAAAAATTTTTTGGCCAAGTACACGAGTTCTTGACAAATGTTTCTGTAAATAGGTTGTTCAGAAAATAAAAATAACTCTTTGTTTACTTTTTCTGTCTGTTTATTACTTACTAATGTTATCTCTGCCTATTGGTTTCTCTTTCATTTCTCGCTCCTGTCATTTCACTCTCTCTTTCTCTCTCTCTCTCTCTTTCTCTCCCTCTCTACTCCTCTCTCTCTTCCTCATCTCCCTTCACATTCGTCCTCTTTTCTGCTATCTATCTGTTTCTCTCTATTTCTCTCATAATTAATCTCTCCCTATTTCTGGCTGCCTCTCTCCATTCTCTCTCTCTCTCTCTCTCTCAATGTTGCTTCCATTTTAACATTCCTCCACCCCCCCACCCCCCGTCTATTTCAAAAAGAAAAATAAATAATTTATAATTACAGTATTATGACATTGGTGATACCAATACTATCGTCAATAAAACTAGTCAAGTCTTGAAAAACATACAACTAGATCATACAGCCTTTGAATCAAAGAACAACGATGGTTGAAATATGATTATAATCTCTGTTTTTAAAATAACGAGCTAAGACACACAAAAAAACATCTTGTAGAGAAGGAGAAAATATAAAAGAAATGAAATAACGATTAGTACAAAGTAAAACTTGCTGAATGGCGAGTAAAACCTCGGCACAAAAAATATATTTGGGTTTTAAAAAATAGCACGATTTTAACTAGACTATAAAAAAATATAGCTTTTTTTGTGCGTAAATAAAGCGCTTTTTTACTCCTTTTCTATTAACTCGCACTGTCTGCTTGTCTGCTTGCTTGTCCTGCTGCTTGCTTGGAAAACTTTGCATCGATTTTTCGACCACTTCCCGTCGTCCAATCAAGCTGAAACTTTGGTAGCAGACTTGTCCAGACTAACAATACATTTTATTAAATTTTCAGCATCATAGTCTTTGGAATAATTACTAATACCTTCGACCAATTTGCGAATCGAAGAAAATGGAAACATGGCTTCCTCTACCGGAAGAGACGAAAGTAAATCAACTTTTCGGATATGTTTGTTTTTACGAAATAAATAGAATGAAAACTACACAATTTAGCCGAAACAAATCGAGTTATCTTTTTATGGTTTTTAGCTAGAAAAAAAAGATGCGCAAAATTTTAGTTTGGAAATTCATAAGGTATGATATCACTTATATTTATTTTAATCTTTCAAAATATAAATTAAATATAAACTTAGTTTACAGAGAAAGGGAGTAAAAACAAAACTGTGTCTTTATGAACACGTTTTTTTTTACAAATAAAAACGGACTTCAGGCTAAATTTTTATGTTAGCTATATTATGGTTGTAAACAAAAATGGAAAAAAAATGGGTTTTTTGGTTGTAAACCAAAAGGGAAAAACTGAGTTTTTTGGTTGTAAATGAAAATCATAGTAAACAAGGTAAAAAGAAAAAGTGGTTAAGGTATAAACTAATTGTGTATATATATGAACCATTCATTGTATATCTACCAGGTATAAACTAATTGTGCATATATATGAACCATTCATTGTATATCTACCATGTATAAACTAATTGTGTATATATATGAACCATTCATTGTATATCTACCATGTATACATTTATTGTAAATTTAAAGAAAAAAAATTAAACTATGAAAGTAGAAATTGTAAAAAATTAAACTCTTAAATAATGTCTAACTTAAAAATGATTTTATCTCCAAGAAAATGAAAACCTAATTTAAAACGAAGAAAATTTTACTCTCGACAAAAACTACACACAAAAAAAACGAAGGATGATTTATATCTCAAAAGTAAAATGAGATGGGGAGGAGGGGGGGAAGGGATATGCGGGGTAAAGGAAAGTCATGCAATTTTTTTTTTTGTGTTTTTAATCTTTTCCCAGATCAGCAGGGGGAAACTACTCCGGTAATCGTTCCATCATTAGATGTGCACAACTTGAACTAAAGCTGCTATAGCCATTGAACGGATTTCTGCCGTCCTGAAATAGCTCACAATCGTATCCCATGACCCCCAGCTGGGGTCAAAGGTCCAGATGGATACGAACGCGATAACAAGGTAGATTTCCTCCGCCCGCCCCCCCACTCCTTCCCCCCCCCCCCCACACACACACCTTTTTTTTCCTAGCCATCATTCTAACCTACTTTTTTAACACCACAGTAGCGATGCCTGTTGATTTTAGTGTTGCCAGGTAAAATATAAAAAAAAGACTATAAAATATTATCGAATTAACGGTTACGTTTCACCTGTACAGACAGGTATAATTATTTTGAGTTGCGGCCCTTTAATCTTGGCTTCTGTTTTAGAACCACGCCACACTCAATCTGGAAACACGTCCAACTTGCCTGGAATGGGAATAATAAGAGGAGGAGGAAAAAATCATTACAGAAGTTTAGTCGGACTTAGCAACTATTCGGACAATAGAGATAAACTCGTGAATACTATAACTGGACAATCAGAACTGATTCATCAAGACTATAACTGGAGAATTAGAACTGATTCATCAAGACTATAACTGGACAATTAGAACTGATTCATCAAGACTATAACTGGACAATTAGAACTGATTCATCAAGACTATAACTGGACAATTAGAACTGATTCATCAAGACTATAACTGGACAATTAGAACTCATTCATCAAGACTATAACTGGACATTTAGAACTCATTCATCAAGACTATAACTGGACAATTAGAACTCATTCATCAATACTATAACTGGACAATTAGAACTGATTCATCAAGACTATAACTGGACAATCAGAACTGATTCATCAAGACTATAACTGGACAATTAGAACTGATTCATCAAGACTATAACTGGACAATTAGAACTCATTCATCAAGACTATAACTGGACATTTAGAACTCATTCATCAAGACTATAACTGGACAATTAGAACTGATTCATCAAGACTATAACTGGACAATTAGAACTCATTCATCAAGACTATAACTGGACAATTAGAACTGATTCATCAAGACTATAACTGGACAATTAGAACTGATTCATCAAGACTATAACTGGACAATTAGAACTCATTCATCAAGACTATAACTGGACATTTAGAACTCATTCATCAAGACTATAACTGGACAATTAGAACTGATTCATCAAGACTACAACTGGACATTTAGAACTCATTCATCAAGACTATAACTGGACAATTACAACTGATTCATCAAGACTATAACTGGACAATTAGAACTGATTCATCAATACTATAACTGGACAATTAGAACTGATTCATCAAGACTATAACTGGACAATCAGAACTGATTCATCAAGACTATAACTGGACAATTAGAACTGATTCATCAAGACTATAACTGGACAATTAGAACTCATTCATCAAGACTATAACTGGACATTTAGAACTCATTCATCAAGACTATAACTAGACAATTAGAACTGATTCATCAAGACTATAACTGGACAATTAGAACTGATTCATCAAGACTATAACTGGACAATTAGAACTGATTCATCAAGACTATAACTGGACAATTAGAACTGATTCATCAAGAATATAACTGGACTATTAGATCTCATTCATCAAGACTATAACTGGACAATTAGAACTGATTCATCAAGAATATAACTGGACAATTAGATCTCATTCATCAAGACTATAACTGGACAATTAGAACTGATTCATCAAGACTATAACTGGACATTTAGAACTCATTCATCAAGACTATAACTTGACATTTGAAACTGATTCATCAAGACTACAACTGGACAATTAAAACTGATTGATCAAGAATATAACTGGACAAGTGAAACTGTTTCATCAAGGATATAAATGGACAACTTTTTTATCAAGGACAAGCTACATTGCCCGGCGTTGCCCGGGGGGTGGGGGGAAACAGGACTGTATAAGGTGCAGATAAAAAATGTATAAACTACAATTAAAAGAAAATCTAATATTTAAATTATTATTTTTTTACTGAAGACTTTTAGGAAAGTAATTTTAAATAAATATTGTAATCGGGTATACTAAAATAGGCAAGTATTTTTATTTAACAAAAATCTAAATTGCCCATAGATTTACAATGTCTTTTGTTTTTTTTAAAGTTTGAAAATAATTGTAGAAAAAAAAGGTGTAATTTAAATATAGAATCGAACCCGGGTCGCCTTCATAGTAGTCCGCTAAGTTAACCACTGAGCTAGCGAAGACACATGTCCGACGTGAAAAATTATTAGACAGTATAAAGGCCTAGGCCTAAATAGGTCAGTGACACAAACTCACGTGTTTTCAAATTGACCAATGGGGATCCGTGGGGACACAAACACGATCTTTTTATATATATAGATATAACTGGAATATTGGACATGATTCATCAAGAATCTAACTGGCCAATTGGACATAAATCATCAAGACTATAACTGGACAATTGAAACTGATTCATTAAGACTATGCTATAATTGGACAATTGAAACTGATTCATCAAGGCTAAAACTGGACAATTCATACAGAACCTAACTGGACTATAAGAACCGACTCGTCCAGATTTTAACGAAACTATAACAAATTTTTGTTATAGGAAGTGACTTATTAAGACTTTGAACTATACAAATGTGATCAAAAATAAGAATCAGTTTCCTGTAAACAGTCAAATGACCTTTTTATTAAACGCAAATGTCGTACATCTCAAAAATTTGTTACTTCAGCCACTTTTGTTCTAGTTTGAAGATAGTTGGAGTTGGGGTACAGTTGATCAGAAAAAAAATGTTATACATTTTTTTTTTAAATTTAATACATGTATTTTATATTATAATTGAGAAATAATAAATGATTCTTGCTGGCCAAGAAAATACTTTTAGAAAAAAATGCTTTTTTAAAATATTCATGAACGGAATGGGTCTACTTTTTATATAGATAACCGCTTTAAAGATTTAAACAGTTTTTATCGAATGAAACAAACAAAAAAACGGGAAAATAAAAGTTATTCGATTAGATCATCTAATAAAAAAAATCATTCGGTTTATAAAAAAAAATATTAATATCATATATCTCTATATCGTTTTCTGTGTGTAAATGTGGATATAGACACCGAGAGGGGGTAAAATGGCGGATTGTGGTGTCTAGAGATACGTCACTTGACATCGCCGATGGCATAAATCACAATTGTAATCTTTACCGATGGAATTGTGCAACTGGTTCCGAGGAATTGAAGACTCCTCCTGTGTGTCTCAATTCTACGGCTGAAGGAGGGGAGGGGTGGGGGAAGTAGATGGAGGCAGAGAGAGATTAAAATCCATTCATCATCATGTGTCTGAATTCTAGGGAGGTTCAAAAGAAAATCTATCAGAAGAATATGTTGAGGTGTCTTTGAGTGTCTTTGTCCCTTGATATTATAGATCAAGTTCGATAACCTACTCAAAATTATCTTTTTTTAGTAAAATAATTATTAGCGTGCTTTTTTATTTTACTAAAATATTTTAAGCCAAGTCTATTTATACACTGTAGGACTGGTCAACGCATCTTGTTAAAACAAGCACAATGTATTTTCTAGTATAAGAAAACATTGCAAATAATAGAGAGAAAGCAAGAGAAATAGTAACCTAAAAGAGATTGAAACAGAGAAGATGGGAAATAGAGAGAGAGAGAATGTAGCAGCTAAAGACACACAAAAACAAGAGAGAAGACGGAGGGGCAGAAGGAACGAAATAAAAAAGGAAATACTATCTACATCCCAGCCCTATAGCAAACTGTAAAGTGTTGCATTTTAGGATTTTCAACACAACAATACCTAAATGGAATTCTGTCATTGTATTTAATCCCTTTTAAAAAATATAGATTCCGTGAGAAATTTCCCGCTAAACGTTGACGTCATGCTGCTCTAAACAGAAATTCATTTTCCATCAACAGCAAGGCACAATTTACATTTCTATTATTTCTCGCACCAGGTGTTATTTTGTTTAATTGTTTTTTTATTCAATACACAACTCCATCTATTTCAATACAATAAAGGTAAACTGTTCTAAATGTACACAAATACAGCCAGGTCTTTACGATGGTCTTGGCCAGGTTCAACTTCAGCTATGGGACAAACAATTATTTTAAAACCATCAACTTGCGTTAAAAAAAAAATAAACACAATTCACAATTATTTTGTCACTAATGTAATAATTAATTAATCTTTTATTTCATTATTATTTGTTTATCAGTGTCAAACATTCATAGCCATATGCCACTACAATAGACTTCACTTACTTCACATACAAAAGTAGGGCTACACAATTTATAAGGGTTCACTCATTGTCAAGTAATTTATATTTAATATATATATATATATATATATATAATATATATATATATATATATATATATATATATATATATATATATATATATATTTATATATATATTTATATATATATATATATATATATATTATATGTAAAAGGAAAGGAAAACCTTGTGAGACTTAAGAAGCCTCTAAACTAAAAGAAAGACTAAATTACGAGGTCAGTCGGTCAATCTTTTTCGAATTATTGTTTAAAGCAAAAAAACAATTTGATAAATAGTGCAATGTCTTTTTTTAAAAGCAAAAGCTTAACATTAGCCCTAGGTCTACTTTAATTGATGGACTAGTATGTCTGGCTCGACTGGCATGTGTGTCTAGACGGGCATGTATGTCTAGACTGGCATGTGTGTCTAGACGGGCATCTGTGTCTAGACGGGCATCTGTGTCTAGACGGGCATCTGTGTCTAGACGGGCATGTGTGTCTGTCTTAAAAGGGTGGTGTTGTTTCTATCTGTGGGTGAGTTTTTGGAATCATTGATGTGAACAACGTCATAAATCAAATTCAACCCGATTGTGTATGTGTTCGTGTGATTTTTGATGTGTATGAAAACTATTATGTAAGTTTAAATGGCAATGCGAAATGTATGTCGGTGTTATTGAATGTGACTGTGTTTATGAAACTATATGTGGTACTGTTGAGATGTAATTGATTGTCTATGTAGTTTATATATGTGAATGTTATGTAGATGTAATTGAATGTCTATGTGGTTATAATATGTGAATTTTCAGTTGATGGAATTGTGCGCCAAGATGATTGTATGTCATTGTATGTGTCAAATTGTCACAATGTGATTATGTGAGTATGCCATCGCGTGTGTCCATGTAACTGTGTCTAACTACGTCATTGCATGTCAATACGTGTGTCGAAGAGACTGCGGTGTGATTGTGTTTGAACGTGATCATGTGATCAGTGCCATTATTATCTGTCTATAGAAGTTAACAGTTCGTGTGTCAATGTGGTATTGCGCCCGCCCCTGCCATTTGTATGGAAATGGACTAGCATTCTGGGGTTCATTGAGGACCAACTTTGTCAAGTGGAATGGTTCTACACCCTACTATTAGGCCTACACTCCTCTCTCTATGTCCGGGGTACATTTATCCCGGGGTATGTTATTACAGTTATTACTCTCGTGTGTTCTCGGGTCAGCCATGTGCACTCACGCGCAAATGAAAATTAAATGTACTACTACCATCACACATTAACGCATAGATTCTAAATATAGTTCTGGCTGTTCTCGTGTCGCGTAGGTTTAAATATAATAAATGGCTTCAAGGGTCATAGAATGATTTTGTCATTACCGTTTAAAACGAAACAATCAATAATATTCTTGCTGAGCCAGTACTGGATATTTTAAAATTTATTTGAACAGTATAGTATTAAACTCAGTCCTTTAAATAGTATAGAACTTTATTAATCTACAGCAAGTATAGTTTTACGTTTGTCTTTACTGTTTATTTATTTCCATTTCATATTATAATACTATACTGATTGGTGAATATCATCTTACACATAATATTGTCAAAGATATATCCAGAATCTAGAATATGAGCGTTTACACAATTTTAGTTTCTTTTCATTGTAGGTTCGAGATTATATGTGTTGTTTAGAAAAACGTTAAAGGTTTCGCTTGATGTTTCTTGATATTACGTC